>OX243825.1:20527695-20855195 GCA_945859605.1 Lumbricus rubellus
AAAGTAGCTTTAAAAGGAAAAGTAGCCCTATGAGCATTTCACAAGAACGCAGATCACAGAATACACAAATCTTAACTACATGTAATATGTATTCTAATAATATTCTTTTATTAACATTCAATCTGGCAAACCGCAGAATGATAACAAGTACATGTCATACGAAAATAATACGGCCCACTGTAGCACGACACGCAGTGGGTTCGATAGCTTAGCACTAATGGCCTAAGTGCAGGATCACTCCTGGTTCGGCCAAGCCAGGAGTGGGAGAGGCTATTTTATTTTCAGCAGAGTCCGAGTCAAGCAACACAACAGCAAAGCGCCACTGGCAGCTAACAGAAAATTCAAATAAATTTTTGCCCTATGCGAGGCTTGAACCCGGGTAGCGTGGATGACACTCAGTTTATCGACCAGCGCTCTCTCAACTGAGCTACGGACCCACCCCAATACTAACTGAACAGACAACCTGCAAAAAATCATTATGGGGCACCGGTACTCTATTGATTTTCGTTACACCGGCTCAGAATTATTTCTGCTGATTATTCTTATCGTTTTTGAATAACGCGTCTTTTGAATTTTCTTTTGGTCTGGGCCTACAGCCAATCAGTGAGCTGTGCATTGGCCCATCTTTTGACTTTTACATGCGACCTGAGTATAGGGGGGTGGGGAGGGCAAATAAAATACGGCTCATGCTTATGCATGTTATCAGCCGCGTGTAAATGTCAAGATGGGTCACTCCATGGGTTTCCTTGACCAGGGCTTAAAGTGTGGCTGGACGGTCATGGACGGCGACCATGCACTTATTTTGAAATCTGAACGCCGTCTTGCTACTTATTGACCAGCACAGCCTGGAAATGTAAGGGGCGTTCTGGCACTTCTTTTGAAAAGGTAAGAGGCGTCCATGCAGGCGCTTATTTCTCCACAGTTTAAGCACTGTCCTGGATTCATTTTAAGCAGACGACTATTATATCTGTCGCGGACTTGACCTCCTTATACACATAAGCGTACGAGGCGGGGGTCCAGAGGGGGCAAATGCCCCCCAAATTTCGGGCAAGTCTGTTTTTTCGGGCAAGCTGACTCGGGAAAATACGAAAACATTGTATTTTTCACGACATATTTCAACTTTTTTGTCTGGGAAAAATAGTATTTCCCACCACGAGATTTATTTGTCGGGCAGAAGTAAAATCTTTGACCCCCCACTGCTGAAATCTCCCGTACGCCTATGCCTATACATGTAGCTCTCCGGGCAAGGACTGTACCACATGGCCTAACACCAGGCTTCCTTTGCCATTGTGGGTCCTTCCATGTGAAATAACCTCTCTACCTTCTTCTATTCTTAGATTTGGTTACCATGACAATGTATTGTGTTCGGAGCTGCGCTATGATTGGCTTCAGTCGGTTACCATGGTAGCGTATTGTGTTCAACGCTGCGCTATGATTGGCTGCTAGTGGTTCGTTTTCGGCCTGAAAGTCATAAAAAGGGAGCAATCCCTTGGGGGCACTCAGTCCCTCCTACGCTGGAAGAAGATCGGAAGAACAACAAGAGGATGGAAGACTACGAAGATCTCGAACTGGTAAGTTTGACTTATATAACTTATGCTGGCCGAAGGGAAGCGGTCCTCGGACCGCCTCTCTTCGGCCAGTGTAAGAGTCAAACTTACAAGAGAACCGGGCCATAGTAGGCCTTAGATAGGTGTAATGATAGCTGATTTTTAAATGTAAGGTTTAATTAGATTTGAATGGGACTATAGGTAAAATTTATCTATATTTAGATTAATCTGTATTTAGATTTATCTTTAGTTCATATTTATTAATTATTATTATTGATAGTTCTGTGTACACGGACCTATGTCTAAGCGGTGTATACGATTAGACACTGGCCTGTTTTAATATAGATTCAGGCGATTGTTGCCCTATAAGGCGTTCTCTTAGGGCAGGGTGTTGTTGTTCTTGATTGCGCAGGAAAAAGACCTGGGAGAGGACGTCGAAGCGAGGTCTCGCAGCGCTCGGCGGGGAGCGTCGGCAGCAACAGCGGCGGCCAAGGACGACGATGACGAGGGAGCGACTCCTTCGCGACGGAGACGGAGACGCCGCGGACGGGGAAGGAGCAGTCGCCGACGAGGGAGCCGTCGCCGACGAAGCCACGGACGCCGCCGACGACGTCGCCGACGCCACTAGACGAGGCCGCTACGGAAGGGAGAGCGTCCTCCTCCTTCTACGCTGAAGACGGGAAAGACCCGAGCGACAGCAACAGATGAACTGTCGTCTGCGAACTAATTTAAAATACTAGATCGATGAAGTCTATCAATGTTCGATCAATAAAAGTTGAAAAGAAGTTACTTGTCTTATTCTTCTAGCTAGGGTTTTAGGCATTTTAGGCTGCCGCACTGAAGGTCAGGGTGTCCTAAAATTGTAGGCTCTCCTGTAGAGAGTTAGTCCAGACATCTCCAAGGGAAGCTTCCACAGAAATGACGTATTTCCCCAGAAACATTTGACAAAATTACAGAAGTTTTAGCTGCTGTTTACATCATTATATTAAGAGTGTGACTGAGGAAGAAGAAAATAAGAAGAAAACGTCCCTTTAGCTATTCCTGATGAGGCAATCATGAGGTATGAGTAGCTAGCGACCAGGGCTGTTTTTAAGAAATTTTTAGAACTGCACAACTCTTTCTTTCCATTCCTATCATCCATGGAAAATTACTTCCAATCGGAGGACAATGGTTTTTTTGCTAGTTCTAACTGCACAGAAATGCTTCTACAACGGCACATTTTGTGTACAACTGCACGCTTAAAAACCCTGCTAGCGACTTTCACAGCCTCGGCATGTAAGAATAAATGGCCTGTCTCGCTGTCACAGCTTCATACGGAGAGTGTTGGTCAGAGTAGGCCTACTTATCATAGCAAAGTTGGCTAGAAGCTCAGAGGAAAAAAATCACGGACTAAATTTCTGCCCTGTCTGACAGCTGAGCAACATGACCAGTAAAGGAGACGGGCGACACTAATCATCTTGAAATGGCAGTGTCGCTGAATAGGCACAAGAAAATACATTGTGTTGAATGTTTAAATGCCAAACGTAGGCATTTTGAATACCGGTTCCGGAGGATATTTTCATGTCTGTTACAGTAGTGTCACCTACCGACTCGATTTTAGACATTCTCGACTCGCATGAAAGTTGGCTCAGGCTACTCATCTGAGTCTGGTTTCCATACTGTTTCGAACACGATCCTGACCTTTAACTTTATTCCCGTTACAGATTGACTAAAGTCAGCGAACTTTGAAATTAAAATCTCGCCCATTTCTAAGCATCGACTGACATGAAACACTCTGAAACACTAGTTTTACCCCCAACAGATAAACAACTTGTTGCTTGAATCGCTTGATGTTGGTTAGGATATGCATAGGCCTATTATTTATCACGACTGATAAAATTATGTTAAAGCAGAAAAAGATAAACTAAGTTGGTAAGCTTAAATATCGGGTGGGTGGGTGGATGGGTGCCTGGGTGGGCGAGTGAGAGAGTGAGAGTGAGTGAGTGTGAAAGAGCGGAAGAAAGAGAGGCAGACAAACAGACAGACAGGCAGATAGAGACAGAGAAAGAGCGACAGAGAGAAACAGAGAGGGAGAGAGCGAAATAGAGAGAGGGACAGACTGACAGTTACAGAGATATATACAGAGACAAAGACAGAGACAGACAGAGAGAATTTTATGCGCAATTATTGTGCATCTATAGACCTCACTGCATGCATGTGTTCAAAGTCAACATAATTATATGTGTGTGTTGATACCCCTTAATGATATTTGTACGAGTCATTCATCCCAATAGAAGATCTGTTTGCATGTATAACGCCTATTATTTGTCTTTATGATTGTGGTCTATGTAAGCAATCATAATAAACGTTTATCTGTGAAAATCAACGAGCCGTTGAAGCCTATCCACCGACTCTAAGAGATACAATGTCTGTGGTGATAAAAATTATACTGGTCTTGTAAACCACAATTTCATCGGAGTATACGGCAATCGATGCAAGAGATAGGCAATTTATATTTAATTATATGGTTCATTACGGTGTCTGCTAGGTAACTTATTTCCAAAAAGACGGCAAAGCTTTTATACAACACTGTGTAAGTTACCGTGTGTTGCAGAACGAAGGAATCTACTACCTGGAACGGGTTACACAGGCGCACAAGATAAACTGGGCCCTAAGATAAACCGGGGCTGGGTCTGCTAGGCAATTACACGTGAGCATTAGAATCTTAAACTCAATACGTTTTTGCATCAATGCATTTAAACATTTGAATGAAATCCAGGGTCGTTTCGAGGTCGTCGTAGGCTTTAGGCAACCTTGCATTCGTAGGCCCCAAAGGCCAACTTGGCTGTCGAGATAAACATATTCACATTATTTTCTTGAAGTCATGTCACTCACGTTAACGCATTTTTAATTCTTTTTAATTCGACATAGTCATAATGTAGCACCGCTTAGCTTAAACTATTTCGGTAAAAATTTAAGTCTATTAAATTTTGTACTTCATTTTTCCCAGTTTCGGGGCAGTGTTTGTCAACAATTTAAGCTTATACATGTACTAATTTGTACTTGCTTTCATAGGCCCTACAAATTTCGTAGGCCTTAGGCACAGCGCCTACTTTTCCTAATGGATCAGAGGGGGCTGGTAAACTGCAGACAGTTAGCCTATCCTGCTGTTTATTTTAGTATGTTAGGCGCCCTTGTAACGGCATGGCTGTGTTACGGCGCCATAGAAATCGTCATTGCTGTTGTTATTATTATTTTTTTTGTTATAGCGCCCGAGGTAGTAAGGATCCCTCGGGCTGTAAAAGTGTAAAATAATAAAATCATATTATTATTATTATTATTATTATTATTATTATTATTATTATTATTATTATTATTATTTCTATTATTATTTTTAATATCTTCAACAAACAACATCAGATACATGAAGTACGATAAACAAGAGAAGCGGTAGTCATTGTTCTAAAGATGATATTATTATTATTATTATTATTACTACTATTATTATTATTATTATTATTATTATTTTTTTTTTTTGCCCTGAGGTACTTCATTCCCCCAGGGACTTATGGACTATTATTAACTGAAGAATGATCGTCTGGTGGGTCAGGCCTCGTCTTCAGGGTGTGAGGCAAAAGTACCTTTGAAAGCGACCAGGTTGAAGCGTTGGATACAAATGGACAGACGTTGAAAAAGAAAGAGAGCTTCACGTCTGTCACCAGTGATAAAAGAGATGCGGCTGCCAATTTCATTTATGAAGTCTGAGGCTGAAGGATTGAACGGGCCCAATGTCTCTATGGCCACCGGCTGAAAGATGTATGAAGCGGGCAGCCCTCCGTATTTCTGCTCTTTGCGGATGGCCGCCTGCACTGATGCTGGCCCGACCAAACCGTTCGGGTGGGTTAAGTATGATACTGCACAAGTGTGGACAATGGTGGCATCCCACGCCAAGTACTTCCCACCTGCCCAAGGTATGAGGGTTGCCCCATCCGGCCTTTTGCCATCAGATCTGAAGAGACCCGCCGGTTCCTTGATGCTTGGAATGTCAGCTCTGAGGAGGGCACGCCAAATGATGTCATTTATGGCGTGGTGACGAAGGGAGCGGCCCATGGCTCTCCTGCAGACGAAACCATGATGGCCCTCGGCGCCAACTCCTTCGCCACAATGGCATGTGTGAGGACCACACAAGTCCAAGCCCAACCTCAGGCCCACCGCCACCCGGACCGCCTCATTGTCCAGGACAAGGCCACAAGCGGCGATGGGAAGCGCGGACAGCCAGTCAGCTGAATGGGGACTGCCCGACGCGTCCAGCCTGGCTCGGTCGACTAAACCGACGGCGTTCTGGCGGATTTCCGCCTTATCCTTGTCAACCAGAGGCCTGTCCCAGAGACTCTGTTTTCCGGGTAAGGGGTGCATTGTCGCCGGCAAGGTGTCATGACGGGTCTCTAGCAGATCCGATACGAACTGGTCAGGAGCTGCCACACCAGCCGCAAGGATGGCAGACTGCAGGTCGAGAGTCGACGCGGCTGAGGCCAAATAGGCAGAAGAAGCCAGCGAAGCGACTCTACGGATGCCAAGTCCGCCATCCCTGATTGGTAGCGCAGCCTGCAACCATTGGAGATCATTGAGAGAGCAGTTGACAATGGTCTCAAGGCCCGTCCTCATGAGCCCATCTAATGTTACTAGGCCAGGGTGGTCAAAGCATGGGGAGCAGCGGAGAATTATTATTATTATTATTATTATTATTATTATTATTATTATTATTATTATTATTATTATTATTATTATTATTATTATTATTATTATTATTATTATTATGCAGCCTGCAAAAAGGCTAAGACATTGACACGCTTAAGGTTCAATGTCTAGATTCATAAAAATACATCACTGTCATTTCAATGCTCAACCATGTGAAACTGATATGAAGAACCACTTCCATGTAAAAAAAATGTACATCAATTGCGTCTTTATAGCGCACCTATTCACCGCTTGAGGGATACTGTGACATCGTAGCAATCGGTATGATATAGTGATATACATGTACGTAGCCAGTGATGTCCCAGGCTTATTTGTGTATGTATGTATGTATGTATGTATGTATGTATGTATGTATGTATGTATGTATGTATGTATGTATGTATGTATGTATGTATGTATGTATGTATGTATGTATGTATGTATGTATGTATGTATGTATGTATGTATGTATGTATGTATGTATGTATGTATGTATGTATGTATGTATGTATGTATGTATGTATGTATGTATGTATGTATGTATGTATGTATGTATGTATGTATGTATGTATGTATGTATGTATGTATGTAATTGTATGTATGTATGTATGTATGTATGTATGTATGTATGTATGTATGTATGTATGTATGTATGTATGTATGTATGTATGTATGTATGTATGTATGTATGTATGTATGTATGTATGTATGTATGTATGTATGTAGGGGAGAGTATGCACCCTTGATCCTAATGCACCCTTGATCCTAATAAGTTTTCTCCGAACTTACTTACTTAATATAGCCGAGCAGGGAACCAGACTATTACATATAAGCATTCAACATCCACAGCTGTGTTTCAGAAAGTAAACAAGGCGTTGTTTTATTTTTATGGCAAAAGTTTGATTTTGGACGTGAAAAGTAAATTTTTGACCATTTTGACGAACCTCATAGTTTCGATATTTGTGCTAGGTAAGTAACGTCTTTGGTGTCGTTTTGCGTATATTTCGTTTAAGTATCGTTCGAACAATTTTGCGTGGTTGCAGATGATGTCTAGAAAAAGTTATGATGCATTTTGTGAACATGGTGGTGTGTTGCACCCTTGATCCCTATGTGCGTATGCACCCTTGATCCTATGGGATCAAGGGTGCATTGCATAGGATCAAGGGTGCATTGATCATGGGATCATGGGTGCATAATAATAATGCATAGAAAAATTATTTATTGTTCATTTCTGCTAAACTGTTAAAAGTTAAGCTGATGCTTTTTAGACTTGGCCTACAGTAAAAAAATAGAATAAAATATAAGTTATTAACATAATTTGTACTTATTGTTGCAGCACCTGAAAATAGTTTAACACAAAAAGCGTAAGACAGATAGGCCACCAAGAGGTCAGACGTCAGAAGAAGACATGCATACAGCCGTGGCAGAAGTCCTCGAAGGCCAAACAGTCTATGGTGTTGCAAAGAGGACTGGAATCAATTTTATGACCTTGAAGAGATAATTATGTGCGGAATACAAACGTGAACCCTGCTTCCGAAGACTGAGAAGTGGACGTCACCTATCTTGACAAAAAGGCATCCAAGTTTGATCGGTGTGAACTGGACAGATTTTTTATCCCTGAGACCTCGATATCCTATCCGATTCCACTTGAAGATATCATAATTAAGAAAATTCTTGATCCGATAATAATAGGGGGAATGAAGTGCATTGGTCGACAGATCACATTTCCGTTCTCGTTAACTGAATTTAACTTGGGTTAATGTTTGAATAATCATGCATGTCCAATGTTGATTTTCAACTTGTTTAAGCTTTTGATTTCGTTGTATTCAGTAAACCTAGGTTTTTTATAGCCTACAAGTAACTGTTAGTGTTTGACTGCTAATTAGCTGTTTAAAGAATTGTTTGCCCATGCATGTTAAGTATTGCATGTCGGTAGTGTCATCTTGTTTACTAGAATAAAGTCTAATTTACTTTTCTTTTGTATTCATCATTATAATATTATATGCAAATGGCAAAGCATAAGCTTATTTGTTTAATTAAACCAGCACTGGAATCAAGAGAACACACATAGGATCAAGGGTGCATGCATATGGGATCAAGGGTGCATACATGTATGCACCCTTGATCCCATATGGGTACCCTTCGTTTTTGTCATATAACATTTAAATGTGATTGAATAACAAAACAATAAATACAACGTTACATTGGAAATAAAATTGTCTATTATATACATTCAAGCCAAATTCAAAAATGTTTAAAAAATCTTAGTAAATGAGAAAAATAGCAAAATAGGATCAAGGGTGCATACTCTCCCCTATGCACGTATGCATGTATGTATATCCATACATACGTACGCACGTACGCACGTATGCACGTATGCACGTATGTATAAATATATAGAGTTCTTTGTCATTGCTGTCTCAACAGTAGTTTGAACTTCCAAGACATCGGTAGAAATTTTCCAAGGGTTGTTTTGCGATCGCTTGCCATCATCGTGTTGTGCTTCGAAGCATGAAAGACGTCCACTTAACTCGGTCTATGGAAAGCCAAGCGCCTAATAATGGCTGGGACATCGATCGGTTGTATGGCTACACAGAGGAGGGAGTAACGTCTCCATTAAAAACCTGACGACGCTCTGCTGCTTACAAAGAGGGCGAGTGGTTGGTGAAAGCGCGCGAAGAAAAGCAGACGATGATATATTGGCAGAGAGCAACGCTGGAGGGAGGAAGGGGAAGGGTGGAAGGAAGGAGGCGTAGAGGAAGAGGAAGAAAAGGGGAAGGGGGAAAAGAAGAAGGAGAGAAATTCGGGACATGGATATAGGTTGAGGAAGAAGAAGAGGAGGGAGTGGAGGAAGAAATGGAGGAAAATGAGAAGGAATAGGTAGCAGGCAGAGGAATGGAAGTAGTAGGATAAAAATTAGGAGAAGGAGATGTGGGAGGAAGAGAAGGAGGAGGACGATTAAAAGGAGGATGAGGAGAAATAGAAGTAGGAATAGGAGGAGGATGAGAAGGAGAAGAAGGAAGAATAGAGGAAGGAGAAGAAGTAGAATGAGAATAGGAGGAGGAGAAGTAGAAGGAAGAGAAGGAGTAGGAGGAGAATGAGGCGGGAGGTATGGGTTGTGCTAATCGATGAACAGCGGATCGATGGTTGGTGAAAGCCGGCGTCGGTGGCCGCGCATCGAACGAACTCCACGCATGGCTGAATGAAGCCGTGAAGCCTCCGTCCCACCACCGATGCGCAGAGGCAGAGACAGAGGCAGAGACAGAGACAGAGGCAGAGGCAAAGACAGAGGCAGAGGCAGAGGTAGAGGTAGAGGCAGAGGCAGAGGCAAAGACAGAGGCAGAGGCAAAGACAGAGGCAGAGGCAAAGACAGAGGCAGAGGCAGAGGCAGAGGCAGAGGCAAAGACAGAGACAGAGGCAGAGACACAGGCAGAGGCAGCCACCTTCTCCATCACTACCCCCCTCAACACTTCAATCTAGCCGGGCTCCACATCCCATGTCGTGCGATCATTTGTCTCCATGCTGACTAGAACCCAGGTAGACCACCAAGTGAATTCATCATCACGGTTGCTGAAGCTGGTTGTTGGATCTAGTAGATGAACAATTGAACATTTTGCTGCTGTTGTTTTGTATTATTTCTTGGATCTTCTTCACGATCAGAAACCCAGCGAAGATGTCGATGATGATGCAGTCAGCGGCGAAGAAGAAAGCGAAACAGAAGACTGTACAGTAAGTATAATACATGTATGTGTGTATGTATGTATGTATGACATTGTATGTATGTATGTATGTATGTATGTATGTATGTATGTATGTATGTATGTATGTATGTTTTTATGTATGCACGTGCTGATGTGACATGCAAGTCAATAAACAGATTAAAACAACAATGTTGTCTGGTGACTAAGAAATTTTTGACAATTGATTTGGTTTCGACAATTGGTGATTGCTGATTTAGACTTTAGAGAGAGTATTGATTGACTTGTGATTGTTTTGGTGATGAATTGTTGACCAATTGTTGCAGTGGAGCGCGGTGGTGTAGTGGCGGCGTCGTTGCCTTGGAGCCATAAGGTTCGAGGTTCGAATCCACCTCAAGTCGCCGCGTAGAGACCTTGGGCAAGTCCTTCACTCGCAATTGCTCAGCGCTTCGACGTGAAACTCCGATGCAGTGTCCGTGCTGCATTCGAGAGCGCCTCTGAATGCAGAGAGCTTGAAGGGGCGCTATAACAAGTGCACATACAAACATATACAAACAAACAAGCCATTGAGTTGTAGCTACACGCTATGCTGATTGGCGTAATCCTGAATCGTCAATCACTTGAATTGATTGTATGTTTTGGGTTATGATGACATTAATTGCCACGGATTCACCAATCATGTACCAATCAGCTCATCGTCAGGCAATCAACACAAAGACACCGTACGGTTTGGTGATTGAGCAACGTTGATTGCTGATTGATTGGAAAGATTGACGCTGGTTCACTGTTGATTGGTGTTAGGATTTGCGGTTGGTCGCTCATTTATGGTTGCATGATACAGAAAGTGAATGGCATATGATTGCTGAATGCTGATTGAAGATCATTCGTGATTGATTGATTGATTGCTCCAGTTGACTGATGATTGCTGTCTGAATGATGATTGTTGATTGAGAGAATGTGTAGTACCAATAATTCACTTGTACTTAATTTGATTGACGAATGATTGTTGATTGAGAGAATGTGTAGTACCATTAATTCACTAGTAGCCTACTTGATTTGATTGATGAATAATTGTTGATTGAGAGAAAGTTGAATACCAATAATTCACTAGTGCTTGATGTAAATCATGACTGATTGATGATTAAATAATTTCTAACTGTTGAATGAGGATTGATTGAACTTTGATTGACGATCATTCAGTGGCCATTGCCTTTTATTAACTATTTTGACATATCCATAATCCACGGATACTCATCGTTTAGAAATGACTTTTTAGTTGGTTGCTTTGTCTTAAATTACGTGGAATTATAATGCTGACTCACGGCATGATAATTATTATTACACCGAATATAATCGTCTCTAATTATTTGCATGCAATTATAATTCCTGACAAATTAGTTTAGAAACAGCCATGGCATCTATAGAATTTAAATTGGCTCGTTTGTAGGCATAATTCAAAATTCTTTGTTCACATGTTACATTCAACCTCTGTTATTAATTTTCTCCCCCTTTTATGTAATTATCTGGCGCCTGATACCATCACAGATGTGCCACAACTTGACTATGTTTCGTTTGGTAGCCTACAAATATCGCCTGATTGTGTTGTTATAAAGAATTTGTATATGATCATTCTCTAAGCCATCCGTGGTGGCCTCTGATATTATAACCAATTTAGCCACAATGGCTTTGCATTAAATATAAATAAACGTAGAAAATGACAAATTGACCTGCGTTTGTTTTATGACATTTGTCGGCGCCTCGTGTCTAATGTCTAATGTCTATCCATGCACGTATACAAGCGCTGCTGCCATGTCGTTAATTTGTTCGTGACGGATGATAGCAACAAACGTTTGTTGTACAGTGTACACCGCTCAATAATAGAATCATTCTGATGCTAATTCGTATTTCATAAATTAGCTACTAATCGATTTATTCAACATCGTAGTCATCATCTTAGTCATCATCATCATCATCATGTCGTTGTCAAGGCGCCCTTGTAGCGGCATGGCTGCGTTACTGCGCCTTAGAAATTGTCATTGTTATTATTATTATTATTATTATTATTATTATTATTATTATTATTATTATTATTATTATTATTATTATTATTATTATTTTTATTATTATTATTATTATTATTATTATTATTATTATTATTATTATTATTATTATTATTATTATTATTATTATTATTATCATCGTCGTCTTCGTACATACATACATACGTACATACGTACATACATACATACATACATACATACATACATACATACATACATACATACATACATACATACATACATACATACATACATACATACATACATACATACATACATACATACATACATACATACATACATACATACATACATACATACATACATACATACATACATACATACATACATACATACATACATACATACATACATACATACATACATACATACATACATACATACATACATACATACATACATACATACATACATACATACATACATACATACATACATACATACATACATACATACATACATACATACATACATACATACATACATACATACATACATACATACATACATACATACATACATACATACATACATACATACATACATACATACATACATACATACATACATACATACATACATACATACATACATACATACATACATACATACATACATACATACATACATACATACATACATACATACATACATACATACATACATACATACATACATACATACATACATAGTACATACATACATACATACATACATGTTTGTATGTGCACTTGTTATAGCGCCCCTTCAAGCTCTCTCTACTCAGAGGCGCTCCCGATGCAGAGCGGACACTGCATCGGAGTTTCACGCCGAAGCGCTGAGCAATTGTAAGTGAAGGACTTGCCCAAGGTCCTTACGCGGGGAGGTGGATTCGAACCTCGGACCTTCCGGCTCCAAGGCAACGACGCCACCACTAGACCACCGCTCCCCACAACATACATACATACAGGGTGGTCCAAAATAAACTGCACAATGATAAATTGATAGTACTATATTCAGACCAATTCAAATATAACCGTGAAAATTCACCAAAAACACAGCAATTATTTTTACTGTAACATTATATGGATGGATTTCATTACATAACATGCTCAATTTGTCCTCCTTGCTGCTCAACCACGCATTGAAGCCGACGACGCCATTGATCAATTGCGCGGTCATAGAAACGCTGTGACAGCTTGGTCCACTCTGTGACGATTGTTTCTTTCAGCTGATCCACTGTGGGGAAACTTTTACGACGGTATACCATCTGTTGAAGCCTTGAAGGGCGCCCCAAACAGCGCAGTCAACTGGATTAAAGTCCGGGCTGTTTGGGGGCCACATGTTAAGCTCAATGAAAGAAATGTTGTCACGTCGCAGATACTCCATAGTGTTCTTGGCGGTGTGTGATGGAGCGCCGTCCTGCTGTAGGGTCCAAGTGTAGTGTTGGCATAATATATTGCACGGATGTCAGGTAAAAGACCCTCACCAAGAGAAAATATATAAATAAGTAAGAAAAATGGCATTAAACATTGAATTGTTATACATTATATCAAGAAAACTGTCACTGTGCAGTTTTTTTTGGACCACCCTGTACATACTATACATTGTAGAAGCAGGATGAAGCAATTGCTGGGTTTGAGGGTTCACCCAGTCTTTCTTAGAGCCCCATAGTGAAGTCAGCTTTTCACACCTCCAATTCCAAGTGGATCATAGTCCAACCCCCCCCCACACGTTGTTTTTTGACCATTCTTACACAGTACTGACTAGAAGGCAATGGACATGCTTGTAAAGCATCTGATTTTGAACACTGTAGGCTATACCCTCTCATCTACTCCATACCTTTTTTGTTTCGCTGACTTTTTATTCCTTCTGGCTTGTCGCGCTGACGCGACTCAGAATACCGTATTTAGGAGCCACTTTGTTATTTTAAAATACAATGACATACATACTTATATACAGTTATACACGCTTACACAATGCACATACACAATTACGCATGCAGCCATATAGAATTCTGTGAGCCCACATTCATACATGAATGCATACTTTGATGAGCATACATAGGCCTGCATGTACCCCCAGCAGAAGTCAGTAGGCTATAAGGATACATAAACGCAAACGTGCTTGCATTTACAGCTAAGCCTGTTAGCGTTGTGTTATTACACTCACAGTATAGAATATTGATGCTTTGTGTTATTAAACTTACACTGTAAACTAGCCTTTACGGTTGAATTGTGTTGGTATACACTAACAGTAGCCTATTGTTGTATTGTGTTATTACACTAACAGTAGCCTATTGTTGTATTGTGTTATTACACTAACAGTAGCCTATTGTTGTATTGTGTTATTACACTAACAGTAGCCTATTGTTGCATTGTGTTATTACACTAACAGTAGCCTATTGTTGCAAAGTGCTATTACACTAACAGTAGCCTATTGTTGCAATGTATTATTACACTTACAATAGCCTATTGTTGCATTGTGTTATTACACTAACGGTAGCCTATTGTTGCAATGTGTTATTACACTGTACAACAGTAGCCCACTGTTGCATTTTGTTATTACACTGTATAACAGTAGCCTATTGTTGCATTGTGTTGCTTGTTGGTTGTCAGGAAGAGCAACAGTCAGGGCAGTTGTTCATCTGGGTTTGACTTCGGCGGGGGTCCTCCCACTTCGAATGCCGTTACATCCATCTGGTATTGGGAGCTTGACGGAATCATGACGACCGTCATGTACACAAGAGATGTGGACGAGATTTGGTGCAACGGATTCACAGTATTCGCAGAGGTAACATTCGCTTTATATATATATATATATATATATATATATATATATATGAAGTTGGTATGG
The DNA here is from genome assembly GCA_945859605.1 of Lumbricus rubellus. Lineage (NCBI taxonomy): Eukaryota > Metazoa > Annelida > Clitellata > Crassiclitellata > Lumbricidae > Lumbricus > Lumbricus rubellus. Next base: position 20,542,573 of record OX243825.1, read on the forward strand.
TTGTATATATATATGTATAATATTATATATATAGTGTGAGAATTGTGAAAAAAATGGGGTTTGGACTATAATCTGCTTGGAATTGGAGTGAGAATAATAGACTTTACTGTAAAGCTCTTAGAAAGACTGGGGGGTTTAAACCCTCTAACCCCCTGGCAATTCTCACCCTGTATATATACACATAATATATACGAGATAAGAAGGCATATTATGAGAGATAGACAGAAGGCAGACAGACTGGCAAACAGACTTATACACGGACTTTTGTACATGCTCATGCAATGTAATCATTGCTACGATCGCAGTACAGACAGACAGAGTTAAAAAGACAGAGTCCGAGAGTTAAACAGAGTCAGAGACAGAGAGACATTTACAGAGAGAGACAGAGACAGACAATGAGTGATCAACAAAGACAGACAGAGACAGAAACAGAGACAGACACATGCACAGAGACACATACAGAGACAGACACAGAGACAGACACAGAGACACAGAGACATAGAGACAGAGACAGAGACAGAGAGTGGGTTGATGGTTGTGATGGCTGGATCATACAAACGCCCGCCGCTATGTATACAACAGTCATACTGCTTGTCTGGGCCTTTATCTCGGTGCAAAATGCGTTTTCACACAATGACTTATATTGTACAGGCTTATGCAATATAACCATTGTTACGATGGCATTTCGTGGGTTGAAAGAAAGCCTCTATCTGTATGCAAGGCTTTAGCTGTCTGATATGTCAGAAGTTAAGTCTACAGAATATCTCGTCATACTCAGCATGTCTTCAAAACCCAATTATCACAGCAATCAGATAAAACTTAGTCTAAAAATAGCTATAGTCAATAAAATAGTTACTAATATAAGTAACGCAACTATTTTAACTCTGTAACTATTTCAAGTGTAATGCTAACTACTTGTTAGTAGTACCATGTCTCATGATAATGAGCAATAATTATAAGTGGGCCTAATATCCTTACCAATTGTCAGCCGTTCTTTGATGTACAAAGAACATTGCCTCAATCAAAGACAATAAATATTATCTAATCTAGTCAGTCCGACCATTTCTTCTACACCCATTTCCGATTACATACGCAGTCTTCTCAGTGTAAGAACGGCTTTTGCAATTTCTACAAAGGCCGACAACAGCAACCAGATGCAACTCAGTCTCGCAAAAGAAATATTTTTTAAAAACTTGAAACAAATGCTTGAAGTGAGATGACAACAAGTGGTGTAATCTGTTTTAAGTTTCACATATTCTGAGAGAAGTAGAGTTGTAATTACTACTACTTATAAGTACAGGGCTCTTTTAAAGGAATGTTTATAACTGCACAACTCCTTCTTTTTCTTCCCGTCCTCCATGGTAAATTACATGTACTTCCAAGCGGAGGAAAATGACCATTTATTGCTAGTTTTAACTGTACAGAAGTGCTTCTACAACTGAACAAATCCATTTAGAACTGCACATTTTGTGTACAACTGCACGTTAAAAAAGCCATGACTAAGTATCACAGTCTTATAAAAAAATTAGCCAGTTCCTACCAAATCTGCAATCAAATGCTGGGCCTGATTAAAACCGACATATGGATCAATTAATATTAATTCAGGCAAAATATTTATTTGTGTTGCACATATAGACTGAACTTATATATAAAACCTTTGCAAAATTAGTTGTAGGCTATGTAACATGCTGCGTTCTGCCAGCCTGAAGTTTTGATTAAACGAAAATTGATTGATTGATTGATTGACATAAGTCTTAAAATCTGATTTAAAAAACATGAAGCATGCAGGTGTGATGATTCGTTTTCTCTGTGTTGCTCTTCAGACTAGGATGGACGGCTACTTAGGCAAGACGTCGGAGTTCACAATAGAACTGGAAGAGACCGCAACATCCCACAAGGCACATCTTCTACACATGGATGACGGTTCAAAGGTACTCTACGTCGACGGTGTCCCAATACCAGAGCACACCGGATGATGACAACCGTACCCCGTTACCCCCAACCCCCAACCCCGATTATGTGCCTCCCCCGTGTACACTTTTTATGTAGGCTATGTTACTGTTCTGGTCGCTGTGCGATGTCGTAATTTTTTGGCTGAAGGAGTTCGCTTGATAATAATACGGTATATGTAAAAGCTGACTAACTATTTATACCTATAGAAAGAAATTGTTCATGAATAGAGCGAACACGATGAAAGCGGTTTTCCAATTTTGATGTTGAACATAATATTTTAATGTGTGTGTGTGTGTTTTAATCGTGATTGTTTTGTGTCATCAGTTCTGAAAAAGGTGCCATACATAACATAAACTCTTCGATTACAAAAACGATTACGATTACGATTACAAATACGATTACGATTACGATTACAAATACGATTACGATTACGATTACAAATACGATTACGATTACGAATACGATTACGATTACAAATACGATTACGATTACGATTACAAATACGATTACGATTACGAATACGATTACGATTACAAATACGATTGTACGAGGCTCGGTCTTTTTTCAGTGTCTATGAAGTTTAAAAAAAATCCTGTATACGCTATTTATACCATGACTGCAACATTCAAACGATGAGATGCATTGAATTTCTCGTCACATTTTGTACAAGATCCTCTAACGGTGCAGAATTCGATGCTATACTCTCTTGTGGTGTATTTCCCAAAGCGACTGTTACAAGTGTTGCAAGTAAGCTTAACTTGATACAAGCTCGAGATTTACAATTAAGCCACCGGAAAACATTGAAATCATTTGGGTGAGAAATTGCTGCTGGGGATCATGTTGTTGTTGTTGATGTTGTTTTTGTGATGATGATGATGATGATGATGATGATGATGATGATGATGATGATGATGATGATGATGCTGATGATGATGATGATGGTGATGGTGATGATGAAGATGATGATGATGGTGGTGGTGTTGGCGGTGATGATGATGATGACGATGATGACGATGTCGACGACGATGACGACGATGATGATGATGATGACGATGACAATAGCACAATATACGCCGAATTATTCAATTGCGCACTCTGCTTTTGAAAGCTTTTGTTTTGAAATGGAATTGAAGTGCAAAATAAAACGACACTAACATAATTTCCGATTAAAAACAACGCGACGTTTAAACGAATAATGCAATTATTTGATCGTAAACATGTAGGATACAAATAATGTCAAAAGAACAATGGAATACACGAGATCTCGCATAAATTATCCTAACAAAGGCTAATCCTATTCATCGGTAATTAATTGGTTTGTTAATTAATTAATTAGTTAATTAATTACTTTGAGCGTGCGAGTTTGGAGATGACGTTTATGCAACCGATAGTCGTGGCATGCAGCGAGGAGTAGGCTATGTATAGCATACCTGTTGCATGCGATGGGGTGCCTACAAGTTTCTCAGCTGTTTATCTGCGTGTTATTACGACTGCAATTCCCCAAATAAAAATCTTCATAGGCGCAGGAATGTCAACATAATCAACATCACGTCAACCATCAAAAAGGCGATTAACGTCGCGTCGATATGGACCACCCAACTACGCCTCCAGAAATATCCTTCGTTCTTTGTTCAGACAGATAATAATAGGGGTCAGTGGAAGTGCCAGATATCTCTCACAACATGCCTTAGGATCATTCTGTTTTCAGATATCTTTCCCAAAGCACGGACGGGGCTTATACTGCACGCATGCCTCAGCGTTTGGTAATCAGACAACGCCCTATAGCCTACCACCGTTCGGTGTAAGCTTATGCACCGCGGACGAAAGTTTAGCGTCAGAGGTCGCTATCTATTCTATACTAACCCACGTGTTTGGTTTAGGATAACAAATATTGACTTGCAGGTCCGTATATTAGTAGTAGCCTGTCGTATTATTCTTCCAATTGTCAGACAGAGGTCTCCAGTCGGTGTCCCTTCTTGCTTGCGAAAGGCTATCGTCGTCGTCGTATTCTGCTCTTACGTAATTTACGGTTCAGCTTATCCAAGACACCTTGTTGAAGAATAAACGTGCAAAGAGCAAAGTGCGCAGAACAATAGGACAGAACAATAGGGCAGAACAATAGGGCAGAACAAAGTACGGCAGAGAACAAAAGCGACACGATCAATATTGTTTGAAGAAGACGACGTCTCCTACGGAGTTTCTTCCAAAAACTGTAAGTATACGCTCATTAATTATTAATATTACTTATTAATGATTATTAATTATTATTATTATTATTATTATTATTAATATTATTATTATGTTCAATGCTAATGAAAGACTATGAATAATTTTATAGTCAAAAGAATTCGAATTATTATAGCTTAATTTAATTAATGCATTGCCTGCTGTATCGAGACATTCAATGTATAGCGCATCATAAATACCTCGCCGATTCGCTGCAGGAATAACTACAATCATGCATCTAACAGTCTTAGCTTATCTAACCGTATCATGGGTTTTAGACAGCTTGAAAATGTTTACGGAACAGAATAGAATAATTAAATGCATCAGCATTCAGGGCGTATGCATGTAGACAGTTGTAGACGCCGGAAAGCTTCCAGAAATGCTATCAATCAATATACATGTAGGTTGCAAGCTGGAGTAAGCTGTTCGATGGACGCATGGTAGACCAAGGCATAGGCCTATAGACCTATAACACTGCTTAACTGGACTTCTTTGGAAAGTGATTGCCAAGCCAATATAATCATTAGACCCGTCTTCATCTTTGTAGGGGCTAAACTAGGATTCCGCCTAAGCTCAAATTCGCATTTATTTTATTTCTCGCATTTGCTATAGCGCCCACTTTAAAGCTCCATAATCATAGGCGCTCCGGACTGCAGCGCGGACACTGCATCGGCGTTTCACGCCAAAGCGCAAGAGCAATTGCGAGTGAAGGACTTACTCAAGGCCCTAGGCGCAGGCTTGAGGTGGATTTGAACCTGAAACTCTCCGGCTCCAAGGCACCGAACCCAGATTCTTGCACATAGCCTATATAGCCTACATTTTCAGAGTAAACTTAAAAACTCATGGAGCAGTACAGTACATGAAAGAATACAGTAGATTAGATCTATTGGAAAGATTTTAAAATAATTCTGACTTCGAATGTTGGCCTGCTTGATTACCGCATGAATAACACACTAATAGGCCTATACTTGAAGTATGAAAGTATAATATTGTTTGCCTTCCTGTGCATAAATATTATAGTCAGAGACCGAGTCAACTATAGACGACACTAGAGCTTTACCTGTTTAGTAAACAAACAGATGGCATGATTTGCCTTGATGCGATGATTACCATAAACCTGATACAGTGTGCATCTGTTTTACGACTTAAAAAGTGTGGAAATTCATCTGTGGTATAATATTTGACACTTGTGGTGATTCACGTTGCTCGAAAAGCCGTCGCTAGGTCTGTCTCTATAATTATTATGTTTCGTTTGTATACAAAAGTCGCTGCCGGTCACAATCACTATCATCTCACATCTAGGCTACTCTTACTTCTTTTTGCCACTCCCTCAGCCTCCACCTAAGTGCCTTGTCGCATCTTCTATTCCCACTGAACTCAGTAACTTTCAGCCTTTAGTAGCCTATTCTTGTTCTATTTCTCCTCCTCTTTCTCCTTTTCCTTTTCTTCCTCTTCCTCCTCTTCTTCTTTTTCTTCTTTATCCTACTCCTATGTCTCTTGCTATTTATGCTCCTTGTTTTCTTCTCCCATAGCTGTTCCCTCATCTGTGTATCCTCCTTCCAACTCCTCCTCCGTTCCTTCCTCCGTTCCCACCCACCCGACCATATTTCTGCTTGACTCATCATAATCTTCCTCAGAATCCATCAGAAACATCTGTTGTACAAATCACCATCTAACGCTCAACTAAAGTATCGCATGTCACACATTTCTTCTGATCATGAGACATGAACGGTGCATAGGTTTGACCGTTTAATAGGCACGCTCTTGTCAAACATGAGAATAAATTATGATAGATACGTGCCACAGAAGAGAAAAACCGATTCAGTGGCAGAAATAAAGAATACAAGCAACACAGAAGAAAAACACAAAAGTTGTCCCATTTATAAGCCATGGCCTGGGAGACTGAAACCAATGCTATATAAGGATGGTTAGCGACTTCCTTTACTTAATCTCGGCCATGTCGTCTAGTCTTCCCACTTACAGCGTGTAATATACTGCGGTCAGGGTGCTCGTTATGGCTGGACTGATTGCGCCGCTAGGGGGAGGGTGGCAGATGAAATCTCGGAACAATCGTACGCCTACATGTAGGCTATGTCCCGACGAATTTTTTTAATTGAGCCCCCTATGATAGAAGGAGAAAAGACGAAGAAAGTTACTAAAACGTGTACCGTTATTCCCTATTGTTCAGCTTCTCCCTATTGTTTCAGCTTCTAACTATTGTTTCAGCTGCTCCCTATTGTTCAGCTTCTATTTTTTTATTTCAGCTGCTCCCTATTGTTTCAGCTTCTATTTATTGTTTCAGCTGCTCCCTATTGTTTCAGCTGCTCCTCGTGTCTCAGTTGCTCTATTTTTCAGCTACTCCATGCGCAGTGTTGCGCACATAATTATAACCCTGACCTGATTTTTGCCCGTTCAATGCTTTGTACAATGCTACAAAGCGCTATAGAAATCAATTCTAAAGCGCCTTGACAGCAGAATGAAACAATTTTTATGGCGCATGCATGCGCATAAAGCATACGCGGTTTATAAAAAGACAGTCGATGCTTAATAAAACAACATGGTGAAATGACCTGCCAAAATGGAATCCTTAACCGAATGCATACTCATAATTATAATAGGCCTGAACAGTTCTATATGAAATTTAGGGCACCTCATGTAGTTAATTAGGAGCACTTGTCATATAGCGCCCTCTTCAAGATTGCTTCTCAGAGGCACTCCCGACTATACAGCGCGGACACTGAATCGGAGTTTCACGCCGAAGCGCATGTGCAATAATATTGCAAGTAGAAAAAACTTGCTCAGAGCCCCTTCGCGACGGTTTGAGGTGGATTCGAACCCGCAGCCTTCCAGTTCCATGGAACCGAACATACCCAACACCACCACGCCTCACCAATGACCTGCCAAAATGGAATCCTTATCCAAATGCACTCATCATTGACTTGAACAGTAATACATCAAATTCAAAGCACATAATATGCAGAGAACTCGTTTCCAGCCTGCAGACTTAAGCAAGGGCGGATACAGAAACTTTGGACGGAGGGGGGCCCAAAAATTTAGGTCTTGGGTCCGGGAAAATTTTTAGGCCTTGCATGGGTCTGGAAAATGTTTCTTTCGTGTCCGCCAAAAAAGTTGATGACCTTTTTTTAGTTATCCGGCCAAATTTTCGGGAAAAAATACCATTAATAGGGGACCAAATTGCACAATATATACATTGTTCCACGGCATGTTGAATCCAAATGGGGGGCCACGATACATGGGAATTCTAAATGGGAGACCATGGCCGGATAAGCCCCCCTGGATCCGCCCCTGGACTTAAGACCCCCATTCTTAGCTCTCGTGACCATCCACCGGGTTCCACCTCCCCTCCCACCCCCCACCCCCCGGAAATGCTTCCCCTCAGCCGTGCGTGCTCCAACTCACTTTCCACCGTAAATGTTTGCATAGCACGCAACAATCTCCTCGCGCTATTGTCTCAGTATTTGCAAGCGTATACACCGCAAAAATAAAACGACAAAGCATTTAATCGATGATGCCATGCAACTGAACGTGAAAGACGTGAAAGATACATCGTTCGCTGCCATTATACACATGTGTACAGCGATGTGAGGTCGCCTAAAACAGCGCTCATTGGGCTTTTAGAAACAGCCCAACGCACATCGACCTTCGTACTGCTACTGCTACTGCTACTGCTACCTCATTATTTAGTAGTGAAGGAATAAAATACTGCGATGTATTATAGTCACGCCGTTGTCCTTCGCACCAATACAAAAAATTTACACCAGCAAAGATCATACTTTCACTAAAAACCACAGCTTTAAGTCGATAGTTATATACAATTAGGCACTTAGGCTATAATTATAATATATATTTTTAATATTTTATCTATATATAATTTTACATTTGGGGCCTATATAGGACTACATATAATTTCGCAAATACATGCATATTATATAATCATACAGAATTTTACATATACATTATATATATGGGTAAACGGACATTATCCCCCCTGGACACTATCCCCCCCGGACACTATCCCCCCCGGACATTATCCCCCCCGGACATTATCCCCCCCGGTTTTTCGTAGGACATTATCCCCCCGGACATTATCCCCCCTTCATGTACAAATCAGGGTAAGCGTCGTGAGGGTCGGTTAGGGTCAGTGTAAGCGTCGTGAGGGTCGGTTAGGGTCAGTGTGAGGGTCGGTTAGGGTCAGTGTGAGGGTCGGTTAGGGTCAGTGTAAGTGTCGTGAGGGTCGGTTAGGGTCAGGTTAAGCGTCGTGAGGGTCGGTTAGGGTCAGTGTGAGGGTCGGTTAGGGTCAGTGTAAGTGTCGTGAGGGTCGGTTAGGGTTAGTGTTAGGGTTAGTGTCGTCATTAGATGAATGAACGAATTGGAATCGTATACAGTCAGTAGGCCCACAAAGGTTTGTTAACGTGATTTGAATTAGACTTATTAGCGTCAATCATTTTTGGGTAATAGACTGGGGGGGATAATGTCCTACTTCGGGGGGGATAATGTCCGGGGGGGATAATGTCCGGGGGGGATAGTGTCCGGGGGGGATAGTGTCCAGGGGGGATAATGTCCTACAACCATATATATGTACATTATTATATAATAGATAGGTAAAATTATATGTATGCTTATATGTAAATTTTATGTATAAGTAGGCCTGTGTAGAATTAGCTCCACCACAACTTAACAGCTTTTTAATGACTTAGCTTATGTTATTGAAAAAATAACAAAATTTTAGCCGCAAATTAAGACACTTGTCCCAATCCATGAAGCCTCGAGAAACTATAATATTGCTTATTGCGTAATTTAGCTTCTATTTCTATTACAACAATAAATCATGTCGCTGGTCTTTAGTAATATGTACTCGTCAAAAGTGAAAGAATCTGAAGATCACAGAAAACACCAGAGGGAAAACATGGCTGGTCTTCACTTTCAGTGAGATATGCATGCCGGCCTATTATCTTTGCTGCACTATAATTATTTTCTTTGCAGACAATAGTTCTCTTTCCGCTATTGCCTTGTTCCATTCCGCGCAAATAACTCTAGCTGTAGCCTAAACAACAATAAGCCTACGTCGACGTACATAGTCAAAAAATGTTGCATGCCAGTCATAGCGCTAAATAAGTTAAAAGGAGACACTTCCAATTAACACGATTTAATATTATTATTTTACGAATTAGCAGACAGGCAGACAGACTATGTTTACGTGTTCGGGCTTTCATAGTTAGGTCCACTCATACAGTTGAGGTGCAGTACAGCCTATTCATGTTAAGATCATTGCACTCATAGACTCAGCTGAGTAGGACTCCTGCATTCATACGAATATTGCCCCAGGTCTCTCGTGTTAACATCAATAATTTTAAGCAAACAAGAAGCACAGTGGAGGTGCACAGACTTGAATGGAAAAGACCGACTTCTAACGAACACACCCGACGTCGTTCGGGTCGAGAGTGTGGTCAAGTCGGTGCATTCAGTTATCGGATCGTTTGTACAATGCAGTGTTTCCATGACATTCGAGTCGAAAGCAATGTGGAGTTGACACGCAAACGGGCGGAGGAGGACAGGTGACTCAGGTGGACGGGGTTAACAGAATGTGCACCGGGGACAGTGCGAGGGCGGATGGGTGGGTGGGTGATACGAGGCAAATCGGAAACAGATGAAGCCCTTTATGGATTCGCACGAACTGTATGACATGTTGATGACGCACTGCGAGTATTCGGCTTCTGATGATCTTTACGTGGAAACACTGATAACTTTGTTGTGTATTTACATCTGAACTGTGGAACATTATAGAGTCTATTATACGGTGGCTGTGAGTGGGCAGCTTGAAAGAGCGCTGTTTAAATTCTGATTGATTGATTGATTGATTGAGTGGCGGGCTGAGGTCTTAGCAGGTATTTGACCTGCCTGCCTTACTCTTGACCAGCCTTATGAACTGTAATGAAAACTCCTTAGAATTTTTAATGCCTTCTTTAAATCCAATTTTTTCGATATTATAGGCCTATACGGCGGCTGTGAGTGGGCAACTTGAAAGGGCGCTGTTTAAATTCTGATTGATTGATTGATTGAGTGGCGGAGCTGAGGTCGTAGCAGGTATTTGACCTGCCTGCCTTACTCTTGACCAACCTTATGAACTGTAACGAAAACTCTTTAGAATTTGTAATGCCTTCTTTACATCCAATTTCTTCGACCTACTCAATAACTGCCATGACCCTTACGCGATCTGAAATTGCTTTGCTAGCGTCGCCATTGACCTGACCACAGATCCAGGATTTAAGCATTCACCTGTCGTGGTCCCCATGAACTGGTCTTCAGTAGGATAAAGCATAGGCCAACGTTGGTACGAAAACAATACAACCACTTGATGACCATCTCTGAATAATTTTCTTTGAGAAGGGTTCTATAAGATATTGACGATTACAAATAGCAATTAACGTCGGCTTTGTTTTTCCGGTTTCTCTTTGTACCTTTTCTGTTACGCTTGGTTAGATCCATCAGCCTAATTAGTGCTCTCTGTTTTGTCTATTGGGTTCACCGTCGTGCTAAGGCAAGCGAAGACAAAAGCAGTCGCTTATTTATTTAGCTCATCTTTAAACTTTTCATAGTCTTAGGCAGGCACGGTCCTTTACGGAATAACTAATAGGATTGACGTTTAATTAGTATACGACAGTAGGCCAGGCCTGCTTAACTACGATGCGCTTCCACAAAGGTTTTATGCCAACGTGGCCATTTATATGGATGAGCGAGCTTCTTAGAAGTCTGTAAATGCGCTACATGAATGTTCAGAAAGATGTAAGTAGGGTGAATACGCGTCTTCTGGCCCAGGCCGACCCCCCGCTGGTGGCCCACACCCGCTGGTGGCCCACACCCGCTCGTAGCCCACACCCGCTGGTGGCCCACACCCGCTGGTAGCCCATCCCCGCTGGTAGCCCACCGGAAGTCTGTAATTGGGGTAATTATCCCGACGGGCTTTGAACGCGATAATTGCTGTAATTATACCGGCGGCGTGTCACCCATAATTATGGTAATTATACCGGACGCACTTGTCATCTATAATTATACATGCGTGGGCGGCGCGGGCCAGGTCCCATATGCTGAGTCAGCGAAGGACATAATTGCATCCGGCCATTATCTACTATAATTACAAGGGCTTTGATGGGTATGAATAATGGGTATATTATTATGTGGGAAGAATATAATTATACCGGCGGCAGTTGAAGAGGGCATCCGGCTGTCTATTCTTACTCAGCAGCAATCACTACCACAATTAGTCGGCATATATATTATCTTGTGCGACCTATGTGGTGTTATATATTGTAGTATAGTATTATAGTATTGTACAATATATAATAGTTGAAAAGGAAAGAACACAAAGCCTTCATATTGAAACACGATTATTTATTAATTTTATGGAAGAAAGAATGCACTAGGTAATCGTTTAATCCAGTATCACTGCTAAATTTGTTGCAAACGACATTTATGTTATAACCTCTAGCTACATGAAGCGAATAAAAAATACAGTAATGTCCACAGAATCGACTGGCAACACTTTGAATTTGTTTGTCAGTATATGTCCAACGCGAGCAATATTTGTGTAGGAATGTCCTGAACGGCGCATCTGGTGGTCTGCCCAAAGAGTCGAAGAATTCACCATAATTTGGACTTTCGATGTAGAGTACAACCACAACCCAGTGTATTCCAGGCTGACCGTACGTATCTGTATTGCAGACGAGAAGAGAAGGTCTATCCGTATTAATCCATTTGGGCAATCTATTGGATGCAAAGACCCCCACAAACATTCTCGAACATTTTGCGTCTCTTTGTAGTATATGCTCTATCGTAATGCCGTCCATCTGCATTAATTGTTGTAGTCAAAAATAACGTTTCGTGACCTGTCAATCTCAAGAATATTTTCAAATTCCGCAAAGGCGATCACGTTTATAGTCGCATCCAAGGCCTGTGAAAATTTCATGTCCACACGGACGTTACCAGTTTTGAGCAGGTTGAAATGGTCGCCTTCTGCCAAGTCCGGAGTTAAATCGAATGCGTACAAGCAATACCCGTGCGCGTAATCTTCTCTGCTTATGTCGTTATCGTCGTTTCTCTGCCACTTGCCAGTGCCCATAAAAAGCGAGGCATATGCGTTCACAAACTGATTTGTAGCAAAGTTAGTTTCCAAGGGTTTTATACTTTGCTGCTGGCCGTCCAGATATACTTTTAGCTGAGACAAATTCATATGTTTAAAATTGTACGGACTCTTCGTATACGTGCCGTTGAATGCATCGTTGTCAACGCATCCGAAAACGATGCGCGTAGGCAACTGACCCGAGAAAAGACATTCCTGAGACACGTCCAAATTCCCTCTAGGAACTGTAAAAGTCTTGCAAACAACTCTGCGAATGGGAAACTTCAGATTTCCAATCTCTAGAGCCTTGGCATGGGCAAGGAAGACCGACGGACTCAATTTGACTTTTCTAACATATAATTTGCACTCTAGTATTTTTACTTTGTATGCAGCACCTGCCGCCGAGGACATAAGACTGAATGCGTCCTTATTACGAACGAACCGAATTTTTATATTAATGTCGTTTGGCAAGAATCGTTCCTGGAAGAAGAGGTCGCTGTGAATGCTGCCCAGCATGTCGACAACGCGACCTTCGTCGGTAAGAGCGCTGCGCTTCTTAAATCCAATATTCGAACAGGCATCGTCGTGTGGATTGGATTCTTCGAAGCGTCTGGCAGTGTCTTTGTAAAATAATGCGGAGGTGAGTTGAGAATTTTTACTTGAAGTGCCGTAACTGAGCAGCGTTTCCAAATAGCTGCGATATGCGTACGTATTGTTTGAAGAAGTGACCAAAGTGTCGTTTAAGGTGATGTCCACCTCGGAAAAAAGACTGTGTAGGAAAAGGTTGACGGGACCAACGTGATCGCCTGCGTCCGTAGGCTCGTTATTCGCTCTTATTATAGAAGCTCTGACGTACAGCTGAGTGTTCGACAGATCTAGATAATCTTGACCTGCTCCGGTTATGCTAAATTCTATCGGCGTTCCCTGCGAAATGGTGGCTATCGGATTATATTCCACATACGACCCGGCTTCTATGCTTGTCTGCGTAGCAGGCACGCTAAAGAGATCCAATTCGCTCTTTGCACATTCGCAAGACTGAGGATGAACGAACGCCATTTTAAACTATTCCAAATATATCTTCCTTGATTCTTTTCTTATTTTTTCTCAGAGACCGCTTGCGTCTTTTTCGTCCGCTGCCACTTTGAGTATTGAGATCGGACGAACTTGTAAATGCCTTTATACCTTCTGGCAGCCGGCGCTTGGCAGCATCCATGAACTGATCGCCCTCGGCAACATCGTTGGCAATCTGAAGTCCTGTTCTCAAGACCTGCTTGCCAAGGGCTTTAGCACCAGTCTGTATAAGCGGCCAGGCATTTCTAAATAGGCCGCTAAGAAAACTGCCCAAGCCATGGCCACGCTGAAGACGAGAGCCTTGAAATACAGACATGCCATTGCCACTTTGCTGCATATAGTAGTCTTCGTATGCCAGACGGCTCGCATCGCAACAGAACGGTTTTTTCATTGTAAAAGGTATGGTATCTTGCAATGTCTGAAATGTAGCGTCACTATACACTTTCCGCTTTCGAATGGCACTGAATCACCAGTGTCCGTCCTTATATCCACTTCGATAGAGTCGAAATTCTTCTGCTGTAGTGGTATGTAGATGGGCTTTTCGTACGTCGTGCGCACGTTGTCACCGCTTTTTCCACTAACGTTTACAATTCTGAGCAATGGCGCCTTCGTGTCTCCCACAGGAACTTGCTCGAGAACGTTGCAATAAATGTACAGAGACGAAAATCCGCGATTTATATCGCAAGCATTGGCGCCTACGAATTCGAGAATGTTATCATTGTCCGCGGTATAATTGAGAATGGGGGTTTGTTGCACATCGATGCCCAGCATCGAACATATTCCTTGCGAAAATTGTATATTTGTTCCTTTATTTATATCGCCCTTGACTTTTTTAGTTACAGCATCGTATTTGAATTTTGGAAATTTCGCCACCTTCATTTCGTCGGCAGCAAGACTTATAAAACTATTTATGGAGTCGATAAGGTGCTGGGGTGTTTCGTAGTATCCGGCCGGCAAACGCGTTCTCTTATGCAGCGGATCGGGTCGCATTGCGCCCGTGTCGGAAAATTTGACGTGCATATACGATAGTCTTCCTTCGTTTCTGTCTAAATTTCTCCAAGTGTGTGGATACTGAATCTCCACAAGTCCAACCTCCCAGTCGCCGCTTAGAGAAATGACATTCTCCAGTCGGGTGGTAAAGTGCGTTACAGCATTGTTTGCATAAAATCCTATTGAACTGTTGCTAGGTAATGTCAGGTAGAAGTGTGCCATTATTTACTGAACGCTGCACTGTCTGAAATGAAGTATAACGAACGACTTCCCATGCTCGAATGGTATGGGCTTATCATTGTCGCCTCTCATATATATTTCTATAGCGTCGAAAGTCTTTTGCTGAATCGGTATGTATATGGCATTTTCGTACATGACATGTATGTTGTCGCCGCTTTTACCGGATATATTGACTGCGCGTAGCAAAGGGGCTTTCGCATCGCCAAGCACCACAGTTTCCAAAATATTACAATACAGATACACGTATGAAAATTCTGGATTTAAATTGCAAACCTTCTCGGAAATCCATTCCTTGTCGGGCATATCGTCCCATGCTTTGATATAATCTTCGTATCGACTCTCGTATACATAACGACCGTAATCGAAATTTTCGATAACCTTCTGATTTTCTCCTATCCCAAAAATATTGCGCAGCTGCGAAGTGAATCCTATGCTTGTAGCGAGATTTATTTGACCCGCGAGTCTTTTCGTTACTTTGTCGTATTTGAATTTTGGATGACGGTCGAGCGAATGCAATTTGGCCACAGCCTCTATTTGATCGTTCACCGCATGAACTATATCTTCCACGCTTTCGTAATAGCCGGCAGGGACATGACACAATTCGTATATAGAACGCCACGCATCGTTGCTGTCTGTTCTTTTAGGAATTTGATTATAGGTAAAGTCGCCCTGCCCGCTTTGCACATTGTACCAAGTGTGGGGGTATTGCAGCTCTATCAAAGCAGCTTCCCATCGGCCAGAAAGGGAAATGGCATTTTCCAATTTCGTTGTAAAGTGCGCTGTTGTATTGTCGGGGTAGTGGGACATGGAAGAATTGCTTGGAAGTGTAAGATAGAAGTGCGACATAGTCGTTCGTGCGCTCTGTCAGACTGTAAGAAAACGCTGCTAAACTTTGAATATATCCTGAGTCCAGGAATTGAATTTGTCGTCGTAACCTTTCCACCTTACAAAATATTCGGTCTTGCCACGCCGTTTACGGCTTTTCAAAATTTTATCAACCGTGTAAACATCGTCCTCCTTTAAAATTCTTTGCAATTCAAATTCGTAGAATTTCCCCTTTATCTCTTCACCATGCAAATCTTCTAATTCGTAGGTTACTGGGTCGGTAGGCACACGTCTTATAATTTTAAAAATTTCAGTCGACCAGCTTGGTAAATACCCCTTTTGGAAAGCTATCCTCGCCTTTACTATTCTGACCTTGTCGTCGACTTCGTATTTCCAATTGGTTGGGCGCTTCTTTTCACCGTACAAACGCTTTACAATAATACGTTCATTGTCCTTAGACACCTGACTGGGTGGCATGCCTATACTTCTATGATACGTGTTGTTGTATGCCTGTACAAGGTCTTGTAAAATGTCTATGTACCTATGTGTATTCTTGTACGTAAAGTATTTCCACATTTTCGTCTTAAGTGTACGATTAAATCTTTCTACTACAGAGGCCTTTATATCGCTATTTTCAGATGTGTAAAAGCGAATGGAATTTTTACGCAGCAGGGTTTGAAAGGTTTTATTAAGAAACTCTGTCCCCTTGTCAGTCTGCAGATTGGCAGGTTGCTTGTGTACAAGAATGGTGGAAAAGGCCTCGACCAGATCCGCGCCAGACTTTGACTTAAGCGGAAGGGCCCAGGCATATTTAGAAAATACGTCTATACAGGTTAAAATATATTTATTGTTATCATTATGTTTGGCCAAGGCGGAAAGGTCTGCCAAGTCGGCTTGCCAAAGATCACAAATGCCTACAGAGAAAGTCTTTCGACGTCTAAAGTTCAATCTAACAGGTTTATGTAACGTATATGCATCTTGTTTGATTAACCAATTCTTAACGTCTTTATTTTTAAATTGTCCATTACGATGTCTTTGAAAGGCCGACACGCCTGCAAAGCTTCCCGGAATCTTTGGATCGAAGTACGCCTCCATCGTTATTCGTAGGTCAATAAGTTACCCAGGACGCCAGACTTTGCTGTTTTCCGCGACTGCTCTTCGGTGTGACTGGTGTTGATTCTTCGATGTGATTATTAATATACGTCCAACGTTCCTGATTTCCTATGAGCTCGCGAGGTATGTTTGAGTCTTTCAGCGCCTCAGCCAAGAGTCGCCATCCGGTTGGTGGGGAAGCCGTCGTGCGTTTTCTCATCAGATCATTCACCAAATCGACCATGTGCGTCTTCGGAATAGCTGCGTCCTTCAAAACAAGTTCGCCTTTAGAAGTCCAAGACACGTCGGGATTGCTCTTCATGTGCGACAAGAGTCTGGCGGCTTGAGTTTTCCATTTCTTTGGCACCGTTTCCAATACTTGCGTCTCTATGCTGCTGCTGCTGCTGCTGCTAGATTTGACAGAGTCTGTAGGGTCGACCGCTGCCGTCGCCGCCGCCGCTGCATCCTCTTTGATTTCGAACTTGGTAAGTTTGTTGGGTTTGTCAATGTGTAAGTAACGACTCAAACTGTTGGTATACAGTTTGGCTTTATCATCGTCTGCAATATTCCTATGCAGAATATCGTACATCTGCGTGTCCAATCTCGACAATGTTTTGTCCAACATGCTTTCCTTCCATTTTTCAATCTGTCTCGGCTCCACCAAAACCATTTTTCTTCGTGTGTTCCATATTATATTTTATTACTTAGCAAGGTACCTAGAAAAGAAAGTACAGGAGTAAGTAATGCTCCGATGAATCCTCCAGTCTGCACTATACGCTTTTTGATTTTTCGTCGTGTCTTCTTAGAGGCAAGTTTTCTCAACTTGTGTTTGAACCGAGCGAGTCGTTTCTTCTGAGCCTCTTTCAAAGGTACGGTGCCTTTTAAAATGTTGATCGCGCACTCGCAAATACAACAAAGGAGAGAAGAATTGCAGTCTTTCAAAATTTGTTTCCTTACTTTAGGCGAAGACTCTTTAAGCAGTCTGAGTTTCTCAAATTTCTCTTCGATGGGAGCAGGCATTTTGAACGAATGAGAGATATTGGTCGTGTAGGAGTTTATATTCATTTTCTTACATAGACATAATGCGTCTCACCCGGAAAAATATTTGTTCTGAGTCGACAACGTTCGTCAGTGTCTGGTTTCAGATCGATCAAAAGATATCCGAAAGGCGCCATAGTCGCATCGTGGAATGCTTCTATCATGAAATTGCTCTTCCCAGGAAACATCTGCCGTGCTAGTATAGCAACCTGAGTGCTGTCTCTAACGTTTTTGAAAAGAACAAAGTAATGAGCATTCAAACTGATGGTTCTCGTATGCTTGCCACTGTAGAAAAGGTTCTGTGTCAGGTACAGTATAGAAACATTCATATGATGACTAATCTTTGTGAATAATTTTGAAACCCTCTCGTCCGTTTCGCTCATCAGATCGTCTAAAATAAGTAGAGTCTTCTGCTTGCCATCGAAAATATTCAAGTCGGGTAGACCTTCATGAAATTGAACGTGCGTGTATTTATCGAAGATTTCTTGGTAGATTCCATAACACCATATAATTTTTTCTATAGCAGGTTTGACCATATAGTCTAAATGATCTATAACACGTAACGTGAAGTTCGTCTTTCCACTTCCGCTGGGACCGCTAATTATAGCAGAGAATGGATGTTGCAATGTCGGATCCATAATGAAAAGTAAATGTCTGTTGTAGAGTTCTTTCCTTTTTATGCCATGTATATTCTAACAGTGCCAAGAATGCGCTCTCCGCACGAGGGGCAGTGGGTGGCAATGTCTGCACAAGGCTCGCACATATTCACATGCGCACAAGGAAGAGATAATATTTGTATCTGTCTTTCGTTACAAAGCTTGCAAATAACAGATTTTTTAAGGTTTTCGTTCTCCGCTTTAAGCTTCATAGTACTATACTTTACTGCTCTTTCATCCTCGCTTTGGCTACTTTCCTCATTTTCGCTTTGACACATGCAACAATCACATTTGTAGTTTCCACAAATATCCATCTCACATTTACTAATTTCTGGACACATATCGACTGCTGCACTTTAGAAGGATACAAGATAAAATGAATTGCAATCGTCAAGAGCCGCTTTATAATATCAACAATTTCCTTGTAATTATAGTAGATAATGGCCGGATGCCCTCTTCAACTGCCGCCGGTATAATTATATTCTTCCCACATAATAATATACCCATTATTCATACCCATCAAAGCCCTTGTAATTATAGTAGATAATGGCCGGATGCAATTATGTCCTTCGCTGACTCAGCATATGGGACCTGGCCCGCGCCGCCCACGCATGTATAATTATAGATGACAAGTGCGTCCGGTATAATTACCATAATTATGGGTGACACGCCGCCGGTATAATTACAGCAATTATCGCGTTCAAAGCCCGTCGGGATAATTACGCCAATTACAGACTTCCGGTGGGCTACCAGCGGGGGTGGGCTACCAGCGGGTGTGGGCCACCAGCGGGTGTGGGCTACGAGCGGGTGTGGGCCACCAGCGGGTGTGGGCCACCAGCGGGGGGTCGGCCTGGGCCAGAAGACGCGTATTCACCCTACTGATGTAGTAGGCCTAATTGTTTTTAAATGCGATGTGCTGCAAATCAAGAGATCCTCTTCTTTGTATCAAAACCTGGCGACAATTCTGGACCAAATAACAATAAATAAGTATAATCATTACTCATAATAATAGTTGTATCCAAATGATTGTAATTTGGCTTAGAATTGCCTCCAGGCTTTGATAGAGAGAAGAGGATTTAATGGTTTGCCGCGTATTACAAGCGCAGGGCACCAGCTTATTTATGAGCGCTTTGTTCGTCATAGATCAAGAGAATCTCACAAGTAACTCCAATACGTGTCCACACTAGGCTAAACCTACGTCCCATCTCGAAGTCCTATAAGCTTATAGGACATGAGACCTCCATGTTAACTTTCTTTTGTCAACTTTTGCGGACCACTTCTAAGTAAATGAGGAAAAATATAATTTTTATTAACAATATTGTGGTCTTCAGTCAGATCTCTTTATATAGTCTCTTATAAGCTTACATGTATACAATCTTTGTTGAACTAAGCTTATACTATTTCCTTTGCAGAAAATAGTTCTCTTTCCGCTGTTGTCTTGTACCATTCCGCGTAAATAGGCATAGCCGTAAACAAAAACAGTTCGATATAAGCCATAAAATAGCCTATTGCAAGCGTTTACACTGCATCACAATCATAATATTGCAGACATCTAGTAAACACAGCTTAACTCTTTCCCGCCGGATCGGGTCGCGGGTGACCCGATAAACCCAATAGGTATCGGAACAATTCAGGCGGGAATGAGTTAAAAGTATATAGCAGTCATATATTCCAACTCTATATTGTCATCGCATAGAACCGGACAGTTAATGCGGCCTTTTCTATTGCCAGTTATAGGCCTATCCAGGAAACAGATCCTGTTCTCTGCACAACAATTTCTTATCGTATGAGGATCATACAGTGGCGGCGCCAGGATTACAGTTTGGTGGGGGAGGGGCTGAAGCCCATGGGCCGAGACTTGGTCCAGAATTTGAGAAGGACGAATCGCGGAAGAAGTTTTCCATTTTTCATTTTCATTCTCCTAAATTTCTGACGACCTTTTTTGTCGTTTGGTCGAAATCTCATGAATTTTTCCAGTCCACAAAAAGCTGGCAACCTTTTTTATATTTTAGTCGTTTGGTCGAAATCTCGTGAAAATATTCACTTTCCCTGTCCAACAAACTTTATCACCTTTGGAGGGGGGGCTTAGCCCCCTCTGGCGCTGCCACTATGCCCAACCAATATATGTCATTCATAATGACACGTGCATTGAAGAAGGGAGAGTGGGGTCACAGAAAATCGAATAAAAGGCCATGTTCATTAAGGTGGTTCAAAAAAATTATTTATTTTTTTATCATGGATCTGTGAACCACCCTAATGTCCATGTGAATGTTTGCATGAGGAGTCTATGCGTAGCCTACAGAACTGTAGTTGTGAAATTGATGTACGCCACTGTGATAGCAAAGTTGGCAACGGAGTCGCCCTCCTGCTTTTCCCAAACACGGCACTCGCACTACATGAGTTCGAGCAGATTATAATTAATAGACAGCAGATCATCTGTATACTTCGCTGTATCTCATGGAAGTCTCAGCACATTTAGCCATAATGTTAGCTCACATGCAATAATCGCATTATTTACTATCTGATACTCAGCACTCCGCTGTAGTGCGTACATCTGAAAATGAGTTAGGAATTATAGGGTGGGAACAATAGGAGGGACCATAATAAGTACTGTTTTCGGATGTTCCGTGCCATTAATCAGTAATGATGTCGACTGCATTAGGGCTTCAAGCCTTCAACTAATTGACGGTATTATCGGTATACAACAATTGAAGCGAGACGTGCAGGATCGATTGCGTGCCACTGCTCAGTGAAGCGTGACTTCTGACTCATCTGTGGACAGAGGCACCGCGCCCACCTGTTTGATGCTGCCTCTGGTGCTTGGTGGTTCACCTGACTTGGGCTCGTTCTGTGACTGGAGGTGACGACCTGCTTTAAATGACCTGCCTAGACAACGATGTATTAGCCGTCTGACTGTCAGCAGGCGTGGTTCATTGAACTGATCATCGCAACCACCTGGCAGCTCTTAGAGCACCACGAGACAGATAGCGATGAGATGAGTCATAGAAAGTGGAGCGTACGTCATAGAATGGCATGCTTTGAGAGTGACAGAAAAATGTGTAAATGGTAAATAATGGTTCGAGTGTTTACACGTACGGAGACGTCGTCGTAGTCGGCACCCATAGATCTATTAATACATAGGCATGCCATATATCCGGTATATGTATGATTGTGTGTATATATGTAGTTAGGCCTAACCATTGTTTGTGTGCGCATAGATATTGACCTGCTAGGTGTGGCCAAACCCTATGAGAATCTCAGGTAAATGTTAAAAAGCGGCAGCGAATACGGACTTGATAGGAATTCGAAGCATGTTGGACGGCTTGACGACGGTTTCCATTTTCACAAGGTGACTCATTGGTTTCGAAAGTTGAGCAGGACAGATAGTATCCGTGGGATATGAAGTCGATAAGTTCATGTATACGCCACGAGTTATGTGCGTCAGGGATCTGAAGTTGGAACGGAACCCGGTAGACGATCTGAAGTTAGAATTGAACCCGATAAACGATCTGAAGTTAGAACTGAACCCGATAAACGATCTGAAGTTAGAATTGAACCCGATAAACGATCTGCAGTTAGAACTAAACACGATCAAGAATCTAGAGTTAGAACTGAACAGGATCAACAGAAGTTATAACTGAACTTGACAATAATAATTATTATTTAATTTATTTTGCATGACCCAGCTGTTTTTATGTGTCTAGAGCGCCTGTGAATAAACAATTAATGGTTCCGAAAAATTGCGCTGCTTGCTTTGAGACAAAACAGTTTGGATTTAAATGATAATTTTATTAGGAGTCAATAGGCCTATTAGCCTACGCTTATTAAGCCTACAGATTCAAAGTATAGGCTAGGCACTCATGTCTGAGACAGCTAATGCTTCAAAGAGCTTCATATGCTATTTTTATAGGAATGCATCGTTTCCACAATTTCCCGTTAGACTTTGCATAGGCCTACGCAAATTTCACAAATGTTCACTAATGTCGCAGAAAGTAGCCTATTGAACAATGCACATGTTATGTCACATAGCATGCACTGTTACACTTGTGTCCGAAATCAAGACTTGATTGCAGCTGATAAGGTTGATCACTCTGAGTATCAACTGGCATCAAGTACTTATGATTACAATAACTATTAGACTCTCGGTTTACGCATTCTTGTACAGCGACCGAGCAGTCTCGATCCTGATAAATTTTTAATGAATTTACCACCGCAGTCCGTTGGAATGGATCTAACGCCATCTAAGGTTCGAGATAAAGAGATAAAGACCAGCATTTCATACCGGATATGCCGAGACTTAAATCTCTGAAATGCAACCACAAATCAGTGCGCGAACCGGCATTCCAAAGCCCAGAGGCGATACAATGACGTGTGAGCCAATGTATAGGCCTACCTACGCTCCAACCAAGACCTGCAGCTAATTATTAGATTATATTCCTATAGTAGTCTAGACCTATGTTCGCGTAGGTTAAACGTAAGTAAATAACATTCCAATATGTAGACTATCATTGAGATACCGGTATGTCGGCGTTTCTCACTCTTTTAGTAATTATTCCGTTTTGAGATGACCCACATAAGCACAGACATAAACACAGTCTTGCTTTGAAGCAAAATCTACACGCTGTCTTTAAATAATACCTAGCGACATCTGTTGATTGGCGAGGAAACATTTTCCCTTCATCCGATCACATGTGTTTATGAAACCTGACGCTCGAGATTATTAGTCACCATGAAACAAAAAACTTTTCAACCTCGATTAACGTTGCTTTGAACCGACACCTTAGCCTCGTATGCCCCCCCCAACGCAAACCTCCCCCATGTTTTTTCAGAGTCAACAAAATAAACCTCAACAACTAAACAGTAAAATGATCCTTTGCTTTGAAAGATATTGTATTAAATTCTGCAGCTGATATAGGCTACAGTCTGACTCTGTTGACATCTGTTGTGATTTTTTTTCTGTCAACCTGCGAAATGTATCAAAACCTTCTTTCATGATACATGTAACTAATATGTGGGAGTTTTTAACTTGTGTAGTCACTGGTCGAAAATTGTGTTTATAAAAAGGCATCCAATTAGTGTAAAGTCTGCATTGGTTAGCTATCACAGACAGATGTTTGACTGTGATGTATAGTTAGGTTACACTAGTTTGACCCAGACAGACGTGGGTGAATATTTGTGACATTGTAGAAGACCCATAATTATTAGGTCTTTGTGAGCCAGATTGTAGACAGAGAGCTAGGCGAATCCAGGGGTAAGCAATCCGGCCGTGGCCACACCCATTTGAGATTTACACAGAACGTAGCCCCTCCCCAGTAGCAATTGAGGTTTAAATTTGTTAAATTCATGGAGGAAAAAAGGTAATCAGATTGAAAAGTAGGAAATGTCGACTATTTAGTGATGGTGGCGATGGCGATGGCAATGACAATGACGACGACGACGGCGACAGTTAGGCCTAGGCCTACTGCAAAAATCTTGAGCAGCGTGGTCTTTTTTCATCGTAGCACAGTAATTATAGTCGTTATATAATAAGCAATTCAGAAATGTTTCTGTGTGTGGTACTTATGAACGAGTAGCCTATGGGTCCGTAGGGTGTCTGGCACTGCATCTTCACGCCACATTGACTCTCGCTGTGTCATTCTAACGTCATTACTCGCAGCAGTCTATCAGCATAGCCGATCATCACGTGATGATGTTGGTGCTAATCTGTGGGCGAATGACGTATCGGTAAATAAATATTTGTTTTCTGGTCTTTAGTTGCCAAGAATGTATCTATCAGCTCATCGTTCATTCACCAACCGATGATGCTTTGCTACAGTTAGCCTATAATTCTTTGCACATGCTTTACTGACTCATTACGTCCATGGACAGACAGAATGTCACAGACAGACTGACAAACTGAAGGACGGACGGGTATGCATACAGGCAGGCATACAGACAGGCAGACAGACAGATAGATAGACATACACTATGATACACATAGACAGACAGACATACATGCACACAGACAGATATACAGATATGCAGACAAGACAAGACGGACGGACAGACATACAGACAAACAGACAGAGAGACACACAGACAGACAAGATAGACAGATGGACGGACAGACAGACAGACAGATATAGACAGACAAGATAGACAGATGGACGGATGGACAGACAGACAAACAGACAGAGATAGATAGACAGGCAGACATAAAGACAAGCAAAAAGACAGACACACATACATACAGACAGACAGACAAACAGACATACAGACATGCAGACATGCAGAGACACATATCCATGACACAGACATTGTATCATCCTCCCTTAGGCTTAAGGGTGACTGAAACGTCATACGTGTGACAGACAGATCGCTAAATAAACTTCTGTAGCCATAATATGCACTTGAAGTCTTGAACGTCTATTTTGACTATATGTCTGGGTCGAGATGAAACGGAGTGGAGAGGGGGCAATTCAGTGAATCAGATAAACATGTCAATCAAGCGATTTCCAACAATGACTTTTATCTTCTGAATGGGACGATTGTTGCTTAGGCTGATCTCTCTGCGTCAACAAAAGCATCCGAGGGCGATTCTTCTTTTTTTTATTGGTGGCGATTGGTACTAAATTTCAAGGATGTAATTATCTTAGGGACCTATAATAAGTCTACGGACTTAGGCCTACCTGGGGAAGAGAGGCCTACTTTGGGACCTAAACCACGCCTAGGCCTACTTGGGAGCGGCGCAGTGCCACTTATAATAAAAAAATGCCATTCTATGCCGTACTGTACTATAGATCTAACAATACCAGTACCAGTACCAGTACTGTAACAGTACCAGTACCAATACTAATACCAATACCAGTGCCTGTACCAATACCAATACCAGACAGATATACGGATATACATGCAAGACAAGACGGACCAATACCAATACCTGTACCAATACTAATACTATGCCATGCCATGCCATATTATGCTATAGGCCTACTGTACTATGCTATGCTATGCTCTGCTACTATGCTATGCCATGCTCTGCTACTATGCTATGCTATGCAATTTTGTACTATATATTATGAGTCACTTACCATAACACATAATGTTATGCAATACTATGCAACGAATAGACATAAATGTTTCTATTGCATGGACTTTACAATCCTTTTATCCTTTGATAGAGACCGCATGATTGTGTCGGGAGTTCCTTATCTCGTCGCAACAGGTAAACCGCATGGGATGGGATATGAATACATGCAGCGCATGAAAACATTTAGTCCGGATTGTTGTCCTAAACCAAATAATAGACAATAGAAGCTGACAGACAAATAGATAAACAGACAGACACAGACAGACAGTTACCAAGTGATACGTAGAAAGAGAAAGATGCCTCATGAACGTACGTGGAGTTCAGTCTGATCGCATCTCCTCCATTGCGATTGTCCTTTCTAATAGGATTATTATTATATTGCCAACAGGTGATCAGAGCCTCACAGCTGCCCCATTTCCCCCATTTCCCCCATTCACCTTCGCACGTGCTTAATTGGACGAGTATGTTTCTACCTGTGTCATTCTATATATCATGTGCAATTTGCATGGCCCATGAAGAAGGAGTAGGCAGACTAGAAGGGGAGTATAGAAGGGAGAAGGCGTAGATCGAACCTTGGACCCTCCAGTTACAGCCTGCACAACGGAAACCACAACAGCGGCTGAGATAACTGAAGCCTACAACAATTGGTTGTCATCAGCAGCATTCCTTTTTTGCAACGACTGGTTGCCATAACGGACAACAGAACAACACGGTGAAAACAAGACAACAACGACAGATAGACAACAATTGAAGACATCAGGATGATTGTATTGAAATATATTTGATACAAAGAGAACACAACGAGGCTGACGTGTCGGCCCGTAGGACTTCAAAGAACAACTCACAGCCGCGACTCTTACCTGCATCTATGAGACATCTTTTACTGAGCAACAAAAGATTGTCACAGAAGGCGAACGTACAGTTATAAGAACTCATCCGTGACGCATTCGCCCCCGAAAAAGTTGGCCTGCAGTCGTTTCAATAAATAGCATCGTAGACTTTTATTCGCTTCATGAGTTAAGACAGTTCGATGTCTGGGTAAAGTTTAAAAGCAATCGGTTCGCTGATCAATGGTCATTCTTCGTAAGAACAAGAATCAATAGAACATTGATTCAGTGACGATATACTGAAAACCTAAGCCAAACGCCTTCCGTGTGCCGGTGTGAAATGCGATTAGTTTAACACCAAGGCAGTCTTCCGAATAAGTGCAGAACGATTCAGCTTCAACTGCTGCCTTCATCTCTACAGAACGACCTCTGCCTCGAAAAATACGCTGTCTCCCTTGCCAGACATTTCATCAAACGTGTGAACAACTTCAGAAAGCAGAGGGATTAGCAATACAAGCTCGACAGAAGAGAAGAACAACAATAACAATTATAGTTAACACTTTACATCAATAGGTAGATCTATAATTAAGTCATGGATCACCAATACACTACTCTGACACCGACAAGCGGTGGTCGTAAGAAGGACCTGAGTGTGAAGGTGACAGCACAGATGCGAAAGACGTTGGTCACTAGATCGATCAGCAATTCGTCTTCACACGATTCTTCCATATCACCATCGTCTGCACTTTTTTCTCCTACGAGGGATTTCACCGATGGGTTTCGTTTGTCGTTGCCCTCTACACCGGTAGGTCACTATGCTTCACCCTGAACCAGTTGCGTAGCCAGGAATTCAATTGTTCTTTCTTTGTATCAAATATATCTCAATACGATCATCCTGATGTCTTCATTCAGCTCAATTGTTGTCTATCTATCGTTGTTGTCTTGTTTTCACCGTGTTGTTCTGTTGTCTCGTTATGACAGCCAGTCAGAAGATTTCGTTGCAAAAACGGAATGCTGCTTAATATGACAACCAATAATATATTGTAGGCTTCAGTTATCTCAGCCGCCTGTTGTGGTTTCCGTGTAGATGTCTATAACTGGAGGGTCCAAGGTTCGAATGCAAGCAAGGATCTACGATAGGCTACGTTGAACGTCATGAGGACTTTGTAGGCGTAGTGGTGGCGTCGTTGCCTTGGGGCCGGAAGGTTCGAGGTTCGAATCCACCTCACTGCGTAAGGACCTTGGACAAGTCCTTCGCTCACAATATTGCTCAGCGCTTCGGCGTGAAACTCCGATGCAGTGTCCGCTCTGCATTCGGGAGCGCCTCTGAGTAGAAAGAACTTGAAGGGGCGTTATAACAAATGCACATACAAACAAACAAACAGACAAACATACATAGCCTACTAGTCGACCTCTGTGCTAGAGTCGATAGGTTTTCTGCTATACAGTATAATACAGCCTCTACAGTAACTGCAGTGCATTATAATACGATCTATCGACATACCGGTAACCGTGCTTCTTACCATGCCGCGGCATTGCCGCCTGCTTTTTTGCTTTTTGCTCTCAGCCAGCACTCACGTATACGATGAAAGAAATGTACAGTGTATGCGGCCTGCATTGTTCCAACCATCGACGTAATACATTGAGTGCGTCCAACATTCTCCCATTGTGTGTAGGTGTTTGTGTTCTTGTATTATAGTCTGGGATATTAGGCCTAGATTATCGACTGTACGAGCCACTCCCGCTGCTTCCTTCCTTCTCTTGTCTGCAAATCGTTGGACTTGTGCTTTTGATTGTAAACAAATCTCTATCACGGTTGGTCTGCTACTTGATGCAGCGCTTTGATGCGGTGGTGCGTAGCTTTTAAATTAGTTATTACGTTCGGTATTTATACAATAAATGAAAGATAGTATAATATATATTCATATATTATATATTAAATATAACCTGTATAGCAAATGCTTCATAGGTCATACATCGTGAACCCTATAGGAAGTTCCAACAATGAGAAAAACAAAGTAAGATAATTAAGTTGACATGAATACGACGATCAATTAAAGTCTTTCCCATTGTTCTGCATCGTTGAACTAGTTGTAGGATGTTGAATTAAAAAAAGCTCATCATTAGAATAACAAGATTTTTTGCATGTGGGTGTTGGAGTATATGCCATGTGTATGTGTCTGTCTTTCTGTCTGGCCGTCAATACACGAATGGTGTCAATTGGCACTGCAGCTGGCATTCATAAGCTTAATCATCATATTAGACTACTCGATCTGGTAGGCCTATGACTCTATTGTTGTCTCGTGGATCATTATATTATCTGCTTTTGCGATTGCGTGGGTATCTATTCTGCCGGAAGGATTTTAAGGATTTGACCTTCTCCAGCTTGTGCTAACCTGTTAGTCGCGTCCAAATATTATCGCAAATTTCACTTGGTCATAGCTGACTTATAGCGCTATACAAGCATTTGCGACAAAGTCATGCTTTGTAAACTTTTCGTCGACCTTTTGTGATTTCAATGCGACTTGTGAGCCCCCATTCAGCTGGGCCAGACAGAGCTTAAAGAGGTTACGCCCGTGGCATTATATGCAGACATCCTAGTATTTCATAGCGCTGAATAGTTGGATCTAAGCTAGTTTGTCGTAACACAATGGCAGATCAGCAAATGTTGGCAAAATGTTAGCAATGTCAAAGCTGTAAAGAACTGCTGCCTATAATAATTTACGTGTGGGTTTCACTGACGTGTCACTGTATAGTGGGCTTGCCCTCACTCATCACATCACTCGAAATAATTGCGATAGAGTAGGATGATGGTAAGCTTGCGACGGTCCAATGACTTGCAAGGTTCTGTTAACTGAACACAAAAACTCTTCAAACTGCATGAAGTCGTATGTTATACACCGTGGCTAATAGGGTATATTAAACGTCCGTAATCGACCACGATTTGTAAGGTGGAATGCTTTGAAGGTTTCAGATGTTTAGCATGCATACATGGGCGCCCGCAAAGGGGGGCAATATGGGACACTTGCGTCCTGAAATATTGACACCTAATCATCAGTCCTTTTCGTGCAGTTCTGCACATCGGGAAATGCAGCTCCTCCACTCCTCCCTGTCCACCGCCAGTTGAATCCCCTCGTCCCACGTCACGTCCATGCATTTCAGATCTCCCTTGATGGTTTCTGTCCAATTTTTCCTTGGTCTGCCTCTTCCGCGCCTTCCCTCCGGAGTCCAGTTCATCACTTGTTTTGCTAACCTGGCTTCATCCATGCGGATCACATGACCCATCCATTGTGGATTTTTAATTACTACTTTTTAAAGTTTTTACCAAATTTCATCTTACTGCGGCACTATTGATTATTATAGGTCTACACAAAGGTGAAGCTGAGAAATATAGGTCTGACATTTAGAAATCTGCGTGAACTGAAAAATACCCATGTTTTTAATGTCCAGCTTTTCAATATTCAAACTCTTGCTTAAAATTTGACCTTAACCACCATGTTGTGTCCCCTCCTGTAGTCTTTAAATACATCTGCGATTGCCCGTGCGAAACGCAACATGAAAGGCGACACAGCCTTGAATAACATGTGATCAATATTTCACGAACTGTCGCAGACATCTTCATTGAGGGCATATTAATATTGCTTTCATGTCAACCATTGAGAACATATTAATATATTGCTTTCATGTCAGTTGATTGTCCTATACGAGGAGCAACCACTTCTCTGTTCTTTTGACACATTCCTGCTTCGTAATATATTAGTTTAAAAATCGGAAAATACCAATTTGTTTAATATAGGAACCTCGATTCGAAGCGTAGCTGGATGAAATGACCGACTTTGCACTCCATGAAATGCAGTAGACGAAATATAATCAGATTTCACGCGAGGCATATTTTATTCTCAACTTTGATGGCTACTATAATAGGCCTATAGTAGCATTAGTAGGATGAATGCCAGAAGACTATGCCAGCTGCGACCATACACGGCAATGGGGTGGGAGAGAGAAGCAGAGGGTGCCAGAGGAAAACTTGGATGGACAACTCAAGAGAAGAACTAGAGGAAAGGAGCATGGCTATGAGGAATGCGATGAATATCATCAAGGACAGAACAGTGTGGAGACGTCATGTAAAGGTCTTATCGTCGGCGCGGCCGGACAGAGGACAACAAAGACGAAGATATATAGTAGCCATATATCTTTATATTATAAAAACATTACAGGCATCCATTAATAAATACACACGGAATGAAAGGCCAGGAATGTACGTAGCCTACAATAACATTCTCGTATGTATACGGAGACTCGCATATGCTTCGCATCGTCTATACGCAAGATTAATGCTCAACATGATGTAGATGTCCATGTACTCTGACAATCTGCTTATTGTTGTCTACACTCTACATAGTACTTCGGTTCTCTCGGTAGCTCAAAGCTATCAGTGCAATAGCAGAAACCCTAATTCATCATCGAAAGAGACTTAAACATTTAAACTAAATTACGCCGCTGACCCTGAAAAGACTGCAGCGGAATGTTTCAGGTGTTGTCGGATTTTGTTGCAACCCCTGTTGCAACATTCCTGTAGCCTACTTATGAATCTTCGAGTATTCGTCTTGAACGAGGGTCATGCAGGTGCAAGCCACACTCAGGCGATCACTATCAGTGGCGTAGAAAGGTGTTTGCGGCCCCTTGTGCAGGAATTTCGGTGGTGGGCCCCTTCGATGCTTGAACCCCCTCAATTTCAAACAAAGGCTGCGCAAAACGTCTGGCTCTTTTGCTATAGACACTATTTTGCATATTTCGCACTCGAAATTAATAGAAAATTAGCTAATTGCAATTTGTAATTGTAATAGAAAATAATTATGTGTTCTATCTTGTCCAAATTGTCAATTTTTTCATATATTTTTGTTAATTCTTTGAGAGACCAGGGTCACTTTTTTAGGCCTGGCGGGCCAATTTTGGCCCGCTGGCCATGAGTTGCGAACCACTGCTCTATAGCCTACTACTCGCCACGGATGTACAATGTACAATTTTGTGTATGTATGCATGGCAGAAATGAATAAATTCATGATTAGATCTAATATCAGTGACAGAGGCTTCAGCCCTGGAATAAACTACCAATGTTAGGCCTATAATAATATTATATATTATTATGTGCGTAGGTGTGTTTGTGTGTGTGTAGCCTATGTGTGTTAGTTGTGTGTGCAAAATATTTTATTATTGAAATTAATGTGTGGGTGTTATTGTATTTGTGCTAGCGTGTGTTTATATGTAGATGTTTATGAATCTTTTATTACAATAATAAATTTTAATCGATTAAAATCGTTAATGCGTCGCATATAATATGTTTGTTTCTTTTCAATATAGGAAACAATGGCGCAGCAGAAAGCAATCGACGATTGCTTGCATTGGATCAGCGAACAACAGGTATTATAGGACTATGTTTATCGGCCCCAGATAATAGACCTCATTATCATGTCATAATGCTGAAAGAAGAAGAAGAAATGCTGAAATATGGATCAAAATATATGTATATAGCCTATATATTATATTTGTCATTGAGATATATACATTATATATACACCATATTAATTGGATCTGTAGGCTTAATATAAAACTGCGCTGCTAAATAATAGCAGAATGTTACATGTGCATTATATAGAAATATTATGCAGAATGAATAATAATATTATTAATTATATCATTCCCCTGATGTCCAGTAACTATAATTATAGTAACTGAACAGGAAAACTAACTAGTCACATTCACGTTGACAACGCAAAAAAGGAATTTCCAAATGTAGGCCTATAACACATTTAATAGTATTTAGACCTATGTCCCCACAATATAAAAACATGGCGGAAGTAAGCTTACAATACTGTTCTAATTGCATGGGTAAAATGGAAGTACTGTTCTAATTGCATGGGTAAAATGGAAGTACTGTTCTAATTGCATGGGCAAAATGAAAGTATACTGTTCTAATTGCATGGGCAAAATGGAAGTACTGTTCTAATTGCATGGGTAAAATGGAAGTATACTGTTCTAATTGCATGGGTAAAATGAAAGTAGGCTACTGTTCTAATTGCTTGGGTAAAATAGAAGTACTGTTCTAATTGCATGGGTAAAATGGAAGTCTACTGTTCTAATTGCAGAAGTCCGTCGATCGAACTGAACTGGTTATGAACAAGAAAAGTCTTGATGAGACTTCGACTGAACTCAAGAAACGAACGAAAAACGTCGTCGATTACAGATCGACTGTCGACCGAACAAAATCATCGACTAAGGTCAGAAAACCATCTCATACTTATGCTTTGATAAACTATTATTACTATTTTGCAACCTATTACAGCCGTTTGCTTGTTCCTGCTTGAAAACTGTTCTTTATGGACGCGCTGGAGCCTGAAGCATCTCTGAGTAGGCCTAGTTTGCTTGAAGAGGTGCTATGTAATTCCTTGAATGAATGAATGAATGAATGAATGAATGAATGAATGAATGAATGAGTGAGTGAGTGAATGAGTGAATGAACGAACAACTGCATGATCTGTAGTTTCCTCTGATATTCAACTCTGACCAGTTGTGTTAATTATTTTTGCAGGACGAAGAACAGAAAGACAAACTTGAAAAAACATATTCAGAATTACTGGTAGGTTAATTGTTCTGTTCGCCGAGGTTCTTAGCAAATGCTTTATCGCTACTTTAAACTACAGAGGCCTACTACAGAAAGTCATTCTTCTTCTAGTCTACATTAATTTTGTAGGTGCATAGGACATAAATAATATTATATGCAAACCTTAACTGAGACAATGGTAGTGGTCATGATGGTGGAGATGATGATGATGGTGGTGGTGGTGGTGATGGTGATGGTGGTGGTGGTGGTGGTGGTCGTGGTGGTGGTGGTGGTGGTGGTGGTGGTGGTGATAGTGGGGGCGATGGTGGTGTTGATGGTGATGGTGATGATAACGATGATGATGATGATGACGACGACGACGAAGACGACGACTACTACGATGATAATGACCATGGTAGAGTCGATTGACCATGCTCCAGAAACTGCATGTGAAAAAAATAAAGCATTGTTTGTTAAACAAAAAATTTCTTCTTTTTGTTTCGTTTTAGTTCTCTTGTCAAAAGCGACTCACTTGCATCGAAAATACGTCACAGATTCTTGCTCTCGAAGATTTGTTTGCGGTAAAAACATTTCCATTTAGATATATACTCACTCATTAAAATTAATTTTACTTAACAATTTTTATAAGATATAATTATTATGTCTTAAAAACGTTAGCCTGCATTACATAACTCGTCGTAGCGCGATCTGGCCTAAGTTATACATTAACTATAGTTTGTTTAGTCTCGATAGTTTTTGATATCCTATGTGAATTCTATGTGTGATACTTGTTTACGAGAATGAGGTTAGGCAGCTTTTTCAAATATAGGCCTAATAGTTGATTTCGTCTTAAAACCGGAACTGTTATTAAACTCTGTAATGCGAACCGGATTCTTGTGGTCCGTTTCAGCCTTTATGCAACTCTTTCACGTCAACAGCAACTAATTTGGTTCAGGACATAAAACGAGAGAATGGACCAACAACGCACGAATCCAATGCTGCTACGTCGCAGGTGAGATAGAAACCACGAGATAAGACTAAGATGCAATATTATTATTAGGCCTATTATTATTATTTCATTGCAGCCAGATGGTTGCAGGTTTGAATCCAGCTCAAGTCACCGTGTATGAACCCTGGGCAAGTTCTTCACTCGCAATTGCTCAGTGCTTCCGCGTAAAACTCGGATGCAGTGTCCGCGCTCTAGTCGGGTGCACCTCTGAGTAGAAACTTTAAGGGGCGCTATAACAAGTGCACATATACAAACAAACAAGATGAGAGATATAGGATACATTAAGAAATGCGATATTGTGATTGTTATTTATAATTTGCAGTTGAATTCTCGTAATTATCGCATTACTGTATCATATCTTGTATCGAATGCTGTATGCATGTCAAGCTAGATAGACTATGCGATGCGTGATAAGATACCAAAGGAGATGCGAGATAATCCATGAATATGCTCATTAATGATGTGAAATAATCCAATTTCATTGGCATAGTAGCCTATATAAACATAAAATCGGTCATCTTAAACCAGAATATAATCGGAAAATATTATGAATAAAGAAGTTCTTCGGTTTCGATCGTCAACCTTCGGTAGAACTCTATCTATTTGATGAATATTTAGTCACTGCAATAAAACGATGTTTGATGGTGATATTGATGCTTCATTTTCTGATTTATAAGTCTGCGTGTTTTCATTATTTATAGGACTGTATTCTGGCGAATCGTGATGCATGGAATCACGTGAAGGAACAATTCAAATGCGCCGAAGTTCACCTAAAAAACGCCTCCGAATATCAAGAGGTTAAAGATATTCTTCAGCTGCCAATAATGTTAATTTAACTCCTGGGTACAGATAATTTATATTAACTGTCGTATGGCATCGCAGCAATAAATGGCAGGCTGTAATTTCAGTTTAACGACACATGTGGGATAACAACAAAGATCATTAGCATCCCCTCCTCCTTTTTATTGCACATGGAAGCTACCTTTATTAAGCTTACATGTAGATGATCAGATAATTAAGTTTTTAGCATCAATTGGTGATACTTGCAATGCTGTTTATATTTTTTTTTTACTTTGCTGCTTGTTGTTGTTTGTTGTTGTAAATGGACCAATACAAAAATTGCAATTGAATTGAGTTGAAATAAATATTGATCTAGGCCTATTGGAGGTACCAATGGTGAATTAAAAGCCAATGGATCAGAGGAGAGTACAAGACTCTTAATGTAAATGGTTTGTTTCTTGCTCTTACAGTTCTTCCATGACGCTAAAGAATACCAGCAGTGGATGCCAGCGGAGTTACGCAAGGCAGACGAAACGCTGAAGCAACTGCGGCTGAACGGAGGAAAAATTCAGCCAGAAGATGCCGAAGAATTCCTATCAAAACTCAAGGTCTGCATAGCTAAAAACTATCGTTTAGTCCCATGATTATTTAGGCCACATTAGACCCGCATTTTAGTTGATATAAACATTATTTGAATATCGTTTAAGAAGTATTTGTACAGCGCTAGGCTATAGGCTATTGAATGGTTTACATAATTTATATCTGCAGATGCAAAAATTTTCAATTATCTGACAATCAATAGGCCTACGTAATAAATGAATAGGCCCTATAGAACATAGGTTACATAATACGGTGATCAGTGAGCTAATTCTAATATTGTTGGGATAGGTTAAATATACTACACATGCGGCTTATTTTTTAAACTTGGGCTCCATAAATGCTAGAATAAAAATGGTTATAATAATGATGATGATAACAACTGATAGTAATTTTAAAATAGGCTAATGGTGATAATAATTATAGACGCAGCCGTTCCAGATACCTTTCCTTCTGTCTCCATGTAATTTTTGTTTCACCTGAGGGGTCGTAAATAGTGGTACATTCGATCAAGAGTCCAAAATTAACTTTATTAATTTTTCCAACGGCAGACGGCGTTGACGACCATTCTTCATTGGAAATCAAAGATGGAGTCGATGACGGAGAGAAGTCGGAAAGTACTTCCGGTTCCACTTCGTCTACAGAAGCTCGACTACGAACGACCTGTTCTCGCTCTGACCAACTACACATCAAACGACGTAGGCTACATCTCATTTGATCATCCACTCATAGCATCGCATTAATGTTAATAGCTTCACATAATGTTAATAACATCGCATAATGTTGACAACATCACATAATGTTAATAACTTCACATAGGCC
The DNA here is from genome assembly GCA_945859605.1 of Lumbricus rubellus. NCBI lineage: Eukaryota > Metazoa > Annelida > Clitellata > Crassiclitellata > Lumbricidae > Lumbricus > Lumbricus rubellus. The sequence continues at coordinate 20,578,506 of OX243825.1, forward strand.
TAATGTTAATAACTTCACGTAATGGCCTTCTCTTTGTGTTTAATAAGTAACTCTGCCCAACGTTTTAGCTGTCAGGAAAATAGCTGATGTTGAAATTGTCAAATTGCCAAGGTAGGCCTATAGCCTGAGAGATTTGACTCTTTCAGGCTTCCTCCCAACCATATTCCTGCGAATACAAAGCTTAGAGTGGACTCTGCTCTTTCCCGCTCATTCCTCTCAAAATTTTGTCTCTTTTTAAGCTGCTGCATGTGCGAAAATGCTAATGAAATAATTATATTCTTCCTTACTTTTCTAGATGATTGAACAAATAAGTCAGCTACATGTATTTACTGGATTCGTCTGATATTACTAGCATAAACTCTTAAGTGTCTTAGGCTAAACGCAGGGCACCTGCAGCCTATTCACAGGCACATCGACTTCATCCAAGATTTGGAGTCTATTTCTTGAAGGCATGGACTTATCCAGCTCTGGATATTATAATTTATAAAGCATTTGTATTTGTTGTTTCAGACGAAGATCCGAGAGGGCGAGGAATTGACTCTAATCGACAACACAAACAAACAGTTTTGGAAAGTAAGTATACACCGCCAACCAACAGTATTAACACATTCTTCGACCAGAAACAAATCTGCAAATATACAGTTGCCCATCAAACTAATATTAATCTCAGCTAGACAGATTATATTCTGATGAGTTGTCGTACACTTCATATATAATTATCAACAACTGTAAAAGCAAATGCAATCGGAAATTTTCTTAGCATCAATATTATTCGGGAACACTTGCATTGGCTTTCGAACTACTCCTCAAACTATACTAACATGTCTTAGGGTGTACCTTTCGGCTTAGGCCCTATACTGTGCTGTCATTGCATCCTATAGAGTATGTTTTCAAATTGCTAGTCTCCAATTTTCCAGAATCATAATATTCTCAATTATTATCAGTCACATGTTTCGTGGCTGCAGATTATCTTGTCTAATGTTCACCTGTGTTGTAACATCAAGGTACGCAACGCACGCGGTGATGTGTGTCTGGTGCCATCGACCCAACTCGTCATCCAAGGACCGGATACAGCAGCTGCTGACGCTGCATCCAAGTGAGTCAACCCATTGCTATTGATGCTCATTTACATCACATGTGTTTGTGTTTCTCTAGTAACCTGAATACACGAGTCGCTGATGAGTGTACCACCTCTGACGCGGCTCTATTAAGTGGCGCTATATGAACTTGCGGATACAAGCCCTCTTGCCCTGTTTCGTCTCATCCTTCACCTTCCAATTTCCCCACCCAGACGACACCCGCTTTAGTATCTATTCTGTTCCCCCTCTCTGGTCATATGCCAACCGGACCCTGACGTCCTTTGGACTACTCTTATATGGATAACCCTTTTGACTCACCGCAGCGCTCGTGAATAAGCTGGTGCATGCATGCACCGCACTTGGCTTTCGAAGTTTGGAGATTATGATTAGGCTACTATTTTCGTACATTATATCTGCTTACCGGGAATTCTGTGCTAAAAACGCATCTGAATAGTCTATAGCACACGACTTGTAATAACGCTGTGAGAAGCGCTCTAGGCCTACAAGCGTACATTTTTATGTGATACGATACAAATTTTAAACCAATAAGATAATCGCTCACCCTTTACATGATTTGCATTACAATCATTCTTGCTCATGTTTGAATGTACACGAGTATGCGCGTATACATATGTAATATGTAACCTATGTTTGTATTTAAGTAAATATGCGCGTATACATAATTATGTAATAGGACAATATGTGTGTATGTTTGTATGTATGCGGCAGTATGCCTATATGCATGATTACGTGTGCGTATGAGTTTATTTATTTTAGCCTTTAGTGAGGAGTGGGTTGCAGAGCTTCTGTGACCTATATGGACTCCAGCACACATAACAGAATCACAACAATATAACACACACGCAATCATTCAATCAGTTATAGTCTATACTTAGGATAAGCTTGTTTTAAAAATAAAACTACAATCGTGATCATCATGCCAGCAATTATTATAGGCTCATTACATTGAATGAGGGCTTTTTAGCGTGCAGTCTTACACAAAACGTGTAGTTCTATAGTAGATTTGTGCAGCTGTAGACGCACTTCTATGCAGTTTAAATAGTAAAAGAAATCATTGTCATCCGATTGGGAACAATTTATCATAGAGAATGGGAAGGGAAAGAAAAGATCGTGCAGTTCTAGAAATTCATTTTAAAATCCCTGTATTAAATAGTCATGCAAAGTGAACATTCATTCCAATTTCATGATAGAATTTAGTTTTCTCTAATATTAACAAATGATGATATGTTTTGTTAAATTTAGGCTGCGACTTCAGTTCATGAGCAGTTGGACAAATATCGTCAAGGATCTTGGAAAAGATGTTCTACGATTCTTGTCGCAAATCGTGAAAGACTGGACTCCAGAAGAGGTTTGCTATCATCATCATCATCCAATATATTTTTCGTCTGCTCTGATGATTAATGCCGAAAAGACGCTTCATAAACTAGCGATTACCTTCACGGGAATAACTAAGCGACTTAGTGGTTCATGGATACATTCCAACTTGCCTGCATAGTGCGTATACATAGCCTGCGTACAATACACACACAGCCATACGCAGGCAGGCACATATGCAAACATCGACATTGTACATGCCCACAAGCTTACATTATGCCATAAATTATGCATGGGTAACACTAAACATACACACATAATACGCACGTATAATAATATTGTCTAGTTCTTCTCTCTTAAAGTATAATGTTTGTCTTGCTATTCTATAGGAGCAGATGCTGAAGGCATTGAGTCCTGCGAAGAAGCAGCGGATTCAGCAGCTGCTCAACTCCATCGGTCAGATATTTTCTCCCGCCTGGGATCCGTTCCCGCCTTATCAGAAGCTGAAGCAGAAGATGGATCGAACGAAGCAGATTCTCAACGACAGATCGCCATCGACTCTTAGATCATCAGGTAAACCATTCAAGACGTGTAGACTCTACATTGGCTGCAAGGCAATTAGGCCTAAGTATCCATGCAGATTTGCTTAATTTATATAGGCCCTACAGTTGCGGGTCCATCTGTCTGGAATGGTCTTCTGTTGGAGATACGTCAGTAAGCTATAGGCTATAGGTATGACTCATTGGCGTTTTACAAGCTTCCGAGAACCTTTTGTTTTTGTTTGTAGGCCTATGTGCACTTGTTATAGCGCCCTTTCAAGGTCTACTCAGAGGCGCTCCCGAATGCAGAGCGGAAACTGCATCGGAAGTTAGTTTTAGGTAAAAGAACTAAGTATGAAATTTAAGAAAGCATGATGTTTGAGTAATGTGTTTATTGTTTAGTGCACTGAAATTACCTAAGATAATGTATTGTTTGAATTGCTATATTTTAGACCAGAACAAGTTGGCTGATAGCGTTTTGGTTGCGAAAACAGACAACCTGGACGATCTGGTCTCAAATTACAAGGTAACCTAAACACATAATCATGCTAGACTAAAACTACAAGGTAACCCATACATGATATTATATGTTAGACTCAAGCTACAAGGTAATTAACCTTTACATTATGTTATACTCAAACTACTAGATAACCTATACATTAATATTACATGTATGTTAGACGCGTCGCACTCGACTGAATGTTGATGCCATACAATACAATACAATACAATACAATACAACTGTATTTTACATTGTCCTGCTTCCATAATTTAGAAGTTCACACTCAACTCTCTTCTTAAGACCTGTTTTTTATCTCGGGGTACTGGCACTGGGAGCACTACCGAATGGCTGTGGCTGTGAGCGGCGCTATAGAAATGATTAATTACATTACATTATAATATTACATTACATTATTATTACATTACATTGTATTAATTGATTGTATTAGGATTCGTTTGAGAATTGGGAGCAGTTCAAGCGGCGTTATAGAAATTATTAATTACGTTACATTATGATTATATTACATTACATTGTATTACATTACACTGTATTACTTAATTGTATTAGGATTGGTTTGAGAATTGGGAGCAGTTCAAGATGCTTACGGAGTCTTCTCGTAATCCTGAATACCATCTCGCTGTTACCAGTCCAGACCAATACAAGTTCATGTCGCCTGCTGACCTCAAGAAGTACGTCAACATTAATAATCAAATATTTCTTAAGCTTCATTATTATAATCAATTGATAAGTTGGGAGAGCTACCATGGTTCTCCTGAGATCTTTTCTCCGGAAATGAACAAGCCCTTGCATCCTACAAAGGTGTCAGCAGGTATACACACGAAAAGGAAAAGATTATACTCAATTATCTCACCTGCCGTATACTGGCAATGGCATGGGCGTATACCTATTTCTGCGTACCCTATAGTAGCCGATGACGTTTATGGATGGGAGTTCGATTGCAAGTGAATATGTGAAAAGTTGAAAACGTCTCTTCATGGAAACTCATCGGAAATGCTCCCCACTTGACGACACAAAACCAAAGATCCTATAGGCCTAATCTTGGCAACTACTGAGTCTTCGAAATCGCTCTTTTATGACTCGTTATTGCATTCCATCCTTTTGCGAACTTGACCACCACGACTCAAGTCTTGGCACCTTCACATAGCATGCGGACATCTTCTTTCGCATCGTCATGTTAGTGATAAACGCTCAATATTATCGTTTGTTATAAGGAAATGGAATGCGTGTCTGATGGAGTTTGACGAAACTGATTTCGAGGAGACTGGTACGATTGAGGATGAGGTTTACACGATAGAAACAGCGAAAGAAACGGCGGAAACATCACAGCTGACGACCAGCGAACAGGAAGAGAGACAGACCTTCGTCATCACAGGTACGACTACAAACATCATGATCTAATCTAATCTAATAAAACATTTGTAATGACAACAGTTAGCCTAGGCCTATAGAGTAAAATCTTGGGAACGTAAATAATAGGGTCGCAAAAATTTTGGTCTGTGGTGGCAGACGAATGAGCATCTGAGGTTATGTTTGCTTTCATTGGCCCTGCACGGTGGAGCCAGCTTCCTCCGTCGACACTTTAATTGCCTCTATTCGTCATATCGAGACTACATTCATTCATTCATTCATTTCGAGAATTTATATAGCGCCTCTTCAAGAAACCTACTCAGAGGCGATCCCAGTCCAGCCACAGCTAAAAATGGGTTTTGAGCGACTTATAAATCGACTTATTTATCTCTCTTGGTTTCAACCACTGGGAGCACCTCTTATTGGTATGAACTGTGTGAAGCCCTGTAGCCCTATGAATTTATAGATAGCCTACAATCAGAGCTAGTTACGGTAGTCGAGGGTATACACAAGAGTATACAGAGTGTATACTCACCACGCAAATATTTGTGTTTATTATACAGCAAAGTGACCTGCAGACAGGCCTAGTCAACTGTGGTGTGTATAGGCCTACTGACCTTTAATTTACCACTGTATACAGTCTTGGATACAAAACAATAGACTCTTAAATTAACACAATTATTCAGGGCTGTTCTTAAGGAATTTTTAGAACTGCACAACCCCCTCTTTCCTTTCCCATCCTCCATGGTAAATTACTTTCAATCGGAGAGCAATGTCCTTATTTGCCAGTTTTAACTATACAGAAGTGCTTCTACAACAGCACAAAGCCATTTAGAACTGCACATTGTGTGTACAACTGCACGTTAAAAAAGCCCTGACGAGAAGTACACAAACTATACATACTCATGCTCAGACAATATCTACTAGCAATAGCAATTGTTTAATCAAACAGGGGTAATCGATCCGCGAACGGACGAGCAGATCTCATTGGACCGTGCCGTCATGCTAGGCATCATCAACCAACGCGATGGTAAATACGTGAATCCACTTACGGGAGAATCCATCCCGATCCCAACCGCGATGAACGCCGGGAAGATCAAGGTCGAGTACACGCGGACGAACAAGTCTGCTGAGAAGCGCAGCGATCTAGGACTGATCACCATCAAGACCTTCAAGGAGGCAAGACCCTTCAACGTCAAGTCCGTTGTCGATGCAAAGACTGAGAGACAGATGACCGTTGACGAGGCGATCAAGCTGGGCATCATGGACCAGAAGAAGGGCATCTACTACAATAAATACACGAATGAACAGCTGAGTCTGGCCGATGCGCTTGACAGTGGATTGCTCATCGTTGAGTTTGATAATGACGGGGACGATAAATCAAGAACACCTGGGTAAGTTCTATCAGGACCATGTAATCATTGGCTATTATATAGGCATACCTGGTATTGCACTTGATATCTGGTCATTATAACAATCGATTTATTCATCCATCTGTGGCGCCCATCCATCCATCCATCTACTGATCCATCCATCCGTCCATTGATCCATCCATCCATCCATCCATCCACTGATCCATCCATCCATCCATCTACTGATCCGTCCATCCATCCATCCATCCACCCATCCATCCACTGATCCATCCATCCATTCATCCATCCATCCATTCATCCATCCATCCATTCATCCATCCATTCATCCATTCATCCATCCATTCATCCATCCATTCATCCATCCATTCATCCATCCATTCATTCGTCCATCCATTCATCCATCCATCTATCCATCCATTCATTCATCCATCCATTCATCCACTCATTTTACTATAGCGCTGTTTATCCATCTCATTTATAACTACGTCGGAAGAGGCGACTTTGATTGAGCTCTTTAAAGGGCGCTAAATAAAATTATGACTGATTGATTTGTTGATTGACTGGTTGATTGATTGATTGATTGATTGGCGTGCACTATATACGACCGTTCATTCTTCGCCTGACAATCAGTTCTCTGAATCCTTCCATCCACTAACCCACCTTCCCCTAAACCCATCCACCAAGAAACCAAATCATCCACCCTGCACCCATCCACATTGTATCCTTAATAAATCCATCCATCATTAAAATTAACTCCCTCAAACACTCTGATTGATCGTCCTTCTGTTCTCCATAGAGAGCCAGAGTACGTAGCAAAGACGTACGCCATCCACGCTGTCATCGACACGAAGACGATGGCTCGTCGATCCTTCTCGGAGGCCGTCGCCGCCGGTCTCATCGATCCCCTCACAGGGGCCTACTGCAACAAGTCAACCGGCGAACACGTGTACGTCGGGGATGCCATCAAGAAGGGACTCATCAAAGCAACCGTGGTCCTTGACACTGACACCCTTGACATCGCTCCCTCAAATCGATTGACCCTTCCTGATGCCAACATCAACAGCTTTCATCAGAAACAGGCATCAACTGCTTCCACCACCACCCCTCTGTCCAACGGGGGTCGGTCGACTACAAATGGGGGCTTGACCAATGGAGCGGCCGGTCGAATGACCAATGGAAGCAGATTCTAGTTGTAGGATACAATCGTGCGGAATGTTGTGACTTTGTGTTGTATCGTTGTGCTAATTATAATTATTAATTGTTATTTCGAACAATGCTTCAATTTAATATGCGATATTTTCATTATTATTAGGTCCGATTAATTATTTTTCGTTAAAGCCTTAAGCCTTAAGGTATGATTGATTCATTGGACATGCAGGCTTATGTAGGCCCTATGTGTGAGCACTTGTTATAGCGCCCCTTCAAGATAGCCTACTTCTCAGAGGCGCTCCAGATTACAGCGCAGATACTGCATCGGAATTTCACGCCGAGGCGCTGAGCAATTGCGAGTGAAGGACTTGTTCAGGGTCCTTACGCGGCGGCTTGAGGTGGATTCGAACCCGCAAACTTTCGGCTCCAATGCACCGAACATAGGCCTACCTCTACACCACGACGCCCCACATGAACCATGCATGACAAAACGTTTATGACTTATAAGACAGAGTTTGTTACAGCTAATTAGGCTAATTGAATTAGCGCCGCGTGGATGTTTGATTAACTTCAATGCAGAAAATTGTAAAATAGGCCTATATGTTATCTATTCTTTTACGCACCGGCGATGTTGAACCATGTGTTGACTACAGTAACTGTTAGTGTTACTGTAACAGCTGTGCCGAGAAATCTACTGGTTTACTGGTGTGTTGCACAATTCAAAGCGAAATAGACTTGCTTCATATGTTTCGTGCCTTATCTATAGTAATGGCCTAATTAGGCCTATAATATTGTTCGTTTTCGTTTAAATGTTAGGACAAATGTTTTGAATGGTTGTTTTTGCTGAATGTGACTTTTAAGTTGGATATTGTTGATCAATACGTTTCTGTTCTAATTAATGTATTCCTATTGTTGTTTCAATTCTATATGATGAAGATGTTTCAGAAATTAAAAGAATATAACGGAGATTGTGAAAATTGAAATCAAGATTAGCCTATAAAGCGCCACCTAATACAACAACATTTACAACGATGATGAGGATGAAGATGAGGATGAGGTTGTTGTCGATGATGATAATGATGATGACGACGACGATGACGATGATGAGGATGAGGATGATGCTGATGTTGTTGTTGTTGATGATGATGATGCTGATGATGACGACGACGACGATGATGATGATAATGATGATGACAATGACGATGGCGACGATAATCAAAGGCATCACGATCATCATCTTTACAGCTTAGAATAGGCCTAATAATTTTATAGGAGTTTGTTACTTTCAAGAATACAATAGCAGGTCATTTCAAATTGACCCTAATTTAGGATAGAAAGCATAGTTGTAAAAAACGTTTTTTTCGTTTTTTATTCTCTCCCAAAAAACGTCGTTTTTTCTTTTTTTATTTTCCCCGTCGTTTTTTATCGTTTTTTATTTTTTCTTTAATTTTATTTATTCATTTACTTTCTGTTATTATTTTCCTTTATTTTAATTTTTTCTGATATTCCTCATGTTTTCTGCCGACTCACAAGGATTCAGCTAACTAAAGTCATTAGGGCCTATTTCATCGTCTAACATCATCATTTAAGAGATAGCATGAGTGTAGTAGGTTCCTAATCAAGGTTTTCAAGGTTAAAATGCGGTTTTAGATGTAGCAAATTCAAATTATTGTCGGTTGTCGTTTTTTATCGTTTTTTTTTGTCTTTTTTATTTTTTCGAAAAAACGACGTTTTTTCCCCGTTTTTTATTCCGTTTCCATCGTTTTTTACATCTAAGCTTATGATACAAAGCCTACCTCAAGAGACCAGAGTCCCGCTATGCAGGGTCGCCTATGTAGCCTAGATATCAGTTGCGTAGGCCTACTGTTTTAAGGTTGATGTTGACGACATTATGTTCAGAAGTGGGAGATATTTAAATTTCAACTGAAATGATAACATAGGCCTAATTATGCTACCATTGTCTAATGCGCTAAAATTAAATAAACAAGCAGCAGAAGCACTCCCCACCGAACTAATAGCCTAGACATCAGATCGCTTCGCTGGCTAAAAATTCCAGAGCGAATCCACTTCAAAGACCTGTCCTTGACCTAGGCTACAACACTCTAGAATAAGGTAGTCCTATAGGCTAGCCTATAGCCTATAAATGGGAAACTCCTATAGTTCCACGCGGGCTCGCTTAGCTAAGTTAGCTGCCAGCAGGGTGAGAATTGGCGCGGGGGGTTTCAACCCCCCCAGTCTTTCTTAGAGCCCCATGTTAGAGTCTCTTTTTCACACCCAGATTCCATGATATAATGGTCCAACCCCCCCCCCTCAGTTATTTTTCCACAACTCTTACACTGGCTGCCAGACAACGCCGAGCTTTCTCGGTTTTAGGGCCGTCCATCTTAAATAAATCTGAATTCAAATATGAATTCAAATCGGAATTCAAAACTGCATTTATTAATCCTACCAACAGGGGCGCCGTTAGGCGTACGCACGTACGCAAGTGCGTACAGCGCGAAAAGGCTAAAAAAATTTTTTTATACAAACTGTAAATTAAAGAATTAAAGCGTGAAATATTATATTTTTAGTCCAATAAATGCGATGATTGATGCAAATTAGTTTGCAGGGGGGTAGTGTATAGGAGGGGGTTATAATTTTAAGCCTTTAGAGTTTAGACCTACACCGGTTAGGCTCTAGGCTATACTTTATAAATAGGTAAAATGTAACTGGCTTGCGGATGAATTTTGAAACGCTTTGTTGGTAGTTAGGCCTGTTTAAACTGTGAAAAATTACCTGTATGCGTACAGTGGCGGCGCCAGGGGGTTAAGGGGGGCTAAGCCCCCTAAACGTGGCTCAGCCCCCAAAATAAAAAAACTGAAAATGTCTAAAACGGCTTACCTCGTAATAAGGAAACTAGACAATGACCAACGGCAACGAAATCAACTATATTATCATACCCGGTAGTGTAGATGCTTATGCCATTGGCGGCACCAGATGAGGGGGTTAGGGGCTAAGCCCCTAAATGTGACTCAGCCTCATCCCAAAGCAAAAAGCAATGTATCTCCATGTATCGGCTTAAAAGTTATTATTAACTTGTTTTCGGACCTCAACTGCAGCGGACGGTCATACATCGACTCACATGTGAGACATCAATTGCGACTGGGCTCGACTCCCGGAAATTGATTCTCTCTGCGACTCAATATTAGCAATTTAGCATGCACACAGTCCTCTTATTTATACCCTAATGGAGCTGCAGGGGACAGAGGGCTGAGGTCCGGGCTGGTCTGAGAACCGGTCTGGCGGGGGGGGGGGGGGAAGCAGAGATCCGCGATGGCGGAGGAAGGGGGCTGAGGTTTGGCCCGGTGTGAGTCCTGGCAGGCGGAGGAAGGGGGCTGAGGTTTGGCCCGGTGTGAGTCCTGGCTGGTGGAGGAAGGGGCTGAGGTTCGGCCGGTGTGAGTCCTGGCTGGCGGAGGAAGGGGACTGAGGTTTGGCCCGGTGTGAGTCCGGGCTGGCGGGAGAAGGGTGCTGAGTCCGGGTTGGCAGAGGAAGGGACTGAGATTCACAAGGACAGCAATTTTGAATTTCGCTACAATAGCGCGTCGATGCTCATGCGAATAGAATGCGCCGCAGACCGTGATGAGGTTATGTGCACCATGTCCGGCCGGCCTTCTGAGGGGCTACGCCGGTAGTCCTACACAACTATTCATTGGGAAATGGGTGTTAATTTAGCACCAGCAGTCATGGGCGGAGACTTGGGAGCCAGAGGACGGTCCACAAGACCCCGAAGTTTGTGGTATTTCAATATTTCAAAAATATCTAAAAAATGTCAGTATCAATTTCTAGAGTGTTATCTACTGTTTATCCATCATGAACAATTTTGCTAGGACGACAGCAAAACTGGTATACACTTGCAGTGTGGCATTCAATAATTTATACAACGTGGAGGACCATTATTGAACTCATAAACCATTTCTGTCAGCAATAAAATAATTATGAGAAATTTGTTGAGATGACAGCTTAAAATGTTACCATTAAAGTGCTGATATCCAAAATTTAAACAATGGCCTACAAGGGGACATTTTTGAAGTCATAATCCACAACCTTCAGCAATGAAATGATGAGCTAATTAGTAAAAAGATGACAGCCCAAAATGCTATTATTGCTATGTGGAAATTCCCAAAAAAATTCATGACTTTATCGTTCATAAACAGTTAGCAAACATGAGCCTGAAACGCGCTCCTGTCGATGTCAACAGCGAAAAACGCGCTGGTTTCTGGGGCTCCGCCCCAGACCCCGCTGGGGGAGCTTACAACGCTCCCCAGACCCCCCAGTCGGTATGACCTTCGTGCATTCGGCACTTGCAGCTTCGCGTCTCCAGCGCATGCAAAATTACTGCCCTTAAGAAAAATATTCTACGTGCGTTCCTGGGAGGAAGGGCTTGGGATTTCAGCCCCCAAACCTGAAATCCGGGCGCCGCCACTGATTGTACCCGTAAAACCCCCTACAAACAACATCTTATTTAAGTTTTCATGATTTTATCGTTCATAAATAGCTGGCAAAAAGAGCCTAAAAAGGGTTCAAGTTGAGGTCAACAGAGCTAAAAATGCTTTGGCGGCTGGGGCTCCGCCCCAGACCCCGCTGGGGGAGCTTACGACGCTCCCCCAGACCCCCTAGTCGGTATGGACTTCGTGCCTTCGGCACTCGCAGCTTCCCGCCTTCGGCGCGACATAAAAATGTTCCACTTGGGCTTGGGGCTTCAGCCCCCCCCCAAACCTGAAATCCTGGCGCCGCCACTGTATGCGTATACCCAAAAGGGAACAAAAAGCTTATGCTGGTAATACCTCATAATCGCCAGTAGGCATATACGGTATATACATACATACATATTATATATATATATATATATATATATATATATATAAGCTCGTATCGGTCGCTGTTCGCTTCATATTATTTTGTGCAAGTTGTGCGTACAGAAAAAAAATCCTGGCGGCGCCGCTGCCTACCAATTAGGTCTAAAACTTTTCTTCGAAAACCTCTCAAGTCTTTTTTCTTTTGCCGTGGCTGGGCTGGGAGCGCCTCTGAGTAAATTTCTTAAAGCGGCGCTATATAAATTCAGAGAATGAATGAATGAATAAATTAACACGGCAACGTCATAATCAAATAAATATTAATTTTCTATATCCCGAGTGACGTCATCGTCCTTAACTGTCTTGCCTGCGTTGTTAATTACGTCATTTTGTGAAAGAGAGAGAGAGAGAGAGAGAGAGAGAGAGAGAGAGAGAGAGAGAGAGAGAGAGAGAGAGAGAGAGAGAGAGAGAGAGAGAGAGAGAGAGAGAGAGAGAGAGAGAGAGATGGAGTTACTACTTGCTTGCAATATTTTCGAAAGCAAATTTTAAAGAAATTCTTTTGTGCGAGTAAATTGCGATGTGAGAAGAGTATAATTATATTAGTTGCATCGATTAATTGCGTTGCGTAGCACCATGCAAAGGAAGACCGGGTCGACCGTGGAGCGTACGGAGGGAAAGCTGCAGAAGAACAAGCGACCTGCAGTGACGGAGAAGAAGCTGCATGGTAATGACGCGAGACCTTCGATCGTCGCCGAGTGATTTGCTGCTGGAGCTGAATCTACCGTCGTGGTAGATGTTGGAGAAGCCGAGTTGCCGATGGTGGTGGACGCCGGAAATGACGATCGAGGAGGAGGAGGGTCATGAGCGACAGTCGGAAGAGATTCCTGTCAACGATGACGACACCTTCTTCCTGACCAACGCAATTCCCGCTTCTGCAGCCTTTTAATTCCTCCCCGCGACGTGCTTCGACACTGGGGCAGGCGACGATGACGAGGCTATAGCTACATGTCATACGCCGGCCGGTGCTTTCGGCATACTTCATCCTTGAGAGCGTACCGTTCGGTTCGTGCAATAATTAATTACTATACTGCTGACGGTTGACGACTACGTACGATGACTCGGATGGGGGGTCATGATCGACGAGGCGGTTTCAGTTGCATGCTTCATCAGGAGGTCCGTGGCCGATGCCCATCTCCTTCGTAGCCACCGAGACACCTGCGTCAAGTCGAAGTATCGTCTGTGGACGGAATCGGAAGCGCCGAGAAAGAGCAGCTGGTGGATGGATCTGGAAGGACATTGAAATTGAACCGTTTTTAGAGCATGGGTCTACAGACGATTGGTGAGAAAACATTTTATGTTGACCATTCCTTAAGTTTCTTTCACTTAACTTAAGGGTCAGTCCTTGTGAAATTCGAGGTTCTGTAACAAACCATCTTTGTTAGTGTTCTGCACTATAGGCAGGCCCATTAATATTTCAACGACACCATTCTTGTCTTCTCTGTGGTTTTTCCTTGATTTATTTATATCCTTGTCGATTTTCTCTGTCCATCAACCAGTCCATCATCATCTTTCTCGGTCTTCCAGGTGGTTTCTTTCTATCCATTCTTCCCTCGAGTAGGCTACCGTCCTCAAGAGCGAGTCTCACCTCAACATGCGCCCCAGCCAACTGTTCATCTGCCTCTTCCATGAACCAAACTCCACCCATGTGTACTGTGTAGGCCTATCGTACCAATTAAATTGATGAAATCGTTCAAGTTTTGAGGGTCCGCAGTAGTTGATAATATGGTGACACTCGATCAAAATTCTCAAAACAGACTGGTGATACTATATCACCCGCTATAAATAACTACTGGTGACAGCGTGTTGTTTACATGTTGACCTCTTATGACGTCATATGACCTAATTAATATTCATAGCGTACTAGCCAATGGCAGGCGAGCAATCCCATCCCACACCGACGACCTTAATCACCCCCAACGGCGCACTAATCTAATTAGCGATCGAGGGACGACCCCCTGTTGCGCAATATAAACGAAGTCGTCCACATTGAGTATATGTATCCATAATCGAATGCATCCTCATAGGGTTTCAAATGTAAATTAAGTGGTGTGGAAGGTCACACTTAGCAGAATTTTCAGTACATTTGTCATATGCAAACACGCACTCGCGAGAGGCGAAGGTGGCATTTTGTTGGTTGAGAATTGTAAGCCACTATGTCCAATACATTTTATAATGGCTATAGGGTATTATAATTCTCAACCCTCGACTTAGCAGCATTTTTCATAACTTTACAGTCATAGGATCACATTTGAGATGCGCAAACACACACACGCGCGAGAGGCGAAGGTGACATTTAGTTGAATTTTTCAGAACTTTACAGTCATAGGATCACATTTGAGAAGCGAAAACACGTGCGTGCGAGAGGTGAAAGTGACAATTAGCAGCAGCAGCAGCATTTTCAGAACTTTGCATCTATAGGATAACATTTGAGATATGCAAACATGCACGCGCGAGAGGCGAAGGTGACATTTAGCTGAATTTTTCAGAACTTTACAGTCATAGGATCACATTTGAGATATGCAAACACGCACGTGCGAAGCAGAATTTTTAGAACTTTACACTCATAGGATTACGTTTGAAATGCGCAAACACGCACGCGCGAGAGGTGAACGTGACTCGAAGCAGAATTTTTCAGAACTTTACAACTATAGGATCACATTTGAGATGCGCAAACATGCTCATACATGTGAGAGGTGAAGGTGACAATTAGCTACATTTTCAGAACTTTACAGCCATAGGATCACATTTGAGATGTGCAAACACGCACGTGCGAGAGGTGATTGTGACAATTAGCACAATTTCAGAACTTTACGGTCATAGGATAACGTTTGAGATACGCAAACATGCACGGCGAGAGGTGATGGTGTCACTTAGCAACATTTTTTCAGAACTTTGCAGTTATAGAATCACATATGAGATGCGAAAACATGCGCGTGCGAGAGGTGCAGATGACACTTAACAACATTTTTCAGAACTTTACAACCGTGTGATCACATTTGAGATGAGCAAACATGCACGTTCGAGAGGCGAAGGTGACAATTCGAGGTTTGAGAATTATAAGACTCTATGACCAATGCATTTGATAATTGTCATGAAGCCTTATAATTCCCAACCCTCGTCTTAGCCGCATTTTTCAGAACTTTACTCTTTAATGTAAGTAGTTACATAACGTTATGTATTGACTCACCTCGATAAATAAATTTTTAAAAAAAATTAGCAAACTTTAAAAATTTCAACTTTCCCCCAAAATACCTTTATCGTAAGTAGTTGCATAACCATATGTATTGGCGCACAAACGTGAAAAATTTAACAAACTTTAAAATCGTTCGTTTTTTCCAAATGTTCTGTGACGTAAGTAGTTGTAAAACCTTAGATATTGACTCACAAGGATGAAAAATTTAGCAAACTTTGAAAAACTTCAATTTTCTGCGAACATTGGAAGCGGTTATAGGAGCAGGGGAAGTGGTGGTAGGAGCATTGGAAACAGTGGGAGCGGTGGTGGGAGCGACAATGGGAGTAGTTGTAGCAGTAGGAGCGATGTGGAAATGACTATGATGGTTGGGGCATACATACTTACTCACGTAATTTCTTTAGTTCAACAACTTTTCACTTGCAGAATCCTACAATTATTTCTTAGTTCCCAATTTCTTCACACATTCAACTCACAATTCTTTCATTTTTTCACTTTTGAATGACACAAGTGTACAATTCAACAAATACTTACTTACTCTCATAATTTATGCACTCCAACAACTTTGCATCTGTAAAATCCTACACATATTTCTAATTTTTCATTCCTTCAACTTTTACTTTATGCATATTTCAACATCTCGATCACGCAAATTCTACGATTCCTTGCATACTTACTTACTTGCACACAAAATTTACTTACTTCATCAGCGTTTCACATGTAGACCTACAATGCTGCGCATATTTCTCATTTATTCACACCATCAATTCTTAATATTTACATATTTCAACATATCAATCGCACAATTCTACAGTTTCACGTATACATACTTGTTCACTCACATAATTTCCACAATCCATCAGCTTTCACTGGTACAATCTTGCACCTATTTCTCATTTTTTCAAGCATTCGAATCTTACTTCTTGCATTTTTTCATCAAATCAGTCGTGAAATTCTTCAATTCCTATGCTGCTTACTTGCTTACTCAAATAATTTCTGCACATCATAACCTTTACACACGCGAATATTTCCCATTTTCTCATTTCTTCAATCTTTCGTCTCTTACTTCTTACATTTCTTTTTTCAACATCTCAGTCGCCCAATTCTACAATTCCTATGATGCTTACTCAAGTAATTGATAAGTAAGCTTTACACAGGTGCGTATTTCTCAATTTCTCATCTCTTCACTCCTTCAAATCTTACTTCTTGCATCTTTCAATTCCACAGCCTATCAATTCCAATATTCCAAATATACTTACTTACTTCATGCATGGAACTCTTCACAGGCAAACTCATGCAAATGGTTCTCATTTCTTCAATTCTTCAACTCTAACCCATACTTCGTACATGCTTCAATTCCACAATTCTGCAATTGCTCAATTACATACTTCAAGTAACAACAATTGTAAAGTAAGAAGTTGAAGAATAGAAAGAGATACAGTTTTCTATCATATCAAAGTGAAACGTATAGGCAATGTTGATTGTATGATTTTCTGACATGAAAAGTTTCTAAGTTCGAGAATTTGATACACGAATGTCAATTTTTCTTCGCAAATTTTCTAAGTGCATACATTTTCTGTAATGAAAAGTTTCTAAGTTCGAGAATTTGATACATGAATGCCAATTTGTCTTCGCAAATTTTCTAAGTGTATACATTTTCTGTCATGAAAAGTTTCGAAGTTCGAGAATTTGATACATGAATACCAATTTTTACCGCAAATTTTCTTAATGCTTACATTTTCTGTCATTAAAAGTTTCTAAGTTCGAGAATTTGATACATGACTGCCAATTTTCTAAGTGCATACATTTTCTGTTACGAAAATTTCTAAGTTCGAAACTTAGATACATTTCCGCAAACTTTTCTTCACGTGAGGAGGAGTAGGAGGTGGAAGAAGGAGTATGAGGAAGAGGTGATGGGAGTGTAGGTTTCTTTAAATTGCTTCAAATAGGTTGTAGAATGTAGAGTATAATGATTTTGAGTTCTACGTATTCGAATTCATAATATGTAAGCCGAATATTTTAGAATGTATATTGGACATATGTGCAAAGTCATGTTTTGTATGAATTTTCAGCATTTACAAATGACAATTGTTGAATGAAACAAGTGATACTTAGCGTTCTGAATTGTTTCAATTACATTACTTTACAATACTTTGTACAGAATTGCAAATTTCGGATGCAGGAGATGATCAAGTATACAGCTCTTAGTCATCAACATTAAGTCTTTTAGTTTACAGACATAAATGTGAATTTAGCTGAGTCAGCAATATGTAAAAGACTAACAGTTCGCTATAGTAGAGTTCTCACATAGTGACACCAATACTTGAATGCTTGAAATGATGATGTTCACGTTTCTTAGATATAGGAATCTTATGCATTTTCGATGGTTAGACATATGCAATTTTTAGCTGAGTCATCAATTTAGCAAAAGTATACGTTCGAAGGAATAAAATACCAAGTTTGAAAAGTTCTATATGGTGAATCATACACCATTTTTAGCTAAATGTACGTCTTTGCAATTGCTGGCGTTGACAATTTGATAGAATTTAACGCGAACGTCGGTTGCAATTATAAGTTTCACAAATATCTACCACGTAAAAGCATTGACATGCTTAGGAATGCGTGGCTGGGCGACAAGACGACACGGACGTCGGTCGCTGCGGTCACAACAGCTCGAGCGGCGGCGGTGATGCTAGCGATCCGATCCGATCAGTCTTTGGTGCGAGGAATACGAACGATCGTGTGCAGCTTTATCTCATACTCCACTATTCATACTTTACAATTGCACACGATCGTCCGTCTTCCTCACACCAAAGGCTGATCGGATCGAGATCGCAAGCACCGCCGCCGCCGCCGGAGCTGTTGTGTCCGCAGCGACAGACGACCGTGTCGCCTTGTCGCCCAGCCACGCATTCCTAAGCATGTCAATGCTTTTACGTGGTAGAAATTTGTGAAACTTATAATTGCAACCGACGTTCGCGTTAAATTCTATCAAATTGTCAACGCCAGCAATTGCAAAGACGTACATTTAGCTAAAAATGGTGTATGATTCACCATATAGAACTTTTCAAACTTGGTATTTTATTCCTTCGAACGTATACTTTTGCTAAATTGATGACTCAGCTAAAAATTGCATATGTCTAACCATCGAAAATGCATAAGATTCCTATATCTAAGAAACGTGAACATCATCATTTCAAGCATTCAAGTATTGGTGTCACTATGTGAGAACTCTACTATAGCGAACTGTTAGTCTTTTACATATTGCTGACTCAGCTAAATTCACATTTATGTCTGTAAACTAAAAGACTTAATGTTGATGACTAAGAGCTGTATACTTGATCATCTCCTGCATCCGAAATTTGCAATTCTGTACAAAGTATTGTAAAGTAATGTAATTGAAACAATTCAGAACGCTAAGTATCACTTGTTTCATTCAACAATTGTCATTTGTAAATGCTGAAAATTCATACAAAACATGACTTTGCACATATGTCCAATATACATTCTAAAATATTCGGCTTACATATTATGAATTCGAATACGTAGAACTCAAAATCATTATACTCTACATTCTACAACCTATTTGAAGCAATTTAAAGAAACCTACACTCCCATCACCTCTTCCTCATACTCCTTCTTCCACCTCCTACTCCTCCTCACGTGAAGAAAAGTTTGCGGAAATGTATCTAAGTTTCGAACTTAGAAATTTTCGTAACAGAAAATGTATGCACTTAGAAAATTGGCAGTCATGTATCAAATTCTCGAACTTAGAAACTTTTAATGACAGAAAATGTAAGCATTAAGAAAATTTGCGGTAAAAATTGGTATTCATGTATCAAATTCTCGAACTTCGAAACTTTTCATGACAGAAAATGTATACACTTAGAAAATTTGCGAAGACAAATTGGCATTCATGTATCAAATTCTCGAACTTAGAAACTTTTCATTACAGAAAATGTATGCACTTAGAAAATTTGCGAAGAAAAATTGACATTCGTGTATCAAATTCTCGAACTTAGAAACTTTTCATGTCAGAAAATCATACAATCAACATTGCCTATACGTTTCACTTTGATATGATAGAAAACTGTATCTCTTTCTATTCTTCAACTTCTTACTTTACAATTGTTGTTACTTGAAGTATGTAATTGAGCAATTGCAGAATTGTGGAATTGAAGCATGTACGAAGTATGGGTTAGAGTTGAAGAATTGAAGAAATGAGAACCATTTGCATGAGTTTGCCTGTGAAGAGTTCCATGCATGAAGTAAGTAAGTATATTTGGAATATTGGAATTGATAGGCTGTGGAATTGAAAGATGCAAGAAGTAAGATTTGAAGGAGTGAAGAGATGAGAAATTGAGAAATACGCACCTGTGTAAAGCTTACTTATCAATTACTTGAGTAAGCATCATAGGAATTGTAGAATTGGGCGACTGAGATGTTGAAAAAAGAAATGTAAGAAGTAAGAGACGAAAGATTGAAGAAATGAGAAAATGGGAAATATTCGCGTGTGTAAAGGTTATGATGTGCAGAAATTATTTGAGTAAGCAAGTAAGCAGCATAGGAATTGAAGAATTTCACGACTGATTTGATGAAAAAATGCAAGAAGTAAGATTCGAATGCTTGAAAAAATGAGAAATAGGTGCAAGATTGTACCAGTGAAAGCTGATGGATTGTGGAAATTATGTGAGTGAACAAGTATGTATACGTGAAACTGTAGAATTGTGCGATTGATATGTTGAAATATGTAAATATTAAGAATTGATGGTGTGAATAAATGAGAAATATGCGCAGCATTGTAGGTCTACATGTGAAACGCTGATGAAGTAAGTAAATTTTGTGTGCAAGTAAGTAAGTATGCAAGGAATCGTAGAATTTGCGTGATCGAGATGTTGAAATATGCATAAAGTAAAAGTTGAAGGAATGAAAAATTAGAAATATGTGTAGGATTTTACAGATGCAAAGTTGTTGGAGTGCATAAATTATGAGAGTAAGTAAGTATTTGTTGAATTGTACACTTGTGTCATTCAAAAGTGAAAAAATGAAAGAATTGTGAGTTGAATGTGTGAAGAAATTGGGAACTAAGAAATAATTGTAGGATTCTGCAAGTGAAAAGTTGTTGAACTAAAGAAATTACGTGAGTAAGTATGTATGCCCCAACCATCATAGTCATTTCCACATCGCTCCTACTGCTACAACTACTCCCATTGTCGCTCCCACCACCGCTCCCACTGTTTCCAATGCTCCTACCACCACTTCCCCTGCTCCTATAACCGCTTCCAATGTTCGCAGAAAATTGAAGTTTTTCAAAGTTTGCTAAATTTTTCATCCTTGTGAGTCAATATCTAAGGTTTTACAACTACTTACGTCACAGAACATTTGGAAAAAACGAACGATTTTAAAGTTTGTTAAATTTTTCACGTTTGTGCGCCAATACATATGGTTATGCAACTACTTACGATAAAGGTATTTTGGGGGAAAGTTGAAATTTTTAAAGTTTGCTAATTTTTTTTAAAAATTTATTTATCGAGGTGAGTCAATACATAACGTTATGTAACTACTTACATTAAAGAGTAAAGTTCTGAAAAATGCGGCTAAGACGAGGGTTGGGAATTATAAGGCTTCATGACAATTATCAAATGCATTGGTCATAGAGTCTTATAATTCTCAAACCTCGAATTGTCACCTTCGCCTCTCGAACGTGCATGTTTGCTCATCTCAAATGTGATCACACGGTTGTAAAGTTCTGAAAAATGTTGTTAAGTGTCATCTGCACCTCTCGCACGCGCATGTTTTCGCATCTCATATGTGATTCTATAACTGCAAAGTTCTGAAAAAATGTTGCTAAGTGACACCATCACCTCTCGCCGTGCATGTTTGCGTATCTCAAACGTTATCCTATGACCGTAAAGTTCTGAAATTGTGCTAATTGTCACAATCACCTCTCGCACGTGCGTGTTTGCACATCTCAAATGTGATCCTATGGCTGTAAAGTTCTGAAAATGTAGCTAATTGTCACCTTCACCTCTCACATGTATGAGCATGTTTGCGCATCTCAAATGTGATCCTATAGTTGTAAAGTTCTGAAAAATTCTGCTTCGAGTCACGTTCACCTCTCGCGCGTGCGTGTTTGCGCATTTCAAACGTAATCCTATGAGTGTAAAGTTCTAAAAATTCTGCTTCGCACGTGCGTGTTTGCATATCTCAAATGTGATCCTATGACTGTAAAGTTCTGAAAAATTCAGCTAAATGTCACCTTCGCCTCTCGCGCGTGCATGTTTGCATAAAATTATCTCAAATGTTATCCTATAGATGCAAAGTTCTGAAAATGCTGCTGCTGCTGCTAATTGTCACTTTCACCTCTCGCACGCACGTGTTTTCGCTTCTCAAATGTGATCCTATGACTGTAAAGTTCTGAAAAATTCAACTAAAATAATGTCACCTTCGCATCTCGCGCGTGTGTGTGTTTGCGCATCTCAAATGTGATCCTATGACTGTAAAGTTATGAAAAATGCTGCTAAGTCGAGGGTTGAGAATTATAATACCCTATAGCCATTATAAAATGTATTGGACATAGTGGCTTACAATTCTCAACCAACAAAGTGCCACCTTCGCCTCTCGCGAGTGCGTGTTTGCATATGACAAATGTACTGAAAATTCTGCTAAGTGTGACCTTCCACACCACTTAATTTACATTTGAAACCCTATGAGGATGCATTCGATTATGGATACATATACTCAATGTGGACGACTTCGTTTATATTGCGCAACAGGGGGTCGTCCCTCGATCGCTAATTAGATTAGTGCGCCGTGGGGGGTGATTAAGGTCGTCGGTGTGGGATGGGATTGCTCGCCTGCCATTGGCTAGTACGCTATGAATATTAATTAGGTCATATGACGTCATAAGAGGTCAACATGTAAACAACACGCTGTCACCAGTAGTTATTTATAGCGGGTGATATAGTATCACCAGTCTGTTTTGAGAATTTTTATCGAGTGTCACCATATTATCAACTACTGTCCGCTAGCTGCTGCTGTTGCTAAGCTCTTAATATCTTCAGCCTTAAGCCCTTAACCTGCTTCTAATCTAATACTTGAGTCTGGATAACGATATTTGTCATACCCTATTTTGATACCCTATATCAGTTCAACTAAATTTCAGATTACGACAGCAAAGCGCGAGAGAAATTCAGTTTGTTCGAATTATTTTGTTGCAGACCACATCAGAGCGATTTGCGTTTGTCAAAACGAACGATCGTCTGCTCAAAAGAACCAGCCATTCGACAACAGAAGAACGAAAGACTGCACAAAGAACCATGGTGTCTGATGAAAAAGAACAATTGAGAATGCAAAGAACCTGCAGGAAAAAGAACGAACACAGAAAACCTGCACACCGCTAAAAAAAGGAACAATTGACAGCACAAAAAGCCCTTCGAAGTCTTATCTGATAATATCATATTTATATTTATATTATAGGCTAAAAGAACCATTACCCTCGGCTTCTACTCAAAGTACTGCCGACTAAATAGTAGGCTACTTTGATTTTTTTATATTGATTCTTTTACATTTATTCATTTACACATTTTTTACATTAATACTTTTACACTTTTTTTTATTCATTTACACTTGTTTTTTTACATTAACACTTTTACACTTATTATTTACAATTATACTTAACACTTATTTTTACATTAATATTTTCACACATTCTTTTACATTAATACTTTTACATTGATCCTTTTACACTTATTTTTTTACCTTAAATCTTTTACACTTATTTTTTACATTTATTCTTTTACACTTGTTTTTTACATCAATAGGCTACTTTTACACTTTTTTGCATTAATACTTTTACACTTATTTTTGACACTTATTCATTTACACTTGTTTTTTACATTAATACTTTTACACTTATTCATTTACACTTTTTTACATTAATACTCTTACACTTATTTTTACATTTATACTTTACACTTTTTTTACATTAATACTTTTACATTTTTTTACATTAATACTTTTACACTTATTCATTTACACTTGTTTTTTACTTTAATACTTTTACACTTATTTTTTTACATTTATACTTTCACACTATTTTTTACATTTATACCTTTACACTTTTTTACAATAATAGCCTACTTTTACACTTTTTTTACACTTATTCATTTACACTTGTTTTTTACATTAATACTTTTACACTTATTCATTTACACTTTTTACATTAATACTCTTACACTTATTTTTTACATTGATACTTTTACACTTTTTTTACATTAATACTTTTACATTTTTTTACATTAATACTTTTACACTTATTCATTTACACTTGTTTTTTACTTTAATACTTTTTACACTCATTTTTTACATTTATACTTTTACCCTTTTTTACATTTATACTTTTACACTTAGTCATTTACATTTATTTTTTACATTTATACTTTTACACTTATTATTTACATTTATACTTTACACTTGTTTTTTTTACATTAATACTTTTCCACTTATTTTTTACATTTATACTTTTACACTTAGTCATTTACACTTGTTTTTTACATTAATATTTTTGCACATTCTTTTACATTTATTCATTTACACTTGTTTTTTTACATTAATACTTTTACACTTATTCATTTACACTTATTTTTTACATTTATACTTTTACACTTATTCATTTACACTTGTTTTTTACATTAATACTTTTACACTTATTCATTTACACTTGTTTTTTTTTACATTATTACTTTTACACTTATTGTTTACATTTATACTTTACACTTGTTTTTTTTACATTAATACTTTTCCACATATTTTTTACATTTATACTTTTACACTTAGTCATTTACACTTGTTTTTTTACATTAATACTTTTACACTTATTATTTACATTTATACTTTGATAGCAGAATATAATTTCCAGCAAACCAATCAAACAAACAAAGATGTCTACAACATGGCGAGAGAACGCTTAACAGGTCACATGACCAACATAGAGGGATCGTCCAATAACTAATGGCCTACTGTCGTTTTTCTAACACCCCCACTCGACAGTACCTCCATCTAACATTAGTTACTAATTATCAAGGCACAAGCCAATCCTATCTCTTAAGTTACACAGCTTGTCCCTTGTTAGTGGTTTGGTCATAATGTCTGCAAGCATTTGGTCACTAGGGCAATACTCCAAGTTAATTATCCCACGAAACTGTAAGTCTCGAAGATGATGATGTCGAACATCTATGTGCTTGGTTCTTGCACTGATTTTCTCATTGCTTGCAATCTTGATGCATCCTTGGTTGTCCTCATAGAGAGTCGTTGATTCAATGCACGGTATATGTAGATCAGATAACAACTGTCTCAACCAAACCAATTCTTGACTTGCCAAAGAAGCAGCAATATATTCTGCTTCTGTAGATGACAGAGCTACGGATATTTGCTTCTTCGATATCCATGAAATTACTCCTTCTCCGAGCCTAAACAGGTATCCACTGGTTGACTTGCGATCCGATCTGTCGCCTGCCCAGTCTGCATCAACATACCCAATCAGTTTCAGATCTCCAACAGCTTCAAGCTTTAACTTCCAGTTAATTGTTTCCTTTAGATATCTGATAACCCTTTTTACTGCAGTCCAGTCACACTGACGTGGTGAATTGACTTTCCGACATAGAATAGAAACTGCGGCTGCAATATCTGGTCTTGTTGTAGTAGCTATGTACAACAATGCCCCCACTGCTTGTCGATATTGTTCATTTGAACTGAGCAAATTCTCTTCCCCTGTTATATTTAAATAGTCCACATGCATTGGTGTTGCACATCCATTTGCATTCGTTAAGCCATATTCAGAAATAACTTCTTGAATTTTATTGATTTCAGAAATCAAGTAATTGCCTTGTTTGTCCTTTTCAATTTGAATTCCCAGGTATAAACTGACTTCACCCAAATCCTTGATTTCAAATTGCTGACTTAACATGTTTGCTGTTTTCTTGATCATCTCTGCATTTCCACAGATCAGCAGATCATCAACATATAACAATATGTAAACAATCACGTTGTTGCACTTCTTTGTATACAGACACAGATCAGATTCACTCTGCTGGAATCCATCTGATTTCAAAATAGAGTCTATTTTCTGATTCCAACTTCTGGCTGATTGTTTAAGTCCATAAATGGCTTTCTTTATTTTGCAAACCTTTTGCTCTTGACCAATTTCTGTAAAACCTTCTGGTTGATTCATGTAGAGTTCTTCTTTGATTTCTCCATTCAGAAAAGCTGTCTTGACATCAAAATGATTCACTTTCAAATTCTTTGATGCAGCAACTGTCAACAATGTTCTTAAAGTTGTATATTTGGCCACTGGTGGGAACGTATCTTCAAAGTCCTCACCAAATTTCTGTGCATCGTCTGGTAAAATCTTCATCTCATTCCATGATGAAGGTTCCTTTCTGATTTCATTTTGAACCATTAATGATAGTCTTTCTGCTGGTATGCCTTTGTTAATTCTGGTAGATCTTCTGGGTTGAACAACATTTTCATCTGTTATTTCAGCGTCAGCTGTTTCATTTTTGTCATCTTCATTGACTTGATTAACATTTTCTGTAGGCATCTGAGTTTTGACTTCATTTTCATTTTTAACTGGCTCTGATTTTAATTCTGTGTCCTCTGGATTTATAATTACTTCTGTAACTGTCATTCCATCTGATTCATGTTCATCAAATGTTACACTGCGACTGATTATGATTCTGTTTGAATCTTTCAACAGCAACCTGTATCCTTTTGATTGTTCACTGTATCCTACTAGGATTGTTTCGATTGCTCGATCATCGAATTTAGTTCTTTTCTCTTTTGGAATGTATGCATATGCCTTGCATCCAAATATTCTGATATGTGAAAGATCTGGCTTTTCTCCATTCCACAATTCAAAAGGTGTTTTATCTTTAGCCTTCGTTGGCAGTCTGTTTTGCAAGTACACTGCTGTCATAACTGCTTCTCCCCAGTACTTCAGCGGTAGTGCTGCATCGAGTAGCATACATTTTGCCATTTCGATTATTGATCGATTCTTTCTTTCAGCTACTCCATTCTGCGATGGTGAGTATGGTACACTCGTTTGAAGTTGAATTCCTTCCTGCTTCAAATAGTTTCTCAGTTTATTTCCAGTATATTCACCACCATTGTCCGATCTTAGGATTTTCGGTTTTCTTTGAAACTTATTACTAACTTCTGCAATGAATTCTTGAAATTTCCCGAATACTTCGTCCTTCCTTTGAATAAGATAACATTTTGTATATCGTGAAAAATCATCGATAAATGTCACAAGATATTTGCTTCCTCCTGATGACATTGTTTTCATTGGACCACAAACATCACTGTGGATCAAGTCCAACGGATGTTCTGTGCGATGTGTACTGGCTTCAGGATATGGTTTCTGTGTGGCTTTTCCTTTGATGCAATGTTCACATTTCACCTTTACATTACATTCTTTGATTTGAATTCCTGTGGCAATTCCTTGCTTGTTAATATCTTTAACAGCGTTCGGATCTCTATGCCCTAAACGTCTGTGCCACACATGAATACAATTTTCATGTTTAGTTTCGAACTTGGCCATGTTTGCAACTTCAGGAATATTCTTACATGACAACTTGTATAAATTGTTTTCAGATTTTCCCACAGCCAACAGCTTTCCATTGTATTTTATGGAACACTGGTTACCCGAAAATTGAATTTCCTTTCCTTTGCTTGCCAGTTGCTTCACTGATAACAAACTTCCTGTTAATCCTTGTGAATATAAAACATTTGTGACTTTGATTCTATTCACTGTACCATTGTCTAAAATGCATTCCAGAAAACCATTTCCAATTCCATCTGCAATTAGACATGTTCCATTAGCAATGTAAATTTTGTCAGACTTCGTTTGGTCCAGTTCTGTAAAGAAATTCAGATTGTTTGTCATATGGGTTGTGGCTCCGGAGTCTATAAACCAGTCACTTGTTCTCTGACCAATGCCAATTGTAAAACTGCTGTGTTTAGTGTCATCGTTGCCTAGATCACTCAATCTTTCTGTTGCGACATTTTTCGCTTTGTGTTTTAATTTTGGCTGTTTATTTTCTTGCTCCATTCTTGCCTTCCATACTCTACAGTCCACTTTTAAATGACCTGCCTTTTTGCACACAAAACAAGTTCTTGTTTCTCTGTCTGTATGCTGTTTATCATGACGATAGTTAGTGCGATTACTGGGTCTCGTATTGCTTGAGTACATTGCTGATTCATCTTTTGCTCCTGTTGAATCATTTTTTGAATCTTTCTTGCGCTTGTATGCATCAACAAGCTTGTTTTTAACATATTCTAGAGTAAGCTCATCTTCCTCTCTGGCTTCTAAAGCTGTTATCAATGTTTCGTACTCATCTGGTAGACCACAGAGCAATAGAGTCGCCACCTGTTGATCAGTAACTTCTTCACCAACACCACGCAATTGCTCAACGAGTTGCAAGGCTGCACTTATGTATTCCTGCATGTTCTGATTAATCTGTAGCTTTATCTTGTATAGCTTTTTACGCAGATACATCTTACTGCTCAGATTAGATCTTTCATGCACCTTTTGTAGCTCCCGCCACATTTCTCTTGCACTGTTACAATTGCAAATATGTATTAACTGGCTATCTTCAACTGATAAAGATATCGTGCATTGTGCCTTCTCGTTCTTTCTCTGCCAACCGTCTGGAACTGGATCAGGCGTGTCGTCATTCACAACTGTCCATAAATCATCTTTAATAAGCAACATCTTTACCTTGAATTTCCAGACTTGATAATTGCTGTTGTTTAATTTCGTTATCGAGAACTTTGTTTCGTTTGATTCCGCCATTTTGTGCTTTCTTCTTGACAAGCTGACTCACACGACTTCTTAGCGATTTTTACCAACGCTCGAACATAGGTTTACTATCGAAACGTTCCGATTTCTTTTCAACCTACAAAGTCGCTGTTCCGAGTCACTGTCTTATTTCTAAACCTTTAAGCATTACTTGGTAACTGGCCGGTAGCTGGGCCCATAACCTGATAGCAGAATATAATTTCCAGCAAACCAATCAAACAAACAAAGATGTCTACAACATGGCGAGAGAACGCTTAACAGGTCACATGACCAACATAGAGGGTTCGTCCAATAACTAATGGCCTACTGTCGTTTTTCTAACATACTTTACACTTGTTTTTTTACATTAATACTTTTACACTTTTTACATTAATTATTTGTAAACTTATCCTTTTGCACAATCAGCTGTTTAATGACTTAACAGCAAGTTTTAGTACACTCTTGTTATGTGGAGTGGACCTCTTCCTTTAGAAATTTATGTGCTTGAAGCCCGTTTTGAACATTGTCAGCGCATTTTTGGCTGTGTCGACCTCAAATGGAGCCATTTTTAGGCTCTTTTTGCCAGCTATTTGTGAACGATAAAGTCGCGAAAACTTCAAAAATAAGTGGTTTTTTAGTGTCGCAAGCTACCAGGATAACAATAAAAATACAAATTTTATTGTAAAAGAAAATGGTTTTGTCTTGACCGTAAGCTCCCGCAGCGGGTCTGGGGCGGAGCCCCAGCGACCAGCGCATTTTTGCATGGACGCCGTCCATGCAGTCATGGACGACCGTCCAGGCAGTGCTGGCCAAATAAGTGGCAGGACGGCGTCCAGCCTCGAAAATAAGTGCCTGGACGCCGTCCATGACCCTCCTGGCACACTTTAAGCCCTGCCTATAGGTCTACGTCCAGCGTGTACATCTCTTCGCGAATTCTTCACCATCCAGCCAATCCACTCTACCCGATCACCTGCCTGCCTCCAGTTTTCTCGACCGCCAGTCACAAGTCTTCTCAATTCTCTAACCGCTCGATCCATGTCTTGCAGAACACCACTCCTCTGGAATCATCTGCCTCCTGAATTCCGTCAATTTTGTAGATACCTCCGTCATCATTAGGCTGCTATAATCACTCACCATCACCTTCATCAAGCTCCTTCATCCATCACACCCAGGGACGGATTTTAACAGAGTGAGGCCCTAAGCAATTTCGATTGAGGCCCCACTTAAGGATACAAACAGACAAAGATCTAAGTATATTCCTAATGCACATTGTGCTAGTGATCATGTTTGATCAACTAGACTAAGTGTTAGTCTCTAACGAATCGAATTGTAGCCTAATTGATAGGCCTACACTCGTTTTATTTCATTTTTTTAATGGTAGGCCTAGTTATACTTTATAAGCCACTGAGTGTTTTCTTTAGTTCACCTTTGGAGGCCCCTCAGATTCCGGAGGCCCTAAGCAATTGCTTAGTTGGATTAGGCCTACATGACATTGTAAATCCAGCCCTGATCACACCCCTTCGAAATTGAAGTATAGGCCTATAGGCCTATAATCATAGATGTAAAAAACGATGGAAACAGAATAAAAAACGGAAAAACGTCGTTTTTTCGAAAAAATAAAAAACGACAAAAAACGATAAAAAACGACAACCGACAATAATTTGACTTTGCTACATCTAAAACCGCATTTTAACCTTGAAAACCTTGATTAGGAACCTACTACACTCAGGCTATCTCTTAAATGATGATGTTAGACGATGAAATGATGACTTTAGTTAGCTGAATCCTTGTGAGTCGGCAGAAAACATGAGGAATATCAGAAAAAAATTAAAATAAAGGAAAATAATAACAGAAAGTAAATGAATAAATAAAATTAAAGAAAAAAAGAAAAAACGATAAAAAACGACGGGGAAAATAAAAAACGAAAAAACCACGTTTTTTGGGAGAGAATAAAAAACGAAAAAAAACCTTTTTTACAACTATGGGCCTAATAGCCTACCTAGGCCTATTCAAGAACTCGATCTTAGCCTACCCGGTCTCATCTGGTCCTCCTCCTTCTTCCAATTCCCGATCCAGACGACACGTAGGCTACTCGCCTTAATTAGCAATGGCGGCGCCAGCTACAGCCTAGGCCTAGGCTATAGGTGTAGGGCCTACATGCAATTTCAGCAGGTCAAGCGTTAGGGTCATGGGAGTTATCCAGCAGGTCGAAGAAGTTAAATGTAGACGTAAAAAAGACAATTATTGGGCCTATAAATTCTACATAATTTTGACAGGTCGTGAGGCAGGTCAAGAGTGAAGCAGGCAGGTCAAATATAGCCTAGGCAGGTCAAATATAGCCTAGGCCTAGGCCTACACCTACCTGCCGCGACCTATAGTGTCGCCACCGCCACGCCTTACTATAGGCCTAGGTTAGGCCTGTATGCTCCGTAGCATCGCCCCCTCTGATCCTACCGCAACCTGACTCGGACCTTCTTTGGACTACTTTTACAAACAACCATTTTTACTCAGCGCAGCGCTCGTGAATGAGATATGGTGCCCACTGTCTAGACCTGGGAGTCGACCCCAATAAGTCGACCCCAGTCGACTTGGCCATCCCAAGTCGGGTCGGGTCGTTTCTGCTCACCGCAACTGACCCCAAGTCGAATTTTGTAGAGAGAAGTCACTTCAAGTTGTTTTTACCACAAGTCGACTTAAACCGACTTGAGACACAAACACAGTTAAATTTGTCACTTCAAACCACTAATCGTGAGACCAGGACAATATTTAAGCAGCTTTTGTTGTGTGTTTACAAGAATGAATGAGTAGCTAGGCTACTTTGCTAAACAGAGACCTTGCCTACTGATTATTTTACCGGTATAGGCTATCGTGCAGACTGCGCTGTCTCCCGATCTACAGGGTGGTCCAAAATAAACTGCACAGTGACAGTTTTCTTGATATAATGTATAACAATTCAATGTTTAATGCCATTTTTCTTGCGTATGATGAAAGAATTTCCAAATAAGACATGGAAACGTCGTACTATCCTCATTAAAAAAATTGATACCGAAGGTACCACAGCTAGGAAGCCGGGTTGCGGACGTCCGAAGTCAGCTCGAACAGATGCAAATATCAAGTTGGTAAGCGACCTTATCTGTAGCCAGGAAGACAAACCGCTAAGCCATAAGAGCCCACGGGAGATCGCACGTGAAACCGGAATTTCACGTTCAACTGTTAAACGTATTGTAAAGAAAGATCTCGGACTTAACCAGTACAGGCGCAAAGTTGGACAGCAGTTGAACAGCGATTGCGTTTCATTGACCGCGCAATTGATCAATGGCGTCGTTGGCTTCAATGCGTGGTCGAGCAGCAAGGAGGACACATTGAACATTTTATGTAACGAAATACATCCATGTAATGTTACAGTAAAAATAATTGCTGTGTTTTTGTGATTTTTCACGGTTATATTTGAATTGGTCTGAATAAAGTACTATCAATTTATCATTGTGCAGTTTATTTTGGACCACCCTGTATATATTTTTGTATTCTATGCCAAATTAAAATGGTGAAACAAAATGTTGCTAAAATATTAGCAC
The DNA here is from genome assembly GCA_945859605.1 of Lumbricus rubellus. Taxonomy (NCBI): domain Eukaryota; kingdom Metazoa; phylum Annelida; class Clitellata; order Crassiclitellata; family Lumbricidae; genus Lumbricus; species Lumbricus rubellus. Next base: position 20,610,346 of record OX243825.1, read on the forward strand.
GTGTGCTTATCAAGACTATACATAATATTATGATAATGAGCAAATATAGTGGTTAGTGAATTGGGCGGAAAAAAGCTGGATCTACATTGCAATTGAATTAAGGCCTAGTAATAAATCGGGTGCTACTTTGGTACGCTGCATCTGCAGTACTGTTGTCTGCAGACATAAAGACAAAAACTATTCAAAATGAAATACAAACAGCCTGAAATTGTCTTAAGAAAACTTTAACAAATTCATGTTCATGTATATATCAAGTAAGTGTTGAGGCTTCATTACTCAGTGGTAGGCCTACATGTATATGAAATGAATGCTTGTGAGGAAAAATTGGCTTGACTTCTTGCATTAGTAGCCATACCGTCCCATACGTAGACCTAGGCTAATGGCTATTACCATGTCAGAAGTCGACTTCAAGTCGAAAGTCGGTTGTTTTTCTGCCAAGTCGAGTCGAGTCGTTTTGACTCCAAGAAGTCGACTTCAAGTCGACCTCAAGTCACTTTAGGGTCAAGTGGGGTCAGATTAGCTGACCAAAGTCACTCCCAGGTCTAGCCTACCACTGTCCCACTTGGCTTGAGTGGCGCTTTAAAAGTTTGAAGATTAGGATTACCTGTAAGCCCACGACTTAGGCCTAAGCTTGGACAATATGGACAATAGCTAGACAGTGAGTGTAGCCTATAGGCCTACTTTGTAGGCCTATAGCCTAGCCTACAGCGGCCTATCCATGGGCTTACTGTTTATAGATGAAAAACCTAGATCATTCATTCAGAAAATTATGGTCAGATTCAATCGCCAGAACGTGATGGATTATCTTCGATCCAGCCTCTCTGAAATTCAGAAACCATGACCCACTGCAGCATGGTCCTTGAGGCATGATGAATCGAGGTCCAGCATGATGAGTCTATGCTTGATGGAAGTGCAGTCTTCATCATCAGCTGACGAAACTGAAGAGGTTATCCTTTTTTGGCGAGTCTCGTTCTATTAATAGCGCGACCAATAAACCATCACGTTACAAATCGATAGCCAATCAGACACGTCGTTACAGATCGCCGACGGCCATCTTGTCGGAGTTGGAACAAAGGCGAAAGATCAGATCGTGATGTTGTAAGTGGTGTTACCAGCTGGAAGAAGAAGAAGAAGAAAGTGCGTCGTGTCCAGTTTACCATCGGCGAAACATCTCAACACCATGCCTGACACGGAACCCGCAGCCGAGGAGTCGACCGAGACCGCCGTCGATAAGAAACTGCTTGGTGAGTTGATGGTATAATTGTGACCGCGTGGCGTATCTCGTCAAGTACTTCGCCGGTGGGCGTTTTGTGTGTGAAGTAAAAGTGCTTTTGTGAAGTGTAAAATGCATTGCGCTTATGGTAGAAAGTGCTTCGTGTCACGGTCAACGAACCGTGAAATAATTCTATTTGCTTTGCGAAGTCGTTACACCTAACACGTGAATTTCAGCAAACAATTCTGACCACGGCAGCCATCATTTTCATCACCATGCTCTCTTCTTGAATCACTAAAACTAAAACGGACAAAACAACCTTGTTAGAGCTCGCTTATTTTGATATTGTTTTGATATAGCGCCAGTGAATAATTTGGTTTCCCTGTCGTGGGTTTCCTGTGACAGAGAAATTACGAAGTTTTACTAAATGTGTATTTCCAGGAATTCTTCACACACATAGTCTACTTTATTTTCTATCTAGCCCTTCCTCGAATTGTTGTATTTGTGAATATTGAGCGATAAGTAATGCTCCAGTCATGAAACTACCCAGAATTCTGCACCTTGGGCTCATCAATGCATGTTTTAATTCAGTGTGCACTGAATTGGAATATTATTGTTCCTTGTGCGTTCTGATTTAATGCCGAAACATTCTATTTAATTATGTTGAATTTTTCAGAAGATCTGTGTGCTAATTTTTTGAGCATTATTTTACTTGCAGTTTCGATAACTTCTGTTTGTTTGTTATTGAATGTCGACAGAAATATAAGATTTACCTGACATGTTTTGATTTGTTGAATATTACTAAATTATATTATTGATTACCTTTGTGTATTTGTTCATTTACTTGTATCGGTTAACGAAGTAAATGATTTTTGATTTTTTTAATATATTAGAGTTTCATGGACTTGCTCAGATTTTGATGCATTGCTGTTTTGCTTTTGCAGCCACGAAAGTTTCTGGAACTGTCAAATGGTTTAATGTTAAGAATGGATATGGATTTATCAACAGGTATGCACAAATGTTGACAATATTCTTGAGTGGAATATAAGTTTAACTAAAGATGAATGGCTTCAAATGATAATTTGAAAATTGAACCTACTTGATATATACCAAATTAAAGCAGTTTTGCCCATGTACTTGTAGCTGAGTTGGCTTTGGGGCAGGGGGTGCGGATGGAGAAAGAAATCTTAAACTAAGTTTTATCCCCGTTGGGTATTTGAGCCTCCAAGCTCTCAGTGGACAGTTCAGCCATGCTGACCTCTTTGCTATCGTGAACCCCACTATTGCGCACCATAGTTAATCTAATTATGATGCTGTCTTTAATCCGTTTACAATGGACTGCATGGACTCCATATATTTTAATGCACGCTCATCATTAATGGTTAAGGAAAAATTGTGAAATGGTATAGGCTGAATCTTTTGTGACTTACGGGTGCAACTTCTCTTGACAGAAATAATTTGATGCGGTTTGTGTTAATGTTTGTTGTAGAGATGACAGTAAGGAAGACGTGTTTGTTCACCAGGTTTGTGCATAAGAAATTGTAGCTCATTTAAGTTTATTCTTTTGAATTTTTAAATCATCGCAAGCCTGTTAAGATTTTGACTGATTGTTGTGTGCTGTGAGAGGCGCTTTATAAATTTGTACATGTATACAATACAATATGGAGCTTGCCTGGTTGTTAGCATGACTCAGCCATGTTAACAGGGCTTTTGAAAGGTTCCTAAAGTATGCTTTCCTTGTATTGACTGGGAATGTGGATTTCATATTCAGATTAATTATGTTCTCTCCGTAAAACAATTTTTCTGAATTCCCTTAGCTTTGGAAAGCCTGTTACATTATCCTCTTCAAAGTCTTAGCGAGTACATTGTGAATGTATGGAAAGAAATTTGAGTACCTCTTAATGGCTGACCAAACTAATACATTTTATAAATGTGTCAATACAATACAGTGGCAAGTTGTACTGTGAATTAGAATTATGGGCCTAATATTGCAATTGTGTTGTTGACTGTTGACAAATTTTGATGACTTAATTGGACTTTGTTGTTACTTAACAGACATTTATGGAATTTTGTTCTTTATTTGCACTAAGCCAAGCATTGCAAAGTAAGTCACTGCCATTGAAGCAGCTTATGAATTATTTAGGTTTGAGCTAGGTGTTGCTGTATATTTTATACCGAAATAAAATGCATTGAAAATTACTATGTATTGATTTTTATTTATTAAATTTAGAAATTTTTATTTCTTGAATTTAGAGATTTTTATTTCTTGAATTTAGAAATTTATTTTTCTTGAATTTAGAAATTTATTTTTCTTGAATAAATAAAATTTTTTTTCTTGAAATTAGACTGCGATTGCGAAGAACAACCCGAATAAATATCTGCGGAGCGTGGGTGACGGTGAGAAGGTGGAGTTTGACGTAGTCGAGGGTGAGAAAGGCAACGAGGCGTGTAACGTTACCGGTCCAGATGGCGGTCCGGTTCAGGGAAGCAAATACGCCGCTGACCGAAACAGACGGGGATTTCGTCCGTATTACCCGAGACGCGGAGGCGGATCTCAGCGTAGAGGACCTCCATCATCAAATCAGGTGCTTAATCAGGACATTTTTAACGAGCAGTTGTGCACAAAATGTGCAGGTCCAAATGGTTTTGTACAGTTAAAACTAGTGAAAAAGGTGATTGTCCTCCGACTGGAAGTAATTTACCATGGAAGATGGGAAAGAAAAGGAGTTGTGCAGTTCTAAAAATTCCTTAAAAACCGCCCCGTGCTTAATAATTATAATAATAATGGTTATAATAATTACAATAATTTATGTGTGAAGTTATGTAATGACGACAATTTCTATGGCGCCGTAACACAGTACATGCTATTACAAGGATGCCTCAACAGACTCGAAGACACAGACAGTCAGAGACAATGTGGTGCCATAATACGACCATGCCGTGTTGGAGTGCTTTGTAAATTTCTGGGTATGATATGATGCCTATTAGTAGTAGTAGTAGTTTAACCCTTTAATGCCGGAGGGTGTAGGATTTCCCAAACCATTTACTTCCATCTTGGCATTAAAGGGTTAAACAGTAATTAACGGGAGAATGCTTGTTGCTTGCGTTTCAGAAGGAAGCTTCCGAGGCTTCAGGAAACGAGGAGTCATCAACCGGTGCTCCTCCGCGCCGTCGGCCCTACACCCGGCGCAGGGAATACGGTGCCCCACGTCGCCCTTTCCGTGGCAGTGGTGGTCCACCAAGGGGCAACAGGTCGCAGGCGTCCGATGGAGACGGCGACGGGGACGAAACCGGCTTCAACAGCCAGAGCCGAGGAGGGTACGAAGCGCGGGGTGGTAGCGGTCGAGGATACAGGAGATACTATCCGCGATACTATCGACCCCGGCGCAATCAGGAGGAGGAGGGGAACGGAGGAGCGGTGGCGGAGCAGGATGGGGTTGATACCCGAACGAAGCAGCCTTCGTCTCGTGGGCGTAGAGCGGGAGGAGGCGGATTGGGAGGACGCGGGGGAAGACGCTCGGGACCCACGAGAAGTCAGGAGGGGGCACAGAAGCAAGGAGATGCAGTTATAAATGGACTGGAGAAGGAACAGGTTTTTATTATTCATTCATTCATTGAAGAATTTCTATGGCACATGTTAAAGGGTCTATTCGGGAACGCTCCACGTGTTGGCACGACAAAAGCAGTTTTGAGTTTTTATTCTTTGTTTAGGAAAGCGCTCTCTTTAATCAATGTATACCTAAATCTCTCTCTACTGATGAAACATTGTGTAGTTTTAACAGCTTCGTGAATTCCAATGTTCTATCAATCAATCAATTTTCGTTTAATCAGCACAGTCGTTCATCATGTTGAATAGCATTCCTGTGTGAAGCTGTGAAATTGAAGATGTGTGCACTGCTGAAGTGGGTATTAGTGACCGTCATTTTGGATATGTAATGTTTCCTTTATTTATTTATTTATTTATTATGAGCACTTATGTAGGCCCTTTCAAGAATTACTACTCGGAAGCGCTCCCAACACAACCTCAGCTAAATAGGAGTCTTAAGGCTGGGAAGGAACACGGTGGAGTGATCCCTGAGCAACCGACAGGTTTATTTACTTTGGAAAGGTCCTAAAATTTCATAGCATTTCAGCTTGACAATTGATATGCCTGCCATTGTTTATTGCTTCTGAGCTTGACAATTGATATGCCTGCCTTTGTTCTTTGCATCTGATCTTGACAATTGATATGCCTGCCTTTGTTCTTTGCATCTGAGCTTGACAATTGATATGCCTGCCTTTGTTCATTGCATCTGAGCTTGACAATAGATATGCCTACCTTTGTTCATTGCATCTGAGCTTGACAATAGATATGCCTACCTTTGTTGTAGCATTTGAGTATGACAATTGATATGGCTGCCTTTGTTTTGTAGGACACCAAAGTGAAGGTCGATGCCACTGGAGACAAACCAGAAGCACCGGTCAGCGCGTAATGTGACTCCACGTTTCCATCCGGGTTTGGATCAACTTCAACAGCACCTGTCCCATGCTGCTGCTGCTGCTGCCGCCTACGCCATCGTTTTAGTTGTGTAGTAGTGTTCAAGATCTTGAAGTTTTGTCTCGCCAACCGATGCCGTCGCCTTTATAATACTCGTTTGTTTTAACCTGAGGCAGACGCCGTCGGGTCTGACCAAGTTCCGCTGATTTTGGTCCATGAAATTTTTCACCGGAAACCGTCTATTTACAGCCGAAAACCTTTTTGTCGTTTTGCCTCCGCATTTTTACTTCACTGGAATGCGAGATTGCGTTGTGAGATGTAACAATGAATTAACTGTTCCAGTGATGTGGAGTTTGTGCGAGACAAATGCGAACGATGTGACTTTTGTGCTTCGTTTGAATAAGAGGTTTTTGGAAATAGGTAATCTACGAGAGTTCGGCCGTTTAAAAGCAGTATTTCAAGTGACTGTGCATATCTAGTTTGCTTCAGTTTTTTTGGTGCTCCAACCATATCCAACGGCGGCGCCCTGTTCCGTGAATCGGGCTTATTTTCTGCTGGACGTTTAGAGTTTTGGTCGTGCAGCAGTGTTTTTTTCTGTGTTCCTTAATATAAACTTTGTCTGACCAGTTACGAATTCAGAAGTGTTTTTTTCTTTTTTGTGTGTGTGTTTTTTTGTGTTTTTTGCATGTGCTTTAGATTGGAACAGGATTCAATGTGTATCATTTATATACAGAAATATCTGTCAAATTGTAAAATGGCAGCAATATTATATTGACCTCTCTGTACAGTCTGTGTTATTTCTTTGACTTCAAATCTATTACGTCGGAGTAATTAGACATCGTGAGGAAAATGACATGACCTGTTGCCAAGTTATTAGCTGTGGTTAAATATAGCGATGTAGTTGAAAAATAACCTACTTTTTACCCTTCCTAATGTCTGCAGTTAGCCTTGTCTTCCCTCTTTGTGGGGGCGCGCGCATCAGAGGCCGAAACCTGCAGTGTGGTAATGTGGACCCGGGTGCCCATCGATACCAGTAACTTTCTGCTGTTTTTGCATGTTGAACTTGAAATTAATTTGTTTTTATGCCCCACATACCTTTTTCAGTTGTTCAGCAGTGCACAGTTAAAGCAATAGTTTTTTTTAAATTTCAAATCGAGATGTATAGTGCCAAATGCCACCTTGGGCTGCAGGAAAGTGTAAACTGCATTCAATTTAACAATTGTGTACTGCTTATTTACAATACTTGTAATAATGGGACCCTCAAAATCGCCATACCTGTCAGCAATGTGTTAATGATAGAACAACAATCCTGAGGCTCTCCTTTATTATGTAGGTATTCAGCTAATATTGTGTATTCAAGTCCACTAATAATACACATTGTATATAGGTGTGTATGTATTGTATGTATGCATCTAGCAAAAATGCATCTTGTGCTGGTAGTGGATTTATGCAACTTTGAGATTGAGGTTGATGTTTATTCAGCTGTTTTCAAAAGAACCAAAAATGGACCAAAGCAGTTCATAGGCCTACTGTTTGCCATCTGACATCTGAAATAAGTAAATTACTTCCACTTGCAGGACAATAACCTTTTTCACTAGTTTTAACTGCATAAGATTGCTTTTACAACTGCACAGATCCATTTAGAACTGCACATTTTGTGTACAACTGCATGCTAAAAAACGTGCTGAAACACTGGGTATAGACTAAAGAAGCTCTTCACTTCTTCCAGAGGTATTTTAAGACGGAAGCTGCGCTTGTATTTTGAGAGGTGCATTGCCAAGTTATGCCAACCAGAAAACATTGAACGGATGCAGAAATCCAGTTGATGCAAACAACATAATCTACTGTATTGTGATTATCCTCGTTAGAAGAAGCACAGCAGGAATCATTGCAGCACTCGTCATTTGAATTGAAGACGATTTGTCTGCAATAGAAACCAAGGAGAACAATTATAATTAGGCTATTGAAGGACAACAATGATTATGTGGGTCTACTCTATATAAAACGTTGCTCTGTTGACCACCTACAACGTTAGGTAGGCATTTAGTATATCCCTCATTCCTTCTTTATGTCCTCACTTGCTCACTTTTTTGTTGGGTGGGTGCGTAGGTGGATGGATGGATGAACACAGTTACCTGATGACACAAAAGACCGTTGATGTGGATTGGAAAGCAGGTTGCAATTGTTCTCAATGCTTATAGTGAGTTTTCATCAACCAAAAGAGGGTGATCAAGAGAGCATGACGATTGAGGAACTGATTTTGCTGAGAGAGGAGGTGTATAAAAAATTGACCTATACGGTGCCGATAACGCAACCTTTCCTAAGACACAGTATGAGAATTGTAGAAGACTCCAGGGCTTTTTAAACGTGCAGTTGTACACAAAATGGGCAGTTGTAGAAGCACTTCTGTAGGCCTACAGTTAAAACTAGCAAAAAGGATTATTGTCCTCTGATTGGAAATAATTTACCATGGATCATGGCTTGATGGGAACGGAAAGAAGGAGCTGTGCAGTTCTAAAAATTCCTTTAAACCAGCCCTGGACAACTCCGGTGTGTAATTTTGTGGGGTCTTAAGAAAGACTAGGGTGTTGAAACTGACAACCCCCATCGATTCTCACCCTGTTAAAACAAATAGCCTAGAGTATCTTACTGGTGCATATCGGTCCTTTCGGATAGTATCCCTTGGAGCAGAAGCATTTCTTTTCCTTCGACGGCTGGAAGTAGTTGTGGCTCAATGCTGTTCTTGACATGGAAGGCGGAGCACGGATTTTTGAACGACATTCCATCTTTACCACGTTCTGTACGTAGAGATTCAACAAATTCATCCAATTATAATAGGCTACAATAGATGTAATATAGAAAGTACGTGATGTACTCGGTACTCCCACCGTCCACTTTGTTTATCCAACAGACTTGACCTATTGGTCCCTCGCTCAAGAATTCATATGCCTCAATTGATCCTTGTCCTCGGAATGCACTTTCCTCTTATGTTCGCTCTATAATTCTGTCTGGCAGGCTATCTCCTTCCTTCTCACCATCATCATCATCGTCATCATCATCATCGTCATCATCGTAATCATCGTAATCATCATCATCGTCGTCATCATCGTCATCATAGTAATCATCATCGTAATCATCAATCATCATCATCATCATCATCATCAGAGTAATCATCATCATCATCATCGTCATCGCACTTACCATGGAAACTTTAGGACAGGACTGGAACATTTCCGGACAGATGTGTCTACTGTTGTGGCCTTGGATGCAGTCATCCGTCCGTCTGCATCCCATTCCGAATATGCGCTGAGGTTTGTCTCGAACTTCAAACAAACACGCACATACACACAATAAATCGCAGAAAAAACCAACACCATACGTACAGCAGTATCCAAGAATTTAAAAGCTGGTCTTTATCGCCAGTTGGGCTGGTACAACGCTAGTAAAGTCTGTTTTTCACACCCAAATTCCAAGTGGATCATAGTCTAGCATCCAGATATTTTTTCACAATTCTTACGCTGGTCTAATTAACAAGAAAACGGTAATTTTAGTGATGCTAAGAAAGGCAGGGGTCGGCATAGGCATACTGACCGAGTTTGGCGTTGCACCTGGACTTATCGCAGCAGAAATTCCAAGGCATCGACCAGTCGGGCAGGTTGGCCTCGTGAGCTCGACAGTAAATGATCTTCTTACATCCTTTCTCAACGACATAGTTCTCCCAACCATTCTTCTTTGTTGAACTGTAGCAGAAGTGCTAAACAGACAGAAACAACGAAAAGACGTTGACCATAGAAACACATGTAGCCTACACGCAGCAGGAGCCCTTCTGACTCAACGCAACGCTCGTGAATAAGCTGGTGCCCCGCGCTTGGCTTTGAAGTGGCGCTTTAGAAATTTGGAGATTACGATTAAGATTGCGAGCCGTCTGGCTCTATACGCTGGGTGACCAAAATAATGGACTGCGATGTAGCCATATACAATACAATGCGATGCAATGCAATAAAACTGAAATTTGATATCGCCCTTCTTACAAAGTTCAGAAGTGCCCACGCCTCGACGGAGCAACTGCAGTTGTATTGGAGAGCAATTGTGAGTGAAGGACTTGCCCAGGGTCCCTAGACATGCATACTGCATAATATTATAGAAGTAGACCCACATGCCAAAACCATAGCCAGGATTTCATTCAAGAGGTGTTTAGGCCTACTCGAGTCACTCGACCTTGAGCAATCCGACAAGCATCTACAGGTTTTTCCTCGTCTATTATAGAGACCGACCTTTTGACCTCTAACCAATTAGACTGACCTTTGACCTCTGACATATTAGACTGACCTCTGCCCAATATTAGATTGACCTCTTGACCTCTGACCAATAGACTGACCTATGACCTCTGACCAATATTAGACTGACCTCTGGATCCGTCGGCATCTTCCCCTTCAAAGCATCCGTCTCATCAGAACTATTCGGTTTATCCGCAGATCTCGATATCTGAAACCCATCAACTCCACCGTAATCATAACTGATCTGATCGTCATGCCACGCTGTCGTTTTACCACCCTTGACCTTCGAAGCGTCCTCTGCCTTCCTCTTCACTGGTACGTGCCTCTGAATTCTTTTCCGCGATCCCGTTCCAGTTGACTGACCGTTTTGGTCCGATGATTTCCGGTCAGACGGCCCGGAAATGACGTCATAGTAATCGAAGTTATCGGCTGCTGATGGGTCGGGGGTATGTTCGGATTCGACGTCTGCGTAATATTGATAGAAGTCGTTACAGTCTTCGACGTTTGCTTTTTCCAAGCAATGGATGTTCGCCTCGATTTCGTTGGAAGCGGTGGCCTGGCAGGAGTAACACTGGATGCACCAGGCTGTCAATCAATCAATAAAATCAATGAATCAGTAGGTCAATTAATCAGTCAATCAGTGAGTAGATCAATCAATCAGTCAGTAAATGAATCAAGCGATCAATCAATCAATCCGTCAATACATTAACCAGTCAGTCAGTCAATCGATCAATTTCAATCTGTCATTCAGTTAATCAGTCAATCAATCAAACAGTCAATTGATCAATCAATTAATAAATCATCTTCGAACCAGTCAGTCAGTCAGCCAGCCAGCCAGTCAGTCAGTCAATCAGTATATTCCATTCTTTCTATGTCCTTCTGTTCAGTTTTTCATGTTTTCTAAGGCTGAAAAGTAATCAGTGTTTACAAAGTTAACGTTGATCCCCCTTTCAACTGACTGTGTAGCCTACGCCTATTATAGTTATATGCTTGAAAACATGACGAGATTTCACAACGATTTGCTACAGAACAGGCAATCTTACCGTAACTTATGAAATTTAATCCGTACAGAAGACAAATCGCAGTGATTGCAAGAGACACGTTCATGATATGCGGTCTAAATTCTATCAACGAGGCAACGAATAAAATAATTATTTATCTAAATGAAAACACTCTCAGTGGAAAGCGACGAATTCAAACTCAGAACCTCCTGCTGGACTTCCATCGACAAGCCAGCATTGCCAGGTATGATGACCAGTCCTTTGAGGTCACGACGCTGGACAGTTGACCAAAAACTGGTCATCCATCACTCGGACAGGACAAGAGAGTGGACAGCAGTCGACGACAGTCACCGGATGTTGCAGAGAGTAACATCTGGGCGTTTATTTATGCATCCAACGCACCTGCTAATTGATATGTTGCAGTCCAGTATAAGTATTAAGTACATAGGTAAGGACCGTAAGGTATGATAATTGGTGGAGTAAGGTAGGCTATGTCAGGGTTGACGTGATATATAGGCCTAATGTAAGAAATGATAAGTAAGAAGTGTAGAGTCCTTAATACACCATTTGGAAACGCTCAATAGGACATCAATTAGTTGATGTAATGATAAAACATCGGAAGAATAATAATATATGAATGAGCAACAGTAATATATGAATGAGCACTTGTTATAGCGCCCATTGAAGAAAGCTACTCAGAGGCGCTCCCAACTACAGCGCGGACGCTGAATCGGAGTTTCACGCCGAAGCGAACGACCAATTGCGAGTGAAGGACTTGCTTGCGGCCGCTTGAGGTGGATTTGAACACGGAACCTTCCAGCACCAAGGTTCCGAACATACCCCCTACACCACGGTACATTATGGTGACGTGATATAATGTAAGAAATAGTAAGTTACAAGTAGAGTCATTAATAGGCTACATCATTTGACATCGAAGTAATAATATCGAATAACGATGATAACAATTTGTCGATTGTAAAAAAACTAACTGCGCTTGACACTATAATAGTAGGTCATGTGACGTCTGCCTGCCTGCCTGCCTGTCTGCCTGCCTGCCTCTCTGCCTGCCTGCCTGGTAAGAAGACGAGAGACAAGTTGATCTATCAATCGATCAAAATAAGAGATAACCTTTTGGAAAGCCTCTCTTGTAAGCATTCGACCAATTCACTCCACCCAAACCGTCAATGATCATTGATCGAAATGCATTTCAAAGTCTTCCTTTGTATTGCGCACGCACTCCTAGATGCTGACGTCTTAACACGTAGCCAACGCCCTGCGGCCCTATAATATACCTTCGGTTCCAAGGGTCCCGCACTGTAAGTGTGTTGGGGGGGTCTGGTGACCAATCTAGGCCAAGTAATCACTAGACCTATTATTAGGATGTCACGACTGTTGCGAACTACATCATTTAGCAAAGAAGGTCATGTTTGGGTCACAATTGGGTGGACCTGTGAGGCTGTGAGACCCTGGAGGCCATTGAATTACTTACTTGCTCTGGTGGATGGAAGACGAAAACTGGGGGTAAATTACAACGTGAACGTGTATGCAACAAAATACAACAATATGGCAAACTTTGCGGCTGCGTTCAGTTTAGAAAGAAATCAGTCAGGGATATAATTATTATAGGAAAAATGTGTTCATGATTTTACTGCAAATGTAGGCTATACAGTGGCGTAGGCATGCCCGGGCAATTACGGGCAATGCCCGGGTTGGCAATTAGCTCTGACCGGGCTGGTTGGAATCGAGAAATTGGTAAATTTTTATTTTGAGCTTAATAGTTTGATGCTAGGAAAATTCGTGTAAATTACTTAAGGACTGAGTGTAATGCATTATGAGATGTGGCCAAACCTGTAACCAGAGGCAAACCAAGACGCGGTATTATATATATATATATATATATACAGGGTGGTCCAGCATAAATGTCCCGACTTTGCACGCTTATAACTTCGCCAATTTTTGGAATTCATTTATATTTAATACGTCAAATAAAAGGTATTTCACTCCTAGTATAATTTGCACTGAAAAATGGAACTGGTACAAGTTTATGTTTTAATTATATGCCCGGAACAGCACTAGCTACCATATTTTGTTGTTTCTATGACGCGATCTGGCGCCGTTGACAGACGGTGATTGCGTTTTGATCTTAATTTTCAGAACTGAAATGGGATTTAATTCGGTTGAAATGATTAGCGAATTTTCTAACAGTGGATGGAATAAACAATACCTTGAATTATCTGCTACGGAAACTTTATAAAAAGAGGACTTTCTAATCGTAAATCATGGGAATTACGGCGTTCATATCCGCTAATATTGATCTTGTGTCCGAGTAAATTGGCCATCAAGACAATGACCCGGGCAGGCCCTATAAACAAATCTCTCCAAGTCATTCCGCGCGATACAGGTAGTCCTGGAAACACCGTATTATACAAGTTGATCTAAAGTTATTTGTCAACGTGATGTCCAACAGCACTAAAACACTTGACGCAAAGAAACGGCTATAGCGAGGCAGCCGTTTCTTTGCGTCTAAAGCAGCGTGTTGCAGTGCGCACGGCTCTTGATAAAATTGAATGAAAATGATTTAGTGAAAAGAGGATATTCATGGGAAAGACTCCTACAAACACCCTGAATAATTTTGTCTATGCGCGCGTTAGCAAAAAATGATTTGTGAATATCCCGGGAAATCGGCGCCATATTATGTCATAGAAAACAACAAAATATGGTAGCTAGCGCTGTTCCGAGCATATAATTAAAACAGAAACTTGTACCAGTTCTACCTTTTCAGTGCAAATACTAGAGTGAAATACGTTTAATTTGACGCATAAAGTATAAATAACTTCAAAAAATTGGGGAAGTTATACGCGTTCAAAGTCGGGACATTTATGCTGGACCACCCTGTATATAGACTATATATATTCTCCCTCCAATGCCTCCATAGACGGAAACCTCGTCCCGTGAGAGGAGGGGATGAATGGGCGGCCGAATGCAAAGACACTGAATGTTATCACAGATCAAGATCGAGAGGTCATCTGTTGTCGCAGTCAGTAGTTAACCTATGCTCTGGCTGGTCGCTCTCTGCCTGTCGAGTGATATATTACACGTGTCGTCACTTCATTTATGTTCCTTCCGACGGAGGAACCAATCTCTCATAAGTCACATTTAGACTTCTGGCCCACAGAGTTTACGGTTTCCCGTACCCCATCATTCGCACATTCGACGATGTTCGTACATTAAAAAGGTCAGCCGAGGTTATACATCAATAGTTATTATTTAAGCGAGACGCCTGGAGAAGACACCAGACGAGGAAATGACATACTCTGTTAAACATTAGAGATATCTTGATTCTCATGTCAAAGGAAAACAAGGGAGGTGTTGTTCGTCTTCCTTCGTCTGATGAATTACCCCGGCGACAGGTTTATGGGGTGGCATCTGACATCTGTACAGGGTGGTAGATAGATCTAGGCCTAATATCAGCGTCTCTATAGACTTAATGGTCTCAGTTTGAGTTCAATCGGTCTGCCACTTTGTTATATAGCCTACACATTACACAGGGATCAAAATTTGGCATTTCTAAGTTTATTCTCTTACCGTAGTCTACTCGTTTAGTTACTTTAGTAGACTATTATATCCTTATGACCGATGCATGCATGACCTGATTGTTCGAACTATTTCAACTGGCTGGAGATTGATTGCAGTTTGCGTAGGCTATTGCTCAGTTTCTAATGTAGGCCTAACAATTCTAATATTATTCAGGTAAGTGGCAGCAAATCTGTTGAATGCTAGTCAGTGAATTAGGCCTATTACAGTACGTTAATGACATTGTGGGCATATAGCGGCGGGGGATTATAGCCTAGGCCTAGTTGCTAATTGCCACCTTAGAATTAATCAGATTGGTGTCTTAATTATGATCAATGTTGACTTTTTTTGAGTTGGTTTGCTGCCCGGGTTCAATTTGGTGTCTAGCTACGCCACTGAGGCTATAGGCCTACGTAGGCCCTGAGTTCGTTTTATGAGGATCATATAACGGGAGTGATTTGGTAGGCCTGCAGCGCTACGCTTTCCATTTGAAAGCTCACAAAACAAAGTATAGGCTAGGCTTAATGTGCTGGTAAAACCACTTGGCAACGGGAGTAAGCTTAATCATTCGAATTCATCTCCAAAGTCAGTTAATAAAACCTACACTTAATAAGTAAACTTAGGGAAACATCGAAACGCAATCTATGCGAAAAAGAGTCATTTTAATTCGACAGTAGGCTACTGTACTGTTGCGAACCGCAATTATTTGAGTTACAAACGACATTAAGCCTGTTCGTAAACAGGACTGTAGCCTACATTCAAAGACAAGAATAATCAGAATAGAACAATTTTATAGCATACGAATAAGAAACGTTTGTTGCATAGACCTACGATCGCTATTCTGCGTCTTCAAACACAATTCTGCTACAATAGAATTAGGCCTAGGTCTATAGGATACAAAAAGGCAATTCAATTACGTAGGACCTATAAGCATTCGATTTTTCTTATCCAATTTCTATCAGCAGTCTTTTCTCAGTGTCTCCATTGTATCTTAACGCGTTTGCTTATTATTAGGTTATGCAACATGGTGTCAATTGGAACAGTGTCCTCAAACATTACGGGCACGCGCTCACCACTCACCGTGCCATAAAGCCCCGCGTGCTGAGACCTTGGATCATCCTACAGCGTATAGTTACGCATGCATGCACAGCATGGCGAGATGATTATGCCAACAGACGCATGCAAAGATGCGTGTGAAACATCGACTTCACATTCCCCGAATTCAATATGCCAAGACAAAAAGATAAATTTATGGCGTGGGCAGAGTGCTTGTTTTTTCACGCATAAAGAACACTAACACCTCTATTGAATTCTATTTTTGCGAGTATTTCTGCCTTCGCGCACATTGTATAGGCCCTACGAAGGCCATAAGTAGCAGGCTTCCTACACACTTGTGAATGTGGCCCATTACTATAATATTATTATCAGAGATCGATATCGGTGGAAGGTCGAGATGCGTGTAGGTGGGTGGGGGAGATAGAGTTAGGGCTATATAAGTGCGTGGTTGAAGACAGTTCTGCGAGATTGTCTTGGACTCTGAATCCGTTGGAGTTGAAGAAATTCTTTGACGGCGACACATCTGAAATCGGTTAGACATTTTATTTCTGTTCATCAGTAAAAATAAAATGATCACTTTAGTTTATAGATGGTCAATCGATGCCGAAGAGGTTGCATATAAAAAATTATTTGAAGCAGTAGCCTTTATAAAACATTATGGCCTATTTGCGGAGTTAATGGGATTCCATCAACAATCTGGAATGAACTCCCTGTGGAACTAGGCCTACGTCTAATGCCTGGATCCCTTGAGACAACATTCTATTCTGCTATCAACACAATCCTCTTTAGCCGGGGGTTGGGTGGGAGCGATTCCGAGTAGATCTAAATACTCCTGAAGAGGCGCTGTGTAAAGGATTTTATCTCCGGGGTTTGGAATGTTCAGTGTTCACGCAGCTAAAATTATTTAAAAATTCAGCAGCCACCACATAATCATCATGAATAGATCATTGTCGTGGTCTTACTCTGTTGTAAAATCCCACACAGAAATTAGAACTTCAAAATCAAATTACGCCCCCGGCTCTTACATCGTATGTTGGCAAATGCATTAGGCCTATTCAATTTTTACATTAGGGGATCAAGGTGTTCAGACACCAAAAACACCCCACTTAAAATACGGCCTTGGGCTGACTTAGCATTAAGGTCATTGACATAACTAAGCTTTAAAGCTTATCAGTTCATGCGAAGGTCCTTGGCTGAAGCCATGTCCATGATTATCAATTTATCATTCTGATCTATTGCCAACATTGTCTATTGACCACGTGACGGCTATTCTTGCAGTGACCTATTACTTATAAGTATAGGCTTAACACTTAGTAACCAATTAGCAGACACTTAGTACGGGTTCATTGACCTATTGTGTCAGCTTTTAATAAGCCTATGTGAGCTCATAGGATAACAGGCTTACGACTTGTCATATAGGGGCCTTCATACATACTTACAGGCTGAACAATAAAGGTTTAAAGGTTTAAAGGCTTAGTATAGGTTTTACACTGAGAAAACAATTAGCAGACACTTAGTACAGGTTCATGAATGATGGACCTATTGTGTGAATTTGTGTCAGCTTTTATTGTGTGAATTTGTGTCAGCTTTTAATAAGCCTGTCCGCTTATAGGATTACAGCCTTTGGTCTTGCCATAATTCATACAGACTTACGTCTACCGAGTAACAGAAGGACGTAAGTAAAAAAAATTCGAATGGAGATAATTGAGTTAGTAGTTTGACACTCTGTATCAAATCAGCTTTATTTTATAAGTACGTGTTTGGTTGGTGACTAGACTTTAAAAACATGCAATTTTTAGCATACAACTTTTAATTTTAATGAAACACTCTTTAGCTGCAATATAAGTTCAGTGGCGGAGAATTCCTCCCCCCCAATTCTCCTGGCCGGAGAATTGGGGAAGACGAAGGTGTGGCCGAAGGAAAGAAAAACAGTTGATGACTTTAAAAAAAATTTTTTAGTCCTCACGCTCAATTATTGGGGGGGACGAATGCATGGGCCGTCCCCTCCCAACCACTACATTCGGGTAGGGACCGTCCCTCTGTCCCCCTAGGCCTCCGCCCATGTATAAGTCACTTACGCCCTTTTGAATGTATATCACGTCAGTATGGACAGAGACTTACGCCCTTCTATCGGCCATTCTTATCACTGTAGATACATCACTTACGCCCTTCTGTTTCTTCAGAAAATGTCTCATATGTACTTACGCCCTTTGATTACTGCATGTTACATAGGTATGCACATGTCACTTGCGCCCGTTTCTTAATCCACATCATAATATAATACCGGAAGAGCAAAAAAAACAAAGAATATGAATTTTTTAGATTTCTGTCAGTTACGCCCTTCTGTTACTCGGTAGACGCTTAGGCCCCTACAGGCAGGGATTAATAAAGGTTTAAAGGGTTAGTATAGGCTTTACACTTAGTAGCCTAAACAATTAGCAGCCACTTAGTACAGGTTCATTGGCTCCCCAAACGTAATGTGCATGTAGACTATTTCTGCATGCGCAACATAGCCTACATAGGTTTATAGGCTCATATAGGCCTAACCTATGCATATTGCTATGCACTCTGTTCATAATAATAATTTTGCTGATCGATCGGGACAGTTTTAGTCGGTTCAGTTTCAATATTTTCTAATCGTAGGCTACTCCCTATTGTTCTGGAAATCAGGACCCAATCCTGTTTAAGGTGTTGCTTTTGTAGAGCCCGCTTGTACTTCATGATTGCTTGTTTGATATTTTCATGTTGATACGAGTTCAAGCAGGCTACACGTATAATAAACATACCTTCTAATCTAACGTTTTTGATTTTGTTATGCTCTTTCGTATTTTCGTTTAATTACGCCGACAGTCGATATTCTGCTGGGCAAAAGATGGCGCCTTTGTGTGCACAAATCGTAGGCCTGCGTTTGGTATAAGCCTATGACCTCGATCATAAGAGCCTGCACCTGGGAAGTCCAAGTAGTTGGCTTCCTAGTCTAGTAGCCGATAAAATTATGCAAACACGACATTGAACATGCATTGGGTCCACTTCACCATCAGTTAGGCCTATATATTTTGACTCGCTCTAAATTGCCATAGACCTAATCATGTGATCCGTGTTGACTCTATGTAGCCTAGTCGTCTCTGCATCTTGTGGGCAGGTATACGCTGTGCAATATTACGACTGTAGGTCCTATGTACTACTTATAGGTCTACAGAGTGACATTTTAAAGGCTGACGGTTTTGATTTGTAGGTAGTCTATTGTACAATGGAGTTCCGTTTCGCGTGGCTCGCATTGAAAGTGGTCGCCCTACTGCTGTTAACAGACCGTACTGGTAAGTTCTTTAATGAAATGGTGTGCAAACATTCTATAGGCCTACTAATATCGTGACAATGTCTTCTGTTGTGTGAACAAGACTTAGTGCTCATTAGCAATGTTACAATGTATGCTGCTACATATTGAAATGTTTGGTAGGATCGTTTGCTTGGATAAAAAATCGGTCCGTCTTTGTCTGTCTGTCTGTCTGTCATCCTCTGTCTGTCTGTCTGCCTGTCTGTCATCCTCTGTCTGTCTGTCTGTCATCCTCTCTCTGTCTGTCTGTCTGTCATCCTCTCCCTCTCATGGTCTTTTCTCATCTTTCTCGAAGCTTAAAACTGACGGGTGACGGCTGATACGCTTACAATACAATACAATACGACTGAAATTTGATATTGCTCTTCTTACAAAGCTCAGAAGCGCACACGCCTCGACAGCGCAACTGCAATTGTATATGTTACAGGCAATGTGTAAAATCAGGGATTTTGTAAAATGCCTGAAATTTTTAGGCAATTTGTAAAATCCCCAATTCACTCGGGCACTTTACACAATCCCTGAAAAAAACAGGGATTTTGTAAAATCCCTGAAATCTGAAGCTGAATATTTGACAGATTGCCTGAAACGAAATGACGAACATAACTGAACGTTGCCATCGACTGTTGCGACTCACTTTCTCTTTGAAATATTGAAGTAAGTAAGTAAGTATGGTTATTCTAATATCCAGGTTTATTATATCTATGGTTCTGCGGGCCATAAGTCAGCCTGTCTATTTAATTTTATATCAGTGATTTGTTGTCGCAGCAATTTTAATATTACCGAAATTGAATTTAAATTAAACAATTTCTGTCTATAAGAACCTCTGCTCCAGGTACTTCATCCTCAGACAACAATCCATCTCATCCAAGTACCTCAACCACATCCTCATACATCAACCAGACAGGTCTTTCCACATCAACAGAGGTAGCAGTCATCAATGGATCAGGTCTGGGTACATCGGAACAGCACAATCTCGACAACCAGCCTGTTTTGCTGGAAGATGTCATGGACAAAAATAGTTCAGCTCTGGAACAGAATCGTGTTACAATTAAAACACAACGTAAGCGAGCTCGGGATGCAATGGTTGATCAGGCAGAGCGTATGGTAAAGCGTAGCCGAGTGACAAACGTTGCTGCAAACACAGGAAACAATATCACCATAATTATATATTCCCCTTGTTGACAGAGGCCGGGGAGATCCTCGAAATACAATGGGTGTTGTTTGTGAGCGTGACAACAACGACCTCTACAGAATCGCTGTAAGGGCTGGAATGTTGTCCGGGAAATACTCCCGTAATCAATTTGATTTGTGTGCCCACAACCTACTAACTAACAATGACATTTCAACAGAACAGGAAGTAGGACTTCGAAGTGCTGTTCAATTTGAATCCAAATGTGGTGGGCAAGGTTTTTTTAAATGCAACTGTTCAGGGACTGGACGCTGCAAGACAAATAGGTGCAAATGTTTCAAAGCAAAGGTCAAATGTAACAGTCGATGTCATTCGAGTACGTCATGTGTAAACAAAAACTGATGTAGCCGTTTAAAAACTGAACTAAAAATGAATTTGGAACTGAACTTAGAAGAAACATTCAGGAGGGGTCTCGACAAGTAATTTTATGTAGTATTAAACTTTTTAAAATGTAAGTGGTAGTGCTGTTAGTATTCGATTTGTTCATAGCAGTTTACAAATTTGAAAAAATTTAATGTATTATAGATGACTTTAACTAATTAACTTTGAAAATTAAAAACTAAAATTCGAAAAATTAAATTGAAGTAGGCCTAAACAAAAAGGCATTTGACAGCGTCCAAAGACCTGTGGTGTGGAACATCCTCGCACAATACGGTATACCAGAGAAGGTTATAAACATCATAAAAGAAATGTATAGAGAAAGCAGGTGTGCAGTAAGAACGGAAAGGAAACTAGGAGAGTGGTTTCAGATCGTCACAGGGGTGCGTCAGGGTTGCATCTTGTCACCATTGCTATTCCTGATAACGATCGATTGGGTGATGAGACGGAGCACAAAAGATGGAGAGTGTGGACTGGAGTGGAAAGGAGCCGGAAAGCTGGCGGACTTAGACTTCGCAGACGATATAGCACTACTGGAGGAGTCTTGGGGAGGGATGAGTAAACTCACGAACAGTGTGGAGAGAGAGGCGGGTCTGGTCGGATTAAAGATCAACACCACAAAAACAAAGATTATGAAAATAGGAAAATGGATAACGACGGAGAACATCAAAGTTGGGGAGGATGTGCTGGAGGAGGTGGAGCACTTCTGCTACCTGGGAAGTGCAATTTCAAACAATGGCAGCTGTGATAAGGAGATTGGAAGCAGAATGGGAAAAGCCAATGCCACATTTGGAAGGTTGAACAACATATGGAGGAACAAAGGACTCAGTATAGTAACAAAGACAAGATTGTATAGAGCTTTGGTATTGACAACGTTGCTGTATGGGGCAGAGACATGGCCTATGACAAAAGCCAATATGAAGAAACTGGAGGCAGCACATCATCGTTGGCTGAGAAGGATATTGAAGATCACTTGGAGGGACAAGATCAGAAATGAAGAAGTAAGAAGGAGAACATCTATGGAGAAACTGGAAGACATGCTGAAGAAGATGCGTCTGCGTTGGTTGGGTCACGTACATAGATCGGAAGAGGAAAGAAATCTAAAGCAGATACTGGATTGGACGCCGACGGGATGGAAAAGGAGTCGAGGAAGACCCAGAAAGACCTGGCGAAGCACGGTTACTCAGGATTTGGAAGGCGGCGAAATGACGTGGGAGGATGCTCGGATGGCTGCGGAAGACAGGATAACGTGGAGAGGCTGTGTCGCCCGATGCGCTGCCAGCGCGAGGAAGGACTAAGTGCTAAGTAAGTAAGGCCTAAACTAAAGTGGCTTGTTTCCATAATAAACAACGATTATGTTCATTTGGGTTTCAGGCAATCTGTCAAATTTTCAGCTTCAGATTTCAGGGATTTTACAAAATCCCTGTTTTTTTCAGGGATTGTGTAAAGTGCCCGAGTGAATTGGGGATTTTACAAATTGCCTAAAAATTTCAGGCATTTTACAAAATCCCTGATTTTACACATTGCCTGTAACATATATAACAGAGCAATTGTGATTGAAGGACTTGCTCAAGGTCCCTACACATGTAGGCCTAGTAACCGCCTTGGACGGGGGATCGAACCCGTATACTCTCCACGTTAAAGGCCGACCGCTCTAACCACTCAGCCATCGTGTCTCTCTATCGTTTAGCTTCCGGTGAGGGGAATGCTGAACCGGATGTTGAGTTTCGAGGTCTGTTCATGGCGACCGTCAACGACATCGACTGGCCTCGGTCAAGTAGCGACGATGGCGCCACGCAGCGGTGGGATCTCATCGACTATCTCGACCTTATGAACTACACGAACATGAACGCTCTCATCTTCCAAGTGCGACCAGCGGGTGACGCTTTCTACGACTCCGACCTGGAACCATGGAGCAAGTGAGTATACTGTATGCCAGTTCTAAATAATTAATCGGATCTGCTTTACGCTGGTCTAGGCTAATTTGATACAATCTAGGGCCTTCTAGGCTGATCTAATCTCTGGACTAATAATTATTATGACGCTAGTCATCAGCAGCAGTAGCCATGGGCTCAACGCCCCTAGGACGGCGTAAGTGTCTGATGATGTCTGATGATGTCTGTCTTCACTAGACTCTTCCATCGTCCTCTGTCCATTGCGGTGTGGTTCAGCTCTTGGAGCGATGCTCTGCCCCATCCGGTGACGTAGTCCATACAATTGGTTTTTCTTCTACCTCAGATAATAATACGTAAAAGTCACAAATGTTCCTTTATCAGGCTTTGTGTATAAGAGATTCCATTGTGTAAATGAAACTGACTATTATAATAGGTTTCTGACGGGTACTCAAGGCAAGCCACCGGAGCCATACTGGGATCCGCTTGACTTCGTCATAGAATACGCAAATCTAAGAAAGATTCAAGTTCACGCATGGCTGAATCCATATCGCGCCAATCTGTCACCAGACTGGAACGGCCTGGCACCAGGTCACGTGGCAATGAAATATCCGCAGTACGCATACCCCTACGGCACCAACCTATGGATGGACCCAGGAGCCAGCGTGGTAGCAGATCAGCTCATCGCCGTCATCACGGAAATTCTGAAAAGGTGCGACATCATTCTAAGATGCTTTTGTACACAATTGAACATGTATTGTATACATTATTATTATGTATGTTATGCATAGATTCGTGTATGCACGTATCATACACGCATATATTAGTTTCATCGCCATCATCATCATCATCATCGTAGTCATCGTCGTCGTCGTCATTATCATAATCAACATCGCCATCGTTATCGTCATCGTCGTCATCATCATAACTCATCATAATTTTCATTTTCATCATCACATTTCCTATCAGTAACATGATTGACAGGATTATTAATATTATTTCTATAATTTCTTCAGCATTATCATCACTTTCATCATCATCATACGCCAGCCATAAATAATAGCGGTGATGGTTAAGAAACTAAGAATGGATTATTCAGTATTTCTTACCAATATTAAAATCCGATTACTCAGATACCCGGTTGACGGCATTCTATTCGACGACTACTTCTACCCGTATCCGGAAGGCACAACTCCATTTCCGGACAACGTCACCTACGCCGCATACGTCACTTCCGGTGGCCAGCTGTCACGTGACGACTGGCGTCGCGACAACGTCAACCGGTTGATCGTGCGTGTCAAGGAAACGATCACCGCCGAAAGACCCGGATGTAAGTTCGGCATCAGCCCATTCGGCCTCTACCGCCCTGGGGAACCGGAGGGTATGCCCTCACCCATCACCGGGTTCGACCCCTACTCGGGAACCTTCGCCGACTCGAAGTTGTGGCTGCAGAACGGGTGGGTCGACTACCTCTCCCCGCAGCTCTACTGGACGATCAATTCGACCGGGCAGAGCTACCCCGCACTTCTCGACTGGTGGTTGGGTCAGAACACGGCCGGGAAGCTCATCTATGCGTCCAACGGGGTCTACCGGATAGACAAAGCGTCCGGGTCTGATTGGCCCGTAGCGGAAATCGTCAACCAGATCTCGATCTCGCGAGATCCCGTTCGAAGGGGTCAGAAGTCGATGGGGAACATCCACTTCAGCGCTAAGTACTTTCGCGATAACACGAAGAATATCACCGACATCTTTCAGTCGAACGTCTACACGAATCCAGCAACGATTCCCAGTTCGTAGGACAATTAGCCTATAGACTACCTTATAGCCATAGCTGGTATAGACACCACCCCGTCCTGTAGGCCTACTTGCTACTTGCAGCTGTTACAAACCACCCAGCGTGCTGGCTCCCTATGCCCCTATAGCCTCAGATGCCATCATGCCACACACCTTCTTAGGCCCTAGTCTCAGCCACTACACACCACACACCACACACCAGTAGGCTACATAGGTCCCTTGCAAGGTTCCTTGAATATTTGATCTTGGGTCCCTTGCAAGTTTCTTTGAATCTTGGGTCCTTTGCAAGGTTCTTTGAATAGCCTATTTGATCTTGGGTCCTTTGTATCAGCTACTACACAGCACACATCATCCACCTTCCTGGGCCTCTAGTCTCACCTGCAACACACTATAGTAGGCTAAATAGGCCCATAGCCATACATGTAGCTGCTACAAACCCACCACCGTTCTGGCTTCAGGTATACGTGTACTACGCACCGTCACCATCTGACCAACAGATCGTCATCCTGCCTTAGAGCTAAGCTTGAAACTGAACCCGGCGTTATGGCGTTACCTGTCTATCGAATTTGTCTCAAACTTTTCGCCTGTGAATTAACTTTGTTCCCGAAGATCTCGATATATTGCTATTTCGTAGTTGGCTTCGTTTTTCAATGAGTCACAATTTCTGTAGGCAGCTTCGTTCTTAACTGACAAATATTCTTCTTAACTTGTAGCCTAAACGTTTTTCGTTAGAACGGCGTGCATGGCCTAATTTTTAAACAATTTAAAACAAGTCACATTTTACACATCTATTTTGAAGTTTCGTATTTTAATAATCACAACTTTTAGAGCTTGGTTGATCCAGATTTGCGATAGACTGTTAAAAGGAACATTTTTAATTACATGTTCGGTTTTCATGATTAAAATAATTGTTTGCAGCACTTTATACTGATCGTTTGCATCGCTAGGCCTAGGCCTACGTGTAGTAGGCCTATAGTTAACTTTCAGTGTTCAGTTATTTTAATATTTTCGTAGGCCTACAATTACAATAAACAAACGTGTGAAAGCAGTTCTTCAGTGAACCATTTAACAGCCTTTAAGTGGAAGCTAAAAACAATTGCGCCTTTTAGCGTTCCAGTGCAATGGTGCGATGGTGCAATGTTGCAATGGTGCAATGGCGCAACACAGACTTCTCAACCACTAAAAAATCCTTGCAATGTTTTGCCATTGTGTGCCTTTCAGCCAGACCTGATTAGGCTATATCATTGCTAATTATTAGGACTATTACTATTTTTTCTAGGTAGGTTAGGCCTATACATCTAATTCCAAGAGGAACAACAAATTATCACTGGTAACAGAGCAGACAATCTGCAATTAGGCTTAGGCCTACACGACTATTCTATAGGCCTACGGGGGCTTAAAAAGATTCAAATCTAATGCTAGCACGGTCAGCGATTTAAATCTCTTGCTAGCACAGTCAGTTCTTCGTTGCTTTAAATGATTTGATAGGCCTACTGCATTCATCGGCTCTTGTCACGTCTTCCCAAAATGTCATCACGAGGAGAGAGATAGACTAGGCTAGGTTTTCTAGCCTACTTATTTTTTCCCAAGAGAGCGTCCTTTCAGGCTGCCTGTTGCTAAATCTAACTCGTTTTGAGGCAGTTTCATGTATATTTATTTGCGCATTTGTAACTTTATGATAAAATGCAATCGTTGCATGTTATGTAATGCATGTGCGTTTGTCAGTTGCAAATAAAGACTACTTACTTACTGCCATGATGTAGGAATTGCTGACTTAATTGGTCTCTTTAAAAATGACGCAGAAGATAGATGACGTCAGAGGCCAAAATGGCCGACATGTGTTGCATCTGGTTGCTTTTCTTCATTAATTTGCAGATCATGTATTTCTCTTTTTCGCCAGTTGGTAAGTAAATTTATACCTAGCTATAATAGTCTCAGGTTATACTAGCGTGATGCTAGGGAATGTGACATTTTCAAACGCCAATTAGGCTAATCTCATTTTACTCATCGGTTCAATTCGGTTGGCCTAGACTCCTAGAGTGATGGAGATGTAGAAGGTAGTCACAGTTTCTATATGGAGTTTGACGGCAAGTTTACTGTTAGAACCGTTGACCTATAATAACCTAGGCCTACATAATATATATTGTATTGTATTGTATTGTATAAAAACATATAGACCTCATTCTGCGAACATGTAAGCTCTATAATGTGTTTCAGCACACTTAAAAATAGTAATAATATTACACTATGGAAACGGTTACTATATTATACTAAACTGTGAAAACTGTTACTGTATACAGGGACTATGAGCAAGTCCTTCGTTCACAATTGTGGGGCGCTGTGGTGTTGTGGGGGGGGGGGGGGGGAGAAGGGTTGGTGCATTGGAGCCGGAGGGTTCCAGATTAGAATCCACCTCAAAGCCGCCGCGTAGGGACCGTAAATCGCAATTACTAGGGCACTTCTGCGTGAAACTCCCATGTAGTGTCCGCGCTGTAATCGGGAGCGCTCTGAGTAGAGAGCTTGAAGAGGCTCTATAGCAAATGCAGAAAATAAATAAATTGATAAGCGCCATAGATTGATGCTGTGGCTCATAATAAATGCACATTATGCTAATGGCTAACTGTCGGGTAGATATATTTTTATGTATACGTTAAGTTTGCCATCGTGAGGCCATTGTAAGGCGCTATATAAATATTCATATACATACAACCAAGCGATTGTTAGTTAGTAAACGGTTTATGAGCTCTTGTATAGATGTGAAAATAACAGAAATAGGTTTATAAGCTCTCAAAAGGATGTTTCTTGGCATCAGATTTGAAGACAGTGGTCTGTTAAAGTACATGCAAATAATCCAAATCATTCATTCAAGTATTTATATAGCACTTCCTTTTAAAGGAAGCTATTCAGAGGTGCTCCCGACTCCAGCAGAGCCATAAAGAACAGTTTTTAAGTGCTTATAAAATGTGTCAGAGAGTGTGAATTAGGATACAGGCTCAGCTCAAGAGGTAGGCTATTCCTGGTATTCCATGCTGCCGGGCCAACCACAGAAATAGCACGGCTTTGCTAGATGGAGGTACGAGCAAACGAATGCTTTCTTTTTTCTTGTATAAGTTGCAGCTTTGCAAGACGGAAGCTTACCGAAGGATTCCTACGAAGTTGCCCCCAAAAAGAACAATGATTCAAAACAGTTTCGTGATATGATTGGTCAATTTTCAGTTGTATGGAACGAAAGCGGAGTACACATGTTAGCTGATGTGGTCTTCTACGTCGTACTGGAGAATGTTGTGCACAATATGTCTGTTAGACTACTCATTGATAATTCAGTCATAGAAAGAAATGTCTCCCTAACGCGTACCACATCCCTTCCTCATTGGGTGAAAGCCAGAGTCCCATGGAATGCTGCAGAGGGGGCATATCTTGGCTCTGTACGTCATGAATTCAACTGTACAAAAAGCGATGCAGCGGTTGTACTTGATGTGCTAGGTTCTGGAGATCAAATGGACCATCTTCGAACTGTCAATGTTGTATACATACAACCACACCCACTAAAAGTGCAGTTTGTCGCAATTAGCGAGGCGAACAGGTCTGCTGTGTTCTTCATTGCCAGTGACAACAGTACGCCTATGAAATTTCTTCACACGGCCATTTTAGATTTTGGGGATAGAACAGATACTTCCATTTCAGACTTTCGAGAAGAATTTGCGGTCAATTCATCGCACAGTATCATCCAGAATTTCGGAGAAGAATGGCGAGTTAGTGCAGTAAAATATCAATATAAGTGGCCTGGAAAATACATCGCAGTTCTAAAGCTGCCACCTTGCTTTGAAACATATAACTTGAACACCACTGTTAATGTGTATGAAAGTCTACGCGATACAGTTGGGAATTTGGACATCATATTAATTGGCCAGGAGACGGAGCTTTCTAAGGACTCGGTGGATGTGACAAACATTGTGGATCTTTACGCAGACGCCATTTATCTGGTTTGTTTCGAGAAGCTTCCACCTGAAGAATTGCTCGTTGTCGTTGATTTTGGAGATGGTTCGTGGTCTGAAATGCGCCTGTCTATCAACAAAACTCTTGATGCAGCGCTACTACCTCGGCGGATATTCAGTTATTACAAGGAATGTCATCTTGTACGGACTGCGCATTCTTTCAACATATCGGGCTCCTACAATGTTTCTGTGGGCATACTTGACAGGGCTGGATCGGTTGGGGATGGGGTGATGTTGGCTTCAACTGAGACAAATATACGATCTTTCACTGAATCTGTTGGTAACATTGCCTTAGTTATCAACGACGGTGATAACAGTTCTGTAAATGTTGGACAAAATGTAAAATTTACCATTCGTCTAGCTCATTTTGTTCGCAATTCTGTGATCTCCGTGAACTTTTCTGATCAGTCGGCTCTTCGTATAATTCGGGTGTCTAAAAAAACAATTCTGCCGTCGCCAAAAGATAGTTCGCTGCACGATGTATCTGTGTTGGTATTTCATCAGTTTGTTCGTCACGGATTCTATTTCGTCACGGTTCGAGTTTTCGATGGTTCTGTCATCAACTCGACTTTCTTATCTGTATCCGCCGGAGTTAGAGTCTTGAGCTTCAGCGAGTCAGTCGGGATTGCTAGACTCAGGGTACTTGAAGATTATCCCCATACTGTCAACCGAAATAGCAGCTTTCTGTTGACAGTGCAAAGATTGCTTCCAAAAGCAATTGTTAGTCTTAATTTTGGAGATGGAAGTTACGCTCCCAATGTTACTCTCTCGAAAGCTGTGGATCGCTACTTCTGGTCAAAACTGGAGGACTCTGATGGGTGCTGGTTAGCTGTCGTCAAACACGCATTCGCACTGGCTGGAAATTATTCAGTCACGATGACAGTGAAGGATGTAAATGGAAATGTGGACGGAGTATTTTCCAGCGTAGTCGTTCCAATGTTTATTACGGTGGAAACGCTTAGTACGATCCTGAAAGGCGCTTCCATTTTCAGCATAATCCACGAGAATGGCTCGGTCGAATTGCAGGTACATCACTCGAACGATTTACCAAACCTAACAGTTACCTTTGAGTTTGGGGATACCAGTACCAGTCAGTCACTGTTTCTGTCTGATCGAAAAGTAAATTTAAATACATATGCAAATGGAGATTTTAGCATTGTTACACTACACTCATATTCAGGCATTGGTCCATACAAGGTGCAAGCAACAATTGAAAATGACGCAGGATCCACCTTTGTGCTTGAGAAATGGATTATGGTAACACCTTGTATGAAACCAGAGGTAACTGTCCGTGGTGGAGGCACTAGTGACCAGAGTTCAACCGTTTTCAGCATACACCAGACAATTATGCTGAACGCCAGCTATGTGAGTAACTGCACCTATGAACATACCGTGCATGCAAAGTGGACGTTGTATCGTCAAACAGACGAAGAAAACGTCAACAACTATTTAGAATACGATTCAACTGCCGGCCAAAAGACGTTTCTGGATGTTGTATTTCCTGGGTTCTCGCTACAGCCAGGAAACTTCATAACTCGCTTAGAGGTACATGTAGACTATACCGGTACTTTATTTCTGCTTTTTTACATTTCAATGATGAGCTCAAATGCTCATTCATCTTATCAATCGAAAGTTGTCGTTTAATATTAGCTTGTGGTTAGGAATGAATATAGAATTTGACAGGAATTCTCTTTGCGGTGACAATTAATCGGAACATTCTGTTGCAAAATTAGGCCTATAGGAAATTATCGTACATTCATTGGTTATCTACTATAAAGAAAGAACGTATTTTACCAGTTCTGTTGCTCATAAATTCATGCATAGACCTATCTCTAAAGCATATGCATATTGCTGGGGATTTACTACCCTACCTACCCGTTTCACAGAATATTTGTCAGTTATTTCAGAAGAAGCGATAGTGTTGTGGTATGTTATATTACTTGTAGCCGGAGAGTCGCAGGTTCAAATGTAACCCCCCCTCAAGTCACTGTCTGGCGACCCTGGACAATTTGCTCACCCACAATAATTGTTTGCGGTCTGTTTACTTTATTCCCTATTTGCTTATTTACGGCATCTATTTCTGCTCCTCTGATAGACGCGACTAAGGGCGCCGTAACAAAACGGCGCGGGACAAAACGGCGCCGACATAACGGCGCCGACAAAACGGCGCCGACAGAACGGCGCAATTCAAAGCACCCCGCGACTAAGATGCCACTCACTGCCCTTTGTCTTTTTTTAGGTTATTCTGGCTGATGAGAATGGAACAATTCTGGCATCGAATGGAACTTACGTTTGGTTTTCAATTGAAAGTTATCTTCCCGCCATGAAATTGGTCTCTGACAAATATACCTACAGTAACTAGTCCTTACTTGGATGTGGTTTAGATGGCTTTTATGAAAAAGTGTCATTTTGGCGTCAAGCGAGTATACTTTAAAATGTCGCTGTATAACCTCCGATAAAATTAAAGCAGCAATGTGCATGCCATGGATTCAACATAAGTATAAATATCATAACTAACCAAGCAACCTTTTTGATAGGCCTTGGTTTTTTAAGGAAGTACTTGCCATTGTGCACTTTAAGTACTTGCTATTCGTTTTTAAGGAAGTATTTGCCATAGTGAACTATGAGTACTTGCTATTCGTTTTTATGGAAGTACTTGCCATTGTGCACTTTAAGTACTTGCTATTCGTTTTTTAAAGAAGTAGGCTACTTGCTATTGTGGGAATATCCACATGTCCAATAGGCTATTAATTTTACTAAGCTCCCTATACTGGCTATTACTAATGAAAGCTTATTAATCATTAATTAATTGTTGATGCCATTGCTTCACAGCGTTAATTGATGACATCATGCTTAACGTCATCATTGCATCCAATCAAAGGATGGTGATGCCAGACGTAGTTCTGTATTCCTACGCATGCTTTACAACTCAACGCTACAACAGGAATAATTGGATTGGGTCGATTAGTAATTCCGCCGCTAACCGTGAGTGCAGTCTTTCAGACTGAATCGTCCAAAATGGGAAATTTCTTTATCTGTTATACTTATATTTTTGCATGGTCACGGCTCGGCTCATCTTTTCGGTTTATAAGCATAATATATGTACGCATTCTTCTTATATTTTTAATTATTTACCATTCTTAGACGTATTGTTATTGGTATTCTTTTTATCTATTCTTGAGCTTCGGATAGGCTCTACGTAATATTATTTTAACTGTATGCTAACTAACATCCGAGATAGATCTAAGTGGTTTTGCGTCTTTAACGATTGCTTGTAAATAAACAATATGGGCCTATTGTTATCAGGAAGTTTGAATAATTTGATTGAAAAAAGTAGACGGCATGAACGTTTCCATCGTGTTAAAATTAGGACTGCTGTTGCTTAGCACTTTTCACACTGCCTATATTTACTCCAGGGCCGGATTTACCTGTAGGCAAACTAGACAACTGCCTAGGGCCTCCGGAATCTGGGGGCCTCCAAAAATGAACTTCTAAATTATAAAAGCCACCGAATTTTGACTTTAGTTCGAACACAATTACTCTGAGTCTCAGTTCTATAATCAGGGCCGGATTAAGGCATGTTCAACATGTTCGGCCGAACAGGGGCCCCACGCTTTAGGGGGCCCCCACACATCTGTAAAAAAATTGACAATTTTTTTATTTTGGCGGATGAAATGGCATCATGGTATCATTTTGCCGAAAATTTGGCCAGATGACTAAAAAAAAGGTCATCAACTTTTTTGGCGGATGAAATGGTATAATTTGTCTGTCCGAAAATTCGACCAAACGACTAAAAAAGGTCATTCGAATTTTCGGTCAAAAATTTCCCGAACAGGGCCCCCACATTTCTTAATCCGGCCCTGTCTATAATAGTTAGGCCTAAGTTGAACGCTTGCGTCATACACCGTAAGAACTGTACAGGTCTGCGTCAACCGATATATTATTAAATTGTGTATGGCGGCAAGTGAGGAAGAACAGTAGAACACGTTAGTTGAATGTTTGAGCGACTGTAAAAGTGCATCTTAGCGTATTTAATTATTCGCCAGTGCATGAGTTTCACGGTTTTCACCGTTTCAGTGTTTATCAGATACAAGTCGAATTGACGAAAACAATTTTTGCAACATAGAAGTCGGATTAATAAAAATAATATTTTTACTGAAATAGAAGTGGGATTGATTAAAACAATCTCGCTGAAATCGAAGTTGGCGCTGAAATCGAAGTTGGATTCATGAATAATGATTTCTAATTAGGCTAAATAGATTTCTAATTAAAGGGAAGTGATAGGCTCTATTGATGAAAAAAATTCTTGCCTGAACAAAAGCGGGATTGATTAAAATGAATTATTGCAGGGAAAAAATTGATGTAATCATGTAAAACTTCATTGTGATTTTTAGTATGTAGACCTATACCATAAAAAACTGGAATGAAACAAGTGTATCAATTACAATTCGACTCGTTAGAGACTACCAGTAGTTGATCAAACATGGATCACTGGCGCAATATGCATTGGGAATATACTTAGATGTAGCAATATTCATTTTTTCTGTTTTTATTCTTAAGTGGGGCCTCATAATTGAAATTGCCTAGGGCCTCACTCTGTTCAAATCCGGCCCTGATTTACTCAATTTAATTCATTTGAGTAAGTAAGTAAGTATATTCTTTAATATGACCAGCTGCAAAACAGCACTCTGGTGAACAAGTATCACATATAGATATAAAAATTCACATAATTATGACATCAAAAACTATCAACAAAACAAAGCAATAAATATGTGTACAGCATACTACCTAAAAATGTTTTCCTCATCTTATTGTCTGCTCTTGGTAACACTCTGATATATAATTTTTAGAAACCGTATATGGAGATTGTTTCGGCCAAGGAACCGAGCCATCCTACGAGACCACTGAACCATCGTTAACGTTTCCAGCGCATCTACTGCTCTTCACCACTTTACCCACTGTCTACTTCTTCCACGTCTTTGCAATTGATCCAAAGACGCAGGCAAACGCTAGCGCAACGTTGCGAGTCCTACTGCTGAAAGGCATCGACCCAAACCTCACAATCACCTGCCATCGAAACTGTAATCCTTCCATCGATCCGCGACTGTTCGTCATCTTGTCGGTCGGCTGCTCCAACTGTGGAAAGGATGAGGAACTGGACATCAGTTGGAAGATCCTGCCAGAGTCAGATGACGTTGGTGGTGGTGAATCTCCTACTGCTGTGCAGACGGTCGATGACGAGTACGTGAGAACAGAGATGAATGGCAGACGACTGTTGGTTAACGCAGCCGTCTTCAAAAGCTCCACTGCTGATGACGTTTATAGATTCACCGTACAAGGTATGTTGTATGGGGCCTATAGATACATAAACAGCGTGAGAATTGTGGAAAAGTAACTGGGAGGTTTGTTTGTTTGTTTGCATGTGCACTTGTTATAGCGCCCGTTCAAGCTAACTATGCTCAGAGGCGCTCCCGACTACAGCGCGGACACTGCAGGGCAATTCCACGGTATTCAAAATGTTACGGACTCTACATTTCGGAAACTTTGAGCCCTTCATACAGAGAGATGATTATTGTTTAAATTATTTGAATATTTTTTCCAGATGCCCCTTCAATCACAGATTAGTTTGATATTAGTTAGACATTGCTGGCTGTTATGTATCATTTCTGGTGAATTAAAATGTTTGCGTTACGGACTCTACAGAAAAGTTCCCTGATTTTTTGTGATGGCTGAACTGTCTTGATTTTCTGTGAAGTTATTATACACACATTTTTTAAAAACACAATCTTAGAATTGCCGGCCATTTCTGTTGATAAGGCCATAATTGCATTTCTTTTTCATGATAAGTACTGCTGGTGAGCACTCACTTAATGTACACACTATGCGTTACGGACTCTATATACGCGGCCGTACGTTACGGACTCTACAGTTATGGATCATACACAAAAACTGATTGATATCCATGAAAGCAGTTAATTTATAGCAATTACTTTCATCATTTCAATTGCTTGCAAGGTACTACGAGAAGTTTCAGAGCTCAGCTTGAACAAATTATGGTGATGTGTTGTCACCAACAATCAATGGAACGTTTGCACTGTTCAAACATCGGTAATGTTAAGGCTCTTAATGTTTCAGAAGTGACTGAGATTGGGTCAGTCTGTAACACTAGGTATACGGTCAATGAACTTGAAAATACCTCTTTCACGCATTGCTGGTGCATATAGCTTTCATACAATCTGATCAGTGATGATTCATAACTGGTGAATTCTGTCTGGAAAGTCTAACAGATTGCCAAAGTTGTCCTTCACATATCACAACTTGCAGTATTCACCTTAGTAGCTTAGTCTTGTTTCAGTTACCACATCTTCTGGGCACACGGAACAAAATTTAGACAAACCAACGTTTACACATTTTTCAGTGCACAAATCTTGTGTGCTTCTCTAAGTTTGAGGAGCAGTACCCGTTTCTGGTGACGCTCTCGCCCTGGACTTGTTCTGAGTTTAGCACGTATAGAATCTTGCATTCTTGAACATAGAGCTTATGGTAAAAAAATCATAATCTGATTCTACAAGTACCGGTAGGCTACTTGAATCTGATTCTGTAAGTACGTTCAGTTGCCATGGAATGAACTATATATTGTTGTAGACTTTCTGCCTATACTGTTCACATTAATAGTTTTCCGCATTTCTAAGAATAATCAAGGGAAATTAAATAGCAAACTATTCATTTAAATGTAGGCTACTAACCATGGACCCTTGTTTTAAAAGCATTTATAAATCAATAAAATGCACTGAATAAATAATAAAACTCACAAATATCTCGTGCTAAATGTTGATTAATGTGTATTAAACGTTAGCTAAAAAATTCAAAATGGCTGAAAATTGTTGACAAGTTCCATGCTATCCACATAGCAGCTTAGAGAGGGATGAATAAAGGGAATCATTTTAACAAGATATATGTTTAATGTTTAGCTTATATGCATAATTTCTGAAAATTGTAGCCATTATCTCATCAAATTAATTTGTGCTTGTAGAGTCCGTAACACTTTTGTAGAGTCCGTAACAATTTTCAACTTCACATAGAAAATTTTAAAGGAATATTAGGAAAAGTAATTTATGTTGACTGAGTAGCCTATAATGGTGAATCAGAGGATTGGAGATAACAAGTTTACTGTTCAATTCGAAATGCCTGAAAAACAAATTAGAAGCCCCAGAATGTTACGGACTCTACAACTCATGTTTTGCTCAAGAAAATCTGCACACATGATAAGGTGAATTTTTGATCACAATGTATTTATCACTTACTCTCACCATGGTAATGATGTCCAGCTAAAAATATTCCATATTGGATTTACAATAAAAATGTAGCATTTAAAAATTGCATGTAGAGTCCGTAACGCAAAAAAACCAAAGTTGGCACTTTGAAGCAAAGTAGACACAAAACGATGAGGGCAGAAAGACAAATTCTTTTGGATTCTTATACTAGAACCATCTAGCTACAACAGAAATTAGTAACAACTTATAATTCCAATATTTTTTATTGACCCTTCATGGACCACAATACCGTGGAATGCCCCTGCATTGGAGTTTCACCATTGGCCCTGCACTATAGAGACAGCGTCCTCCTTCGACTCGTTCCTCGCGTTCTGGAACAAGCGCCTCTTTTCGTTGTCTCAAAACCATTTTCTCCCTCTTGGTCTCACGCACATTATTATCTCGACTAATTGCCATTTCTCGTGTCTATAAAAATTTAATACCGGTATAAAAGTCTTGAATGAGTGTAATCATGGTCTCACAAAGGTTTTTGCATAATTTTACAGTCGTGCAGCGAGACGGAACGAGTGCCCGTACTTGGTATTCGTATCGTGGGGTGGATGCTGAGGGGCGAGATCCTATGGCGGCCGCTTCATCGGAGAACGAAGACCAATCAAGTAAGGCCATTTACATCCGTTATTTATTGTTGTTAATGTATTAAATTAAATTAATTAAATTGACTCAATTGCATAGCTGTTTAAAGGAATTTTTAGAACTGTACAATCCCTTCTTTCCCTTCCCATTCTCCATGGTAAATTATTTCCAATCGGAGGAAAATGA
The DNA here is from genome assembly GCA_945859605.1 of Lumbricus rubellus. Lineage (NCBI taxonomy): Eukaryota > Metazoa > Annelida > Clitellata > Crassiclitellata > Lumbricidae > Lumbricus > Lumbricus rubellus. The sequence continues at coordinate 20,646,618 of OX243825.1, forward strand.
CCATTTTTTCTAGTTTTAACTGTACAGTAGTGCTTCTACAACTGCACAAATCCATTTAGAACTGCACATTTTGTGTACAACTGCACGTTAAAGAATCCCTGCTCATTTGGGTCTTGCTACGAAGTGTCTTTCCCTCTTTGCTACTTTGCTGCGTCTTCTTATCAGTGATGTAGTCGAGTCCACCTGGGCCGAGTCCGAGTCCGAGTCCTGCTAAGCCGAGTCCGAGTCGAGTCCGAGTCCAAAGGAGTTCGAGTCCGAGACCGAGTCCGAGTCACTAAGGATCGAGTCCGAGTCCGAGTCCGAGTCCAGTGACATCAAGATCCACTGAAACACTCAACTTAATGACATAAAAAAAAATATCAAAACTAATTATGCTAATGGAATTTTTAGTGTAATTTATCAGAATTGAACTTTAAAAATACTGAATTAGATAACGTTTTTTGATAATCTGGCGCAATGAAATGGATACAAATATCCTTCCACTGACAAAACACAATTAAGTTCAACAGCGCATCTTGTGAAGTCTCTAATGTTGAGATTTGGGGCCAAAAACTGCCACCCATCAGCAATGCCTCTAAGCCTAGATTTTCTACTCTAGTAAATGTTCGGAATCTGTGGTTTTGGGAAATGGCGTCTATTCACTGTGATAATATCAGCTACTCCAATACCCCAACACAGGCCAACTAAGTGCTACGACCTTGCCTGCACGTTGCAATCCTCCAATTATGTAAAAGCCTATCTGATCTATTAATGGAGATGTAGGCCTAAACCTCTGTGCCCGATTCCAAGAAGAGAGAAGTTCTAATAGCCATCAGCCACACGTAGCCAATAGACACGTCCAACCTCCTATCCTCTTTTGTCTTACCATAAACGTTTCGATAGACTAGAAGTCTATGTTCGATCAGATCAGCATAATAAATGCCATGTCAATTGATGTGTCAAAATATCAAACTCAATATAGACCCTTTGCATGCCTTGGATGCCTGGTTTTGTTTGTGCAAGCCTATTATAGGTAAGCTTATTATAGGCTCATGTTCAAATATTTCAACTAGCCCCTGCCGTAACCCAACACCGACTATACATCAAATAAACCTGTAATTACCTTCCCTCGCCTATATTCAGCGGTGCCCAGCCATCCGTGACATAATTTCAATGTCAGGTTGTTTCATTACGAAGTTAAACCCGCAGGCTACAAGGGTTCCTTTGTTTGAGTTGAGTCACTTGATTGATCAAGAAAGCAGACGAAATGTCTTAATTGGTTGTGGCAATACAAAATGGCCTGCTCCACGGAGAATTCGTGACTCGGAAACCGAGTCACCGAGTCAAATTTCGAGTCCAGGGCTTCGAGTCCGAGTCCGAGTCCGAGTCCTGACAGCCCGAGTCCGAGTCCGCAGAAAATCGGTCTCGAGTCGGACTCGAGTCTTTTGCCGGACTCGAGTCCTACATCACTGCTTCTTATATCCTCTGATCAGTTGATTAATTAATTTAACTGATTGAATTAATTTAATTCCAACCTCTATTGCGCAATGCATTAGTTTAGTTAACCGAGGGTGCACTAAAACAAATCTGAAGATAACATAATCAGATCAATATCCAGGATATGAGGCCTAGTCCTTTAGGGTAACATAATCTCTGTCGCAGAATGACCATTCAGAGACGCTCTCAGCAAGAAAAACTCCAAGGAAAATAACTAGTTTGCAGGTTCCACAGAGCAGGGCCAATGAAAGCAAAAACACGCGTTTTAGCCATGGCGGTCCCTTATTGCTCGCGGGACAAAAAGATCGTGCCAGTCAAAGGAGTCTTTGAAAAAATTACGAGTGAATTTAGCATTGGCATATTGGTAATTAAATTAAATTAATTATAATCAGCTTTCTTAATAGTTGTAAAAAAAACCTTGTATTTTATTCTCTCTAAAAAACGTCGTTTTTCTTTTTTCTTTTTTCCATCGTTTTTATCGTATTTTATGTAACTTTATTTATTTTTTGCTGTCTATAATTATTTTCCTTAATATTTTAATTTTTGTCTGATATTCCATAAGTTTTGAGCCTTTCTTGATATACACTCTGTTGTTCTTCTACGACAGTTTCAAAGTTCTCCGGGCTCTGGTTTCTCTGGCTGTTGGTCTTGGTCGTCGCCGTCGTCGCCTCCTTAGTTTTCGTCAAGGTCTACGTTGTCGATAGGAAGAACCCTCCGCCGAGAATCGCCCCAACGGCGGAGGCGGAAGGAGACGCGGTGGCCCAGAGTAGAGCAGCGGCGCCGGCAACAGTGGCCGCGAGTGTCGCCACCAGCAGCAGTCCACGTAAGAACGTCTCCTTCAAATACCAACAGATGCTGTCGACTGTTGAAGAAACGCCTGCGGAGACTAAGTCTTCAGGGAAGGAACTGAGTGTTGGAAAGCAGGAGGAGGTCGATGATGTAGGGTCTATGGGAAGCGTTTATGAGCTGCCTCTGGTCGTCAATGTCCTCGGGGCGCTGGGTAATCTGAGAGCTCGGTCTCCCAACTCCAGTTCGGAAGACTCGATTAAGCTATGATCAACTTGCGAGCGTCGCTGCTTCTCTGTAAACCGAGCAGCGGTGTGTGGATTTAGTTTATTACATGCATGATAATTATCTGTTCTAATAAAATGATTTCCAAAATGTATTATTTCGATGTTTGTTACTGTAATCCGGATGATTAAATTTGCGGCCGAATTGGGGGGGGTCTATTCTTGTCTTACCTTATACCTTAGTCCTTCCCGTGCAGGACTGCACATCGGCAGGCAACGTAGCTTCTTCATTCTCTCTGTCCATCGCCACCTCTACAGGGTCCTCCCTGTAGAGGTGGCGTCCTACGTTGTTTCTGTTGCAGAAGTTGTTTTACCTGGGTGGGATGCAAACCCACTGCAGAACCCTCCTCCTTTCCCCTGCTTGAGACAGGCACTGACTACCCCTGGGGGTAACCTGTGCAATTACTATTAATTTTAACGTATTATTTCTGAATCTATTAAGTGACTACGCGCTTATTGATGGCCCCCTAGAAGTTGTGAGTGAAGGATTTGCTCAATGTCCCTACGCAAAACCCGACTCAAAGTTTTGGGAGTTGCGACGAAATTTTCAAGTGTTGCACTTGAGAACTCGGAAGCTTTCGATTAATTATCTAACGTGTCTTGTAACAGAAGCACTGTGGATGGGTCTATAGCCTACACTGTTCTACAGAATACAGATTACATTTACACAACACTTCGAAAGCGACTTCAGGCATCGTCTATGTAGGCCTAGTGCCTGGTCTACATGACTAAATATAGTATATTAATATTATGCTTATTATAATATATATTATGCTTATATGATACACTTATAATCATCAACCATTAAGACCGTGCGGCTTCACTGCTGTTGTCTGGTGTTTACATCTCGCCGAAGGACGGTTCACGCAGTTCAGTGGACTTAACTCGATCGGATGTTGTCTCTGGTGTCGTTCAAAACTGCCGACCGACTAGCGACAAAAATTAATAATGTCTTCTACTGTGCAGTTCTTGTGCCGCGACGATAGGCCGGACGCGCGCGTCATCTTCAACCAGCGAGGAGCTTCAGTTCGTCAGCGTTTCGTGTTTGCGAACCCTGTCACCTGTCGCCGCTCTACTCTATCGATGCAAACTATACCAGAGACTCTGAACTTTCACACCATCTGAAGGCTGTTGACGGGATTCCGTTGGATGATTTTACGTGTCTGCGAGGGATCGCCACTGATTACTGTTTCCGGCTCACTGTGACTTATTTTGCTAATTGATGATTTTTGTTGTTGTTGTTATGACACTTAACATCACTTCGGCTAGTTAGCGCAGAGAGCGCCTCTGAGTAGATTTGAAGAGGCGCTATATAAATACTCTAAATAAAAAATTAAAAACATTATAATATTATTATAAATGTAGAATTGGAGATCAAGGTCTATTATAGCCTAATGGTATTGGCATTTCTGATTGGGGTTCCTAACTTTAAAAACCCGTGACCCATATCTAGAAATACCCAGGTTTCGCGATGGCTACAGCATAGTTACGATGATAAAGTAGTTTGATGCTTCGTCAGTGAATGATGGTAGGCCTAGCATTATCGGCCTTACTTCGGCCTTATAGCAAATTAGTCATCTAATGTTGCATTTTTTTGCATTAGTCTGCCGCATAGACCTAACACAAATTGCAGGGTTTCAAATTATTGGAGCTATTGAAAATCTGTTAGGGGCCTAAGACCCTTAGTAGCGATATGAAGGTGATAGATCGCTAACTGCCAATTTTACTTCAGTGGCAATGTGCACTGCAGGCCATCTCAGTGACATTTTGTGCGCGCGTGCGCAGGGGTCAAGGTCAATGATACAATAGATGGTGTAGCCCAGTGCTGTCCAACGTGCGGCCCGCGGGCCGCATGCGGCCCGCGAGATGATTTCAAGTGGCCCGCCAGAGCTCACTAAATTTTTGCACTTTGTGTAGAATGAAGTAAAGGACAAAGTCAGTGGTCGACTTGAACGCTCATTGTTTTACTGATATTGTAATGTAACGATTGCAGTGTTTACACTGTTTAGACATCCATATCAGCACTCCTTGCAGGTAGCTATCCAAATCACGGCAACTGTTAAAAATGTCAAATCAGTGCAAGGCAGGGATAAAACCCCCTTATGCTTTTTGGCGCTAAAACTTATAAAGCACGTGAAACATGTCATGGGCAAACATGCTATGAATTTTTTCTATTATTCATTATACATTATAGTTACCCGGTAATAATTATCAATAAATTTCAACCGCAGCTTTTGAGTTTACTGTTGCGGCCCTCGGCTTCAAAATTATAGCTTTTGCGGCCCATGGTGCCAAAAAGGTTGGACAGCACTGGTGTAGCCTATATACTAAAAGTTCGAAAACTTACAGACTCGCGCATTGCGAATTTGCAATTTTTATATAATTCAACATCTGTTGTAGGCTATCATTGACCTTGACCACGCGCACGCGCACGCGAAGGGTCACTGAGATGGCTCAACAGCTTATTAATTCAAAAAATATCAAGATATTCAAGTGGGTTGTTTTCAAAGATTATTATCTTGGTTCAAAGTCCGCGGCTGTTTTTTCATAGTCAGTTGCGTGGATTTCCCATTTGGGGTGTAAGCTTTGATGGCATAGGCTTAGCATAAGCCTAAGGGCCCAGCAACCATGGCTCTATTATTACCTATGCGGCTATGCCTACGTCTAGATAAGCCGCCGCTAAGAACCAGTTAACCGGATGTCCACGTGTTCATTCCGCTTGCAAGTGTAGACCGTGAGTGTTGCAACATGCTGTCTCTGTCCAGTTTGAAGCACATTCGAGATTCTTCTGCTGTCGATCATGATGAGAAATACCGGTAAAAATCTGCATTATCTTTTAACCACGGTGAAATAATTTTAAAAGGTTGAAAAAGGATTTGTTTAAATTGGTAAATTGTTTCGTTTAATTTTTTTACTTAGGCCTACACTTAGTGGCCTAAATTGATTAGACCTACACTCAGAGTGCTTATAGCAATAATATTAGTATCATTAATTAATCACTTATTAAATTTGATTTTGATTTGAAGTAGACCTAGGTCTATTATATTTAGTGTCAGCTTTATTCTCAAGATTCTAGCAATTCATCTCAAGCTTAGTGGTCAACACGTAGGACCTAGACCTACCTGTCTATAGGGCCTACGCTTTTTGTAAAATTCTCTTTTAGGCCTATACTCAAAGTTGATAGCTAATAATTGCGCTTTTACATGTTCCAGGCAGACATTTTTGTATGTATATTATATATTATATATTCGTTACAAATAACGCAAGATGATTATTGCATGGTGTTGAGGCAATAAAATTTTGATCGATTTTTCCAGTTTACACCATGTTCCAATTATTTTGTGCTCCAGTTTGAATCAACTGGAAAACATGATTAATTTCATGTACTCTTATTTATTGTTAATGTGATCAATGTAGGCCCTATTTGATTTTCTCATTCAATTTTATTACGTTGTCACGTTCTATGGCTTTCAATTAAATGGATTGATTGATTGATTGTCTGCAAATTATAAATAAACCAACTTGCTTTGTGCAGACTAGATCGTCAGGAGACCACGGACTCGTTTGTTTCAGCAATTCGATCCTTAGATGTCGAAAAAGTTGAAATGTTGTTGAAAAGTGATTTTGAAATCGACATCGGTCATCCCTTGATTTTGCACATTGCAGTAAGATTAATTGCCGCTGGAACAACCAGTTGGGAAGATGGACTTATAAGGGATATAGTCAACAAACATCTGAATCCATTGTATAGGTCGCAAACATTCCTACGAATCGTCCAAGATCTTCTTGAATCTGGCAGATTTAACGTAAATTCTTTAGATCATTCATCCAAGACCGCTCTCCATTTTGCAGTTGCATATTGTAGGTGCAGAATTTTTCCTTGCGACGAGTATAAAGCTATGGTTAACGTCATCATCGAACTTCTTTTAAAGTATAAGGCTAATATAAATGCGAAAACCAGCAATGGAGAAACACCTCTTATGAAGGCCTCACAAAATGGATGCACTCCACTCCATCGTTTGTGTGTGGTCCTGCCAGAAATGGCTGTATGGCACAAAGTTGAAGTCTTTGACTCTTCATATCTTTTGAACAAAAATCCGTATAAAGACTTGTTTGAATCCATGGCTGTTGCAAAAGACCACAGAGGCAGAACAGCATTACATTATGCCGTTTTGCCAAGTTTTTTCTTGTTTGATGACAGAGTTCTGTTGGGAAATACCCTAAAATTAGCAGGCATCATTAATGAAAGAGACAACTACGGAAGAACACCTCTGCACTATTGCCAACGCACGGATGTCTATGAGTCACTTGTTGAGCTAGGAGCTGACCAAAATATACCAGATATCGATGGAAAAAACACCTCAAGATTTCAAAGACATGCGAATGAAAGAGTGTAACAGGCGCGATTTGTCTTTGGAAGCCACTCGTGTGCTGGATTTTTTATACGATGATGATTGTAAAGAACGGACCTGTGATAACAGTAAATTAGAAGACCAATTAAATATGAGAAAACTTGATGCTGAAATGATCTGGAAGGATTCAAACTACGCCTACCGCGATAATTTTTCATCAACTATGTGCGATGCAGTCCGGCAGTTCATGAATAGGTTGTCAGACGAAATTAGAAAAAAGGATCCGAGATTTGAATGTCTGCCTGTGTTAATTGGCAGCGCTGAAGAAGGAACAAAAGTTGGATCACCAGACGAATTTGATTTCAATTTAATTCTCACAAAACTCAGTGAACTGTGCGAAGTTTTTCCCTCACCCGAGGCCCCAAGTGGATTTGTTCATCTGAAACGAAGATCTTATAATGCTGAACGCTGGCCAGAACATCAACATGCAATTCAAGACTTTAACAATGAAGAGAATTTTGATTGGTTTTTCAACAGCGATGGTTTACTTTTGACCACGGAAATTGCGAGTAAGTTCAGAATTCTCTACTTACAAGTGCTGAGTGAACAAGAGTTCTGGGACGGAGAAGATGTTTTCGAGTGGGAAACATGTAACGAAATCGGTTTGGTTTATTTCAAAGAGGAGCATCAGTTCAACGAGTCTGAAGTTGCAAATGATTTTAGACCTTCAACACATCCATGCAGTAGTATTCTACTGAAACTAAATCGTCCGATCAATGGCAGATACATGTTCACAGATATATCCTTGGATATCGTTCCCTGCATTCGGATAAACGATTTCTGGCCAGGAGAGGCGTTGACCAGTGACCGAATAAAGTGTGAAGGATGTCATCTGGTATTTGATCAACCTCAAAGAAGGTATCCATGGGTTCCATTTTCAAATCCATTTGCCAGAATCTCATTTGCACCGGCAGAGGGCAGGATAATCAAAGAGTGTTCAGCTGTTGCAAGAGCAGCTTTTATGGTTGGAAAACAGCTGCTTCATGTTTGTGATAAGCCAAAACTCACATAAATTATGTTCTGAAGACTTGTCTTCTCTACTGCATCGAAGCGTTGAAGGATTGCACAAACAACAGTTTACTCTATGAAGACATAGATCCAACAGAACTCCGATTATTTGTTGAAAAATTGATGTTATGTTTCGGCGAGTTTTACTTGCAGGATTTCCTTCCATGTTACATGATGCCATCCTTCCATTTGCCAATCGAAGGTCACTTGAAATCTAAACACGACAGTCTTCTGAACGAATCAAATTTTGAATACTCGTTGTTTGCTTACAACTTGTATAGGAGCGTTTGCACAACAGAATCTGAGGTTGACGATTGTAATCCGACTCCTCAGCCACTGAATGAAAATTTCAACAGGGAGGAGCTACTGAGAAAACTGTGTGTAGATAATACATGTAGGCCTAGATCCTCAGTTGAGCGTATACGTGTTCAGCCTGCGCGTCTTGCGAAGGAGCATAGGATTAGATCTGATAGCAAAGGTGAATTGCAGGTGAGAGGGCCAAAACCAGCAGAAAAAAGAAGAAAACTGATTAACGCGAACAAGACCAAAGTGAAAAGGAAAGATTTGGTAGAAACGAACTCAACGATGTATGCTGCTTAGCACTTTCATTACAAATGGAACAAGTCTAGTTTGGATAAGTAGAATTTTATGAATTCATCACATGTGCAGTAGACATGGATATCAGACATTACCTTTGTAACCTGTGATAGGTCATAAACGAAGGTTAGGCCTAATGGATTGTCGTTGCTTAATAGGTTGCCTACTTTTGATTTTGTCATTCCGGGACTCCCAAACTCACTTTGCTATAAACAACACTGTTGCACTGTCCACATAACTGAATTGAATGCAATAAATGTTGTGACAGTACAATATGGGATCTACAATCAAAAACCTAATAAAAATATTGGATCTACAATCAAAAACCTAATAAAAAATATAGGCTAGTCGTTAATAATTTTGCAGATAAATCCCCAATGGACAAGAAGCCTATATTTAAGAACAGATCTCGAGCTTTTAAGTTCCAGTAACTTAGCACGCCTACTATACCAGAGTAGGTGCAGACGTATGAACCCAGCAATGGCGATGTTCATAGGAATTTAGGCACAGTGCAGCTTATGCTCATACAATTATAGGTCTACATGTACGTCATGCACGCAGATTAGGCCTACGGATGTCATTTATTAAATTAGTAGGTCTGCGATCCGAGAGCTGAACTTTTCATAAATCATAAATTTATGGGCCTACTTCTGCCGACTTTTAAGCTGTATCAGAACACTAGACAAAAAGTCATAGAAATCAGTAGATGTCATGTTAAAATTTATATTTATGAACAGTTCCGCTTTTACAAGGTCGGTGCCCAGAGAGCCTAATTGCGGTTTCAGATAACATAATGCTGAATGCGCTCGCTCTGTCTGTCTGTCTGTCTGTCTGTCTGTCTCTCTCTCTCTCGTTAGGCATTAAAGACTAGGACACACGACTCAACATCCTATCGGGTGTCAGTGGTTTGTAAAGTTATTAAGACTTCAGCCCAGCTTTGTCCAACATTCGATGTTCAGCCAATAGAAAACACAAAACTCATATCGTTCAACTTATTGAGTTCAGTGGGCACAAAATAGGAGCAACATTGTGGAAATAGATCTCTGCAAATCCCAGGACAATTTGGGATGTATTGTCAGAATTTCAATAAGTGATAATTTACGGTTTCCCCCCCTTCCCACCACAAACATTGGGGGGCTCATCCCCTGTTCCCCCTAAGTCTCCGCCCATGAGTTTACTTGACTGAAAACAATGTCTTAAAACTGTGTTTTAAATATTTCTCATTTTGCGATAAAAAAAGTATATCGATTAAACGTAAAAGCTATGTATTTTCTTGTATTACACAACACACAGACAAGCAGAAGACAGGTAGACGTATACAAATAGACACACAGACAAACACAGGCCGATTACAAATAGAGCAGAAATAAAAATTGCAATACTCAATAAAAGCGGAAATAATTATAGAAGGCACGAGGATGAAGGAAAGGCAAACAAGCTAACCAAGAAGCTAACAGACAGACAAAGATACAGACGTAGAAAGAGAAAAAAATATAAAGGAAGGGCCATGCAGAGTGAAAGAGATAGACAGACAAACAGAAAGACACAGAGAGAGTGACAGACAGACAGACAGACAGACAGACAGACAGACAGACAGATAGTCTCAGATACAGACAGACAGACAGAGAGACAGAAGTTTGAGAGGATAGGGCCAATCGTTCTAGCTGTTTCTTAAGTATCGTGCAGTTGGTGTAGGCCTAATATAAAGTGTATTATGTCGGTGTTATTCATTCGGTGTCATTTTCGTTTCTTCTTGTCCTTATTCTTTCTCGAACCGAACGATGGTGGCTCGGCGACTGGAAACTGGAGCAGGAGACCTGCACCACAACACATCCCAACACAGGTTAATTAATTATACACCAGTTACATAGACGTAGGCCTATGCAAAATGCTGCTACTCAAACATACATTTGTGGGGTGCGGTGCTGTATGGGTATGTTCGGTGCCTTGGAGCCGGAAGGTTGCGGGTTCGAGTCCACCTCAAGCGGCCGTGTAGGGACCTTGGGCAAGTCCTTCACTCGACATTGCTCAGCGCTTCGGCGTGAAACTCCGATGCAGTGTGCGCGCTGTAGTCGGAAGTGCCTCTGAGTGGTAAGCTTGAAGGGGCGCCATAATAAGCGCACAATACAAACAAACAAACAATGTGACAGAACCATTTTCTGCTTTTTCAGGCGCTGTCTCTGGAAGGCAAAGTAATTTACAATGTATAGACAGAAGGCGGAAAGACTTGCTCTCTGCAGCTGCCTGAAATTCATGTCTGAATGCACGAATAGAAGAACAAACGGCTAAATTATTAAGCGATTGAATGAGGGAAGGAGGAAATGCGTGGAAGAAGAATAGAGTCAATAAATACATTAATTAGCGAGTACAGTAATTCTGAGATTGATAACAATAGGAATGAAAGCATGCAGCTCTAGATCGTCACCGAGGTAAAGGAAGAATAATATTCAAACTGGCTGTACATGTAGACCTACAGAATAGCCTAATAGGAGAAAAAGGAGCATGGTTAAACACGTGAAAGAGGTGCAGGAAAATGATGCACATGTTGATGCACAAGACGGAGATACCCACCCAACCATTCTGACGATATGGAAATAACACAGTATAATTTCATTGTCGTAGCATCTGATGCATGCCTCACACACAACCATCTGCATGCATGCCTCACACACAACCATCTGCCTTAAACTCATCTATCAGACTTCTCTTGAAAATAAAGTTGGCTACAACTTTTCAAAAATTATATCTGATTATGATAAATCCACCCTTCTACCATCGAGTTCGTCTCATCTAAACATATTAAAACATAGGCTAAACATCGTTAGATTCTTACATTATGTAGGCCTAATAGAGATGAGTGGCGTCGTTGGACATACGAATTACGAACCTACCTGAGAGCAGGGAAGGAAAGACCGAAAAAATATCTTACATGTATGTAGGTCTATGTCTGTCTGTTATTCTATCGTCTGTGTGTCTGTATCTGTCTGTGTCTGTCTGTTATCTGTGTCTTTCTGTGTATCTGTCTGTTCTTCTGATTGTCTGTCTCTCTGTGGTATTCGGAGACGGCTTAAATAATTTGTTCTTCACAGTTTGAACACGGAACACTAGCAGGTAGGCTTAGGGCCAACACTATTGGGCAATTCCTTTGACTGAACAGTTTGCGTGAATAAGCCAGTGCCCAGCGTTTAGCTTTCAAGTGCTGCATCTGAGAAATAAAATCCCTAGCTTTTGATATAACGTGTCTTAGAACAGAAGCGCTGTGGGTATACAGATTATAGGCCTACATAACCATTCGTAAACGACTTCGGGCGTTGTCTATGTAGGCCTGCAATTGTACATGACTAAATATTAGTAGGCTATCTGCCTAGAGAATAGGCCTATGCACTTATTATAAATGGGGATCAAGATCTATGATTGTTTTTCTGCTGGGTTTCCCAACTGTAAAAACCGGCGCAACGTCAAAAAATACCCAGGTTTCGGGATGGCTATGGCGTACGATGATAAAGTAGTTTGATGTTTCGTCAGTGAATAATGGTAAACCTAACTTTATTGGCCTAACTTATAGCAAGTTATTAGTCACCTAATGTTGCATTGTTGTGCATTATTATAGGGCCCGGTTTGCCGTAGGCAATAGGCCTACCACAAACCGCATGGTTTCAATTTATTGGAGTTCTTGTAAATCAGCATCAATCACAGCACTATGGCTTAGGCTGAGGCTGCTGATGCTGCCCTCTTCAAAGCTATAATCAAAGACAATGATCATGTAATTCATAAATTTTCTCATAATAATTATAGACTTCCTGGTGCATACAATCTGCGCCCTAAACCGCACCCATTTGAACTAACCATTAAAAAAGAAATAAAAACTTCATGACACGGATGCTGTATAAAAACGTTTATTAGGCTTTTTTCGCTGCTCTATGTGCTATTGTGCTTGTTAGGCTAGCTATCGCGTTATGTCGACTGGTTATTCTGTCAATAAAACGAATATACACTGTGCCCCATAAAAAACACACCAAAAAACTTTGTCATGAAACGCATGTAAGTCTAATGTTAAATAAGAAAAAGCAATGTTTCATTTAAGAAGATGTTCGAAGTGATGTCCCTTCGCTTGAACGCAGGTTCTCAGCCATGGCCGCCACTGTTCAATATAGCGTTGTCAATGACACTCTGCTTCAACTGTGCCCACACAACGATGAGGCGCTCCTTCGACTCGTTGATGTCCCGTATTGCTGTCTGGTAGACGCGTTCCTGTATTAGACCCCAAATTCTGTAGTCAACGGGATTGAGGTCTGGTGAGTTTGCTGGCCAAGTTCCGGTCCAATGAAGCTTGGTGTTTCACGTCGCAGCAACGCAATGGTGTCCTTTGCGCGATGTGCTGGGGCGCTGTCCTATAAGTTATAATCTCTGTTTAAATGTTTCCAAAAACGCCTAGTCTGCATCACTGCCTCGAACAGCAACCACTTCTGTGAGTAAGTAAAATGTAAACTATTTTGTGGCAAAATTATTTGAGAAACAACGTACAAACTTTTATTACAATTGGCTAATTTTTATAGAAGATTTTTGAAAAAGTTTTTTGGTGTGTTTTTTTATGGGGCACAGTGTATATACACTGTGTCCGGAAAAAGGGACCAATTTTTAAAATATGAAAATAAATAGTAAATATTAATCGATTTTCACAATTCAAAGACCATTCTTATCCTAACATATTTCTCTAACAAATGTGAAAATATAAAAGTTCCAGTCCAAATAATGACGTCATAATGACGTCATTTGCAAAAAAGTCAAATTTAAGATTTAAATGCGTAAAAATATCCAAAATTTCAATATTTTTATGATGTAATTTATCAATAATAAATGTTAGTTTAATTTAATTTTTATTACTGAATTATGTCAGACCGCAATTTGTGGTCAAAGTGTGCACCTTTGGCCTCAACATAACCTTCAAAACGGTCGCGTTAATAGCCAACAGCAGCATCGATAACCAGCTTATCAAAATCCTCCCAGGCATTAACAATTCGCTCACGGAGTTCTTAAATGTCTCTTATCCTTATCTTGTAGCCTACACCTTCTCCACCACCAGTCTCCAAATCTTATTATCAGCGGAGTTTAAGCGGGCGGCCGTTTAGCGGTCAAAGATTAAGAGGAATGAAATCCGAGTCTCCTTAGTCAACAGTTCAACAGATTGACGAACTCAGTGAGCTGAATCGCTGTTTTGTTGAAATGTGTAGGGCCTGTAGGCTATTGTTCCGAATATTTCCGGATATCACGCAAGACATTCTTATAGAGCAGACAATCCGTTTAATAAGCTGCATATACTTTCACTCCTGATTCTATTAAATGGATTTCCGTTTTACCAAGAGCCAATATATCAACCGAAACCATGCATTAATGCCCGGCTAAATGCGTTTTTATGCAACTGACGTCATGATGACATCATTATTGTGACTGGAACTTTTATATTTTTACCAATATTAGACAAATATGCCAGGATTAAAATGGTGTTTGAATTGTAAAAATCGATGCATATTTACTATTTATTTTCATATTTAGAAAATTGGTCCCTTTTTTCCGGACACAGTGTATATACATCTGTTTTATATATAGGGCCTATGGCCTTTAGTAGCAATATGAGAGTGATAGATGGTTCGCTGCCAATTTTAGTCCTGTAGAAATGTGGCACTGTAATTAATTCAAAGATATCAAGTGGGTTGTTTTCAAAGATTATTATCTTTGTTCGAAGTCCGTGACTGTTTTTGCATATAAAAATATTATTAGGCCTATAGTCAGTTGCGTGGATTTCTCTCGCTGTGTACATGTAGGTTATGAATGCATAGTCTTAGCATATTATAGGCTACTTAAAGGCCCAGCAACAACGGCACTATTATTGTCAATGTCTATACATAAGCCATATTGTTGTTGCAGCTAAGAAACAATAACTCGGATGTCCAGTTGTCCACGACGTGCCCATTCCGTTTGCATGTGTAGCTGTCCGCAGACGATCACATTTCTCGAGTGTTGGAAGTTGGAACACGCTGTCTCTGGTCAGAATGTCCAGTTTGAAGCACAGACGAGATTCTTCCCCTGTCGGTGATGATGATGAGAAAAACCGGTAAAAATAATCTGCATTATGTTTTTTACCATCTTGAAATAGTTTAAAATGGTTAAAAAATTATTAAAAATGCTAAATTCTTTATTTTCTTTATTTCTTTTCACTGAATGGCCTAAATTGATTAGACCTACACTCAGAATGAGTGTTTATAACAATAGGCGTAATAGTCTATTGATAGATCTATCAATAGCCTATTCACGTATTAATTTCGATTTTGATTTGATTTGCTGTAGGCCTACTCCTATTGTATTTAGTGTCAGCTTTATTCTCACGATTCTTGAAATATTCATCTTAAGTTTGGCGTTAAACAGTTAGGACCTACCTGTCTATACACTTGTTTTAAAACTCTTTATTACTCAAAATTGTTGGCTGATTATTGCGCTTTTACATGTTCCAGGCTTCCAGGTAGACACTTTCGTATATAAATTCGTGATAAATAACTTAAGATGATCATTGAATGGTGTTGAAACAATAATAATTATTTGGTCGATTATTCCAGTTAACACCATGTTTCCATTATTTTGGACTCCCATTTTGAATCAACTGGAAAACATGATTAATTTCATGTAGCCTACTCTAATTTATTGTTAATCTGATCAATGTTGTGGGGCGCGGTGGTGTAGTGGGTAGGTTCGTCGCCGTCCAGCCGAAAAAGTGCAGATTCCAATCCAAGACAAGCCGCCACGTAAGGACCTTGGGCAAGTCATTCACTCGCAATTGCTCAGTGCTTCGGCGTGAAACTCCGATGCGGTGCCCGCTCTGTAGTTGGGAGCGCCTCTGAGTAGAGTGCTTGAGGGAGCGCGATAACAAGTGCACATACAAACATACAAACAAATGTTGATCTATTTGATTTTATCAGTTTGTTGCGTTGTCACGTTCTATAGGCCTAGTTATCAATGAAATGGATAATGGATTGACTGATTGATTGTGTGCCTGAAAATAAGAAATAAGCCCAAGATTATCTGACTTGCTTTGTGCAGACTACATCATCAGGCGATCACAAACTCGTTTGTTTGGGCAATTCGATCTTTTGATGTCGAAGAAGTTGAAATGTTGTTGAAAAGTGATTTTGAAATCGATTACCCAAACAGCGACCATCACTCGGTTTTGCACATTGCAATGAGCTTAATTGACCAAGGAATAACCAGTTTGAAAGATAGACTTAGCCCGTTGTATGGGTCATTCCTACGAATCGTGCAAGGTCTTCTTGAGTCTGGCAGATTTAACGTAAATTCTTTAGATTATTCATCCAAGACCACTCTCCATTTTGCAGTTAAATCCTGTAAGTGCAGAATTTTCCCTTGCGATGAGTATAAAGCTATGGTTAACGCCACCATCGATCTTCTTTTAAAGAATAATGCTAATATTAATGCGAAAACCAGTTCTGGAGAAACACCTCTTATGAAGGCCTCACAAAATGGATGCAGTCATATTGAGAAGTTATTATTGGATTGGAGAGACGAATTCGGTGCTAGAGTTGACTTGAAAGCAAGAAATATGTACGGCGAGACTGCACTTATTAAGGCATCCAAAGGGGCCTACGTTGATGTCGTTGAATTGCTTTTGGATCATGGATGCTTGGATGTATTTCAAGATCATCGTGGATATTACGCATTGCATGCGGTTATTTATGATCGTGACTTGATTGACGATGTCCAAAGTGATTTTCTAGCATCGCTTGGGATAGACGTGTCAGAGAAAACATTAGTGTTGTTGGACCTTTATGATGCCAAATTTAATTATCTCCAAGAAACGATTAGCGAAAACTTGAGCAAAAATGATGACATACAGAAGATAGTGAGAATGTTAGTAACTTCTGATGGTGCAGACGTAAATTCTAAAGATTTCCGAGGCAATACAGTCCTTGATTTGGCTGTGAAGTCAAAACTGCGCATCAGTCAAGAGACAATTGAGATGATTACGAAATGTGGTGGCAGTTTATGTGCTTCTGCGAATAGACATGTGCCAAATTCAGAAAATACTTTTCAAAATGCAGATAATTTTGGGAAAACTCCACTCCATCGTTTTTCTGCGGTCCTACCTGAAATGTCTGCATTGCAAAAATTTGAAGTCTTTGACTCTTCATATCTTTTGAACAGCAATCCTTATAAAGATTTGTTTGAAGCCATGGCGGTTGCAAAAGACTACAGAGGCAGAACAGCATTGCATTATGCCGTTGTACCTAGTAAGTTTACTACCTATTTTGTCTCGTTTGATGACAGAGTTCTGTTGCAAAATATCCTAAAATTAAAACGCATCATTAACGAAAGAGAAAACTACGGAAGAACACCTCTGCACTATTGCCATCGCAAGGATGTCTATGAGTCACTTGTTGAGCTAGGAGCTGACGAACAAATGCCGGATATCGATGGAAAAACACCTCAGGATTTCAAACAACTGAGATGGAAAGAATATAGCAGATGCGATTTGCCTTTGGGAGTATCTCGTGTGCTGGATTATTGTTTAGACGACGATGATGATTGTGAAGAACGGACCCACTGTCGGACCGGTTATAAAAGCAAATTAAAAGACCAATTAAATATGAAAAACTTGATGCTACGATGATTTGGAAGGATTCAAACGACGCCTACCGCGATCATTTTTCATCAACTATGTGCGATGCAGTCCGGCAGTTCATGAATAGGTTATCGTACGAAATTGGAAAAAAGGATCCGAGATTTGAGTGCATGCTTCTGTTAATTGGCAGCGCTGAAGAAGGAACAAAAGTTGGATCACCAGACGAATTTGATTTCAATTTCATTCTCACTAAACTCAGTGAACTGTGCGAAGTTGTTCCATCACCCGAGGCACCGATTGGATTTGTTCATCTGAAACGAAGATATAATAATGCTGAACGCTGGCAAGCAAATCAAGACTTTAACAATGAAGAGAGCTTTGATAGGTTTTTCAACAACGATGGTTTTCTTCTGACTACGGAAATCGCATCTAGATTCAGAATTCTGTATCTACAAATAGTGAGTGAGCCAGAGTTCTGGAACGGTGAACATGTTTTCGAGTGGGAACCATGTAACGAAATCGGTTTGGTTTATTGCAAAGAGGAGCAACAGTTCAACGAGTCTGTAGTTGTAAATGATTTTAGACCTTCCACTCACCTATGCAGTAGTATTCGACTGAAACTGAATCGTCCGATCAATGGCAGATACATGTTCACATATATATCTTTGGATATCGTTCCCTGCATTCGGATAAACGATTTCTGGCCAGGAGATGCATTGTCCAGTGACAAAATAAAGTGTGAAGGATATCATCTGGTATTTGATCAACCTCAGAGAAATTATCCATGGGTTCCATTTTCAGATCCATTTGCCAGAATCTCATTTGCACCAGCAGAGGATCGATTAATCAAAGAATGTTCAGCTGTTGCAAGAGCAGCTTATATGGTTGGAAAACAGGTAATTTCTTATAATAAACCAAAACTCACGTATGTTTTGAAGAATTGCCTTTTTTACTGCATCGAAGCGTTGAAAGATTGCACAAGAAACAGTTTACATTACGAGGACATAGATCCGGACGAATTAAGATATTTTGTTGAGAGACTGATGCTATGTTTCCACGAGTTTTACCTAAAAGATTTTCTTCCATGTTATATGATGCCGTCATTGCATTTGCCAATCGAAGATTACTTGAAATCTAATCACGATAAGCTCCTGAATGATTCAGAATTTCGATACCCGCTGTTTGCTTATAAGCTGTATAGGAGCGTTTGTTCAACAAAATCTGAGGTTGACGTTTGCATTCCGACTGCTGAACCACTGAATGAAAACTTCAACAGGCAGGAGCTACTGAGAAAACTGTCAATGTATAATAATAGATCATCAGTTGAGCGTATACGTGCACACTGTACAGAACAAAAACCAGAAGAAAAAGGATAAGACAGATTAATGCAAACAGGACAAAAGTGAAAAAGAATGATTTGGCCGAAACGAACTGAATGATGTAAGCTTATCGCATTCATGATCAACGGAACAAACTAGTTTAGGATATGTAGAATAGCCTATTATGTAGTCATTACAGGAGTCTTGGCTGTCAGACATTACATGTGATAGGCCATAAACAAAGGTTAATGGATTGTTGCTTAATATCGCTGCCTACTTTTGATTTTGTCATTCCGGGACGCCCGCAGTCACAATTACCATAGCAACTCCCTATACTATAGTTCTTCCAGATTCATTCCTGTTGTTTCTTGAACCTGGTCCAACCACCTTTTCCTCGGCCGCCCTTGTTTTCTCCATCCCTCTCCGCATGCCAGCATCATGTCTTGTTAATGGGTTTACTTGATTGAAAACAATATCTTAAAACTGTGTTTTAAATGTTTCTCATTTTGCGATAAAATGTATATCGATTAAACTCAGGGGCGGATCCAGGGGGGGCAATCCGGCCATGGCCCCCCCATTTCAAATCTCCATGGGACGTGGCCCCCCCATCCATGGCGCCCGAAGAATTTTTTGCAAGGGTCAGTCATGGCAAGGAGAATTAATATTATATAAATGAAAATAGACTATAGTCTATTAGTCAATTACATCTCACACAATTAGGCCTACATAGTCTTAATATGACGCAATGAAAAGAAAGAATCTTTCAGCAGTATCCGACTATCATGCATGGCAAGCAATGTATGCTGTACATGCATATATGATATATCCTTAGTAAGATGCATAAGCGCGAAAACGCGAAGCGCCGAGATGGGAATGTGCAGAGTTTCGCTAAACAATAACCAAATAGATAAACAATGACGACTATTATAGGTATACCAATTTTTGTCTATGCTGTCATAAAAGTCTTTAACCTGCTTGAATTCCAATGTCCCGCGGATCTCTAAAAAAGTCTAATCAACTACAAGACAGCAGGTCGTTGATAACACTGGATTCAAAATGATGTCCTTAGACACCCGAAAAAATTGTTGATTATACTGGAATCAAAATGATGTCTTTACACCCCAGAAAATCGTTTATAGAACTAAAATAAAAAATGACGTCCCGAAATGACACCAGAAAATCGTTGATATAGTAATGGAATCAAATAGATGTCTTAGACACCAGAAAATCGTTGATATTACTAAAATCAAAAAAATGTTTTAGACACCCGAAAATCGTTGATAAAACTGGAATCAAAATTATGTCCTTGAATACCCGAAAATCGTTGATAATACTGGAATCAAAATTATGTCGTTAAATACCCGAAACTCGTTGATAATACTAGAATCAAAATTACGTCCTTAGACACCCGAATATCGCTTATAATATTGGAATCAATACAATGTCCTTAGACACCCGAAAATCATTGACAATACTAAAATTAAAATGATGTTTTTAGACACCCGAAAATCGTTGATAATACTTGAATCAAAATTATGTCCTTAGACACCCGAAAATCATTGATAATACTAAAAACAAAATGATGTTTTTAGACACCCGAAAATCGTTGATAATACTGGAATCAAAATTATGTCCTTAGACACTCGAATATCGCTGATAATAATGGAATAAATACGATGTCCTTAGACACCCGAAAATCATTGATAATACTAAAATCAAAATTATGCTTTAGACACCCGAAAATCGTTGATAATACTTGAATCAAAATTATGTCCTTAGACACCCGAAAATCATTGATAATACTAAAAACAAAATGATGTTTTTAGACACCCGAAAATCGTTGATAATACTGGAATCAAAATTATGTCATTAGACACCCGAATATCGCTGATAATACTAAAATCAAAATGATGTTCTTAAACACCCGAAAATCGCTGATTACACTAAAATCAAAATGATGTTTTAGACACCTGAAAATCGTTGAAAATACTGGAATCAAAATTATGTCCTTGAATACCCGAATATCGTTGATAATACTGGAATCAATATGTTGCCCTTAGACACCCGAATATCGCTGATAATACTGAAATCAAAAATGATGTTCTTAAACACCCGAAAGTCGCTGCTTATACTAAAATCAAAATGATGTTCTTAGACACCCAAAAATCGATGATAATACTTCACAGATCATTAGTTTCGGGCCAGGTCTCTTTATTAGTGAAACAACATCACTACTAAATGGCTTCCCAATTCTGATGATTTGGTAGTTCTTGCTTGGTTTGTCAGCATTCGAGTAGCATAACAATTTCATTAAGATGACAGCTTAAAATGCTGCCATTTTAGTGCGGGAATTAAAAAAAATTCTGGTTGGGGAGGGGTACAACCCCTCCCCAAGCCCCTCCCCCTTTCCCCCACCCTCTCGGCGCTACGCGCCTCGGCGATCGTCCTTCGGCCGCTCGTCCTCCGGCCCTCATTTGCCCCCCCCCATTTAAACCTTCTGGATCCGCCACTGATTAAACTTAAAAGGCTATACATGTATTTTCTTGTATTACACAACAGACATAAAAACAGAAGACAGGCAGACGGATACAAATAGACACACAGACAGACAGATACAAAAAATAGACACACAGACAGACACAAACCGATTACAGATGGAGCAGGAATAAATTGCATATATCAATAAAAGCGAAAATAATTATAGAACGCGTGAAGATGAAGGAAAGGTAAACAAACTATGAAAAAGCTGACAGACAGACAGACAGACATACAGAGACAGACACACAGAGAAAAAACAGAGAGAAAGGTCACACAGAGGTCGTGAGACAGCAGGTTGAGAAGATATAGGGTCAATCGATCTAACTGTTTCTTAAGTATCATGCAGTTGGTGTAATATAAAGTATATTATGTCGGTGTTATTCATTCGGTGTCATTTTCGTATTTTCTTGTCCTTGTTCTTTCTCGAACCGAACGTTGGCGTCTCTGCAACTGGAAACTGGAGCAGGAGACCTGCACCACAACACATCCCAACACGTTATTAGGCTACACCATTCACATAGACGTATAAATATAACCTGATGCAGAAAATTAATCCAAAAGGAAGATAGGATTGTTTGGTCATAATTACATTATACGTATGATGAACGATGACAGAAAAAATCAAGACGTTAATGTTCCGATTACGTTCGGAAGGATGGATGGATCAACTAAAGAAGGAAGACCTCATCGGGAATGGTTAGGGGATATTACCGGATGGAGTAGACTACAACTCCAAGAGCTGAGTCATGCCGCAATGGACAGACAACAGTGGAGGAGGATAGTAAAAAATGCTATCGGATACCTACGGGCATTGAGCCAATGGTTGTTGATAATGATGATGAGGAGGATCACATAGACCGTGATAGACGTAGGCCTATGCAAAATGCTGATAATCAAACATACATTTGTGGGGCGCGGTGGTGTAGGGGCATGTTCGGTGTCATAAAGCCGGAAGGCTGCGGGTTCAAATCCACCCTCAAGCCGCCGCGTAGGGACCTTGGGAAAGTCCTTCACTCAACATTGCTCATGCTCTCTGGCGTGAAACTCTGATGCAGTGTCCGCGCTGTAGTCTGGAGCGCCTCTGAGTGGTAAGCTTGAAGGGTCGAGCACATACAAACAAACAATGTGACGGAAACATTTTATGCGTTGTCATTCGCTGTATCCGGAAGGCAAAGTAATTTACAGTGTAGGCCCTATAGACAGAAGATGGAAAGGCAGACTGCAGCTGCCTGATAGCATGCATACATGTAGAAAAACAAACGGTACCGTTAATTAATTATTAAGCGATTGAATAAGGAGCAAGAAAGGAATGCATGATGGAAGAATATTATGCAGTCAATAAATACATTAATTAGCGAGTACAATAATTTCGAAATTTATTACAGAAGGAGTTAAATCAGATATAGATCGTTATCGAGCAAAAAGAGAAGAATAATATTCAAACTGGTTGTATATCTTAGGTCTACAGCTAGCCTACGATATATGAGAATGCAAGAGCATGACGAAAACGTGAGGGATATGAAGAGGTGCAGCCGTGCAGGGAGATGATGCCCTTCCTGCAGTGCCGGATTAACTTTTTAGAGGCCCGGCGCAAACAATGCAACAAAACTAAAGTAGGCCCTCTATCCAATCAAATTATCCAAAAAATGGGGGGGGGGAATTAATTATATAGAAAAACATACTTTAATAATTTATGAACACAAAACGAAGCTGATAGGATCATAGGAGATTTTTTAATTTTACTTGTTACAGTTCAACTGTTCAAAAATGTTCGTCGAGTTTAAAAGTCTTTCCTTCGCGCTTTTAAAGTAGAGAAAGAATCAATGATATCTCGAAAGTCAAGATCTGTCAAGATTTCCGACTCAATGTTCAAAAGAGTTAAATTTGCCAATCTGTCCTGGCCCATTGTAGACCTCAAAAATGATTTTATGCATTTTAAATGACTGAATGATCTTTCTCCACTGCAGTTACTTAGCCTACAGGCAAAGTTAAGTAAATATACGTAGGCCTACCGGTAGGCCTAGTGCAATACAAACATTTGGATTATAGCGGTACATTATATTCATTATTTTACTTTATTTCCATGTTGTTTTATGTAGTTAGAGTAGGCCTACTGCCGCCTACATGCCATCTTGATTACGCATAGGCGGAAACCTGGTCCGAACTTTGGGGGGGACGGACGAGCGGCCGAAGATCGATCGCTGAGGCGCGAAACGCCGAGTTGGGAGGGGTGAGGGAAGGCTGTTTTTTAATGTCCACATATAATTGTAGCATTTTAGCTGTCATCCAAAATAAAAAAAATGGTCCATTTTCTCAGTTCTGATAGAAGTAGTTCAAACTGCAATTTGTTATTGAACACGATCAGAGTGAAGGTTGCATTAGACACCTCTTTTAAAGATGCTATCATGTATTTATAAAATGATGGAATGTGCCAAATTTCACACAATTGCTTTGCAAAAAACATTCGAAGCATTTAACATAGACACCTCTGTAATGCATTCAATCAACGAAATATATATATATATATATTTAAGAAAAACATGCTATGTACTGAATATTACTCAAATTCATGACTAAAATCTTAGAGTTAATTTATTATAAATTATGCAAATTATGTTTCTTAGAAAGACTAAAACGAAAACACTGATAGAAATGAAAACCTACTCATGTCTATAATTATTATATACCTGCGATCAGAGCATATCAAAGGAAGTTTCAGAACTGCATGACTTTTTCTCAACCTTTTGATCTACCCTGGTAAATAACTGCCAATCAGACGACAATGGCTTTTTTGAAACTATTTTTAGCTGCGAGGATGTGATTTTACAACTCTCTAAGACCATTATAACTGCCTATTTTTTAAAATCAACACATCTATGTGAACTTGCACGTTTAAAATTCCTGCCAACTCTCCTTGTGCATAGCCTAAATCCGTTCAAGAGACCAAATCGTGGGCGGAGTTTGGTTTCCATTCTTTGGGTCTAAAAAACTTGAAGTTTGGATGTGAGGCGGAGACTTGGTCCAGATTGAGCAGCGCCGGAATTTTTTTCTCGATTCAAAAGTTAATGAGCTTTTTTAGTCATCGAGTTTAATTGAAATCTAATAAAAACCATACTATCTTGCGTAAACACCTTTTTTTAGTCATCTAGTTAATTTGAATTATTATAAAACCTTACTATTTTCCGTAATCATCTTTTTTAGTTATCTAGTTTAATTAAAATTACATAGATCCATAGGCCTACTATTTTCCGTAAACACCTTTTCTTAGTCATCAACTCATCGAGTTTAATTAAATTCTCATAAAACCATACTGTTTCGCGTAAACACCTTTTTTAGTCATTGAGTTTAATTGGAATCTCGTTAAACCATAATTTTTCCGTAAACACCTTTTTTAGTCGAAGAAACTTTTTGTTTTCTCAGAAAAATCATTCTATTTTGCATAAACGTATTTTTTGCACATCGAGTTTAGTTTAAATCTCACAAAAACCATATTATTTTTCGGGCAAAAAAGTGTGTTGACCTTTTCTTAGTCATCGGGTTAAAATCTCATAAAACCCATTCTTTTTCCTTACACACGTCGAGTTTAGTAGAAATCTCATGAAACCATACTAACTTTCCGGACACACCCGTTTTAGTCAACGACTTTAATTGAAGTCTCACAACAACCATGCTATTTTCCCTGACAAAAAAGTGTTAATCATCGGATTCAAGTTTCGTTCGTGAAAGTTTCTTGGGGGCTAACCCCGGAAACTATACCAGTTTCCTTGTGACAGACCCGAATCTGGGCCTTCTTGAGGGTTTGAGCCCCCCTTAGCCCGTAATAAACTCCGCCCATGGACCCACTGATGTTCTATATCCCATTGTTGGTTTTCAAGAGGAATAATAAACAAAATACTTACTTACTTACTTACGTAACTACTTTCCATAATTTATTACTTCTAATGTTGAATATGACGCTGATTTGAGCCTGAAGAGAAGCTGAATTGAATGTAGCAGAAACTTGATGACATTGTGAATTTGTGACGTTGGGTGTTAAGCAAGGCTTTTGTAATAATTGATAACTCGTTAAAAGAGGTGTCTTATTTATACAGTATAATGTTCGCAAACTACCTAACGTTGGACTTAATAACTTTTAGTTAGAGCTTGGATTGTCCTGGAATTCATATCATTATAAATATTTGCTTCATCTGCTAAACATTTTTTCTCTCTCTAGTTCACTACTGAAGGTTGTGTACATGTCCTAACGCTTGAACATTGGGGGGGACAAATGCATGGGCCGTCCCCCCCAACGTCTTCATTGGGGGGACCGTCCCCCCCTGTCCCCCCCTAGGTTTCCGCCAGTGTGATTACGATATGGTTCAGGTCTCATCTGCAGCCAATAACTGGCCAAATCTTCATTTATAGTCCACAGAGCAGCATCTGTTTGTGGCACGTTTCTAACAGATTGATTCTCTTGTTTTAATGGTAGATCTATGGTAGTTTCAGATTTAGGCATATCAATGATATCATTGCTGAAATCAAGGGTGTCTGTTGTTGGCATTAGTGCTGATACCGCTGAGCGGCCTAAGCCTGAACTGCATCCAGCTTCTGACGCTGAGTCGACACCATCTATAAATTGCGGCACTTTTCGTGTTTTTACTGCCAGAAATTTATCAATACTACCACGTTGCTGTTTGCCTACCTCTTAAAGTTCGCGTTTTCTTTGACGTTTCTGCCAACCTGACTCAAATTTCTTCATTTTCTTTTGGCCTACTTATTTTATTTGCTTAAAAATTAAAATTAAAAAAGAAATAAGCAGCTACATAAACACTAAATAGTAGATAAAAATATAACATGGAACCAGTGATCCCGTTAAGGTCTGAATTCTTGGAGTCATGGACGCATCACATCAAGAAAGTTGGAGTCCACGCCAAATGGATGAGAGTCATGGACTCCACACACATCCATTTTTTGAGTCCCATCGGGCCACAGTAGGCTAAAATTTGCTAAATGCAAAAAAATCCGAAATTCTTATATTAGGCCCTGTATACGCGAATAGGCGACACAAATTTTTAATGGGGGACCATGGCCGGATTGGCCTCCTCTGGATCCGCCCCTGCCGCTAACAAGGACATCATTTCATAATTTTTTGGAGACTATAATATAGGCTAGTCTCCAAAAATTACTATTATGCCTATCAATCTTTCCGACGATAATTCCTACTTTTCAGCATTTTAGCATATTTCGTTTTCTTTTAATTCTCTTGATTTTAAGATCTATCCGACGACTGTCATTACTTTTTACGTCAGGAACGCTCATATGCATAGGACGCTCTCTAGCTGTCTAGCATATTATTGGTGACATAATTAGGCCTATAGCCTATATATAATATTATGTATAGGCTAAGTACGTCACTCATTATAACAAAGAAATAAAATATTCATAAATAGTTTATTGCATAAATTATTCACCAATCACCATTCACCAGTTTGTCGCACTACATAAACTGAGACAGTATAAGTAAGTGTTAGTGACACATAACATAGGCTACGGACCCCGCGGTATTTTTTATTGGTGTCCCATGGACGCATCGTTAATTTATTTGTGCGTCCATTCATAACTACGGTGCGTCCATGGACGCACGACCTTTATTTTTGTGCGTCCGGCGTCAAAATTTGTGCGTCCGGGACGCACGGACGCACACTAACGGAATCACTGCATGGAACATACACTGTGTCGTCTGTACCGTACGCATATCTGCGCCTATCTATATTTTATTTGGTGATGGGGTCGATCCGCGCATAAATTGATTACGCCATACGTCATCATTACAGTAGGCTACACAATTAATTAGTATACGTCGTCATTATAGTAGTAGTATGACAGTGCTGTAGAAGTTATACCTAGATATAGATGTATAGTTGGTATATCACATTGGTAATGGGTAAACATCTTCCTTGGTATTGGCAATAGTGTGTGTCATATCAGATGAAGTTGTCATCACAACAGCTCCATCTTCCTGTCGGGTCCTTGGCCCATGGCACCGGGGTGGGGGACCACATTGAGTCACTCTTCTGGTAGCTGCGCAGTGGAAAGTTTGGTGACGTATTCGAATTCTCTAGACCTGGATGTACCACGTGACCAGCCCACTCCCCAGAATCTATATAAACCCCTGAAGACAAAGAACCCGCATTCGGGGTGGAAACCATGGTCCTAACCGAATCGTTGTGTGGCTGATGATTAGTTTAGTGATTTCAGTATGAGAGTCTTCTATTGTCGGTATGTGCGCCATAGAAGCCCAGCTTCTATGTTCTTATTATCTTATATTCATTTTATTATGTAAGTCTTATTTTCCGTCATTATTGTATTCTGATATAATGTTCATTGCCGTAGTTGCTCATAATTAAACCTTTAAAATGTACAAGTCAATCTCTTCATTAGTGTGCAGCTAGTTCCCATCCCGCTAAATAGTTATACCTCATTTAGCATATAAGAATCTCCTTATTATAGTAGTGTTGTAGAAGGCCTGTTTTTATAATGCCACGTATTTTATATGCAATGCTTGTTTCAGAAATTAAACATTTTAAATAAGCCGGACTGTGACTTATATAAACAAATTCGATCGGATAATCGGATTTCTAAATGTTTTTTAAAATTTATTTTTACCCATAAAGAAGGCCTGGCGCAAGTGCGCCAGTTGCGCCATAGTTAATCTGGCACTGATTGTATGCCTGTAAATTAGAAACAAACCAAAGTTTATCTTACTTGCATTGTGCAGGCAATATCATCGGGTGATCACAGACTCACTTGTTTTGGCAATTCAATCCTTAGATGTCAAAGAAATTGAAATGTTGCTGAAAAGTGATTTTGAAATCGTCTACCCAAACAGCGATCATGACTCGGTTTTGAACACTGCAATGTGCTTAATTGGCTCAGGAATAACCAGGTGGGAAGATAGACTTAGTCCTACAAGGGATATACAGGGTGGGCCATAAAAGTAACCCCCTACCGTTTTTGCCAATATCTTGGCCAGAAGTAAGAATTTCGACATGCAATTTTACAGGCTTAAAGACAATTCATACATGTATTTACACGTGACGGCCAGATTTCATCAAAACATTTCAAACAGAGCAAAATTTATAGCACTTTTAGTGAGGCCGCCCACCGATTTTTGACGATTCAAAAACGCGACGCAACAAAAGTTGCAAAAATCCAATTGAATTATTCTGGCGAATATCTTGGTCAGAAGTAAGAATATCGAAATGAAATTTTACATGCTTAAAGAAAATTAATATCTACACGTGATGGCCAGGTTTTATCAAAATATGTTGAACAGAACAAAAGTTATACCACATTCAGTGAGACTCCCAGTTTTTTGCCGATTCAGAAGGGTAATGCAACAAAAAGTAGCAAAAACACAATTGTATTAAGTCTCACCTCAAATATTTGTTATCAAATAGCCTTGATATTGTCGGATGATCATTATTATTGCTATTTAAAAAATAAACAGGGTACCAGCGTAGCTGCACGTCACTAGGAAGTTACTTAGCAAGATGAAAATCAAATTGTCAAATAAGGAATCTGTCATATTAGTCAACAGGTCCATCAAGAACTTTGCAAAGAGACTCAAAAGACGTCTGGCACTGGTGGTGGGCACATTGAACACAAGTGCGAAGCACTACCAAGTTCATTTGACAACAGGTGTTTGCGATGAGACTTGATAAAATCGCGTTTTTTCACTTTTTGTTGCGTTTCGTGTTTGAATCGTCAAAAATCGGTGGGTGGTCTCACTAAAAGTGGGATAACGTTTGTTGTGTCAGAAATATTTTGATGAAATCTGGCCATCAAGTGTAAATATGAATTGTCGTTAAGCCTGTAAAGATCCATTTTGAAATTCTTACTTCTGGCCATGATATTGGCAAAAAACCTATTTTTTGCGTTTCGTTTTTGATTCGTCAAAAAACGGTGGGTGACCTGACTAAAGTCATATAACTTTTGCTCTGTTTAAAATATTTTGTTGAAATTTGACCATTGTACGTGAATATGAATTGCCTTTAAGACTGCAAAGTTTCATTTAAAAATTCTTATGTTTGGCCAAGATATCGGCTAAAAACCGTAGGGGGTTACTTTTTGTGGCCCACCCTGTGAAAAACAAACATCTGAATCCATTGCATACATGTAGGTCCGAAACATTCCTATGAATCGTGCAAGGTCTTCTTGAGTCTGGCAGATTTAATGTAAATTCTTTGGATTATTCATCCAGCACCGCACTCCATTATGCAGTTGAGAACTGTAGGTGTGGAATGTTCCCTTACGACGATTATAAAGCGATGGTTAACGCCATCATCGAACTTCTGTTAAAGTATAAGGCTAATATTAATGCGAAACCAGCGATGGAGAAACACCTCTTATGAAGGCCTCAACAAATGGATGCAGTCATATTGTCCAGTTATTATTGGATTGGAGAGACGAACTCGGTGCTGGAGTTGACTTGAATGCAAGAGATATGTACGGAGAGACTGCGCTTATTAAGGCAGCCAAGTGGGCCAGAGAAGATGTCGTTGAATTACTTTTGCAACACGGATGTTTGGATGAATTTCAAGATCATCGTGGATTCTACGCATTGCATGCGGCTATTTATGGTGGTGACTTGATTGACGATGTCTCGAGTGATTTCCTAGGATCGATTGGGATAGACGTGTCAGAGAATACATTAGCGTTGTTGAACGGACATGAAGGAAATGGTTTCAGAGAGAAGATTAGCTATAAACGGACCAAAAATGATGACATACAGAAGATAGTGAGAATGTTAGTAACTTATGGTCGTGCGAACGTAAATTCTAAAGATTTTCGAGGCAATACAGTCCTTGATTTGGCTGTGAAGTCAAAACTGCGCATCAGCCAACAGACAATTGAGACGATTATGAAATGTGGTGGTGGTAGTTTATGTGCTTCTGCGAATAGACATCCGCAAAGTTCAGAAAATACTTTTCAAAATGCATATAATTTGGGGAAAACTCCACTCCATCGTTTGTCTGCAGTCCTACCTGAAATGTCTGATTGGCAAATACGTGAAGTCTTTGACTCATCATATCTTTTAAACAAAAATCCTTATAAAGACTTGTTTGAAACCACGGCGGTTGCAAAAGACTACAGAGGCAGAACAGCATTGCATTATTCCATTTTCCCTAGCTTTTTATCGTTTGATGACAGAGTAGTTCTATTGCAAAATATCCTAAAAATAAAACGCATCCTTAACGAAAGAGACAACTACGGAAGAACACCTCTGCATTATTGCCAAAGCACAGATGTCTATGAGTCACTTATTGAGCAAGGAGCTGACGAACATATACCAGATATCGATGGAAAAACACCTCAAGATTTCAAACAACTGAGATGGAAAGAATATAGCAGATGCGATTTGCCTTTGGGAGTATCTCGTGTGCTGGATTATTGTTTAGACGACGATGATGATTGTGAAGAACGGACCCACTGTCGGACCGGTTATAAAAGCAAATTAAAAGACCAATTAAATATGAAAAACTTGATGCTACGATGATTTGGAAGGATTCAAACGACGCCTACCGCGATCATTTTTCAACAACTATGTGCGAAAAAGTCTGGCAGTTCATGAATAGGTTGTCAGACGAAATTGGGAAAAAGGATCCGAGATTTGAATGTCAGCCTGTGTTGATTGGCAGTGCTGAAGAAGGGACAAAAGTTAGATTACCAGACGATTTTGATTTCAATATAATTCTCACAAAATTCAGTGAACTGTGCGAAGTTGTTCCGTCACCTGAGGCGCCAAGTGGATTTGTTCACCTGAAAAGAAAATCTAATTATGCTGAACGCTGGCATGCAATTCAAGACTTTAACAATGAAGAGAACTTCGATATGTTTTTCAACAATGATGGTTTTCTTCTGACTACGGAAATCGCATCTAGATTCAGAATTCTATACCATCAAATACTGAGTGAGTCAGAGTTTTGGGACGGAGAAGATGTTTCAGAATGGGAAACATGTAACGAAATCGGTGTGGTTTATTTCAAAGAGGAGCAACAGTTCAACGAGTCTGAAGTTGCAAATGATTTTAGACCTTCAACACATCTTTGCAGTAGTATTCTACTGAAACTGAATCGTCCGATCAATGGCAGATACATGTTAACAGATGTATCTTTGGATATCGTTCCCTGCATTCGGATAAACGATTTCTGGCCAGAGGAGGCATTGTCTAGTGACAAAATAAAGTGTGGAGGATGTCATCTGGTGTTTGATCAACCGCAGAGAAAGTATCCATGGGTTCCATTTTCAGATCCATTTGTCAGAATCTCATTTGCACCGGCAGAAAGTCGATTAATCAAAGAATGTTCAGCTGTTGCAAGAGCGGCTTATATGGTTGGAAAACATCTAATTTCTTATATTAAGCCGAAACTCACATATGTTCTGAAGACTTGTCTTCTCTACTGCATCGAAGCGTTAAAGGATTGCACAAGCAACAGTTCACTCTATGAAGACATAAATCCAGTTGAACTTAGTTACTTTGTTGAGAAATTGATGTTGTGTTTCCACGAGTTCTACCTAAAAGATTTCCTTCCATGTTACATGATGCCGTCCTTTAATTTGCCAATCGAAGATAAGTTCAAATCTAAGCACGATAGGCTTCTGAATGATTCAAATTTTCGATACCCGTTGTTTGCTTGTAAGTTGTATAAATGTCTTTGTACAACAGAATCTGAGGTTGACGTTTGTATTCCGACTCCTGAGCCACTGAATGAAAACTTCAACAGGGAGGAGCTACTGAAAAAACTGATCATCAGTTGAGCATAGATGCGTACTCTGTACAGCACTAAAACCAGAAGAAAAGCAATGTATCAAAAACATATTAATGCAAATAGGACCAAGTTGAAAAAGAATGATTTGGCCGAAACGAACTGAATGATGTAAGCTTATCGCATTCATAATAAAGGGAACAAACTAGTTTGGATAAGTAGAAAAGCCTATTATGATGTCATTACAGGAGACTTGGCTGTTAGTCATTACATGTGTTAGGTCGTAAACAAAGGTTCATGGATTTTTGTTGCTTAATAGGGCTGCGAACTTTTGATTTTGTAATTCCGGGACTCCCGCAGTCATTTTGTCATAAGCAACTTGCACTGTCGACGTAACTGCATTATTTTAATGCAACAAAATTAATGTTGTGTCAATCCAATATAGGATCTACAATCTAGCCTATAACGAAATAGGTCTATCTAATAATTTTGCAGATAAATCCTTTGAGAAAGAGATGTCGAGGTTTTCAGTTCCAGTAACTAAGGTATACTACCAGATTAGGGGCCTAACCATGCAGACGTATGAGCCCAGCTTTAGCGATGTTAATAGGCCTAAGTAGTCTAGGTTCAATGGTTCATACAATAACAGAAGTCATGCATGTGGATTAGGCCTAGGCTACATAATACATATGCCCTTTATTAAATTAGTCGGTCTGAGATCATAGAGAAGAACCTTTCCTAAATGTATAGGCATATAATAGCAATTTCTGCCGAGTTTTAAGTTGCCCCAGAACACTCGACACGATGACATATTAATCAGTAGGCCTACATGTCATGTTAAAAATTTATATTTATGAACAGTTCGCCCAGAAAACCTAATTGCGGTGTTAGACAACATAATGCCGAATGCGCGCCCACTCTCTCTCTCTCCCTTCCTCCCTCCCTGCCTGCCTACATCCTTCCCTTCCTCCCTGCCTGCCTCCCACCCACCCACTCTCCCTCCTTCCCTGCCTGTCTGTCTGTCCCTCCCTCCCTTCCTTCCTCCCACCATCCCCGTCTGTCTGCCTGTCTGTCTGTCTGTCTGTCTCTCTCTCTCTCTCTCTCTCTCTCTCTCTCTCTCTCTCTCTCACAAAAAGCATGAAAAATCTAGGACACACGACTCAACATCCTACCGGATGTAGACCTAAGTGGTTTGGAAAGTTTGTAACACTTCAGACAGGCATTGTCCAACATTATATGTTCAGCCAATAGATCGCGAACTCACCGTTCAACTTATTGAATTGGGTGCGCAAAGTAAGAGCAACATTGTAGAAATAGATATCTTCAAATTTCAGGACAATTTGGGATGAATTGTCAGAACTTCAGTAAGTGATAATATACGGTTCTCCCACCACAAACATTGAGGAGGATCATATCCTGGTTTCCCCAAGTCTCCGCCCATGAGTCTACTTGGCTGAAAACAATTATGAATTATCTTAAAACTGTGTTTTAACCGCTTCTCATTTTGCGCAAAAAATGCATCTCGATTAAACGTAAAAGGCTATGTTTTTTCTTGTATTATACAACAGACAAACAAGCAGAAGACAGGCAGACGGATACAAATAGATACACAGACAGACAAAAACCGATTACAGATAGAGCAGGAATAAAATTGCATTACTCCCAAGTCTCCGCCCATGAGTCTACTTGGCTGAAAACAATTATCTTAAAACTGTGTTTTAACCGCTTCTCATTTTGCGCAAAACATGCATCTCGATTAAACGTAAAAGGCTATGTATTTTCTTGTATTATACAACAGACAAACAAGCAGAAGACAGGCAAACGGATACAAATAGACACAAAGACAGATAAAAACCGATTACAGATAGAGCAGGAATAAAATTGCATTACTCAATAAAAGCGAAAATAATAATTATAGAACGCGTGAAGATGAAGGAAAGGTAAACAAACGATGAAAAAGCTGACAGACAGACAGACATACAGAGACAAACACACAGACGCAGAGAGCGAAAACAAAAATAGAGAAAGGACCATACAGAGAGAGACAGACAGACAGAGACAGACCGAGAGAGAGACACACACAGACAGACAGAGAGAGCATGCAGGGCTGAGAGGATAGGGTCAATCGTTCTATAATGTTTCTTAGTATCGTGCAGTTGGTGTAATGTAAAGTATATTATGTCGGTGTTATTCATTCGGTGTCATTTTCGTTTCTTCTTGTCCTTGTTCTTTCTCGAACCGTACGTTGGTGGCTCGGCAACTGGAAACTGGAGCAAGAGACCTGCACCACAACACATCACAACGCACGTTTATTTAACCAATCACACAGGCGTAAACCTATAGCTAAGAAGAACCTGATGCAGGAAGTAATCCAAAAGGAAGATGGGATTGTTTGGTCATAATCATATCATATGCATGATGAACGACGACAGAAAAATCAAGACGTTACTGTTCCGATTATGTTCGGAAGGATGGATGGATCAACTAAAGAAGGAAGACCTCATAGGGAATGCATGGACAATATTACCGGATGAAGTGGACTACAACTTCAAGAGTTGAGTGATGCCGCAATAGACAGACAACAGTGGAGGAGGATGGTAAAAAATTCTATCGGATATCTACGGGCATTGAGCCCATGGTTGTTGATAATGATGATGATGATCCTGATCACATAGTGTCATAGGTCGTGATAGACGTAGGGCTATACGAAATGCTGATACTCAAACATACATTTGTGGGGCGCGGTGGTGTGGGGGCATGTTTGGTGTCATAGAGTCGGAAGGCTGCGGGTTCAAATCCACCCTCAAGCCGCCGCGTAGGGAACTTGCGCAAGTCCGTCACTCGCAATTGCTCAGCTCTTAGCTTGAAACTCCGATGCGATGTCAGCGCTGTAGCCGGGAGCGCCTCTGAATGGTAAGCTTGAAGGGGCGCTATAACAAGTGCACAATACAAACAAACAATGTGACAGAAACATTTTCTGCGTTGTCAGGCGCTGTATCCGGAAGGCAAGGTTTGCCAAGGTTGCTGTACTGTGTTTTGACAGAAGGTGGAAGGTATCTCTCGCTATAGCTGTCTGACAGCCATGTCAGAATGCATGCATAGAAGAACAAACGTCTGTGTATCTGTCTGTTCGTTTGATTGTCTGTCTCTCTGTGGTATTCGGAGACGGCTTAAATAAATTTTTCTTCACAGTTTGAACACGGAACACTAGCAGGTAGGCTTAGTGCCTACACTATTGGATAAGTTTTCTGATTTTGAACAGTTTTCGTGAATAAGCCAGTGCCCAGCGCAGGGTATCCGGTCAAAACCGCGCACACATAACCGCGCACGATCACTACCGCGTTGATCACGACCGGGCATTTATAGACACGTCGTGATATAAGTACATACATAGATACTTACATACATACATACATACATACATACATACATACATACATACATACATACATACATACATGCATACATGCATACATACATACATACATACATACATGTACATACATACATACATACATACATACATACATGTACATACATACATACATACATACATACATACATACATACATACATACATACATACATACATACATACATACATACATACATACATACATACATACATACATACATACATACATACATACATACATACATACATACATACATACATACATACATACATACATACATACATACATACATACATACATACATGTACATACAAACATACATACATACATACATACATACATACATACACACATACATACATACATACATACATACATACATACATAGACCTACATACATACATACATACATGTACATACATACATACATACATACATACATACATACATACATACATGTACATACATACATACATACATACATATATACACACATACATACATACATACATACATACATACATACATAGACCTACATACATACATACATACATACATACATACATACATACATACATACATACATACATATAAAACATACATAGGCTACATACATTGATATTAGTATGAAGTAATCCCTTGTAATCGCGTTAGTATAATTACAAAGTTCAATGCATAACAGTTTAACATCTAGAGCGTTTTGATCAATGTAGGTCTACTGTCATGTCATGTCAATACACCGACGTCGCTGCGCGACGGTTGGCTACATGAGTGGACCAAAGTACTCCAGCAATATCTATCCTTTACAGTCCGCAATAGCGCCGCTCCTGATAAACCGGTCCACAGCGTGATGTTATCAAGCCAGCATATTCTAGGTCTACCGCGACCGCGAACACCCTGCACTAAACCCGTCATGACACTATTTTCAATATTGTCCTACTGTCGCAGGATGTGACCGAAGTAACGTAATTTCCGGGTTTTGACATGACCTAATAACTCGCTTTTTGTCCCTGCTAAATTGTAAACTCGTTCATTAGTCAACATTTCTGTCCATGAAATACGTAGTAGTTTCCTGATGCATTTGTTTTCGAAAGCCTGTATAAGTCTTTCCTCCTCCTTCTTTAGAGTCCACGTCTCACAACCGTATGTTGCCACTGGCCACACTAAGGCCCTCATCAGTCGTATCTTTGTCTTGGAGCTGATTGCCTTGTTCTTCCAAACCTTTGTCAACTTAATCATGACTGATGTACCCATGGCTAACCTTGACTTTACTTCTACATTACAGTCTGCGTCTTTCGTTATTCTGCTTCCCAGATAGACAAAGGAGTCTACCTGTTCTAATCTACCATTGATTACTCTTATATCCAACAACGTGTCTACTATGTGCGGCCTATTTTTAAATGCTTGTGATAGTTCAATGCATAAAAATTCGTCAAGAAGTCTTTAGAACAGTTGAACATCTAGGCGACTGCATCTGCGACCCCACGAACGTTGCACTAGCGAAATTAAACAGATGCGCAAACAAACGCGGTAATGATCGTGCGCGGTTATGAGGGTGCCCGGTGTTGAAAATCGCGGTTCTGTGTACGCGGTTTTGTGTGCGAGGTTTTGATAGTAAACCCCAGTGCAGTGTTGCCACTGAGAAATCCCTAGCTTTCGAAATACTAAAGTGTCTTTGAACAGAAGCACTGTGGATATACATGTAAGCTTACAGTCTTATACAAACCCTTCCTAAACGACTTTGGGCGTTGTATATGTAGGCCTACAATAATGTACATGACTAAATATAGTAGGAATCTGCTAATAGGATATCACCATCATGAAGCATGCCCTCCTGGGGCGTTGAATGATGCGGCAACAATTTCCCTCCAGAGACCGCGATCTTCCGCCAGATCACGCGACGGGCGATGTGGCATCCGAATTGAATTCTTGCCCATCATTTTCATAGGCTGAATGTTCCTCGGTTGAGTCGCCACTCATACGCGAGTAGATCAGATTCAGGCAGGTTGATCATCCCGGCGTTGACTACATCAGTCATCCGTCTTCACTCCATGACCCTGGAGCAGGGGGTTGTTGTTTTAGGCTAGCCCATAGCCGGATGCAGTTTAATGTCATACCCCCGTCTTCACTCCATGACCCTGGAGCATAGGGGTTGTTTTGGGTTAGCCAAATAGCCGGATGCAGTTTAACGTCGTACCCCCGTCTTCACTCCATGATCCTGGAGCATAGGGGTTGTTTTGGGCTAGCCCATAGCCGGATGCAGTTTAACGTCAGCATAGGGGTTGTTTTGGGCTAGCCCATAGCCGGATGCAGTTTAACGTCATACCCAGGACAGGATACACTTATTATAAATGGGGATCAAGGTCTATGATGGTTTTTCTGCTGGGTTTCCCAACTGTAAAAACCGGCGCAACATCTAAAAAATACCCAGGAATCGGGATGGCCATGGCGTGCGATGATATAGTTTGATGTTTCGTTAGTGAATGATGGTAAGACTAACATTATTGGCCTAACTTATAAAGCAAATTATTAGTCACCTAATGTTGCATTGTTATGCATTAGTAGGCCTATAGGGTCTGGTTTGCCGTATGCCACAAACCGCATGGTTTCAATTTATTGGAGCTCTTGTAAATCAGCCTCGGCTTTAACACCATGGCTGAGGCTGCTGATGCTGCCTTCTTCAAATACTTAATTAAAGACATAGCTAGGCCTATAATCAAAGACAATGATCACGTTCTTTGTAAATTTTTCTCATCTAGACCTCCTGGTAAATACAATCTGCGCCCTAGACCGCATCCATTTGAACTAATCAATAAAAGCAATAAAAACTTCATGACACGGATGCTGTATAAAACGTTTATTAGGCTTTATTCGCTGCTCTCTTTATGTCATTATGTGCGTGATAACTGTCGCGTTATAATAATAATAATAATAAAAATAATAATAAAAATAATAATAATAATAATAATAATAATAATAATAATAATAATAATCAATCAATCAATCAATTTTCGTTTAATCAAAACTTCAGGCTGGCAGAACGCAGCATGTTAGGCTACATACAACTAATTTTACAAAGGTGTTAGGGCCTATAATATATGAGTTCAGTTTATATAAGCAACAGAAAAAATATTTTGCTTGAATTAATATTAATTAATCTATGTTTGTTAGGTTAAAACCATGGGCGGAGACATAGGGGGGGACAGGGGGGGACGGTCCCCCCCAAAGAATGTGGTGGGGGGGACGGTCCATGTATTTGTCCCCCCCAATCATTAAGTGTCAGAACATGAACACTTGATGAACACACTGCAGGCGACTGACGACTTTACAATGTTATAAGGAGATTTTCGAACAATTACTAAAAAATCTGTTCAACGCATAAGAGCGATGCCATTAAAGAAAACGGATACATCGTCCCTTTTTGAAAACACCTTACCTGGACACCCTTTAATTCTTTCTTCATAAAAGCTTTATAATTGTATTTATCTTGAAGCTTATAATATACTTTTGACCATAACTAGTGGAAAAATTATGTAAGAAGTATTGCATGTGAATTATAATTTTAGTTGTATTTGTTTGCTTTTTTAGTGTGGTTTGTGTGTGTGTATGTGGGCGTGTGTGTTTGTGTGTGTTAACTAATTCTGTAATAGATTAAATAGGCATTGAAATCAAACGATTTTTGCTATTATTGTTTAAGCTTTTAGATGATGGCTGAATGATTTGATTTTCATAATAATGTTGAATATCTAATCTATTTGATTATATATGTATTAATTCAAAATAAATAAAAATTAAAATCAGAAATGAATGTATATTTAAATATATGTATGTTTATGCATGTATGTTAAATGGTGACACTAAATAATGACAAACGTATCAAAGAGGACCTACAGCAACCACCTTATGAACACTGTCGACATGGAAATACAAATTCCAGAAGAAGAACAATGAAAAGAAAAAAAGATAAACATTATAGGCAGAAACTGCGGAACATTTAAACAACTTACTTAGACTTAGACTTAGTCCTTCCTGTGCATGTCTGCACACCGGGCGACGCATCTCCTCCACTCGTCTCTATCCATCGCCAGTTCTTCCGCCTCCTCCCACGTCAGCTACAGGCATCTTAAGTCGCTTCTAATTGTTTCTGGCCAGTTCTTCCTTGGTCTTTCTCGTTTTCTTTTTCCTCCAGTGTCCCAGATCATCACTTGCTTCGCTCTTCTGTTGTCGTCCATGCGAAAGACATGCCCCATCCATCTTAGTATTTTCATTCTAATGATGTTTTCCATAGTATCCTGTCCTGTTCTTTCTCTTATACTCTTGTTTGTTACCGTGTCCCGCCATGATACGTGAAGAATTCTTCTCAACCTTCTATGGTGCGCCGCCTCAAGTCTCCTCCCGTCTGCCGCTGTGAGGAGACTTGAGGCGGCGCACCATAGATGGTTGAGAAGAATTCTTCACGTATCATGGCGGGATAAACAACGGTGAACTGAAATACATTGATACTGTAACTTTAAAGACGTCAACAGCCTTTGTTGCTATAAGATGTCGTTAAACTGTTGAATAATAAAAAAGAATTAAAATAATTTGATTTTACCCATCAACCAGGGTATCAGTCTCAATGAGAAGATTCACAAAGAGAAGATTGACCATTAGGCGAACTTTAATTACTTTAAAAATTAACATTCATATTATTTCTGTGATTACTGTCTAAAATATTTGCACATCTCTTTTAAGAGATGTTCATCCTACAAGAATAGCGTCTCGAGCAATTACAATTACTTTAAAAATTAACATTCATGTAATTTTTTGTGAATACTGTTCATAGTATTCGCACACCTCTTTTAAGAGATACTCATTCTACAAGGAATAACACCTGGATCAATTACAATTACTTTAGAAATAAACATTCATATAACTTTTTTGTGATTATTGTTCATGTTATTTGCACACCTCTTTTAAGAGATAATCATCCTACAAAAATAGCGTCTCGAGCAATTACAATTACTTTAAAAATTTACATTCATTGCATTTTAGTGAAAACTGTTCATAGTATTTTCACACCTCTTTTAAGAGTTACCCATCCAACAGGCATAACAATAGGAACAATTACAATTACTTTTAAATTTAACATTCATACGATTATTTGTGATTACTGTCCAAAATATGTGAACACCTCTTTTAAGAGATACTCATCACACAGGAATAACACCCTAGAGCAATTATAATTACTTTAAAAATTAATACTCATGTCTTTTTTGTAATTACTGTTCATAGTATTTGCACACCTCTTTTAGAAGATACTCATCCTACAGGAATAACCTCTTGAACAATTACAAATACTTTAAAAAATTACATTCATATTATTTTTTGTGATACTGTTCATAGTATTTGTACACCTCTTTTAAGAGATACCCATCTTACAGGAATAACCTCTGAAACAATTACAATTACTTTAAAAAGTCAACTTTCATATCTTTTTGAGATTACTGTTCATAGTTTTTTGCACACCTCTTTTAAGAGATACGCATCATACAGGAATAACACCTTCGAGAAATTATAATTACTTTAAAAATTTCCATTCATGTCTTATGTCTTTTTTGTGATTACAGTCCACGATATTTGCACACCTCTTTTAAGAGATACTCATCATACAGGAATAACACCCTCGAGCAAATACAATTACTTAAAAAATTAATATTCATGACTTTTTGTGATTACTGTCCACAGTATTTTCACAATTCGTTGATGAGGCATTCATCCTACAAGAAAAGCGTCTCGAACAATTACAATTACTTTAAAAATTAACTTTCATGTCAATACTGTTCATAGTACTTGCACACCTCTTTTAAATATAAATTATAATCATTCTACAAGAATTAAAATCGCGATTTTTGCGACTTTTTTCGTGATAATCTCGAGATTTACGCGACTTTTTCTCGTAATCTCGCGACATTTTTTTCGAAATCTGGCAACCCTGTTATAAAGCGCCTCTAATTAGTTGTCAAAATTTCTGGACACTTTTTTTAGTCGTCAAAAACACCTTTTTTAGGCTTCGCGCTTAATTAAGCGATCGTCATTCGGCCGCTCGTCCGTCCCCCCCAAAGTTCGGACCAGGTCTCCGCCTATGGTTAAAACAAAAACAAAAAATTGATCTAGGTTTGCTAGGTTTAAAAATGTTTTTGAATAGTACTCTAGAGATAAAGTTACAATTATCTTTTTCCGGAAAAGAGAAGTCATGAGCCCGAGGACGGAGTTCATGACCACAGTAGGGGCGAGGCGGAGGGAATAGTCGGTACAGTACATGTAATTTATAATTGCGTATTGCGTTGAACAGGCGTTCATCAGCTTCATCTGCCATCTCTGATGCACTGGAGGATTGAGATGGTAGGTACTGTTTGCGCTTCATCTTCCTCAGCAGCCGCTCAATTCGTTCTCGTTCCTCAGCGGTGGTATAACCCCACCAGGCTGGGGAGGCATACATTAATAATAAAATATAATATTCTTTAAATTGACTTTAATGATTCAATCTGACAAACCGCAGAATGATTACAGGTACAGGTAATACGAAAAGCGGCCCACTATAGCACGACACACAGGTCGGCTTTACAGCAGTGGGTTCGGTAGCTTAACACTATTGGCCTAAGTGCTGGATCACTTCTAGTTCGGCCAGGCCAGAAGTGGGAAGGGCTAATTTTTATGTCGACTGGTTATTCTGTCAATCAAACGAATATACATCTGTTAAAGGCCTATGGTGTTTAGTAGCAAAATGAGGGTGATGAGGGTCAGTTTTAGTCCTGTATAAATGTGCACTGTAATTTATTCAAAGATTTCAAGTAGGTTGTTGTTTTCAAAGATTATATCTTTGTTCGAAGTCCGCGACTGTTTTTTCCATAATCAGTTGCGTGGATTTCTCTCTGTGTGTAAGCTATGATTGCATTATGCTTAGCATAGGCCTAAAGGCCCAGCAACCGTGGCACTATTATTGTCTACGTCTATATAGGCCGCCGCCATGTTTTTTTGTTTCAGCCAAGAACCAGTTACCCGGATGTCCACGTGCTCGTTCCGTTTGCAGCTGTAGCCGTCCGCAGACGATCATAGATCTCGAGTGTTGGAACTTGGAACGCGCTGTCTCTGGCCAAAATGTCCAGTTTGAAGCACAGACGAGATTCTTCCGCTGTCAGTGATGATGAGAAATATTGGTAAAAATCTGCATTATTTTTTTTACCATGGTGAAATAGTTTCAAATGGTTGAGAAATGATCAAAATGGTAGATTCTTTCATTTAAACTAATTTATTTTTAATTAATGACCTAAATTGATTAGACCTACACCAAGGGCGGATACAGAAACTTTGGACCGGGGAGGGGGCAAAAATTCTTGGCCTTGGTTTTGGAAAAAATTTTCTTTAGTATCCGCCAAAAAAGTTGATGAACTTTTTCTTCTGGCGAAATTTCCGGGAAAATTATACCATTTTTTTAGTCATCTGCCAAAATTTTCGAGAAAATGTTACCATTTCATATGCCAAAAAAGTTGATGACCTTTTTTTTAGTCGTCTGGCAAAATTGTCGGGAAAATTATACCATTTCATCCGTCAAAAAACTTGATGACCTTTTTTTGTCATCTGGCAAAATTTTCGGAAAAATTATGAATAAAAAATTATAAGCTTCTTGAAACCATAAAATTATGGGGGGGGCCACGATACATGGGCATTTCTAAATGGGGGGCATGGCCGGATTTTCCCCACCCTGGATCCGCCCTTGACCTACACTCAGAGTATTTATAGCAACAATATTAGTATCACTATTCACTTATTAAATTTGATTTTGATTTGATTCGATGTAGGCCTATTGTATTTAGTGCCAGCTTTATTCTCATGATTCTATAGCAATTCGTCTTAAGTTTGGTGTTGAACAGATTATGATAGGACCTATTTGTCTATAGGGACTGCACTCTTTGTAAAATTCTTTCTTAGGACTACTGAAAGTTGATAGCCTAGCTAATAATTACGCTTTTACATGTTCCAGGCAGGCATTTTCGCGTATATAATATTTGTTACAAATAACGTAAGATGATTATTGATTGGTGTTGAGACAATAATATTTGGTCGATTATTCCAGTTTACACCATGTTCCAATAATGTTGGAATCAACTTTTGAATCAACTGGAAAACTTGATTGATTTCATATAGGCGGCAATAGGCCTACTCCTATTTAGCCTACTGTCAATCTGATCAATATATTTGATATTCTCATTCAATTTCATTACGTTGTCACGCTCTATGGCTTTCAATTAAATGGAATGGTTGATTGATTGATTGATTGTATGCCTGTAAGATATAAATAAACGCAAGATTATCTTACTTGCTTTGTGCAGGCTAGATCATCAGGCGATCACAGACTTGTTTGTTTCGGCAATTCGATTTTTAGATGTCGACAAAGTTGAAATGTTGTTGAAAAGTGATTTTGAAATCGATTACCCAAATAGCGATCATCACTCGGTTTTGCATAGTGCAATGAGATTAATTACGGTAGGAACAAGCAGTTGGGATGATATAGTTAACAAACATCTGAATCCATTGTATAAGTCGGAAACATTCCTAAGAATCGTGCAAGATCTTCTTGAGTCTGGCAGGTTTAACGTAAATTCTTTGGATTATTCATCCAATACCACTCTTCATTTTGCAGTTAAATACTGTAGTTGTAAAGCCTTCCCTGGCGACGAGTATAAAGCTATGGTTAAAGCTATCATCAAACTTCTTTTAAAGAATAATGCTAATATAAATGCGAAAACCAGCGATGGAGAAACACCGCTTATGAAGGCCTCAAGAAACGGATGCAATCATATTGTTCAGCTGCTATTAGATTGGAGAGACGAACTCACTGCTGGAGTTGACTTGAATGCAAGAGATATGTACGGAGAGACTGCGCTTATTAAGGCAGCCAGGAGAACCGACGTTAATGTCGTTGAATTGCTTTTGCAACACGGATGTATGGATGAATTTCAAGATCATCGTGGATTCTACGCATTGCATGCGGTTATTTATGATCGTGACTTAGATCTAATTCGCGATGCCTCGAGAGATTTCCTAGGATCAATTGGGATAGAGAAAACATTAGCGTTGTTGGACCGTGATGATGTCAAATTTAATCATCTGAAAGAAACGATTAGCAAAAACCTGAAT
Source organism: Lumbricus rubellus (assembly GCA_945859605.1). Taxonomy (NCBI): domain Eukaryota; kingdom Metazoa; phylum Annelida; class Clitellata; order Crassiclitellata; family Lumbricidae; genus Lumbricus; species Lumbricus rubellus. The sequence goes on from OX243825.1 coordinate 20,691,011, forward strand.
AAAATGGATGACATACAGAAGATAGTGAGAATGTTAGTAACTTCTGGTGGTGCAGACGTAAATTCTAAAGATTTTCGAGGCAATACAGTCCTTGATTTGGCTGTGAAGTCAAAATTGCGCATCAGCCAAGAGACAATTGAGACGATTATGAAATCTGGTGGTAGTTGCTGTGCTTCTGCGAATAGAAATTCGCAAAGTTCCGAAAAAACTTTTCAATATGCTGATAATTTGGGGAAAACTCCAATCCATCGTTTGTCTGCGGTCCTACCTGAAATGTCAGTATCGGAAAAAATTGAAGTCTTTGACTCAACATATCTTTTGGAGTGCAATCTTTATAAAGAATCGTTTGAAACCATGGCGGTTGGAAAAGACCAAAGAGGCAGAACAGCATTGCATTATGCCGTTTTGCCTACTTTGTTCTTGTCGGATGACCGAGTTCTATTGGGAAATATCCTAAAATTAACAAACATCATTAACGAAAGAGACAACTACGGAAGAACACCTTTGCACTATTGCCAACGCACGGATGTCTATGAGTCACTTGTTGAGCAAGGAGCTGACGAATATATGCGAGATATCGATGGAAAAACACCACAAGATTTCAAACAACTGCGATTGGAAGAAGATAACAGAAGCAATTTGCCTTTGGAAGCAACTCGTGTGCTGGTTTATTGTTTCGACGACGATGGTCATTGTGAAGAATGGTTCGAACTAGAAGACCAATTAAATATGAAAAAACTAGATGCTGAGATCATCTGGAAGGATTCAAAATACGCCTACCGCGATCATTTTTCAACAACTATGTGCGATAAAGTCTGGCGGTTCATTAACAGGTTGTCAGACGAAATTGGAAAAAAGGATCCGAGATTTGAATGTCAACCTGTATTAATTGGTAGCGCTGAAGAAGGAACAAAAGTTGGATTACCAGACGAATTTGATTTCAATTTCATTCTCACAAAACTCAGTGAATTGTGTGAAGTTGCCCAATCACCTGAGGCGCCAAGTGGATTTGCTCACTTGAAAAGAAGATCTTATAATGCTGAGCGATCAAGTCAAGTCATTAACAATGAAGAGAGCTTTGATAGGTTTTTCAACAATGATGGTTTACTTGTGACTACAGAAATCGCATCTAGATTCAGATTTCTGTACCTACAAATAATGAGGGAGTCAGAGTTCTGGGACGGAGAAGATGTTTTCGAATGGGAAACGCATAACGAAATCGGTTTGGTTTGTGACAAAGAGGAGGAAAAGTGTAACGATTATGAAGTTGCAAATGATTTTTGCAGTAGTATTCGACTGAAACTGAATCGTCCGATCAATGGCAGATACATGTTCACAGATATATCTTTGGATATCGTTCCCTGCATTCGGATAAACGATTTCTGGCCAGGAGAGGCGTCCAGTGACAACATAAAGTGTGTAGGATGTCATCTGGTATTTGATCAACCTCAGAGAAAGTATCCATGGGTTCCATTTTCAGATACATTTGCCAGAATCTCTTTTGCACAGGCAGAGAGTCGATTAATCAAAGAGTGTTCAGCTGTTGCAAGAGCGGCTTATATGGTTGGTAAATATCTGTTTTATTATGATAAACCAAAACTCACGTATGTTTTGAAGACTTGTCTTCTGTACTGCATCGAAGCGTTAAAAAACTGCACAAGCAACAGTTTACAATACGAAGACATAAATCCAGATGAACTAAGATTTTTTGTTGAGAGACTGATGCTATGTTTTCACGAGTTCTACCAACAGGATTTCCTTCCATGTTACATGATGCCATCCTTCCATTTGCCAATCGAAGATTGCTTGAAATCTAAACACGATAAGCTGCTGAATGAATTAAGCTTTCGATACCCGTTGTTTGCTTGTAAGTTATATAGGAGCGTTTCTACAACAAACAATGAGGTTGACGTTTGTATTCCAACTCCTGAGCCATTGAATGAACATTTCAACAGAGAGGAGCTACTGAGAAGACTTTCAGAGGATAATTGATCATCAGTTGAGCGTAGACGTGTGCAACCGGATCGCCTTGCGAAGGAGCGAAATGTTCGATCTGATAGCAAAGGTGAATTGCAGGTTATATCGAAAACAAGCAGAAAGAGAAGAAAGCAGATTAACGCGAACAAGACCAAAGTGAAAAGAACAGATTTGGTAGAAACGAACTGAACGATGTAAGCTGCTTAGCACTTTCATTACAAAGGGAAAAGTCTAGTTTGGATAAGTAGAATGTTATGAAGTCATCACATGTGCAGTAGACTTGGATATCAGACATTACCTGTATAACCTGTGATAGGTCATAAACGAAGGTTAATGGATTGTCGTTGCTTAGTAGGTTGCCTACTTTTGATTTTGTCATTCCGGGACTCCCAATGTCACTTTGCTTTAAACATCACTGTTGCATTGTCCACATAACTCAATTGAATGCAATAGGCTATATGTTGTGACAGTACAATAATTATAGGATCTACAATCTAACCTAATAAAAATAGACTAGTCGTTAATAATTTTGCAGATAAATCGAGCTTTTAAGTTCCAGTAACTTAGCAGGCCTACTATACCAGAGTAGGTGCAGACGTATGAGCCCAGCAATGGCGATGTTCATAGGCATTTAGGCACAATGTAGCTTATGCTCATACAATTATATGCCTACGTCCTGCACGCAGATTAGGCCTACGGATTTCATTTATTAAATTAGTAGGTCTGCGATCCGAGAGCTGAACCTTTCATAAATTTATAGGCCTACTTCTGCTGACTTTTAAGCTGTCTCAGAACACTAGATAAAAAGTCATAGAAATCAGTAGATAACAACAACCTTGTGCTCAGTAGTGTAGTCCTATAAATGAAGTGGGGAACACTCTTTATAATAATATTATTATGAGTATTATTATTAATATTCCATTATCTCTGGAAAAAAGTGGAGGAACGGCGTTCCCCCGCGTCCCCCCCCCCCCGACCACACCACTGCTTGTGCTGTCAGTTCGTTGAACTCTAGCGATCGTCTTTATCCCTGGAAAAAGTGGGGGAACGGCGTTCCCCCGCGTCCCCCCCCCCGACCACACCACTGCTTGTGCTGTAAGTTCGTTGAACTCTAGCGATCGTCAAGGCCAGCCTTCTCCATTGCTTTCTTTCTGTTGTCGCTTTTCTTAGTTGTTCCAGATTCATTCCTGTTGTTTCTTGAACATCGTCCAACCATCTTTTCCTTGGTCGCCCTTGTTTTCTCCTTCCCTCACCGCATGCCAGCATAATATCTTTCTCCGAACCATTTGAACGCATAACATGACCAAAGAAAACCAACTTTTCTTTATATGCTTGTGTAGCCTGTGTTAGGTCATAAACGAAGGTTAATGGATTGTCGTTGCTTAATAGGTTGCCTACTTTTGATTTTGTCATTCCGAGACTCCCAATGTCACTTTGCTTTAAACATCACTGTTGCATTGTCCACATAACTCAATTGAATGCAATAGGCTATATGTTGTGACAGTACAATAATTATAGGATCTACAATCTAACCTAATAAAAATAGGCTAGTCGTTAATAATTTTGCAGATAAATCGAGCTTTTAAGTTCCAGTAACTTAGCAGGCCTACTATACCAGAGTAGGTGCAGGCGTATGAGCCCAGCAATGGCGATGTTCATAGGCATTTAGACACAATGTAGCTTATGCTCATACAATTATATGCCTACGTCCTGCACGCAGATTAGGCCTACGGATTTCATTTATTAAATTAGTAGGTCTGCGATCCGAGAGCTGAACCTTTCATAAATTTAAAGGCCTACTTCTGCCGACTTTTAAGCTGTCTCAGAACACTATAGATAAAAAGTCATAGAAATCAATAGATAGGCCTAACATGTTAAAATTTAGATTGATGAATAGCTCCGCTTTTACAAGGTCGGTGCTCAGATATTCTCATTGCGGTTTTAGACAACAATGCTGAATGCGCTTTCTCTCTCCTTCTCCCTCCTCCTCCCCCTCCCTCCCTCTCCCTTCCCCCACCCTCTTTCTCGCGCGCGAAAAGCATAAAAACCTAGGACACACGACTCAACGTCCTACCGGGTGTCAGTGGTTTGTAAAGTGTTTAAGACTTCAGGCCAGCATTGTCCAACATTCGATGTTCAGCCAATAGAAAACGCAAAACTCATATCGTTCAACTTATTGAGTTCAGTGGGCAAAAATAATAAGAGCAACATTGTGGAAGTAGATCTATGTAAATTCCAGGACAATTTGGGAAGAATTGTCAGAACTTCAGTAAGTGATAATTTACGGTTCCTCCACTACAAAGTTTGGGGTTCATCCTCTGTTCCCCCTAGGCTAAGTCTCCGCCCATGAGTTTACTTGACTGAAAACAATTATCTTAGAAATGTGTTTTAACCGTTTTTCATTTTGCGCTAAAATATTATATCGATTAATCGTAAAAGCTATACATATCTTCTTGTTCTAGGCTATACAACAGACAGACAAACAAATAGACAGACAGACACAAGTCGATTACAGATAGAATAAGAATAAAATTGCGTATATCAATAAAAACGAAAATAAATATAAAAGCATACAGATGAAGGAAAGGCAAACAATCTACCCAAAAAGCTGACAGACAGACAGACAAACACACAGACGCACAGAGAAAGAAAAAAACCAAAAGAGAAAGGGCCATACAGAGTGAAAGAGATAGACAGACAAACAGAAACACTCAGAGAGTGTGAGAGAGACAGAGACAGACAGACAGACAGACAGACAGACAGAGCCGGTTGAGAGGATAGGGTCAATCGATCTAACTGTTTCTTAAGTATCATCGTGCAGTTGGTGTAATATAAAGTATATTATGTCGGTGTTATTCATTCGGTGTCATTTTCGTTTCTTCTTGTCTTTATTTTTTCTCGTTGGTGGCTCGGCGACTGGAAACTGGAGCAGGAGACCTGCACCACAACACATCCCAACACACGTTAATTAATTATACACCAGTCACATAAAGACGTAGGCCTATACAAAATGCTGCTACTCAAACATACATTTGTGGGGTGCGGTGCTGTATGGGTGTGTTCGTTGCCTTGGAGCCGGAAGGTTGTGGGTTCGAGTCCACCTCAAGCGGCCGTGTAGGGACCCTGGGCAAGTCCTTCACTCGCAGTTGCTCATGCACTTTGGCGTGAAACTCCTATGCAGTGTCCACGCTGTAATCGGAAGCGCCTCTGATTAACAAGCATGAAGGGGCGTTATAGACGTAGAGAAGTAAATTAAAATAAATAAAATAGATAAATAAAAAGTAACCCACTCCCATCGACATTAACAGTCAATTGAACGTTGGTTTCAGAGCCTCCAGTGACCTCTGCAGTGAATCGTGGGAAGTAATGGATTTCCTTAAACGCAATTAAATTATCTACATCGACATAAATATATCAATTGGAATGCTGCGACAGTGTAAGCTCTTATACAGGGTGGCCCAAAAAAAGTGATAACACAACCTAGCAAAGGGTCATTTAATATAATTGAATCAATATAACGTTTTGTAATTTACTGTCGTATGCCAAGTAGTAATTACTCTACTCATAAAACATGTTCAATGTGTCCCTCTTGCTTCTGAACAACGTTTTGTAAGCGAGAAACACCAACTGATACCATGATACCGCAGCTGAAAAGTTCACGTTTTCGTATGTCTCCTTTCTGGAACTTAATTGTCTTTTCTTTGATTCAATTGAATAAATACGACCATGTTGAGAATTAACTGGCGTGGCAAAGGTGAATATCTTGTTGTGGGTAAACCATATGGTTCATACACTTCTGTCATTAGGAAACTGTTCAAGTAGCTGCTAACTACGTTGCAAACGTTTCAATTTGCAATTTTCGTTGAGCGTCTGCCCGATCACACGCTTGTTCGTTTTCAGTTGTTGTAAATATTGCTTTACAATACGTTACACCGACGACCGTGATAGACCCTTTTCTCTTTGAATTTCCCCCGGACTTTGTGACTGTGAGGATCATCTTCTTGACTGCAGATCAGCTCACTCACCCACTCAATGTTCTGTCGTGTTCTAGCAGACTTTGGCCGACCACTTCCGCGTTTACGTTCTGTTGTACCGTCATCATCAATTTATTTCATAACCCAACTGACTCTATAGGCTTTGTGTGGAAACAATTTTTTTTTTGCCTTGCACTCCAATGTTTCTCAATTCGCAAATATTTAATCAGAATACGGTCTTTTGTTGTGCTTTTTGTCATTCTGGTTAAAATATCTTCAAAACACGCATAAGTTGACGACTGGCAAATAAAAAATGAAAAATGTCGACCGGAAGTTGTCGTAATAATGATGTCAAATGACTAAACAGTTAAGTAAGTAAATTAGTGAACTTTTTCAGCTATTATGGATATAGTCTAAACAGATTTGAACTAATTATAGTACATTATACGAGGTGTTATCACTTTTTTTGGGCCACCCTGTACATAAAAACTTCTGGTGCTAATAAAAACAATACAGATGGCCTCGTAGATTGTTTAGTATTGCAAGCCATAATAGCGTCGCAGCTAAGACGTTCCATTCTTGACCCGTATACAATTTAAGGTCCTAATTTTGGTCATCAAGTCTCAAATGGGTCTTGCTCCGAAGTATCTGTGTGATCAGATACTTCGCCCCCTTTCTGCCACTTCGCTGCGTCCTCTTAGGTCCTCTGATTGGCTTGACCTCTTTGTCCCGCGAGTCAGGACCGCCATGGCGCAATCCAGATCATTTGCCTGCATTGGTCCCTCCTTATGGAATGGGCTTCCCCCATCAGTTCGCTCTGCCATCCTCTCTGGTAGACTAAGTGTATCCTCATCTTTCTCTCGTCTAAAAACTTGCCTTTTTTCTCGGAGATGAACGCACTGGGAGCGCTTCTGAAAGGCTCTTGCTGCAAGAAGCGCTTTATAAATTGTCAGATAAGATAAGATAAGATGTCTGGAGTCTCAGTATCGTTAAAGCTACCTGGAAAAAAGCTTTTCACTGTCTTAAGTGTGGGCTAAGCCGCATACCGCGGTCTGTGCAAAAGCAGCTGCGAGTAATTTAAAAACAGCTAAGCGTTCGTTGGAACCCTAATCTAAAGACCAATGTCTTACACTGTTGTATCGTATAGGCCCTGATTATTGCTATTTTTTAACCTGAGGTAGACAATCATGATCCTTTTTGTCCGGATTCGGAAATCGGGCGGTTGCGGGTTCGACTCCGGGTAACGACCATGGGCAAGTTGTTTACGCACACGTGCCTCTGTCACCAAGTTGTATAATTTGGTACCGGTGTAAAGGTTTCAAATTACCCACTAAACATTACCCCTTGCAAACTGTAAATTGCATCAAAAAAATCATCCCGCTTCTTGTTTTGGTCTGAAGATTTTCATCCGTCATCCCACTTCGGGGTTTGTGTTCAATATTTTCATATGTTTCTAAAATAGGCTACTAATCGCCGCTGAAATTACAATGGAGAAATGGCTTCGAGGCTACTATTTTTTCAGATCAAAAAAGTATGATAGGCCTAGGCGATAAAAAAGAATGGCAAAAACGTGAGGGATAGAAAAAGGGCAGAGAGATGATGCACCTGTTGGAACCATTCTGACGATATGGGCTGGAGTTTGGAAAAGTTGATGACTTTTTAGTCATCGAGTTGAAATCTCATAGAAATATCATAGGCCTATTTTTCCGGGCAAAAAGTTGATAGATCTAAGTTGATGACCTTTTTAGTCATTCGATTGAAGTCTCGTAGGCCTACGTCATGAAAAGAGCCATTTTCCGCTTTCTTGGAGGGCTTAACTCCGGTAAAAGATAAGCTACCATTTTCATGGTAAAACCCTGAATATGGGTCTTCTTTGAGAGCTTAAGCCCCCCCCCAGCTTCTGATAAACTCCACCCATGTGGATATAGCACAATATAATTCTAGTGTCGCCCCATCTGATGCCTCACACAACACCATCTGCTTCAAACTCCTCAACCAGACTTCCCTTGAAAATGAAGTTGGCTGCTACCTTTCAATACGGTAATAAATTATTATATCTTATTCTGATCAATCCCCTTTACTACCTTCGAGTTCCTTTCATCTAAAATTCTAAACATAAAGCATAATACATCGCCAGATCTTATGTAGACCTAATATAGATGAGTGGACGTACGCACCTGACTGAGGGCACAGATCGAAGGAGATCTTAAGTAGGTCTATGTCTGTCTGTTCTTCTGTCTGTCAGCCTGTGTGTCCGTCTGTCTGTCTGTTTTTCGGTTTGTCTGTCTCTCTGTGTGCTTTGGAAATGCTTTAAATAATTTTTGTTCTTCACAGTTCGAACACTAGGTAGACCTAGGGACTACAATATTGGATAAGTTCTCTGACTTTGAACAGTTTCGTGAATCAGCTAGTGCCCAGCGCTTAGCTTCTAGTGCACTTGAGATTTTGAGAGTTCTCTGACTTTTGATAATCTAACGTGTCTTGGAACAGAATTACTGTGGATATGAAGATTAAACAACACTTCGAAAACGACTTCCGGCGTCGACTATAATATAATGTACTTAACTAAATAAAGTATATGCTTTTAAGATACACTTACATGCATATTATAAATGGAGATCACGGTCTATAGGGTTAATGGTTTTCTGCTTGGAGTTTTTCAACTGTAAAAACCAGTGCATTCGCATGATTCGCGCAACATCTACAAATACCCAGGATTCGCGATGGCTACAGCGTAGGGCCGGTAGGCCTACGATGATAAATCGTAAGCGTAATCTCGAGACTTTAGAGCGCCCACAAAATCGAAGTCGCGGGAACCAGCTTAATCACAGGCGCTTAATCAAAACAAAATCGATAGGCATGCAGTGGGTCAAGTCCGACGAGTCAGGCAGGTAGACAGATGGACTGCTAATGTAGGTGATGTTTAGAGTTGAAAGATGAGGGATGTTTGGAGAATCGGAAGAACCAGGATAAGATTTGTGGAAGAGCAATGTTTTCAGTTTTGAGTGAAAGGCATGTGGACAGTGTGGAGAGATAGCGAGAGGAGGAGTTTTGGTGAGCTCGTGTGATCGGTGTTTTGAGTTTGCGGTAGTGCTGGCGGAAGTTTGTTCCAAAGAGGTAGAACGGCAATGGCTATATGGAGCGGTTTGCGAATTTCAGTGATGAAGTGACGGGAGGGCGAAGCAGTGTAATGGAGGCTGAGGAGCGTGTTGAACGAAGTGGCTGGATGGTGAACAACTGACGAAGGTAGAACGGCTGGGACGATTGGAGTGTATTGTAAGTGAGTGTGAGGACGTACTTTGTAGGCTATTCGATGCGTTCAGATATTTTGAGCCAGTGAAGTGATTTCAGGACAGGAGTGATGTGGTGAGGTTTGGTGGTTTTCGTCACTGCACGGGCGAGAGCATTCTGGATAGCTTGGAGGCGGTTAATTTGGGTTATATCAATGTTTAGGAAGAAAATAGTGTGATGTTTCGTCAGTGAATAACGGTAAGCGGTACGCCCAACAGTATTGGCCGAAATTAGGCCCTTTAGCAAATTAGTAACCTAATGTTGCGTTGTTATGCATTGGTCTACTCTACCGTATACCACAAAAACTGCAGGTTTCTATTTATTGGAGCTATTATAGATCTATTTGGGGCCTATGGCCTTCATTAGCGATATGAGGGTGATAGATGGTTGACTGTCAATTTTATTGCGGTAGAAATATGCAATGTAATTGATAATAATAAAATTTAATTTGGTTCTAAAGTGGTTCATTGTTGACTATGCAAAGAAGGCAGATGGGCCACTTTAGAACTAGATGAGCCGATTCAAAGGTATAGCAAGAGCATCAAGTGGTTTTTTTCGAGATTTTTAGGCTACCTCGGTTCGAAGTCCGCGACTGTTTTTGCATAATAGTCAAATGCATGGATTTCTCGCTGTGCATGAATAGCCTACATAGCCTACTCTGCATGGCCTAAAGGCCTAGCAACCGTGACACTATTATTGTCTACGTCTATATAAGCCGCCGCCATGTTTGTTGTTTCAGCTAACGTTAGACCGTGAGTGTTGGAACACGCTGTCTCTCGCCACAATGTCCAGTTTGAAGCACAGACGATATTCTTTCGCTGTCGGTGATGATGATGAGAAATACCGGTAAAAATCTGCATTATATTTGACCATGGTGAAATAGTTTTAAATGGGTGAAAAATTATCAAAATGGTAAGTTCTTTAGGTTTTACAAATTTATTTACACTTAGTGGCTTAAATTCATTAGACCTAGCTAGCCTACACTCAAAATGAGTGTTTATGACAATAATATTAGTAAGCCTATCATTATTCTGATTTTTTTTATTCACTTCTATTAAATTCGATTTTGATTTGAATTGATTTATCGTAAGCCTATTTAGTGTCAACTTTATTCTCATGATCCTAGCAATTCATCTTTAGCTTGGTGTTAGGACTACAGGCCTACAAACGCTCTTTGGAAATCTATGGATTATGGAACATGTGCTTTCCGGTTTTTCTCATATGAATAGATAGGATCATAGGTTAGGCTACGTAAGCTTATAGGTTCTTGCAAAATTCATAGCTAATAATTGCCCGTTCACATGTTTCCGGCAGGGTGCACGGTCAAAAGCGCGCATGCCAAAAGCGCGCAGACAAATGCATGGGCATAGGTTCTTGCAAAATTCATAGCTAATAATTGCGCTTTTACATGTTCCAGGTGGACCGTAGACATTTTCGTATAGGCCTAATATAAATTCGTGGCAAATGACGCAAGATGATTATTGAATGGTGTTGAAACAATAAAATGTTGGTCGATTATTCCAGTTTACACCATGTTCCCATTCTTTTGGGCTCCCTTTTGAATCAACTGGAAAACATAATTAATTTAATTTATTTATTGTTTATCTGATCAGTGTTTTTGATTTTAACATTTTCTTACGTTGTCACGTTCTATGGTTATCAATGAAATGGGATGATTGATTGATTGATTGTATGTCTGTAAATTATTAGAAATAAACGCAAGATTATCTTACTTGGTTTGTGCAGACTAGATCATCAGGCGATCACAAACTCATTTGAGTTGGCAATTCTATCCTTAGATGTCGACAAAGTTGAAATGTTGTTGAAAAGTGATTTTGAAATCGACATCGGTCATCCCTTGGTTTTGCACACTGCAGTAAGATTATTTGCCACTGGAGGAGACAGTTGGGAAGATGAACTTACAGAAGATATAGTAAACAAACATCTGAATCCATTGAATAGGTCGGAAACATTCCTACGAATCGTGCGAGGTCTTCTTGAGTCTGGCAGATTTAACGTAAATTCTTTGGGCTATTCATCCAAGACCGCTCTCCATTATGCAGTTGAATCCTGTAGGTGCAGAGTTTTCCATTGCGATGAGTATGAAGCTATGGTTAACGCCACCATAGAAGTTCTTTAAAGAATAATGCTAATATTAATGCGAAAACCAGCGATGGAGAAACACCTCTTATGAAGGCCTCAGAAAATCGATGCAGTCATATTGTTAAGTTATTATTGGATTGGAGAGATGAATTTGGAGCTGGAGTTGACTTGAATGCAAGAGACATACGCGGAGAGACTGCGCTTATTAAGGCAGCCAAGTGGACCAACGTTGATGTCGTTGAATTGCTTTTGCAACACGGATGTGTGGACTCAATTCAAGATCATCGTGGATTCTACGCATTGCATGCAGTTATTTGTGGTCGTGACTTGATTGGCAATGTCTCGAGTGATTTTCTAGGATCAATTGGGATAGACGTGTCAGAAAATACATTATCGTTGTTGAACGGACATGAAGAAAATGGTCTCAGAGAGAAGATTAGCTATGAACTGAGCAAAAATCATGACATACAGAAGATACTGACGATGTTAGTAACGACTGGTCGTGCGAACGTAACTGCTAAAGATTTTCGAGGCAAAACAGTCCTTGATATAGCTGTAAAGTCAAAACTGCGCATCAGCCAAGAGACAATTGAGATGATTATGAAATGTGGTGGTAGTTTCTCTGCTTCTGCAAATGGACATCCGAAAAGTTCTGAAAATACTTTTCAAAATGTCGACAACTTTGGAAAAACTCCACTCCATCGTTTGTCTGCGGTGCTACCTGAAATGTCTGGATTGAAACAATTTGAAGTATTTGACTCAAAATATCTTTTGAACAGCAATCCTTATAAAGACTTGTTTGAATCCATGGCGGTTGCGAAAGACCACAGAGGCAGAACAGCATTGCATTATGCCGTTTTGCCTATTTTTTTCTCGTTTGATGACAGAGTTTTGTTGGAAAATATCTTAAAATTAACACGCATCATTAACGAAAGAGACAACTACGGAATAACACCTCTGCACTATTGCCAAGACATGGATGTCTATGAGACACTTGTTGAGCAAGGAGCTGACGAACACATACCAGATATCGATGGAAAAACACCACAAGATTTCAAACAACTGCGATGGGAAGAAGATAACAGATGCGATTTGCCTTTGGAAGCAACTCGTGTGCTAGATTCTTTAAAAGGAACTCCAGCGCCTTTATATTCTTTAGGCCTACACATGTATTATGATGAATGTGAAGAATGGACCGGTGATGACAGCAAATTAGAAGACCAATTAAATATGAGAAAACTTGATGCTGAAATTATTTGGAAGACTTCAAACTATGCCTACTGCGATCATTTTTCAACATCTGTGTGCGATAAAGTCCGGCAGCTCATGAATAGGTTGTCAGACGGAATGGGAAGGAAGGATCCGAGATTTGAATGTCGACCTGTGTTAATTGGCAGTGCTGAAGAAGGAACAAAAATTGGATTACCAGACGAATTTGATTTCAATTTCATTCTTACAAAACTCAGTGAATTGTGCGAAGTTGTTCCATCACCGGAGGCGCCAAGTGGATTTGTTCATCTGAAACGAAGATATAACAATGCTGAACGCTGGCCAGAACATCAACATGTTATAAGTTATAAGGAATTTGATACGCTTTTCAACAATGATGGTTTTCTTCTGACTATGGAAATCGTATCTAGATTCACAATTCTGTACCTACAAATACTGAGTGAGTCAGAGTTCTGGGACGAAGAAGATGTTTTCGAATGGGAAACGTGTAACGAATTCGGTTTGGTTCATTTCAAACAGGAGCAACAGTTTGACGGTTCTAAAGTTGCAAATGATTTTAGACCTTCCACTCACCCATGCAGCAGTATTCTACTGAAACTGAATCGTCCGATCACTGGCAGATACATGTTCACAGATATTTCTTTGGATATCGTTCCCTGCATTCGTATAAACGATTTCTGGCCAGGAGAGGCCTTGATCAGTGACAAAATAAAGTGTGGAGGATGCCATCTGGTGTTTGATCAACCCCAGAGAAATTATCCATGGGTTCCTTTTTCAGATCAATTTGCCAAAATCTCATTTGCACCTGCAGAGAGTCGAATGATCAAAGAGTGTTCAGCTGTTGCAAGAGCAGCTTATATGGTTGGAAAACAACTGCTTTGTTATATTGATCCGAAACTCACATATGTTCTGAAGACTTGCCTTCTCTACTGTATCGAAGCGTTGAGGGATTGCACAAATAACAGTTTACATTACGAAGACATAAATCCAATAGATCTCAGATATTTTGTTGAGAAATTGATGTTATGTTTCCAAAAGTTCTACCTAAAAGATCTCCTTCCATGTTATATGATGCCATCCTTCCATTTGCCAATCGAAGATTACTTGAAATCTAAACACGATAAGCTCCTGAATGATTCAGAATTTCGATACCCGTCGTTTGCTTATAAGTTATATAGAATCGTTTGTACAGCAGAATCTGTGGTCGACGTTTGCATTCCAACTGCTGAACCACTGAATGAAAATTTCAACAGGGAGGAGCTACTGAAAAAACGGTCAGAAGATAATAAATCATCAGTTGAGCGTAGATGTGTACACTGTACACTGTGTACAGAACAAAAACCAGAAGAAAAAGGATAGGCCTAAGACAGATTAGAACAAGAGTGAAAAAGAATGATTTGGCAGAAACGAACTGAGTGGTGTAAGCTTATCGCATTGATTATAAAAGGAACAAACTAGTTTCGATAAACAAATAGACAAACAGATACAAGCCGATTACATATAGCCTAGAGCGGGAATAAAATTGCATTAGGGCCTACTCAGTAAAAAACGAAAATAAATACAAAAAGCATGAAGCTGAAGGAAAGGCAAACAATCTACCCAACAAGATGACAGACAGACAAACACACAGACGCAGAGAGAAAAAACATAAAGAAAGGGCCATACAGAGTGAAAGAGGTAGACAGACAAAGAGAAACACAGAGAGAGAGTGAGAGAGACAGACAGACAGACAGACAGAGCAGGGTTGAGAGGATAGGGTAAATCGATCTAACTGTTTCTTAAGTATCGTGCAGTTGGTGTTATAAAGTATATTATGTCGGTGTTATTCATTCGGTGTTATTCATTCGGTGTTATTCATTCGGTGTCATTTTCGTTTCTTCTTGTCCTTATTCTTTCTCGTTGGTGGCTCGGCGACTGGAAACTGGAGCAGGAGACCTGCACCACAACACATCCCAACACACGTTAATTATTTATACACCAGTCACATAGACGTAGGCCTATACAAAATGCTGATACTCAAACATACATATGTAGGATGCGGTGCTGTAGGGGTATGTTCGGTGCCTTGGAGCCGGAAGGTTGCGAGTTCGAGTCCACCTCAAGCGGCCGTGTAGGGACCCTGCAGGCAAGTCCTTCACTCGTAGTTGCTCATGCACTTTGGCGTGAAACTCCTATGCAGTGTTCATGCTGGAATCGGAAGCGCCTCTGATTAGCAAGCTTGAAGGGGCGTTATAGACGTAGAGAAGTAAATTAAAATAAATAAAATAGATAAATAAAAAGTAACACCCCTCGACATTAACAGTCAATTGAACGTTGGTTTCAGAGACTCCAGTGACCTCTGCAGTGAATCGTGGGAAGTAATGGACTTCCTTAAACGCAATTAAGTTATCTACATCGACATAAATATATCAATTGGAATGCTGCGACGGTGTATACATAAAAACATCTGGTGCTAATAAAAGCAATACAGATGGCCTCGTAGATTGTTTAGTATTGCGAGCCATAGTAGACCTAACGTCGCAGGGTGTATGGAGTCTCTGCAGTATCGTTAAAGCGACCTGAAAAATAGCTTTTCACTGTCCTAAGTGTGGGCCAGGCCGTAGCCTGTCCCTCGGCCTGTGCAAAAGCAGCTGCGCGTGATTTACAACAGCTAAGCGTCCGTCGGAGCCCTAATCTAAAGACGTGTGTCATCAGGGCCGTGTTTAACATAGGTCCATAGGCGTACGAGGCGGGGGTGCAGGGGGTCAATTGCCCCCCCCCAAATTCGGGCAAGTTTTGTGGTTTTTTCAGGCAAAAAGTCGCGGACGACTAAAAAAAAAAAAAAAAAGTCGTCAAGTTTCGGGCAAGTCTGGTTTTTCGGGCAAAAAATCGCGGACGACTAAAAAAAAAAAAGGTCGTCAAGTTTCGGGCAAGTCTGGTTTTTCGGGCAAAAATAGTCGCGGACGACCAACTTTTTGGCCGGATAAATTTTTCGGGCAGAAGTTCAATCTTTGTCCCCCCACTTCTGAAACCTCCCGTACGCCTATGCATAGGTCCATTCGGTGCGGTGCACCGAATGCCCCTGAGCCGAGAGTTTTGTTGCCATTGGCCAATTGTCTTGTGCGAGTCTCAGTGTTACTTAAAACTTTTGTAAAATCAGTTAGTGAAAGAAAACATTAATTTCACTAAGTTCACTGACGTTGCGTGCTTGCTTACTGACTCGCCGCAGCCGACAAACCACGTAGGCTAGCCTATTAAACAGCGGATTTTTTGTAAAATGACTATTCTTGTAAGACTGTCGAACGCCACTTTGCCCCTGCTGTAACAATTTGCACCGACACTTGAAGGACCTTAAACACGGCCCTGTGTGTCATACACTGTTATGGCGTATGAATATTGTCAGTGATGGGGAAAATACTTTCAAAAAGTATTTTAAGTATAAGTAAAAATACTTGGTCATAAAAGTATTTAAAATACAAGTAAAAATACTTTTTTACAAAAGTATTTAAAATACAAGTATAAAATACTTGGCTTGGAAAAGTATTTAAAATACTAAGTACAAAATACTCACTGGCAAACTACATCAAAAATAAGGAAGTCATATTAAATTGCGACAAAAATTATTAATAACATAGAACAATTTTGTGAAGACCACATCTTACTTAAAAATTGGGATCAAAAACAAACATTTTCTGGGTCTGCATGGGTCCAAAGATGTCCGAGTCCCCATCTCTAGTGTCTAAGACGCTAGAGACTATAGTTCTAGTCATAGTTCGTTAACATCAAGATCCACAGAAACACACAATTTAATTGCATATAAAAAGTATCGGTAGCCTACTATTTATGCAGAAAGAATGGTCAATGTAATTTATCCAAATGTAAAATTTAAAAACATTAAATTAAATAAAGTTTTGTTCAGTAATCTGGCACAATGGGATGGATAAAAATTCTTATTCAGCAGTGGAAGAATTTTTATCCATCCCATTGTGCCAGATTACTGAACAAAACTTTAAAGATTATCTCAACGTACGTACCTTATAAAGTCTGCTATGTTTAGACTTCCTGTGACAATTCTCTCCAACAGCAAAACCCTCTATGCTACTTTTTAAGTAAGTGTTCAAAGTCTGTGGTATGGGAATGGCCTATCCCTTGTGATGATAATACAATACACCAGCACAGATCAACTAAGTGTCATAGGTGTCTTCCTGTATGCTGTAATTCGACAAGTATGTAGTCCATGATCCATTACATTAACTGGAGATCAATGTAACAAAACTCTGTGCCCGTTCCAGGGTCACAGAAGTTCTAATTGCCCAGGGTCTGCCAATAGACAGTCTAATGCCATCCTCATTTGTCCTATTCATAAACATCTAGATAGTTAACATCTAGTCTAAGTCCTATTCTAGCAGCATAGACAAGTCCATTGTGGTGTCAAACATCAAACTGATTTCAAACATAATTATATGCCTGTTGATTTGATGCCTCATGTGATCGGTAAACTCTACCCCTACACCATACATCAAATACACCTGTAATTAACTTCGCTCGCCCCCTGTGGTCAGCCCTCTGTGGTCAGCGGTGCCCAGCCATCCATAACAATGACTAACCACTATCAGCCTGTTTAAAGAGTCTTAAACCTTCTGTTCAAGGGCTCCGTTGTTTGAGTTACGAAGAAGCTTAGTGCATGACCAATGGAGTATGCACTATTGCATAGCTAATTGCAGCTAGCACATTAAAAGTATTTTGAAAAAGTATTTTAACATCATCACAATTTTAAGTACAAAATACTACCAAAAAAGTATTTTAAGTAAAAGTAAAAATACTTGATCACAAAAGTATTTAAAATACAAGTACAAAATACTTCGATTGTATTTAAAATACTATTTTAAATACTAGTATTTTAAATACTTCCCATCACTGAATATTGTCAGTTTTGTTTTTAACAAGACACAGACGCTATAAAAAGGTTGCATTTACATTCACCTACTGTTTTACAGGATGCAACAGACTGCCCATAGTGTTGATTAAAATAATATTGCATGTAGGCCTAGGCCTATGAGCACTCCTTTTTGCGCCCTTTCAAGAATCCACTCAGAGCGCTCCCGAGAGTCCCGACTACAGCGTGGACACTGAATCGGAGTTTATACCGAAGCGTGTGGGCAATTGCGAGTGACAGGGTCCCTATATACATGTACGTGGCGGCTTGAGGTGGATTCGAACGCACAATCTTCCGGCTACAAGGCTCCGAACGTACCCATACACCACAGCGCCTCCATGCACGGTAATTATACCCAAGCAAATTTCTCTTGTAGTTTTGGCTACGCCCGTGAGCAACTGAGCATGATTTGTGCCTATATTTGATTGTGTGTCGTGTTTTATGCAGAGTATTATCTCATAATTTTACGTACTTCTATCTGCGATGGGTTGCAGTAGTTCCGGTTCAATATGGTCCACGTTCGGTATTTTCCAAGTCTGCTTCTTTGCAGCTGCAGATTTACCTGCAACACAGAAATACAGATCATTTTTGTGCACTTTAGTTAAATAGGACATTGATAATTAATTTAATAGAGGCGGTGGTGGGCCGCGGTGGTGGAGGGGCATAAGTTCGGCGCTTTGTAGGCCTAATCGAAGGGCATTGTAAAACACAAAAAGTAGCAGTGCACAAATAAGTGTCAATTTTCCAGGGGGAAGTTCCTCTCTTTTCCTCTCGTGCGGCGCCCATTGTCCCAGACAAAACACACTGATTCAAGCCCAGTTGATATCGGCACAGCTGATAAACCTTGTCTGAAACGAAAGGTTTCCTATAGATAATAGATCCATGGTAGCGACCCTGGTTTTCTTATCATCTTGCGCCGTATTCTGTTTTAGTAGTCTACGGATGTGCATAAATTAACTTCTGTTCTCAGCTGCTGCTGACCCTAAGAACGCGCTATCTTCAGCAACAGCCGCATGATCTCTGGAAAGGTTATCACGCGGAATTAATTTATCGACTGTCTCGCTTCTGAAGACTTTGGGCCGTGAAAGAACACGACACGAGTGAAATTTCTAGCTGGCTGTGTGTCTAGCCAGACTCTATTAAGACATTGACTGGTCATGTAGGCTTAGTGGCGTATACGATATGTATGTAGGCACTGCTATGTTTGTTTGTATGTGCACTTGTTATAGCCCCCCTTCCAGCTCTCTCTACTCAGAGGCGCTCCCGAATGGAGCGCGGACACTGCATCGAAGTTTCACGCCGAAGCACTGAGTGAAGGACTTGCCCAAGGTCCTTACCACTGCACCACCGCGCCCCACAACCGTGCCATACAACGCAACTGTTTTGGTATATTGATTGCCCTCCATCTAAAGTTCAGAAGTGCACTTGCAGCTATAGACTCGTGCACTAACAGAACACTTATCCAGGCTGAGTTATTGCTTAGGCCTACTTAGATCAGAAGCGACAAGGTCCAAGTCTATGGGTCCATGTTGCATTTTGCAGCTTTGGCAGAAGCGTAGCGTCTGCAGTGAAAATTTGACCTTGACGGATGAAGGTACCTTCTTTTGGTACAATGATTAACAAGCCAGAGCATACACTACACTTAATATGGCATAACTATAGTATCGGTGACTGACGTGTGGGTCAGAGTCAGGTTATGCGTAGTGGTGTCGGTTAGCACTCATCCCAGGCGTGGGTGGCCGGACATTATTATTAGTATTTTTTTTTTTTTTAAACTTTAGCGCCCGAGGTACATAAAATTATGATCCCTCAGGCTTTAAAAACACTAATAAAAGCATTTTTGTTCTGGAGTCAACGGTCATCCTCATCGGTCAACGGTGCAAACGTGCTTCGAAATGCTTCGAATTATTATTATTATTATTATTATTATTATTATTATTATTATTATTATTATTATTATTATTACTTACCAAGGAGTAACGTCCGCTGTTTTTCCGCCTCCGTGTCGATATCGTTGAGTAGGTCGTTCAAGTTGAGCGCAAGGACAAATTCCCCTCGTTGCATGTTTTCCAGGAAGTAAGTTGGGTCGCCCGGGGGAAGGATCGGGGTCCCACTCACCTCGCTCGCCATCTTCAGAAACTGGGCACAGGCGAAGAGGGCCGTTCGAACGGCGACCGGCCACTGCAGGTACTGCTTCTCCAGTTCCGTGTACTCCGACAGGTCGATCTTAAAGACGTACCTCAACACCCCGTAGTCGACGGCGCGGTTCGTGAAGCCCTGGATGCTGTCGAGCAGGGACTTCCTCCACTCCACTTCCTCATTCTCCGTCTCCTTCTCCTCGTCCGTCAGTCCCTGCTTCCTCGGGATCATCTTCAACATGTCCCCCGCCATCAGACCCCACGTCCGGGTCCTGCCCGACAGATCGGCGAGGGTCCTCAGCTTGTCGGCTTCCTCTTCCTGTTGTGCGGCGTCCAGGAGATCGGCGGCTTCAAGCATCGTCTTCAGATTCCAGATGCGAGGTTTGTCGGATTTCTTGAGCTTCAGCTGCGCACGCAGATCGTCTCCGTCGCTCATCGCTTTGGCGAAGTCCGTCAGAGACTTCAATCAATCAATCAATCAATCAATTAAACGATCGATCAATGAACCAATCAAACTATCAATCGATCAATCGACCAATCAATCAAATAATTAATCAATCAATCAAACAATAAAAATTAAATAAATCAACCAATCACGAAATCGATAAATCAATAAATTAATCAGACAATCAATCAATCACTCATTCAATCAGTCAATCGATCAATCAATCAATCAATCAATCAACCAATCAATGAATCGATCAAAATCTATCAAATAATCAGTCAATCAAACAATAAAAGAAAACTAAAGAAATCAACCAATCAAGCAATCGATAGATCAAGCAATTAATCAATAAAAATATCGTATTTTACAACTAAATCAAGGACAAGAAATAAAAATTGCAACACGACTACAAAATGGAGGCTCTGCAGAAGGCTGAAAGGATAAAGAAATCTTCCTAACTAGAAAACCAAATAACCAACTAATAATAAATTACATTTCAATAGGTGGAGGTCTTATCTAAAGCATTGCATAGCAGACGCACAGTGCCACCGCAAGCAAAATTCTGCTTTTTCTTTGTTACTTTGCGATTGCTGTAAAAATGCCCGATCTGCTACGAAACAGCATTGTGGGGCGCGGTGGTGTAGTTACTTCATGGGCGGAGTTTGGTTTCCGTTCTTGGGAGGGCTAACCCCGAGTCTGGCCTTATTGGGAGGGCTAACCCAGAAAAATGATACCGTTTTCATGGTAAAAAGTTAAATTTGGGCCTTCTTGGAGGGGCTTAGCCCCCCCTAGCCCCTGATAAACTCCGCCAATGGTCGCCTTGCAGCCGGAGGGTTGCAGGTTCGAATCCACCCCAAGTCGCCGGGCAAGTCCTTCACTCTCAATTGCTCAGCGTTTCGGTGTGAAATTCCGATGCAGTGTCCATTCTGTAGTCGGGAGCGCCTCTGAGTAGAGAGCTTGAAGGGGCGCTATAAAAAGTGCACATACAAACACAAACAAACAAACGAACTTAAAACAGGAAAACAAGAAAACTGAGACCTTGTTGAAGAAGGTATTGAAGCGAAAGGTGATGGTTGCCAAATGACGAAACAGGAAGTCCATCATTTCTCTCCACTGTCGGCTCACCTTCACCTTCTTCTTCTTCTCCGCTGGTGTAAGAGGAGCGTCTGGCTCGGCGGCCTGCTTCGGCAGGGCGCTTCCGCCTTTCTTGGCGCTCACTAGCAGCGTCTTGCCCTTCATTGCGGCGGCAGCGGGAGGCTCTCACCGTCGTTATGTTGGTGAAGAAGATGGTTTACGTTTCTGGCTTAACAAGTTTGGTAAGTTCTCCAGTGATGAGGATGGAAGACTAGACGTTGGCTGTTAGATGAGAGAGGTTATCCTTGAGACGATGATGTACGAATGGTTCAAAACGTGGGAACAATTATTGTAATATCGACGGCACAAAGGAGATACTTGAATACATTTTTAATTACATAGGCCTGATTCATTGTTTGACGTCACAACAATAGCCAAGACTTATGTGTACTTGTGCTATAGGCTATTATTCACAGTAAATTATTATTTCAAAAATTGTGAAATTACCAATTCGATTTTGAACGCCAGTGTTCAGTGCTGACTAAATTCGAAGATTCTTAAACGACAGCCTTGTACGCAATGTACATTGTACATGTAGGCCTATGATGTATTCTATATTGTAGGTAAGGGTACAGTAGCGGATTTCTTATAGGCTATGCATGTAGCTCCTACTTTATAACGAGCAGAATGTAAGTTAGAACATCTTCCTCTAAGGCAATGGCTGCTTTGGGAACTTAAGCAGGTTCTTTACTCACAATTTTATTTATTGTTATTTCTCTATGCAACCGATTTATTTGCTTTTCATCGTGATCGTGACGATAAATAAACGTACGTTAAACGAAAACTAATTAATTAAATTAGTCTGCTATGACCGCTGTGACAAAGTAGTCGTCATTCTTAAGTTCTGATAATAAAAGGGCCTACTCACCATGAGCGGAGACCTTGGCGGAGACTTGGGTGTGGGGGGACGAACGAGTGGCCGAAGGAAAGACGCGAGATTTTTTGACGGACGAGAATTTCTCCCCACCTTTTTTCAACAAAATGTTCTACTTTCACCGCCTAAAAGTTCCCAATACCTCCATTGGAGGGGACCGTCCCCCTGCCCCCTCTAGTTCTCTGCCAATAAGCTTAGCCTACTACTCAATTCAGGTGACGCCATGCTGTCTTCTGATTTGGCGGACTTTAAACCGCCTCTTAACTGGGACACTGGAGGAAACTGGGACACTGGAGGAAGAAGGAAACGAGAAAGACCGAGAAAAAACAGGGGAAAACAGTCAAAAACGACCACAGACGTTTGGAGCTGACATGGGAGGAGGCGGAGGAACTGGAGATGGATAGAGAGGAGTGGAGGAGATGTGTCACCCGATGTTGCAGACATGCACAGGAAGGACTAAGTTCTAAAGTTCTAAGTAAGCTAAGGATGGGTTAGCAATTATAGGCTAATACATGCACTGACAGCACTGTGATGCACATATCTGATTCGATCACAGGGCCATGCAAGGCGTATTAAAGTCTAATTTACGTGCATTAAGATTCCGATATAAACGCATTACTGATAGACCTACATCAAACACTTTATGTAGGTTGACCTTGCCTTGTTTATTATGTCTATAATTCACGTAGTGTCATTACAGGTCTTTCTGTGTTGATCTGATATATAGTATTATTTCGGTACTATAGCTACAGTAATTATTTTTTTAACCACCTGTTGTGGATCATAACTTTCGTGTCTGGCTACTGTCCTATTGTTGTCCGCTATATGCTAACATTTGTTACCACTAGTTGTGGTCATTGCCCATGGTCTGCAATCCCATGACCTACTTTCATCTAAATTATGAATTAGCTCTAGTTTGTTCTGCATCAACATTGTATGCATGTTTTATTATTATGCTCTCTGTTTTCACTGCTTATGTCCTGGATCTCTCGCTCTCTCTCTCTACATTAACCCATCTACTTGATTTCGTTTTGCCTACATTGCCTAATAACAACATCACTCTTCTGACACCACCATCTTGATATAAACTCCAGTTTGTGGTTGCCCAGGTTTAGCGGGATCACTCCCTTTCTGGGTGACCCTTTCTTAGTGATCTTTTACCTGTTAGATGTTAATCATTCGTTGGCTCCTTATTTCACTGCACATTCTAATTTTATATATGTTTTGCTGTTTTGATTTGATTTGTTGATCGCTACGAATAAATAAGATTTGATTTGATTTGATTTGAAGTATGTAAAAAATACGATAAATTTCCTCGGTCTGTGTTGAATTAAAGACAAGAGCACAGACAGAGAGAGAGAGACCAACACAGACAGATTACTATTTATACAAACAGGCAGAAAGACAGAAGGACACACATACACATACACAAACACATACAAACACACACAAACACACACACACGCACACAGACACACACAACCACACACGCACATATACTTTTATACACACACCAACCCACAAACACAACCACACGCACACAGAACTCGATATCGTCTTAAATTGGTTTCTATTGGTCGATTTAGGGTTTGAAAAATTCTTCAATCGTTCGTACAAGTCGTCTTTGTGTATGCTTTTGAAAGCAGATACGACTCGATATCTCGAACATTAATTTGCCTCTCTTTCAGTCATCTCGTTAAAGCCTATAGCTTCTATAATATTTCAAATAGACTATTTTTTACCACGTATAATATTTCCTACTCAGTACTCCTTCTACTTTCCTTTTTGCTGTCATTTACGTACAAGGAAATAGTATTGCACTGTTAAAAGAAAAAACCCTCTGCCTTGCCTACACTATCCTACAGTTTAATTTGCAAATACCTACTTATATAATTTATATAGCACACTTTCCGAGCGTCAAGCATTAGGCCTACCTGGTATGTGAATGACTTCCAGCACATCGTAGGCGTTGTTGGGATTATCGTCGAGTCTACATTTCGCATGCCAACTAGGGTAACAGCTTAGCATGGACAGAAAGCCAGCCTGATTCTAAATGCATTAGTGTGTACAACGCTGTACATGTAGATGTTGCTTTAAAATGCTGAAGATGTCATTGTCGCAATGTTCGTGTAATGAAAATGCACGTGTTGCTTCAAACAATAGTTGCATACTATTATAAAGATAATGTGTGCATGTATGTATGTATGTATATATGTATGTATGTATGTATGTATGTATGTATGTATGTATGTATGTATGTATATATGTATGTATGTATGTATGTATGTATGTATGTACATTGTATGTATGTACATGTATGTATATATGTATGTATGTATGTATGTATGTATGTATGTATGTATGTATGTATGTATGTATGTATGTACATTGTATGTATGTATGTATGTATGTATGTATGTATGTATGTATGTATGTATGTATGTATGTATGTATGTATGTATGTATGTATGTATGTATGTATGTATGTATGTATGTATGTATGTATGTATGTATGTATGTATGTATGTATGTATGTATGTATGTATGTATGTATGTATGTATGTATGTATGTATGTATGTATGTATGTATGTATGTATGTATGTATGTATGTATGTATGTATGTATGTATGTATGTATGTATGTATGTATGTATGTATGTATGTATGTATGTATGTATGTATGTATGTATGTATGTATGTATGTATGTATGTATGTATGTATGTATGTATGTATGTATGTATGTATGTATGTATGTATGTATGTATGTATGTATGTATGTATGTATGTATGTATGTATGTATGTATGCATGCATGCATGAATGCATGCATGCATGCATGCATGTATATATGTATGTATGTATGTATGTATGGAAAGGTGTGGGATCACCGGAATCGAGGCTATGCTGATCTCTGCACAACTGCGATGGTCCGGACATGTCGCTCGTATGGAGGACTCTCGAATACCAAAACAGGTTTTCTATGGCCAGCTAGTGGATGGATCGCGGTCCCAGGGTGCGCCATTCAAAAGGTACAAGGACGACCTCAAGATGCATCTCACAGCTTGCGGTCTTAGTTGTGCGCAGTTTGAGGCTGATGTGCTGGACAGGGTCGGATGGCGTGGACTTTGTCGGACTGGAGTGGAGGATTTTGAACAGCGGAGGATGGAGGATGCGATGGAGAAGCGACGTAGGCGAAAGGCTAACGCAGGCTACACGGTGCAGCCACAACAAATGGCGGGAGGACAGTTCCTGTGTGACATCTGTGGCCGTGTGTGCGCTTCACGGATTGGTCTGTTCTCACACAGAAAGACTCACAGACGATGACGAGATCCGTCGAATCGACGGCTCATTCCATGATGTATGTATGTAGCCTATGTATGTATGTATGTATGTATGTATGTATGTCTGTATGTGTGCATGCATGTATGCGTGCATGACTTAATGTAGGCCTAAACTAAATACGCAATTGGGCGGAAGAAAAACTGACAAGAGACTCTATAGTTACCAAGATGCTTATTGTGTTTTTCCTCTGGTTCCTTTGCCTCGACATGATTAGGCTAGCCTACTACTACCTTACATGTGCTTAATGATTCAGGTTGCCATTACTGACTTATGTTTGTTGCTTATTTTTTGATTTTGCTTTGTTTTTTTGTTTGTATTTTTTTATGTTGTTGTTTTTTGGCTTGTTGCCAAAGGCTTTTTTGATCATGTGATTTTATGCCACATTGATTTCTTTTCTGGTATTTTCTTTTAAAAATTTCCATTTTCTGTTTATATCTCTAACCTCACCATCTTGACTTACATTTTACGTTCAGGGGTTATCCAGGTTAGCGGGACCTGTCCCTTTCTGGATGACCCTTTCTGAGTGTTCACCGTTCATACAATCAAGGTGTTCTACGAACAATAATTTTTATTCTTGTGTAGCCTAGTATTTTTCTCTGCAGTATACCTTGGTTTTGTTTTGTTTGTCTCTTGTTCATTCTCAGAATAAACTGATTTGATTTGATTTGATTTGATTTCTATACTATTAGAGCTAATAATAATTATAGAAAATGAGCAGCCTGCAATGTAGGTCTACATTGAGACTCGCATGAGGTTTCTACCAAGACCTAAGAAACAATATTATTGATGATCGGAATTAGCAGCATATTAAGATGAAAACGGCACGCCATACTCAAAGGCTAGCAGGTCGCTTGGCTTGGTGCCACTTTCAGACATGTAACCGGAGAAAGTTACCGAACGATTCTTAGACATCGTCAACATTGTTCCTTTCTTTGTACGTGTGTCTGTTTCTCCAGTTATCCGTGTGCGTGCCTCTGAATATCAACGTGTCAGTATTGCTCTGTATAATAGTCAGTCTCATGTTTCTTTCACTGTGGTGCCTTCAACACAAAGTATAAGTCTGAGATGCAGTGTGATATTTCTCCAGCAAATCATACAATGTGGCCATTAATAGGCTTATGTCAGAAGTCCATAGCACAATCAGAAATCAGTTCAAATCACTGTTGAGGCAACGGCTGCAATTACCCTGCAAGTATGGAATCAAATCAAATCAAATCAAATCAAATCAAATCAGTTTATTCTGAGAACAAGAGACAAACAAACAAAACCAAGGTATACTGCAAAGAAAAAATACTAGACTACACATGAATAAAAATTAATGTTCGCAGGACACCTTGATTGAATGAACGGTGAACACTCAGAAAGGGTCATCCAAAAAGGGACAGGTCCCGCTAACCTGGATAACCCCTGAACGTAACATGTAAGTCAAGATGGTGAGGTTAGAGATATAAACAGAAAAATGGAAAAAAATTTAAAAGAAAATACCAGAAAAGAAATCAATGTGGCATAAGATCACACGATCAAAAAAGCCTTTGGCAACAAGCCACAAAACAAAAGACAAAAAAGAAAATACAAACAAAAAAACCCAAAGCAAAACCAAAAAAATAAG
This sequence comes from Lumbricus rubellus, assembly GCA_945859605.1. Lineage (NCBI taxonomy): Eukaryota > Metazoa > Annelida > Clitellata > Crassiclitellata > Lumbricidae > Lumbricus > Lumbricus rubellus. The sequence continues at coordinate 20,718,043 of OX243825.1, forward strand.
CAACAAACAATAGTCAGTAATGGCAACCTGAATCATTAAGCACATGTAAGATAGAAGTAATCATATAGAGGCAAAGGAACCAGAGGAAAAACACAATAAGCATCTTGGTAACTATATATTTGAAAATTACTGAGCAGACCTATTACCAGTCAGAAAAAACCCAGCATCGTAACTATATCAAGTGGGACATTATTTATCATCATTGGTTATGCTACAATATAGCCATGGTTAATTATCACAAATAACCCAGTTAAACCCATCAGATCAGATGGACTCATCAGAATACCTTATGGTTATAACAGATACATCATGTGATGGTAAAATAATAATAATTTCAACAAGGCGTATAAACAGGTGATATTAATAGCTCTAAATTAGACAAACAAGGCAAATATACAAATTCATCAATTGAGCAGGAGAAATCGTTTAAGTGAGTTTTTAAACAGACCAAAAGACAGTAAACTAGTAAGGTCACCAGGCAATCCATTCCATAGCGAAGGACCCAAATATTTAATTGAGAACTGCTTGATTATTAAATGAGCAAATTCACTTCTATATGAATGCGAGTGCCTGGTGAAATGACCATGAATATCAGAGCCCTTAGTAAAATAATGTTTAAAAGACTTTGGCATAAACATCACAGAATAGTTTAGACAGATAAGGAAGAGCCACAAAACTATTGCAGGGTGTGTATACAGACCTACAATCAAGCTGTGAAGAATCGTTGATTATATCACTAGAGAGGAAGGAAAGAGCAGTGGGAGTAGGCTAGATCTTTGAATTGGCACAAAGGAACTTAACATCACAGATGATAAATAATTTGTAAAAACGTCTAAAGGATATCTGGATGATATTTCTCAGCGTTAGAGTCGTGGAATTTGGATGATAGTTCTGTCTAAGTTGACAATGTGACAGTTTCAAGACGAAAAATTAATAGTAGGGATGGTCTATTTGTTTGCATTCCTAGGTTGACTTGCAATGGTTCTCACCAAGATAGCTTGTCTAATTAACCACTCTAAGACACCTTTCTTGTCCTATTGCGTAATGGTACGCTTTGCTGTGACAGTGAGGGAATCATGCAGGAAAATTATCTGGATTTAGCCATGGCTGTCCTGCCTGGGAAACAATGTATCATACAGTGTGTGTGTATATATAGGCCTATATATATATATAAATTACATATAGGCCTATAGTTCCCAGTCATGCATAGTAATGTAATAATAATAATGTAGGCCTATTACATTACGATGTATTCTCTTCTTCTGTTTCTTATTATTCTAGTCCACACATTCTGTTATATTGTACAATATTTGTACACGCACATGGAATAGCTAGTCAACGAGGGCTACGTGTGCTTCAGATGCACATGCTTACTTGAAATGTATACAAAATGAAATTAAAACAAATGTCTGGCAAGTGCAGACACTTCTCTCAACCATGAACCATGGAACTGTCCCATTAGACACAACACGGTCGTCGTTGCCTGCAGGCAGATACTGCGTGAGTATCTGATCGTTGCAGCCACATTAGTGTTTCTGTATCTTATCACAGACGCCCCTCGCTAGATGGAAACTCGGCATGCAGTAACTGGAGGGACTGTGGACTCTGACACCGGTGGCCCAGCTGCATGAGCCTGACCTCTCCAGATCAACAGGCTCTTATCCAGAGCGAGGTCTGCAATGCCCTGCATGTGCCGCTGATCCATTTAGAGTATACCCGTCCTGTTATCAGATATACGCTCGACGGGGGGATCCTATTTTATTTCACTGCGCCCTCCTCAGCCTTTAGAATTCTTTTGCTGTGTGGAAGGGTGACAGGCACAGTTGCTGCTGCTGTTGCTGCTACGCTGCTGGTGCTGCTGGTGCTACGGCGGCTGAAGTTACTGATAATGATGATGATGATGATGATATTGGCTTCATTACCTATCCTCCCTAGCTTCCTGTTAATTAAAGACAACTACAGCATCCAGTCTATAATATTCTGACACGTAGACCTCTACTTACATTAGGCTAATGCAGTGTTCCCAACCCGTGGCCCGCGGGCCAAAAGTGGCCCGCCAGACCTCAAAAATGGCACGCATCTCTCAAATAATTTTTTAAAAATATATGAAAAAATTGACAATTTGGACAGGATAGAACATATAATTATTTTCTATTGCAAATAATTTTATTTTTAAGTCTGTAAATCACATCAAACATTTATATTTTGAATCATTTATAACAATTTTATATGCTTTTGTTAAGTAAATTTTAGAATTGTGGCCCCGAATGCCCTAATGCCCTTAACTAAGAAAAAGTGGCCCTCGTGTCCTCCAACTTAGAAAATGTGGCACTAAAGTCAAAAAAGGTTGGGAACTTGGGAACCACTAGGCTAATGTATCTAGAGGTGTACGCCTAACATTTTCATAATGGACCGTTTTATGTACACTGTGTCCGGAAAAAAAACAACCAGTTTTGTAAATATGAAAATAAATAGTAAATATTCATCGATTTTCACAATTCAAACACCATTTTAATCCTGACATATTTCTCTAACAATTGTGAAAATATAAAAGTTCCAGTCCAAATAATGACGTCATAATGACGTCATTTGCACAAAAAGTCAAATTTAAGAGATAAATGCGCAAAATCATCCACAATTTCAATATTTTATCATGTAATTTATCAATAATAAATGTAAGTTTAATTTTATTTTTATATCTGAATTATGTCAGACTGCAATTTGTGGTCAAAGAGTACACCTTTGGCTTCAACATAAGCGTCAAAAGGGTCGCGCTAATACCCAACAGCAGCATCGATAACCAGCTTATCAAAACCTCCGAGGCGTTAACAATTCGCTTACGGAGTTCTTCAATGTCTCTTATCCTTGTCTTGTAGCCTGCACCTTCTCCTCCATCAATCTCCAACTCTTATTATCAGTGGGATTTAAGCGGGCGGCCGTTTTGCGGCCAAAGATTAAGATGAATGAATTCCGAGTCTTTTTAGTCAACAGATCAACAGATTCACGAACTCAGTGAGCTGAAGCGCTATTTTGTTGAAATGTGTAGGCTATTGTTCCGAATATTCTCGGATATCAGGCACCACTTTTTTTATAGAGCAGACAATCCCTCTAATAAGCTGCATTTATTTTCACTTCTGGTTCTATTAAATGGATTTCCGTTTTACCAAAAGCCAATAATACCAACCGAACCATGCATGAATGGCCGGCTATATGCATTTTGATGCAACTGACGTCATTATGACGTCATTATTTGGACTGGAACTTTTATATTTTCACAATTGTTAGAGAAATATGTCAGGATTAAAATGGTGTTTGAATTGTGAAAATCGATGAATATTTACTATTTATTTTCATATTTACAAAACTGGTTGTTTTTTTTCCGGACACAGTGTAGTTAACTCCCAGCTGCCTCCCGTTAATGCATTATCTAAACAACTGCTGGGGTCGTCCTTGCACCGTAAGTGTCTCCCACAGTCTTGTCATATATGCACTTAGAGTCATCTGTGCCCGACACCAAAGCCATAATAATGACGCGCTTTGATTAGTCATGATCGACAGTTACTGTTTACAACATTTTGTTAAACAGTTCAGAACATATTGACAAGATAATTTATAATAATTGCTTTTCAGACTGTTATCAGATTCCTAACTCCGGCCTTGACGTCTGTGTCATAAGGTTCTGACTAAGCCTGTCGGAAGCACAGGATACTCCCACTACAGCTGGTACAGGATACTTCCACTGCAGCTGGCACTGTGTGATATCGAAAAAGGGCGTCGCCAAAACAGACTGGGCTGTGGAAGATTCCTTTTCCCCATCAGATCATGTTTCAGAGTAATAGGCCTATAGCATAGGCCTACATGTACATGCTGATGATCTAGAGATAAGTAGGTGAGATGTCTGTCACAAGTCTTTTCCCTCTTCTTCTCTACGTGTGACCCTCAGTCTCTTCGGAAGCTTCTTCGTATAAGTTCGTGGTAGCGTAGGCCTATCCCTAGATAACTGTTTCATTAGCTAAATGGCTAGGTTAAAGAATCTACAGTCTTTCACTGTTTTGTTAACCAACAACGACGACGTGTTTAACTCTTCTTATTATACTCCAAAATCCGATATAAAGTAAAACGATCAGCAACAACACAACAATGACTACACTTGCGTTATCATAACAACTACACGACTACTATCTTCATCAGTCTACTCTATCGCAACTCAACAACAACTCTTACAGCCTATCTCAACGGCTCTCAACACGCAACTCTCCTTCTTCACTTCCACTCCCTTCTTGTACAATTAACGTACGCTCGTCTAGACGTCACGTGCTGTCCAGACAATCACCTGTGCAGACGCCGCGCGGCAATTTGCACCTGGCCTACTTACGTCGCTGTACGACAATCGGCGTGCACTGATTAAATTAGCTGACATTACCTCCTTCCTTTCTTTTGAAGAGAGCTAATTAATCTTTAAAATTAGCGAACGTATAATGCTTAAACTAAATACAAACAATTCTTATACTAAATGCAATCACAAAATACCTTATACTACAATCTCGATAAGCAGTCTGCTACTATATTCAACTTTCCTTTCTTATAGTTCAACAGAATGTCAAAATTTTGCAATGATAAAGACCATCTGACTAACTTAGCAGACTTCGACATTGACTCAGTCAAATAAACTAAAGGATTATGATCAGTGAACACATTAATCTTGGAACCAATAATGATTTCTTTCAATTTGTTTAAAGCCCATATGATTGCATAGGCTTCCTTCTCAATCGTCGCCCATCTCCTCTGGGTATCTGTCAGCTTCTGGCTGATAAATGAAACGGGACGTTCTATCCCCTCATCGTCCACTTGTGACAGCACAGCCCCCACAGCAAAATCACTGCTATCACAGTACAAATTAAATGGTTTGCCAACCTCGAACATGTACAGAATAACATTCGATAAAACAATTTCTTTAAGAGAATCAAAAGATTTCTGGTGGTCCTCAGTCCAAATAATGTTCTCAGGTGTCTGCTTGCTAGTTAAATCTGTCAATGGTTTAGCAATCTCAGCAAAATTACAAATAAATTGTCTGTAGAAACCAAAGAATCCTAACATTTGCTTCACTTGCTTCTTCGTTTCAGGGTTTTTTAAATTAATCAAACTGTCAATCCTATCTGGATTCATCATCTTCTTCCCTGAACCAATGAGGTGACCGATGAATTTCACCTCACTCTTACCAAACACACATTTCTTCAAGTTCAAAGTTACATTATGCAGTCTTATTTGTTTCAAAAACAATTCTAAATGTTTCAAATGAATGTTCCAATCATCAGAATGGACTGCAATGTCATCAACATAGGGTTCAGTAAATGCATTAATCGGTTGCAAAATCATGTTTATGGCTTTTACAAAAGTCCGTCCAGAGTTAATCATTCCAAAAGGGACACGTGTAAATTCGTACAGTCCACTATGGGTAACGAATGCGGTTTTCCATTGGTCGGATTTCTTCACCGGACAAGTCCAGTAAGCACTGCGACAGTCCAAGACGGAAATAAACTTGGATTTCCCGACTTTGCTCAGCACATCGTTGACGATCGGCATGGGGTATCGACAATTTTCAGTATATGAATTCACGTACCTGTAGTCGCACGCGAGTCTCAAGGATCCGTCCTTCTTCTTGACGATGACCAGCGGACTTGCCATTCTGCTCGACGACGGCTGAATGATGTTTGCTTTCAGCATCTCTTGTATTTGTTTGTCCACTTCTGCGCGGTATATCAACGGTATTCGATAAGCCGTGAACTCCTTCTCTCGAAAGTCTGGTCTCAGCACCACTTCGTGTTCTACCAATGTACATAATCCAGGTTTGTCCGAAAATCTGTCTGCATATCGGTTCAGTACATCCAGTAGCTGTTTCTGTTGCTCGCTCGTAAGATGTCCGATCTGTTCATAGTCCAATTGCAGCGATTTCTGTGTCGTCTCTGCATGGTCTTCTTTCAATGGTAGCTCTACCACTGATCCGAATTCGTCGTCCTCTTCCACGATGAGACCACACGATAATGTTCTTGCGATGAACTTCCTCATTTTGTTGGCATGGACGATTCGTCGGCCGTTTTCATTCATGTCCACCAGATACGAATACTTGGATCTTCTTTGTAGCACTGTACATGGACCATGCCATCGTGAGATCAATTTATTGGTTGACGTTGGATACAGGACGATGACGTTTTCTCCTGGTTCGAATTCTTTATCCTTGGCCCTCTTGTTGTATTGACTGGCGTATTGTTTTTGCTTTTCCTCTGCACAATTCTCAGCAAATATCAAAGCTTTCTCCATGTCTGCTCTTAAGTTCTTCAGGTACTTTGCTGGTTGTACTCCAATGTTTGGCGGTAGATTTATTTCTTTGGTCCAGCTTTCCTTTAAGATAGTTAATGGTCCTCTTGGCATTTTTCCATACACCAGCAGATATGGTGCCACTCCTGTCGTTGCGTTGGGAACTTCTCTCAATGCCCATACGGTAAACGGAATGATTTTATGCCACTGTCTTGGATTTTCCACAATGACATGATGCACCATCTTCTTGAACGTCTGATTCCATCTCTCAACTAATCCAGCTGCCTCAGGATGCCCTGGTGAATCGAATCGTGGACAGCATCCCATCAATTTCAAAAATTCTCTTGTGAGACTGGCTGTAAAATTTGTGCCTCTGTCGCTGGTGATCACAGACGGCACCCCCACGTCAATGAATAGCTTCATCAAAGCTTCGCACACAGCCTTAGCAGTCAATGACTTCAGCAAAAAGATTGTCGGCCATCTTGTACATGAATCCACTATGCACAAGCAATACTTATGCCCAGCTGCTGACTTCGGTTCTATTGGGCCTACCACGTCCATAGTCATCCGTCGGAATGGCACATCTTCCCTTGGAATTGGTGTAATCGGCACTCGATCCATCACCAAACTTCGTGCCTTCAGCTGACACTTCTCACAGGACTTACAAAATTTCACCACGTCTCGACGCATCTTTGGCCAGACAAAGGACAACTTGATTCTCTCTCGTGTCTTCTCTTCTCCCAAGTGTCCGCCAAATACTGACTCGTGAGCTAATTCCATTACTTGAATTCTTCTCTCTTTCGGTAACACCAACTGATACACAAGCTGATCCAGCATTTGATGCTTCTTATACAGCAATCCATTCACCACGCTAAACTCTGATCCTTGGTCTTCAGCGATCCTCCACCACGATTTCAGTGACTCGTCATTTCTCTGCTGCTCCTCGAATTTCTTCGCATCTTCCAGCTGTCTTTCATCGTTCGAATTCTCTGTGAACAAGTCCCTCATACTTGTCTCCAGTTCAGCGTCGCTTCCGGAATCTTCACTATCATTTCGTTCACATGCAGCCATCTCTTCTTCAGTTTCATTGTTCTCAGATGTTGTTCTTTCGTCATCTTGGATGCTGAGTTCATCTTCGCTTTCCGTGTCATCTTCTTGCGAACTTTCGTTTATCGTTTCATCTTCTCCGTCTTCGACTTCTGCTCTCCGACTTTGTGCTCTTGTAGTCACATTCGCTTGTAGCTCTCCTTGCAATATACTGATTGGTGGAACCTCTTTCAGTTCTGCAATTATCTCTGGATGTAGCAGGAACTTTTCTGGATTTTCTTTACACAGTTCTGCTGAAATGCTGGCACACACTAAAGTTAAATATGGCGCGATATTTATTGTCCTGTCCTCTGTAGCTGTTCCTTCGTTACGACCGCTCATCCGCACTTCGATTTTCACCAACTTAGCTGGAATCGGCTCTCCAGCTACACATTGCAAATGAACTCTGCCGATTTCTTCTACTGTCGTTCCTTTCAGTAGTTCCTCGTTGATTACTGGTATCTCGGTCCCCGAGTCAATCAACGCCTCGACTTGCACAGGCTGCCCATCAGTCCCACGTATCTCCACATTTACATGCTGCAACGATATTTTCTTTATGCGTTGACACTCCTCTTTACTTTTTGTTTCTCGACAATTTTCTGCAATGGAAGTAGTCTTTATCGCTTCTTTCAGTATGGTGAACTGCGGCGTACACTTCATCACTGACTTTACTTCTGTTTCTTGGTTGCATTGTTCTTCCCAACCAGGAGGTGCATTTATCACTTGTATCTGGTTTACTCGAAGATTTTCTGCACTTCTGCTAAAGTTCTTCCTCAGATTTGCCGCTCCTGGTGCTTGGCAATGTTTTATTAGGTGTTTATCAGAATTGCAATTGTGGCAACGCTTCTTGATAAAACTTCTTTGCTCCTTGTTCTCCCACTTGTTGTACGGCGTGTAAGATGCATTACTTTCTGTTGGGCGTCCCAGCGGCGGAGTTCGATTGTAGGCTTGTCTGTCCCACGTTGACTGTTGTTTATCTTGCGACCACTGCTTTCCAGAATAATCATCTTTCTTTGCATCATTACTCTTGGCTTGGCTTCCGGTGTCTTTGCTATCCTTGTTCCACTTGGGTTGCTTTGGACTATTGTCCCATGCTTCAAATTTCGGTTTGTCTTGGAACATCACACCAATCCGATTGTTTACATGTATATCTGCGAGATCTGCAACATTACTAGCTTCCAAGCATTCTGTGCCCTCTTTTGCTAAGACAAACTGCAGTGGACCTGGTGGTAAACATTCTTTCAGCTTATCCGCCACTAACAAATCAAACAGCTTCTCGTAGTCTTTGTCCACTCGTCTACTTCGGACATAATAATTCAACAGGTTCTTCAGCCTAGCCGTGAACATCGTATACGTTTCTTCGGCTGTCTTCTTGGCATCTGCAAACCTTGACCTGTACTCACGAGCTGTTAACTTGAATTCCTTCAACAAGTGCTCTTTCACTGCATCGTATTTATCTAAATTCTCAAATGATAATCGATTCAATACCGTTCGTGCTCTCGGGGTCATCAATGGCAACAACAATTTCACCCAATATTGCTTTTCCACAGCGAAGCTATTGAATGCATTTTCAACTGTTTCAAAATATAATGGCACTTCCATCATATCATACGGCATCTTCGGTAACACATGCTTCATTGCGTCACCTATCTTCTTAATCTTGGACACCATTGTCTCACTTTCTTTGAGTCTAATCTGTTCTGATACTTCCCGGCTCTTACGATCATCTTCGTCCCTCTTCTTCAGTCGATCTTGATCTTCGATTCTCCGCAGTTCTTCTTGTTCAATCTTCTGCTGCAACAGTTCTAACTGCTTTCTGCGTTCTTCTTTTTCAATGGCCATTTCTTTAAGTTGAGCCTCCTTGATAGCAAGTTTCTTTTGTTCTAACTGCATCTGCTCTTCTCTTTCTCTTTCTGCTTTTTCCAAATTGTCTTTTCCAGCTTGAAATTCTTCCTGACGAATTTCTTCTGCTCTCTCCAGTTCTTGTAAACGCATCTTTTCCTTTTCTTCCTCACGAGCCTTTTTGTCTTCGATCTGCTGTTTTCGTATTTCTTCATCGCTTTTTCTTGCTTTTTCGTATTCTATCATTAACTCCATCCTTCTTCGTTCTGCTTCGTCACGATCTAATTTCATTTGTTCTAACTGAAGCTGGAACTGCTGCTTCTGCATATCTATCTCTTGCTGTCTCATCCTTTCTGCTTTTTCTATCTCTTGTTGTCGCAGTTCTTTCTCTTCTTGCTTACGTTCTTTCTCTTCTTGGCACCGTCGCTCTTCTTTCTCCTTCTCTTCTTGGCGACGTTCTTTCTCTTTCTGTCTGCGCTGCTCTTCTTTCTCTTTTTCTTCTTGTCTACTCATCATCATGAATTGTAGCAACGCCTCTATAGACATCGGTGCCTCAGGCTTCTCCACTGGCTTCTCCGCAACGCCTCCGACAGCACCTTCTTCTTCTTCTTCTTTCTTAGCCCAAACCTCGGCTAAATTTCTCATCAATTCTTCCCTCGACATCTGTTCGACTTCTTCTGCGTCTACGCCTGCTTCAATTAATAATTTTACTAGTCTCTCCGAAGACATCTTTTTAATAGCTGCTTGCTTTTGCTCCGTAAGTTTCTCCATCTTACTTCTTTACTTTACAGATGCTCGATAAAATAGTAGGCTACTCTTCAAATGTTTGCAATTGACTGACTTCAATTCTTTAAGCAAACTTCAATAGACAAGCAAGTTTTTCTACCTTGTAGTCGTTGTGTTGTCGTTTCTCACTGACGTACGGATGCTCGATGTATCGTTGCTTCTCCCGTGTGCTCGGCTCCTCGATAAATGCACAGCGTCCGTTCCTCCACAACGTCTGTTGATTGAATAGAATCCCTCCGTTCGTAACTACGATCGTTCTCCTGCAACTTGGATCGTTATCCTGCAACTTGGATCGTTATCCCACCGCTGCCACCAAATGTCACAAGTCTTTTCCCTCTTCTTCTCTACGTGTGACCCTCAGTCTCTTCGGAAGCTTCTTCGTAAAAGTTCGTGGTAGCGTAGGCCTATCCCTAGATAACTGTTTCATTAGCTAAATGGCTAGGTTAAAGAATCTACAGTCTTTCACTGTTTTGTTAACCAACAACGACGACGTGTTTAACTCTTCTTATTATACTCCAAAATCCGATATAAAGTAAAACGATCAGCAACAACACAACAATGACTACACTTGCGTTATCATAACAACTACACGACTACTATCTTCATCAGTCTACTCTATCGCAACTCAACAACAACTCTTACAGCCTATCTCAACGGCTCTCAACACGCAACTCTCCTTCTTCACTTCCACTCCCTTCTTGTACAATTAACGTACGCTCGTCTAGACGTCACGTGCTGTCCAGACAATCACCTGTGCAGACGCCGCGCGGCAATTTGCACCTGGCCTACTTACGTCGCTGTACGACAATCGGCGTGCACTGATTAAATTAGCTGACAATGTCATTCCTAAGGTCTGATTTCAAATCCACCCTGTACTCCCTCCTGTCTATGATGAGTACATTAACTGTACATTCATTGTCAGTGGAAAGATCGGACAGTGAAGGAGAGGACTGACCTTGCATCTGCTCGCATCTACTAAGGCCAAGAAAAACGAAGTCGCTAACACTTCATGTCCATGACTATCTCGTGAGGCTAGACGACTCATATCAGTTTCCACTTTCCTGCACTTCTATAATAATCTTAGATTATGATAATTCAAGATTAAAATACGATACTTCCAGTAGGCCTATGTAAACAGGCCATCGCGATTTACTAATATAAATGAGGCTCATGAACCTATGCATGGCGTAGGCCTACATTTTCCGCGCGGTACTTAAAATTATTAATCTGTGTCTATAATTAATGCCAATTAGGCCCGTTTGCGCATTTTAGTTGACACGATAACCCTTTTTAATCAGGCCTACTTAAATCTCCGGAGTAGGCCATGTGAATCTACTCTGATAAAAAAGTGTCCTATTTTGCCATGAAGCGGTTATCTCATTCTCATATCTCACTCTCATGCACTTCCGAACTAATTAAGTTAAAAAAGGTTGTCGTGTTATCAATAAAAAGGGGGAATGAGTCCTCTTAATTCTTTTTGCTCATATATGTCTACGGAAACGATGAAGAATCAAGCCTTCTCTGTGGTTGCCACAGTGGTCTGGAATAGCCTTCCTTTAGAGCTGTGCTTAAACAGTATACACCCTTGGATTCTACCAGAATCCTTCCTCACTAGATCTAAAAATGAACTATTTTGGCGCGTAGGAGTCGGTAGCACCTCTGGGTAGTTTTTCTCTTGAAAGGGAGCTCTATGAACTTCGTAATTAATTAATTAATTAATTAATTAATTAATTAATTAATTATTAACTTTTGTCGTCCTATAATAATTAGAATGCGCAAGACATCAATCGGCAACTTTGTTTAAACACTGCTGGTTTCGCCAGATTCATAAAGTGCAATGGAAATCCAATTAATATTACAAAAATGAGGTCGTATGAGTTAATTGGAAAAAGAGAGAGAATGGCAATCGATTCCATCCCCTGGGTGCAGAGGTATGGAATGCACGTGAGCCCAAAACTGTTCTGCATCTGCAGGGTTCTGCTAAAAGATTTGAACCCGATGACCGCAAGCAACGAGGAGGAATGCAACGAGTTAGGCCTAGTAGTAGTGACTGAATGTAGGGAGGTGAGCTGGTGCTGAGAGATTTGTAGATCAAACAGAACCAATTTAAAATATTTTATCCTGAACTAATCAGGAAGCAAATGCAATTGATGGAGAAGGACTGAGAAGCACGTTCGTGGTGCTATACACAAGATAAGGATTGGTGATATTGAAGAGGAGGAGGAGGAAGAGGAGGAGGAGGAGGAGGAGGAAGAGGAGGAGGAGAAGGAGGAGGAGGAAGAAGAGAAGGAGAAGGAGGAGGAGGAGGAGGAGGAGGAGGAGGAGAAAAAGGAGTATGAGAAGGAAGAAGAGAAGGAGGAAGAAGAGAAAGAGATATACTCATAATTATACCGCAAGGTTTTCGCAGGTGCCCTATGCAAAGCAAGAGCTATTCCCCTTGGGCTTCTGTGCTGAAAGTGCCTCTGGATAGTCTATGCTACTTTCGGTGTTCTAACAAATCTTTTAAAGATACTATACGATGAGAAGTTTCAAAAGAAGCAGTTAAGAATCAAGATGGCTTCCAATTCAGTTCTGTCGTTTTGCCATAAAGGCGGAATAATTATTATGAGACGATCGGCGCCCCATTCCTTCGCCGGCTTGGAATGCAGCCAGACTCCCCTGCAGCGGACTCTCAGATTTCTGCATCCATGGGGCGTGGCTGTCAGTGGGTGGGGGATAGGCGTGGTGCCAGAGGTTGGCAACAGCGTCAACAATTTTCTATTTGGACTCTTGCTTGGACAGAAGAACAGAGCGGGGCTTAAAGTTGATCAGACTACACCACTGTTTGCCAGTGCCAGTCCCAAGTTTGGAGAAAGGAGGAGGGCGACACTAATCTTGTTATGACATAGCGGCATAGCGTCATTAGACAACAAGAAAATTAGTTGATCGTTGAATCTCGCGTCGAACCCGAGTTACTATGTCGTCCGGAAAGTCAGAGTTTGCCCCGGCAATCCACAACATCACTTTCTGTGGACTGACCGGCGCCATCTTTGTTTCGCTGACGGTCGCTCTAGTGCTCTACATCGAGGGATTCGTCACGAATTCATGGACGATTCAAAACGTGACGTACACTGGACTCTGGCAGACGTGTACCTACATGCCACGAACTCAACCTGAAGGTATGGATAAGATCATTGGGCCAGGGTGAGAGTTGCCGGGGGTTTGCGGGGGGTGGTGGGTTTCAACCCCCAGTCTTTCTTAGAGCCCAATGTTAAAGTATGTTTTTTACCACCCAATTCTAAGTGGATAATGGTCCAACTCCTCAGTTATTTTTCCACAATTCTCACACTGGATTGGGCTGCGAGAAGCACTTTATTAATTATTATCAGATACAATACAATACAATGCAATGGTAAGTCTGTCCCTCCATATGTGATTGATCCCCGGTTATTGATGTTGTTATCATGCCATGGGGTAAGTCATCATCATCATCATCATCATCATCATCATCATCATCATCATCATCATCATCATCATCATCATCATCATCATCATCATCATCATCATCATCATCATCGTCATCGTCGTCGTCGTCGTCGTCGTCGTCGTCGTCGTCATCATCGTCGTCGTCGTCGCCATCGCCATGGGTGGAGTTTGGTTTCCGTTATGGGGGGGGGGCTAACCCCGAGTCTGGGCCTTTTTGGGGGCCGGGGGGCTAACCCCGAAAAAGGGTACCATTTTCATGGTAAAAAAGTTGAATCTGGCCCTCTGGGCCTTCTTGAAGGGGTTTAACCCCCCAGCCCCTGATAAACTCCGCCCATGGCCGTCGTCGTCGTCGTCGTGATAAACGTCATCATCATCATCATCATCATCAGCAGCAGCAGCAGCAGCATCGTCGAAAGTTTCGGGTCACACGTAGCTCCACAACCAATGTGCTGATGAATGGCGTAATTTCGTGACTTCCTTATTTATGGAATATGGACCGCTAAACTGTTGCATGGCAAATAAAGTTGCACTACCTAGTCAAGAAAATATGAAGTTGTCTCTTTTTAAGGATCAGTGAAGATTTATTGTTGTGGTTTGCAATGTTTCTTTGATTTTTTAGATGCATGGCTTACTACAAGTCAGGTGTTGATTTCAATCGGTTTCTTTGGTGTCACTGTGTCATTCGTGCTCGCAACAATCTACATGACGGCCAACAGAACAAGCAAGAACGTCACTCTTGCGTCTCTTGCATTCGTCACATTTGTCACAGGTAAAATGCTCAGGCCTACATCTATTTTACCTACTAATCTTTTCGCACTAAAGTAGGCTACTAATCATAGGCTTAAACCAATTGAAACTAATAAATTTACATTTTAGAAGCCTCTATGCTAAATACCCACTTTCTCGATTCCCTGCTTTGCACTTTTCAAGCTCTTCTACAAATTTAGACGTGACCACTGGGTTTGTCCCCTCCTTAAAAATATTTGCCAGCGCCCATGTTTCCTTTACATCCGAATCTGTGGGTGTTACGCTGTTCATATAATTGTAAAGACCATGTTATTCCGAGATAAGAAGTCTCTGAAATGGCAGCGATTGGTACGCAAACCATCTTTGCCGATAGCAGACAACAACTTTCGGTAATGCGTCTGTTGCAGCTTCTGCAGGCGTCACTCTGTAAGGCTGTAACGAAAGAGATACGGTAGAAATAAATGTTTTTCACGACTTTGCCGACCTCTTGATAAGACTGGAATAGAACGCCAGTATGTCCTACAGGCTATATAGATAGGCTACAGGCTTAGGCTATAGGTCAAACCAATAGGCTATCGTAATCAGTAGGACTAGCCTATAGACAGGGCGAGGAAAGGATGATCGCGCGAAAATGGGTACTGCATAAGCAAATAATTCTTTCATCAATATCTATAGACGATTATAGAGATACCGGGTATCACATTCGTTTAAAAGGTCAATGTCACTGAACATAGGCTACGTAGGCTTTTAAGTCTTTAAGATGCTCGATCTTTTTTTAACTTCGAGTAGGCCTATACGAATTTTTTTGGACCAAGTGACTTTTGTTCATTAAGCTAACCATGACACCTTTAGGCTAATCATGACACCATCTGGCTAAGCTAATCATGACACCACAGAAATTGAAAACAGTAAGCTACTGCCCTGTGATTCCATGCAATTTAAAGTAGTAACAAATCTAGGGTTTTAAAAGCAGAATCACATAGGCCTATAGAACAACCCTTCCCCACTGTGGGGGAATGGTTGTTCAGAACTTGTTCTATATCTGTGGGGGCACCACAGATAGAACAACGGTAGGCCTACAACCGGTCCCCCACAGATATAGAACAACCGGTCCCCCACAGTCTCGTCTTACAGCAACCGTAAAACAGGTTATTAAATAAGTAACCAGACCTCAGTGGCAGGGTGTGGAGGTCAACTGAGAAAGCATCTGGCTTCTGTTAACGGAGAACACGAGGTGCCAGCTATGAGACCTAAGCTTACGCTCGAGATTAGACGCACAGGGATCGGGTCGCATTGGATGAGATAGGCCTAATGAGATTAGGGCCAGCATCAGTTCTCAGGAATGTTGGTATGCAGTAAACGAGTCATTTTTTATCGTGACAATCTTAAACGTTATTGTCAATAAGCAGGTGTCCTGGACTCCTATAGCTTAGCCTAATAATAGAAACAGAGCAGGGTAGTCGAGGGTGTACGCGGGTACAGGCCTACACAAGACCCTTCCTGGCACCAACCCAACAGTATTACAGTAAATAAAAAGGGAACAAAGTAGCAAAGGCAATAAAGTAAGAAAAACAATTGTTGCTACAACCAATTATTTTGTTTTTCTTATTTAAGTGGATAA
Source organism: Lumbricus rubellus (assembly GCA_945859605.1). Lineage (NCBI taxonomy): Eukaryota > Metazoa > Annelida > Clitellata > Crassiclitellata > Lumbricidae > Lumbricus > Lumbricus rubellus. The sequence continues at coordinate 20,733,905 of OX243825.1, forward strand.
ATAACCTTTAAAAAATTTATAAGCCAATGGGGGGGGGGTTTAACCCCGAACACCCCCTTGTCTAAGCCACTATTTCTCATATACGCTTAACTGTCAGGTGCTGTCTATCTTATCTTTTCAGTTGTGTTCATTGTTATCGGAGTTTCCGTTCTCGGATATCACAAGAAGAATGCCGAGTTGTCCTGGTCATTCGGAGTGACCGTCGTCGCAGCCATACTTACCCTACTGGCCGGCATACTGACCATTCTTCAGATACGTCGCTCCAACGTCCGACTCTTTTGAACCTCCATCACTCGACACGGTTCTCTGAACATGGCAAGAACACGATTCTCTGAACAAGGCAAGAACACGGACTCCGTTCTTTTAACGGCCGAGTAGAACCATACGCAGGCTACCGTTTTCCGGTTGAGCCATGCGAGTATTTTTTAAAGCATGCGAACAATTACTTTTGTATACAGGCCTAACACGCGTTTTGCTTTGCAACGTGACAACGATGAAGAATAGATTGTAGCCAGTGGCGGCGCCATGGGCGGAGTTTGGTTTCCGTTCTTGGGGGGGGGGGGGGTTGCTAAAGCCTTCCTGGGGGCTAAGCCCGGAAAAAGATACCATTTTCATGGTAAAAAGCTGAATCTGGGCCTTCTGGGGAGGGCTTAGCCCCTAGCCCCTGATAAACCCCGCCCATGGGCGGCGCTAGAGGGCTAGGGAGGGCTAAACCCCCTAAATGGCGTTCAGCCTCCTCAAAAAAAATTCGGAAAATGTCTACAATCATATGGGTGCATGGCGTCTTATACTAACCTGAGAAAGAGCAAAATCGGAAAATAAAGTCCCAAACCATCGAACGAATAAAAAAAGGTCGTCAGATTTTTTTTTTGGGGGGGGGCGAATTAAAGACGAAAAATTTCTGGACTAACTTCATCCCCCCAAACTGAAATCCTGGCGCCGCCACTGATTGTAGCGTTAGAATAGCGTAACATGTGTAGGGTCTACGATCGAGATGGTGTCCGAAAAGGGTCTTTGTTGGAACTTTGGAACCAGATGAACGAAGAAGTAGCCCCTGTAAGCTTTTAGTGCATGATGAGCAGAGTTAATGCTAGAACAACTGGACCTCCATAATTATAGGCTAGGCCTATAGATGTGCAAACGGTAGGCCTCTTGGTTGGCCAAGACAGCTAGGGTGTCCATTAGGCTACATTCTGTGGAGGTAGACTCGTAGCCTAGTTGCAGTATCGAACTTCACCAGAGATAACTTGTCCAAAGAAGTGCGACGGTGTGTAAAGTTGAATGTCGTCGGGAGTGTAGTACGAGCTACATGATGTGTGAGAGACACTCCTTCACATTGGCTTAACATAAAATTATATGTCGCTTCTAATTTTTAGACGAAGTGGAACGCGCGATGACTTCCAGCTTTTCGAGAAATAATATTCGTTTATTTTTGTTTTGTTACGAGCTGTAAATCTTCTGGGATGTAGCCTATCAAGCAAAAAGATGGCATTAACATTAAATTTATAAAGCGCTTCTCTCAGCAATTGATAGCCTCTCAGAAGCGCTACAAGTGCGATCGACTCCGAGAGAAAAGCAGGGTTTGAAGCGAGAGAAACATATGGAAAGAATACCAGAATAAATGGTGGTGCAAACTGGAGTCAAATTTCTTGGAGGGTCAGACCTATGCAGGATTGAGCCAGTGGCAGTCCCGACAATTAGAACAGAGGTCAAGCCGATCAGAGGATCTAAGACGCAGCGAGGTGGCAGAGTGAGAAATCGTTCACAGATTTATTGATATTAATAGCCAGGTGAGAACCATTTTACCTGGTTAAGCCTTTGCTTAACCAGATGTAGAAATGGAAGGATTGACGCCCAATGTGGACGTCTATAGGCCTTAGGTATTTAACTGACTAAGGGGTTTGGCACGAACTTCAGTTAGATAGCAGACTGCAGGTCTACTAGCTCCAGGTTATCTCACTTTGTTGTAGTATTAAAGACTCAAAGTACCTCTCCCATTCCATATAGCACATGCATGAAGATTAGATCTACTCAACCTGCAACGTCAACGTGTAGCAAAAATCTAGGTCTCTCGTCCAAATGGGGGGGATGATAAAACACCAGTCAAAAACGAATGGAGGTCATATTTGCCGACCTTCTATGCGAGACACATCGCAGGCATACTTAAAAGTGATGTACTATTTAGTAGTATTACACAATCTTGATTTAAACAGCTCAGGGACTTAAAGCTACCAAAGCAAAAGTCTCTTCTCATTGTGAGTGCAAGTAGCAAACACATGTGTTTGCACTGCAATAGAAGGCATAAGTTTATATTTTAGCGGGAAAAAATTTGACTAAACAAAAATATATTGAAATAATCTGTGTCATAATAATTGGAATGGAAAATTTTATAGTATTGGCATAATAATTGGCAAAAAGTGACATTGGTTCAGCTTTAATGCATATCCTATCCAAGATTAAATGCACAGATTACACATTCCTAAATTTGCATGAATTTAATTTCTCAATGGCATTCAACGACAAAGAGTTATTTTAAAGAACTTGACAACGTTTACAACAGTGCAATAAAATATAATTTAGAATCTGAAAATAATTTCCGTCAGTCACAGAGATGTTGCAAAAGATGTTTAAAATAGACCTACTAACAGAGAATTTTCGTTCGTGCAAATACAAGGTGTGTGTGTGTGTGTGTGAATTTGACGACCACCAGTTTGTTATTCTGTCCAGTCTCAAGTGAAGTTCTGTCATGAGCCAATTGTCAGCGCATCAGTGATAAATGGTTAAAATAATATGAAACAATCTTTCATCAGTCACCAGGAACTCTAGCCTATACAGCAACGGCTACGTTCAGGAAAAATCTAAAAACTTAACTTTTTACACAGGCTCATCTTGACCGCCTTTTTCCATGCTCCCAAGTGCTTCTGAATCGTTATGATTTAATCATTTGCAAAAATATGGCACTCAAATCTCTATGTATTTTATTATCATTATTATCACTATTTTTTCTTTTTTATATTTTTTCTTATTATTATTATTATTATTATTTTAAAGTCACAGTAAATGTTGTCGAAACAATCACCACAACAGCAAACAAACAAACAAGAGGACAACATTTCCTCAAAGTCAGTTATCCAATTGCTGAAGTCATTCTGTGATAGGTGTTATATCAATTTATGGATACAATACAATAGTACAATACAATAACAGTACAACATTTCCTTAACAAATGGTCAGTTTTCCAATTAAATCAGCACCTGAGTGAGGCCGAGTCCCAGATAATAGGATGAAAGGCAACAGGGCTATCAATTGGCCTTTGTGTCACAACATAGCCTGCGTAATTTTGAACAATAACTTAATAAAATCACTCCTTAACAACTAGTCATGTGCTTTCCAAAATCAATAAAATTGATGTTTTATAAGCAAAGCCATGTAATTGCACAGTACACAATCTGTCCATAATAGTTAAAAATGAAATCCAACAAAATTAAAATCACGCAAATAAATTCAGTCATGATAGTCGACGACTCGTAAATAAATAGATCAAGCTTTACGTCACTCGGGCAGCCATTCTGAAGTAGATTGGAGTTAACCCTTTAATGCCGGAGGGTACAGGATTTCCCATACCATTTACTACCATCTCGGCATTAAATGGTTTTAAAGAAACTCAGAAAATATTTTAATTACAGCAAAAACAAAAATCATGTCTCAGGAGTTCCAGACTTGAACAATTTTAGTTTTCCCGTACCTACACTTAACATAAATTCTTTCTTGCGCTCAGGTATCCTGCCTCGCGCCGGGTGTCGTCGGGTGAACTGGGAAAATCTCCACGACCCTGACCTTCGTCGGGTCGTCCTCCTCAAGATAATAATAGGACAGAATCGAGTCCATCTGCTTAGCAACGTCAACGTAATTATCGAAAGAATCGTACGATTCATCACACGGGACAAATCCTTTGGAGGTAGCCAAAGTGGTGGGTGATTCTCCCCCGACCGCCCCCTGCTGGAGCGCTCCAGCACATGCACCGCCCGCGGGAAGCGACTCCCTTCGATGGTGCGAATGTTCGTGTTCGGCGATATGGACGCGTGCGCTGCGTGCGCACTGCACCGGTGATTGCACGTAGTTGATGTTTATCCCGAAGTTCATGCGGAGGCTCTGTTCGCTGACGTCGGCGGGTAAGTTTTCCAATGATGACGGCGGCGCGGAACGGTCTTGAGGCTCATGCTCTTCCGGGAGGGGAGGATGAACTTCTGGATAGCCGTGAGTGACGGATAGACGTCGGGTTGAGGAGCGCTTGCGGTGGACGGATGTCCTACGGTGATGCGTGTGGCTGACTTCCATGCCGAAGTAGACGCCCATCGTGACGGCGAGATGGTTCAACTGTAAACCACTGAACAGCGCAACAAAACCAGATGTTAACCCTTTAATACTGGAGGGTATAGGAGTTCCCATATTTACTACCATCTCGGCATTAAAGGGTTACGGCATGCGAGGCCGAAGCTGGGGTGGTGGTGTTTGAACACCCCTCCCCCACCCCGAAATGAAACAATGTAACAATGAAATGATACATTTCAGAGCACATGATGTAAGAAATACAGTGTGTATATTGTATTTTCCATCTAGAATCCGCTATGAGAATTCACGATGCTTCTCGAAAAACTCTTAGTCAGTTGATTCGGTGGCTTGTGGGCTTGCATATGGCCGAGTACACTCAAATAAAATCCTGGCTACGGCCTTGATGGCAGGGTCAGCAAGTCGTCATAAATCAAGCAACTCCTTATCTAAAGTATACAAACACCAACATGACGCCACAATTGATAGCTAAATCACTTCGGGATAATTCTTATAAGTAAGTAAGTATCGACTTTAACTCTCAGACCGCATTACGAGTTCTAAACGACAAATACCTCAGCCAAATCAAAAATAACGAAATTTCTTACATCACAAGATAGAACATACATTTAATTTTGTCTACACAAGAATGATATAGCAATAAAAGAAAAATACCATTAAATTCAGCAAAATAAATTAAAGTGAAAAGCAAAATATCACTACTAACAAGACAAAAAATACAACAACAAAAACATCAAGAATTTTGCTCTGGAAGAACACCATTTGAACTCAAGATCTTAGTAATAGAGCAATTGATGAGACAAAGTCATTAACCCTTTAATGACCAAAGTCATTAACCCTTTAATGACCAAAGTCATTAACCATTTAATGACCAGTCATTAACCCTTTAATGACCAGAGTCATTAACCCTTTAATGATGAGAGTGCTTCAATCCCTTTCTAACCAATGACAACATTTTCATTCTCCACAGAGGTGAAAATGACACTAGAACGGCTCTCACCTTTCACCTTTAATCGCAGACTCACAAGTACTGAGAAGGTCTACACTCAGTTTGTAAAGTCCCTTAATAAACCATTGCATATCTTCCGGCATGTACGGTCCCCAGTCATACAATCTACGGAAAATCAGATCACATGCAACACATGTAAGAAAAAACAGAAAAATCTACCATAACACAGCAACACCACCCAGTCGAGTCAAACACCACGAGTTATACTAACCACAGTTTAAAACAATAAAATAAAGCTTCACAAATCAAATCAAACTTTTACCAAAGTTATAGGCTACTCACGTTTTATTAAAATAGGGACTACCACCAAGTCAATCTATCAAACTATCTATTTATCTAAGGAATTTACTTAACGCTCTTTCATGATAACTATTCAGAAGCAAAACCAACCTAGGCACGGCTAAAAAAACAATCTTGAGTAGTTAATAAAAAGGACGAGACAGCTAAAAGGCATTCTGACAATCTAAATTGATTCACGTACTTCCATAGCTCCATATAAAAAAATTGTCGCAGATCATTCAAAACATCAGTTGATTGCTGTTCTTGATAAACAGCACTATCAAAACCCATACTTTATATTGGAGAAGAAAATGAGCTATAATCCAACAGATGAAAGAAACCCAGACAGAGGCTACAATGCGTAGGCAAGTTAAAACCCTTTTGTTTTTCTACTCTAACATGGCCAACTAAGCTGCACTACACCGTTAAAACAATTTGGAAATTTGTAAACAAACACACAAAAATCAAAGTCATAAAAGAAATAAAACCAGTGAACTACAAAACAAAACAGAGTCCGTACAAACACTTAACTGGTTCAAAACAGAAAAAATATGTAAAAAAAATTAAATAAAATTTACAGGCATACGCAACTGAATAGATCAATAAAAAATTTTTTTTTTAATACTTACTTTCTGACGAGTTGATATGCCATTTCGAACGGAAGAACGTATGGAGTGGCCATCAACGATAGAACTCTGTAGATTCTAGATTTGTACATCTTCGCCATGAAACCACGATTTGCTTCGTCGCACGCAGCTTGCAGAGCTAGAAGCGGAAAGAAATTTAGCCAAATTAAAACTCTCTGCATAAAAATGTACCATTCTAAATCGCTACTCAGCTCTTAGGAAGAAAATGGAATCAGCATGAAAAAGAATTGAAAACTGATTGATAGAGTATCTTTGACTTAGAGAAATTTTCTGGCAATGTCAATGGGGAAATTTGTAAACAAACATAAGTATAAATCAGTTAATAATAACAGCAATAATGATGACAATTTCTATGGTGTGATAACAGGACACATGGCGCTTCAACAAACAAAAGTTGACTGTGCTTGTAAAATAAAGTTGTCCAGGGTCCTTCCTGACAAGGTACAGTACATCAGCAACAGCTCAAAAGTAACCACCTTAAGACTGTCGATCTCAGTCGGGGATCATTGGGTAGCACCTCTGAGTAGTTGTCTTGAAGGGGCACTACATGTACAGAGATCCATGCAAACAATGAATGGATGGACAGATGGGTCATTGTAGTAGTTCAGACGAGGCTGATGTTTGCATGTGCACTTGTTGTAGCGCCCCTTCAATAAATCTACTCAGAAGCTCTCCCGACTACAACGCGGACACTATATCGGAGTTTCACGCTGAAGTGCCGAGCAATTGCAAGTGAAGGACTCTAGGTGGATTCGAACCTGCAACCCTCTGGCTGCAAGACAATGAACATACCCACTACACCACCGCGCACCACAATATACGCTACCTGTTTGAACGAGGATTGGCGGACTGTCGTGTAGGGCGATCCTTTCCCGTTCCTCGCATTCGTCACAGCAAGACCATTCGCCATCCTCTTCACCAGAAGTCTCTGGATTAATCGTGATGCTGTAATCCTTGCTGTTCTTCGTCTCTTCCTCAGCTGTGGCCTCTTCTTCAAACAAGTCGAACTCCAGCGGAGAAGACGAAATGATGTCCGACTTTATACTCAAATGTTGAGTACAACTAATCAATCCTATGAATTAACAAAAATAGCCATTTTAATCAAGGTAGAGTGAGGCAAGGTATGGCAAGTGAGGCAAGCGCTTGCCTATAACATGTGAGGCAAGCGCTTGCCTGTAACATGTGAGGCAAGCGCTTGCCTGTAACATGTGAGGCAAGCGCTTGCCTGTAACAAGTGAGGCAAGTGCTTGACAATAACATGTAAGGCAAGCGCTTGCCTGTAACATTGTAACAAGTGAGGCAAGCGCTTGATTATAACAAGTGAGGCAAGCGCTTGATTATAACAAGTAAGGCAAGCGCTTGACAGTAACATGTGAGGCAAGCGCTTGCCTATAACATGTGACACAAGCGCTTGCCTATAACATGTGAGGCAAGCGCTTGCCTATAACATGTGATGCAAGCGCTTGCCTATAACATGTGATGCAAGCGCTTGACAATAAAATTTGCTCCAAGCTTGATCGGCTCTTTACATCTGTTTTTAGTTTAGTTTTTAGCAGGATGTATGTTTGTTTTTTCCACGGATGATAAATTTTTTTTAAAATTAATAACAACAACAATAATAAAAAATAAAAAATGAAATGAATTGCCTAGCGTCATAGCTCAGCCGAGGTCGAACGAAAGCATCGCAAAAATTCATTCTAACGTTGAAATCTACTAACTGTTCTTCTTCAGATATAGAAGAGCGTCGTCAAATCCCTGACGACAAATGTTGCTCAGAATCTCCGGACTCGGCGGAAAGAAAGCGACGGAAATGCGATAGAGGTTCCACGCTGTGAACTGGACGCTCGATCCAGCAAGATGCATGTGATGGAGATTAGACGACTGATCGTCTGGACAGATGTCGCTTTCTCCGGCGAACGGAGACACTGTTATCGTTCCTTTGTTCCACACAGGAACGTTGTCGCTAAACGCTCCGTCGATGTAGCGCTGAAAAATATGAGAAATGTTATTTTTAGTGAATCGGCTGATAAAAATAATCTGACAACAAAAAAAACAGCAACTCTGCAGAAATCATACTTCATTCATTCATTCATTCAGAGCATTTATATAGCACCCCTTCAAGGAACTACTCAGAGGCGCTCCCAGCCCAACCACGACCAAAGAAAAAAGACTTGACAGACTTGTAGAACCCAGCCGGATGGACCACAAGTAGAGAGTGAAGCGTAGCCGGGAGGCCATTCCAGACAGTAGGCCCCACGACCGAGAAAGCACGGCGCTGATTAATAGCCAAGTGGGACAAGAAACTCTCCCCTAGCCGAAGAGCGAAGCACACGACACGCTGCGACGTCAGAGACTGGACAGCACAGATACCTACTGAGATACTTATGATTACCATTCACATTTTATCATCATCAATAATATCACCAATATCATCAATAATATCACCATATTATTGCCACGTAGGGACCCTGCTGAGCAAGTCCTTCACTCGCAATTGCTCATGCGCTTCGGTGCGAAACTCCGATTCAGTGTCCGCGCTGTAGTCGGGAGCGCCTCTGAGCAGCAATCTTGAAGGGACGCTATAACAAGTGCTCATACATACATATATTCATAGTATCAAACGAATCTAACTCCAAATTGATTACTTTCTGCTCATATTGACTACAGATTCGCACATCTAAGCCTACTGGAAGAAAGGCAGACACAGTGCAGAATACGCAAACTGCTTCAACACTACATCTAATATATATGCACAGTATTAACTTTTGATTCGTAGGAATTCGTCTACAGCATTGGAAGTGAAAAAAATAATAATATGATAAACTTTAAGATGCTTACAACTCCACGGTAACTTGGTGGTATAATTCCCGAGTACAGAGGTACAAAGGAACTGCAGGTGAGAGCCTGAAACACAGAACAATTGATACTGAGACACTATTTAAACAATAGGCATTGCTACTTTAAAAATTGACAACTTAAAAGTAGTCATAGCTGATTATTCATTTCTATTCTTATTGAATGAGAGAAGTTTATTTAAAGGCAGCTATTAAATTACTCTGAACTGCTCTTTACAGTAAATAACAATCATAATGCAATTTATTTATAAAGATTTAGAGTTGAATTAAAAGTCAAAATTGTTTGGTTTATACAAATGTGATCCATTTTTAAATTAGTTAAAGATATTCAACAACATTAGCCCTTTACCGACCAAGGATATAGGATAATTTCCCATGTATCATTTACCGGTACTACACCCTAGTCTGTAAAGGATCAATTTTGCAGCAGAATGATTAGAATTTATCTGTTTCACAGTTCACTATTAGCTATCCATAACAAACACAAAAGGAAAATTTCTAAAACTTTTCCAAATCCAGATCCAACGAATGTTCAGTGTAATTGATCAACCACCAAAATAAGAAACATACAGGACACCACACCACACACCAGTTGTTGTTGTTGTGGTAAGCCTAACAAGCATAAAGCATTTGCTGGTTGGGTGTTACATGCATAATTTTGCATATGAGCCAGCCCAACAACATCCTCATTTGCTTACAAATGAACATGATGCACTTCATGAACTTTAACCCCCAATTATGCAAGGGAGTGCAGTACTCTTGACAGGTACTTAACACATTGAAGAAGAAAGAGTACTAAAAGTAACTTGAAAGAGATGCAGCTCGTCTTAATAGTGCTAAAAGGTTGTATATTAAGTTCACAGCGTTCAAATACACTAACAAACATGCACATTATACACAGAATACATTCTCATTCATACATAATTACATATACATGCATATAAACACTTAAGTACATACCAACACAACATCATTTGTAGGCCTACAATTCAAAGTTCTTATTTTGGTCTTCAAGTCTCAATTGGACCTTGTTCCAAAGTAGCTGTGTGATCGTATACTCACTGCCATTTGGCTGCATCCTCTTAGATACTCTGATCGGCTTGACCTCTTTGTTCCCCAAGCCAGGACAGCCATGGCTCAATTCAGGTGCTCTGCCTGCATAGGTCTCTCTCCATGAAATGGACTTCACCATCAGTTCTCTCTGCCTTTCTCTCTGGTAGTCTTTCCCCGTCTTCCGCTTGCCTCAAATCCTGCCATTTCTCACAGGGCCGATCGCACTGGGAGCGCTTCAGAAAGGCTTTTTGCTGAGAGAAGCGCTTTATATTACCAAGAACAGACAATAAGATGAGGAAAACATTTGTGGCAAGAATTCTGTATACAAATTAATTACTTTTTTGTTGTTGATAGTTTTGATGTCATATGTGATTTTTTTTATATGTGATACTTGTTCACCAGAGTGCTGTTTGCAACTGGTTATATTAACCCGTTTACCGTGTAAAAAAAAATTTCTTAGTAAAAATTGGACGAGTTAACTCGGGGATCACGGTAAAGGGGTTAAAGAATATACTTACTTACTTACTTACTTATAAATAGTCATATAATTAACACGTAGTTAAATAAATCACTGGGAAATGGCTCACATCCAGCAGGTCCTCTCTGTCCTTGAACTGTGAAATAAGGACGTTCTTCTGGTCCCTGACTCTCGTCAACGAAATGAAGAGACGTCCGCTTGCGATTTCGTGCGCATTATCCGGAAGGAAGGTGCTCAGAGCTTTACGAATGTTTTCCACGAGATGAAAGCTCGGGCTGAACGGTCCAAGGGCACGTGATCTCGCCTGGATAGCAAGTTTCAGAGTAAACGTTGTACACTCACCTGAAATGCAATGAAAATAGGTACCGTCTTATTAGTTTCTCAAACCACTTTGGCATATAACGATGATTTATTTTGTTTGTATGTATGTGCACTTGTTATAGCACACCTTCAAGCTCTCTCTGCTCAAAGGGCTCCCGAATGCTGAGCGGACACTGCATCGGAGTTTCTCGCCGAAGCGCTGAGCAATTTTGAGTGAAGGACTTGCCCAAGGTCCTTACACGGCGAAGTGGATTCGACACAGATGGGCCACATTTGTCCTCAGGTTATGAGCAAAGGCTTAGCAAATTCCACCAAATCCGTCATTAATCCATGCACATGAACTGGTATCTGCCTAATTGAACAGTGCCTTTCACATGCCTTGCAGAGCACTGAAGCACGGTGTTCTAACTCATTAAAAACGATGTGATTTAAAATTTAAAATAGAAAGTAACTAATAAACTTTTTTTGGGGTCCTGGGCATGACGTTAAACTGCATCCATCCTCCGCCACAGGGGACCATCAACCTCCCTGTGCCGGTCCTAAGCCCGGACAAAGGAGGAAGGTTTGCCAGATGAGTGGCGATACACTGGCAGTAGAAGACGAAGATGATTGAAATCCGCAAAACCACAACACAAGTGACATAGCGGCCCAGTTGCTTCAAGGTGTCATGATGTGGAACAGACAAGCACAGGTTGGTCAGGACAGACCGGTGGAGAGAGTCGATGGAGAGGGCATTGGACACAAAACGGGCTTGTCCCACTGGTTGTCCTTCATGGATATCTCCTAACATTCTCTTCAAGCAGACAAGGAGGTCCAACTGCTCCAAGATATAATGGTATGGGGCAGACCTGCTAGCCTGTAGAAACTGGGAGATGACACGAGGCAGACTCAGACAGAGAGTGGCGTCGGACACCTACGGGCATTGCGCCTATGGTTTGTGATGATGAATAAACTTTAACTAATAAAACTGTAACAGGAGAAACTGGTTTGTTAATTATGCAGTATTCAACTTTTTAGAAAGAAACACATGTAAATGAACAAAAACTGTAACAAGAGAAACTGGTTTGTTAATTATGCAGTATTCAGCTTTTTAGAAAGAAACACATGTAAATAAACAAAAATACCTAGGTATAAATATTTGTGTTCTTGCTAACAACTTTGAAAGCTGATAATAAAAAGCAAAAAACAAGAAGCAACACTGAAGGTGTTGATTAAGTAATGCTGTAAAAATTGCTTTGGGTGGAAACACTATGGAAGGTATAATGATGCAGTTGCTATTATGCATTGTGTACTGAAATCAAAGGTTCCTTATCAAGGGAAGTGGTTTGCCCTGAAGTTCTCTGTTTCTTGGTAACTACTTCTAACCAGGTCATTGTACTGTAGTCCTACTCAATAGATCAAGTTCACGAGCTAATAGCTAGTAGGCCATGCCCTGAAGGGTACAAGAACGGTTTAGTTGTTTAAAAGCCATAAATATCACAAGGATAATTATAACATGGTCACGAGTTACACAGCCTGGCATCATTTATAATATTTTTGCTGTACGCAGGCCCTGTTATCGACATCTTGTTTTCTTATAAAGTCATGCGCAACAACCATGTTGTTGGAGAGCTCCTTAGAAACATTCAAATTACATATAAGATTATAGATATGGTATTGCATTTTATCTACCATTTAACAAAACACTTAAGCGAACAAACCACCCAGCATTCAGTAATCTGCTCAAGGATTTATGCACCCACATGGCTATAAACGCAAAGTAGGTCATGGCCAAACGTCATTATCTTGGGCAAAAACAAGGCTGTTTAAACAAGATTGAGATGAAACGGTAAACAAGAAAAAATTATCTCATATGAAAGATAAGAATCTTGCTCCAAACAAACAAGTATGTAGATCTCTTCACATTTTGCCATACTGCCTATAACAATTATTGTTGACATACTATAATTATCACAGTATATGAACAAGCCCTAGATTGTATCAGAAATGTTACTGAAGTAACCAGAGATCAGAGGCAAACAATACTTGAACTATCTCAAGATCTAACTTAAGATAAGATCAACTCTGGTTAGCCATGTAGGTTGAAGGGTTTGGAAAATGAACTTGTGCCAACTTCAGCATACTTTGTGGGTTGTTGGCCACTGGCCAGTCAAAAATACTGTAGTTGAGTAATTATATGTTACCTCATTCGGCAATGACACTGGAGGGTACAGTTCGCGGAACAACAGACACTCCAAAACAAATTCCTGCTTAATAGGGGCCTATTTACATATCATAGAGTTTGGCACTCTGGAAAAGCAGAACATTAAACTAACCATACGAATATCAACCTGTTACCTATATATCAATCAACCAATCAAGTCAATGCTATGCATGATAAACATAGCCCTTGTCTATCCCCAAAGCAACCCGCATTTGAAAGGTTTCCAGCAACCAAAGAAGTCCAATTGGGTAAAAAACCATTTAATTGGATTCTAAAAGTATTGTATCACATTGTATAGTATCTGACCATTTGTAAAGCGCTTCTTGCAGCAAGAGACTTTCAGAAGTGCTCCCAGTGTGTGCAACTTCGAGAAAAGAGGCAGGTTTTTAGACAAGAGAAATATGACGAAAGACTACCAGAGCGAACAAAATTGAGAAAGTCTTTTCCATAGGGAGGGACCTATGCAGGCAAATGATATGGTTTGAGCCATGGTTGTCCTGACGCATGGAACAAAGAGGTCAAACCGATCAGAGGACCTACGAGGTTGCAGCGAAGTGGCAGAAATGGGGTGAAGTATAAGATCACAAAGCTACTTTGGAGCAAGACTCAACCGAGACTTGAAACCAAAATAAAAGTACTCTTAAGTACAATGTCAACAACCACATTAAACCAAGTTAGGCCTTGAAAAACACTGGGGGGGGGGGAAGCACTACAGAAGCAGATGCAATTAATTGAATATAGAATAATTATGCATAATGCATAACTAATATTTAGAAAATAAATTGAAAATAAATCTTAATACTGTTTTTCAGGATGTTCAGCAATAACCGGCGCCATCTTTAATCGAGATTTTATCTCTTGCTTATCTCGAGAGTGTAGCACTCTGTAGCAAGGTTCAAGTACTTTTCGGTAACAGGATCAGCACAGATAGCAAAGTTGAAGAACATCAAGGCTATTATTACATTCATGCTTAGTCATGTGTTTACAGGTTCTCCAATGGCAACTTTTTAACCATTTATTCAGGCCACAAGGGTGCATTGCACTGCTGCTTGATTAATGATAAAGTCAATAATATGCTGAAACTAGGTCTGGTACTGATTGGTACTGACTGGTCAAATTAATCAATTAATCTCTTGAATTTAACTTAATGTAAATTAAATTGATAGCTACTATGTAAATCGTGAAAAACAACTTAACATGTAGTAACCGAGTCAGTTGAGAAGGACCTATAGATCACTGTTCATCAACATGCCTTTTGGTTCTTTTTATTTATTTATCAACATTAAAGGTATTAATCATTTTAGGGTGGCATACTTATTTCATACTGTAAATTCCTGTGTAGAACCTATCTGATGCATAACTGAAAACCCTTATTTGCTAGCCCAATTTTCATTTCAAAGTTGAAATTCATGTCCAAAATTTAGCAAAAAACAAGCACAACAGCAAATGCCTGATACATTCTTAATAGAAATTCGCAAAGTTCTGTGTAGTTCTGTGTACCTGAAAAATTCAACGCGCTAGACATATTTTCGCCACATGATGTCACTATATCAGTTTAGAGCAGTTCAAGCAGTTACAGATAATAATGATGCATTCCTGCACACTTAGCTATTGCAGTGCTGATAAAATCCTTCATGAATGTTAGCTTACTTATTTACTATTTTGTGTAGATAAATTGGTGACATCACCAATATCATGGCATGTCAACTAGCTTACTTACTGTTTTGTATTCTTAGATTGCTAAATCATCAATTTCGTTTGAGATGACAGTACTCCATAAAATATGTAAAAAATTAAGCAGGTTATTGGTCACCCCACTATCAGGGGCAAAGTTACACCATTGAAACTCACTACAGCCCAGAGAAAGAAAAGAAAGGCAGGGAGAAATGATATGGAAGTGTGTAGCAACAGAACTGAGGAGAAGAACACAGCCCTGGGGAAATGAAGGTAGCCGATACAGAGCCAATCAACTTTAATATGACAGGCTCACTATTATAGTAGATAAGAATTATCCTATGACATCACCATTATCAGCGATAGTATTTTAGGTATTTTAAGCATGGGCGGAGACCCGGGCGGAGATTTGGGGGGACGAACGAGCGGCCGAAGGAAATACACAAGATTTTTTGACGGACGAAAATTTCTGACGACCTTTTTCCAAGCACAAAATTTCTACTTTCACCGCCAAAAAGTTGATGACCTTTTTTTTAGTCATCTGGCCAAAAAGTCTACAGAAATTTTCTATTTTCACCGCCAAAGAAATGTGAATGCCTTTTTTTGTCTTGGCGCTCAACGATTGGGGGGGAGGGGGGGGTACCAATGCATGGGCCGTCCCCCCAACACTTTTATTGGGGGGGGACCGTCCCTCCCTAGGTCTCCACCCATGATTTTAAGATTACATAAACGGTAGGGAACTTGCATGTGCATGACACACCACATTCCATTCTCTTCAAGCACAGAAGTCATGACTGGGGCTAAATAATACATATTCTCTTGTCGAACAATCAATCAAATGTTGTCAACTATCTTCAAACAAAACTCAGAAACATGCAGCAAAGAGCACGTCCTAAATATGGACCCATAATTTTCTCGGTCGTTCATATCTCTTGCAAAGGTGATCAGTCAAACTTCACATTGTTTTCAGCTCAAACTTATCACAAGGTCATGCGCTAAAAAGCTTTTAAAAATAAACCAGTTCAGATGCTGGGCAGAGATTGGAGAATCCACTTGAAAAATGAGTTGCAGAAGTCAGATACAGTAAACCAGATGTTTTAGATGTTCCAACATCATCAACATACATTGGGTATCCAAGGACGTCGTCAGCTACGCTCTGCTGATAAGGGAGTCCTCTTGGTTCCTTTTGCTCGTACTGCTACCATGAAGAATCGAGCCTTTTCTGTGGTTGATCCGGTGGTCTGGAATGGCCTTCCTTGGGACTCTGCCAGGATCGTTCCTTACTAAACTTAAAACTGTTCTTTTTGGGCGCTCTGGAGTCCGGATTGCCTCTGAGTAGTTTTTTACTTGAAGGTGCGCTATATCAATGTCCGAATGAATGAATGAATTTCAATCAGACGCCAGAAAACAATTTAATCATCAAAAATCAATCCAATGAATAAATTTAGGTTTGCCTAAGGCCTGCTGGACAATCATTTGGCACATGATGACCGAGTCCAATAAAATGGCTTCATCAAACACTCGGACTGTAGACTAGTTACACTTATTCATCGAACCTCAATGTCTTGGAACTACATGAACTACAAAAACAAAATCACCCCAACACCAAACGTGTACACAGTAAGAGCATGTGATCTTTCTCACTTAGTACCTTTAGCCTGCTATTTCTCGACCCCTTAACCCCTGAATCAGTGCAAAAAATCGGCCTTGGACTAGATGCATCAGGATCCTGTTTATCATTTAATCTACAGTTCTCAGACAAGTTGAATCTTTGCCCAAATAATCCTGTTTACAGCTTATAGTAGACAAGGGCTTGACTCCCCTTCCAACAAACATAAGTTACTTTGTTTTGGAGTCTGCGGTCATCCGTCTGTTTTGCATTTTGTCTACTTGAGAGACCAACACGATGACCAAATTAAAAACTTCCAGCTAGCTAGAGGTTTTATGTAGCCACTAGCCACTTGCAGGGAACCTAGCTGCAGCAAAGCCATTTGTAAGGTTTCGTTGGAGCCGCCCCTGATGATGATGGGTACGGGGGTCAGACCGCATTTCATCTAGGGGGACGAGTGCCCCTCCTCCCCGTGCTACCAGGAAGGATTGGTGTGGGAAGGGAAGCTCCATGAGAAGCTTTAATTCGGGCAACCAACAAATCCATTAGCGGGATCTTCAATCCATTCAGGGCCTTTCCTTTCGTATCCACAGCAAATAAATCCATGTTGCTTGTTGTTGGTTGGCTATAATAAAATCGCTGATTGATTGAGTCAGGTTAAAGAAGATCCACATACATACACATAAGACAAATCCTGTACATACAAGTATACAGATGTACACAGTTCTACACATCATACGAGCTCACCAATACTCCATCTCTCGCTATCTCCCCACAGGTCTTTCACTCAAAACTGAAAACATTGCTCTTTCACAAATCCTATCCTGATTCTTCCTCTTCTCCTCACATCTCTCGCCATTTCAACTCTAAACATCACCCACCTTAGCCGTCCATCTGTCTGCCTGCCTGACTCTCCGGACTTGACCCACTGCCTATCGATTTTGTTTTGATGAAGCGCCTGTGAATATGCTGGTTTCCGCAACTTCGCTTTTGTGAGCATTATAGAAGTCTCAAGATTATGAATACAAATACGAATACACACCAAAGTAAGTAAGTAAGAAGGGTATTCTTAATTACAGCTAGCTGATTATACAACGCTGTGGTCTAAGTACCATTTAAACCGCATTCTTGTTAAAATGTCTACATGTACGTGCACCGAGTTTAAAGCAGTCAGTTCATCACATTTATAATCATAATTGCAAGTGCATGCTAACATGACACATCTTTGAGAAACTCCTGAGGCACTCCCTACTACACAAAAAGAAGTAACTAGTACGGTAGCTATTCGCTGAATTTCATCATTTCCTAATCAGATGATTGCTCCATGTTTGTTTCATTTGTTTGTTTGTATGTGCACTTGTTATAGCACCCCTTCAAGCTATATCTCTACTCAGAGGCGCTCCCGAAAGCATGTGCAGAATACAATTTAACAATCAGTGCTGCCAACTCAGACAGTGTTGAAAATTTCTGCTCCATTTTTAGATCTCCTTCTCAGACATTCCTCTCTCATCTTAAAGACAGTTTTATTCGGCCGCACTGGGTTGGGAGCGCCTCTGGGTAGTTCCCTTGAAGAGGTGCTGTACAAATTCATGCTATAAATCAATAAATGAACAAATCTTATCTTTTGAATTACGCAAACCGACAGCCAACAGAGGCAGTCAATCATTCACAAATCATTCATTAAAATCAGTCTGCATAATCAATAACCAAAATAATAACATCATGCAGAAGCTTGTGAATATCGCTACATTTATCATTGCCAATAGATGCTACCATGATCTCAAACTATAACATACCTATTACCTACAAACATTGTATTGTATTTGAGCACTTGTAAAGCACCTGTAGTAGGGTAAACCATTCAGAAGCGCTCCCAGTGTGTAAAGCCCAGTAAGAAGCAGGTTTTGAGAATAGAGAAAGAAGAGCTCTATGGCGTCTCTGCAGACAAGTAGATCGGCTTGGGTGCCCATATGCAGCGAGTAAACAATATGGCCACCACAGATTGGAGAAAGATAGAGCACTCTGAAATACAGCCCAATATTTCAGCGAAAGTAAGTAGGTCAACAAGCTAGTGTCTGTAAACATAGCTTTTTCAAATACTGGCATCAAAGGAAACTTTTTTGTTTCACCTTGGTTGGACTGGGAGCATCTCGGAGTGGATTTCTTGAGCGGCGCTATATAAATTCTTGAAATGACCGAATGAAATAGTGTGCAAAGCCACTGGCGCTGCAAATGCCAGTTAGGGTCAGGACAGGCATAGTTCACGGTCAAGGTTAGGTAACGCAAATGTGGGTTAGGGTCAGTTCCCATGTTGTTAGGGTCGTCTAATGTCAGATCAAGTGTTGTGAGAGTCAGTTAGGGTGAGAGTTAGTTAGTGTCATCATTAGAAATATCTTTGTGTGTTTACTTTGTTGTTTCTATTAAAAATTAATATTTTCCAGTTGAACAAGTTGTTTCGTGATCCCCTAATCACTTAACTTTGCAGAAATGTTATGCTATAGGTCAGAGCCCTCCAGGGACGTAACTAGGATTTTTCGTTTGGGGGGGCTTAGGTCCTGAGTATGACCAATGCTTAAAGTGTAAAAGAAGAAGTGCCAGGACGCTGTATTGTAATTGGTCGCGAGTGGCGGCGCCGAAGGCGCGAAGTTGCGAGTGCCGAAGGCACGAAGCCCGTCCCAATTAGGGGGTCTGGGGAGCGTCGTAAGCTCCCCCAGCGGGGTCTGGGGCGGAGCCCCAGCGACCAGCGCATTTTTGGCTGTGTCGACCTCAAATGGAGCCATTTGAAGGCTCTTGTTTGCCAGCTATTTGTGAACGGAAAACTTGCGAAAACTTGAAGAATAAGTCGTTTTTCAGTGTCGCAAGGCTCAAGCTACCAGGATAACAATAAAACTAAAACTGCTACTGTAAAAGAGAAAGGTTTTGTATTTACCGTAAGCTCCCCAGCGGGGTCTGGGGCAGAGCCCCAGCGACCAGCGCATTTTTGGCTGTGTCGACCTCAAATGGAGCCATTTGAAGGCTCTTGTTTGCCAGCTATTTGTGAACGGAAAACTTGCGAAAACTTGAAGAATAAGTCGTTTTTCAGTGTCGCAAGGCTCAAGCTACCAGGATAACAATAAAACTAAAACTGCTACTGTAAAAGAGAAAGGTTTTGTCTTTACCGTAAGCTCCCTATCGGGGTCTGGGGCGGAGCCCCAGCGACCAGCGCATTTTTGGCTGTGTCGACCTCAAATGGAGCCATTTTTAGGCAGTCATGGCCGGTCGTCCGTAACTACATGTACGCCGTCCATGTGGTAGTCTATTTAAATTAGCCGTAAGCATACAACGGCTTGATTTCATTTGGGGGGGCTTCAGCTTCGTTTGGGAGGGCTTAAGCCCCCCCAAGCCCAACGCTAGTTACGCCACTGGAGCCCTCTATTCTGACCCAGTCTGCAGTGGTTACATTTGCTTACTCACTGCATCGCATCGGTGACTGAGCTGATGCGCTCATCTACCAGTGTCTCTTCAAGAGACTACTCAGAGGTGTTCACGACTCAAGCAAACAAGGACAGTTTCGAATTGAATAATAAACATGCTTCACTAAGCAACACAGTAAGCAGTGTAGCTCTCAGACGCATGATTTAGGCCTAAAGATCAACAGTACTGGGCACAAACCCACGGCCCAAAAACTATCAAGCACTTGTCTAGTTGCAACTTGCAAAACACAGGTTTAAAAATTATACATAACAATGAAGAGACGAACGAATTAGGCATTATCCGATTGTCGTATACTGAGATATTTTCAAACATACAAGTATATGGAAAGGTCATTGACATGTAGTCACGCGGTATAGATCTAGCAAGCCTCGCAACGGCCGCTAAGTACACGTGCACCCGACACAATGGTAAGCAATAGAAAAATGTTACCATCTTACCTAGACAGGCTCCCGTGATGAGGGCACAAGCAACCAGGGCTCCGGCACTTGCTCCAGAAACCCTTTCAGAGTAGAGGTGTGGCGCGTATTCTTTAAAACAACTGGCAACGCCAACGTGGTAAATGCCGAGAAATCCACATCCAGCGAACGAAAGGCTGCCCAACTCTTCACCGCGCCGAATCGTCGTGTCCTGGCTAATATACGCTTCCTTCGACATAGTATCCTGCCTTAAGTTAAAACGCTTGGATAGACGGGAATCTAATTTAGAATTCAACAACGAGGGTAGTCTCAATGTTTTGACGCACTTTCATAATCGTCGAAGTCCAAGAGTACTAAACGCTCATCTGTCAAATGCGACTAGTATAATAGATAGATCACAACTGTTGTTTACCTTTTCAACGCATTGGGAGCGAATGTTTTAATCAAATATCGAACAAAATTCTTCGCAACCAGTCAAAAACGAGAGCAACTATCAATCAACAACAATAATTAGGACTATACGCTTTATCTATTCTGTGCTATTAGTCATTTGCTGAAGTCAATGACACAGCGGCATGAAGATAATCATTCCACAGAGAGTAAAGTTCCGTTTCAAAACAGCCTGTCTGTTACTGGCATCAATATAGTTATAATTATGTGCTGGCACTGTAGTATTTAAACAATTCCTACACTGGATTGAGTACCACGTGGGGGTGGGGTAGACAAATCGCGTGTTGTAATACCGCGCGGACGCACATTCACCTAAGTTAAAGATTGTAAACAATTCCTAAGATAACAACGCCGATGGCGTGATGAACTCTCCATTCCGATTGGTCCGAAATTGGGGCGGGCGGAACGGAGGCTGACCCTTGCAAGGCCGGAATCTGATTGGCTGGAATCGAGCACAAAATTGGAACAATTAGTTCTAGATATTCAAGGACACCATTGATTAAAGTGCGCCATTCATCCTATCACAATATTATAGCCTAATTTGTAAATTAGCCTAACCACATAATAGTATAGGCCTACTAGGCCTATATTATGTGGCCTAACCGCCTAAAAATAATTGACTCGATACGACGAAAACATTGTGGCTAAGGCGGATTTTATGAGCATTTCAATAAACGTAGTAGGCTAAACATGCCAGCTTACATTAGGCTAGGCATGCAGTTTTGTGTGGCAATGCTACCGTTAGGCCCTACTTTTAAATATTTGAATCACGCGTAGGCCTAATCATAGGCTATAGCCTAATAGTAAATAACATCACGGTATATTATAGCACTTCATGTACAACCATGATGAAAACAGTAGGCCTAACTAAAAGCCAATAGCATTTTGTCAAATTTTCTGGAATGTCAATCCTTGGGGGAACCCCTCCCCCATGCAGAGACCAGGACCGTGTTTAAGGTTCTTCGAGTGTCGGTGCAAGGGGTTACAGCAGGGGCAAAGTGTCTTTCGACAGTCTTACAAGATTGGTCATTTAAAATAAATCCGCTAGCCTACGTGGTTTGTCGGGTGTGGCGGGTCAGTAGGCAAGCACGGAACGTCGGTGAACTTAGTGAAATTAATGTTTTCTTACACTTACTGATTTTTAAAAAGGTTTAAGTAGCACTGAGACGCGCAATTTAAGACAGTTGGCCAATGGCAACAAAACTCTCGGCTCAGGGGCATTCGGTGCACGGCACCGAATGGACCTATGTTAAACACGGCCCTGGCAGAGACGTCTACATGTAGATTAAACACTGTTTTCTGGGGCCACATGCGAGTCGTTATTCTTCTGTTTGCCATTTTGCATCGAACCACACGCTCTCGGATAAACAAAATCATTGTCAAACTAGCCTATATGATCTCATGTGCCTAAACGCAATTCTCTTATTATAATAATTTTTGCTACAGTGCAGGCCTACCGTGCACTAAATCACGATCGAGTGCTCGGTTTCACTTGATAAGTTGTGAGATGTGGACATTATGACAGTTATCAATAATTCTTGTCGTGATTTATTTAGGCCTATATGATCGACATGGGCGCTCGCACATGGAAAAGTGACACTTATTTTTCTAACTACCACTTTTGAGTTTTTAACAAATTTCTTCGCATTAAAAAACTAATGATAGGGCCTACCAAGGATACACACAGTGAAAGTCATAAATTTATGTTTAGAAATCTCTAAAGAACTAAATATAGGCTATATAAGGGCCTAGTGCCCTTCATGGACCTATAGGGCTACTTTTTAACTTCTACTTTTGGATTTAAAAAATTGCACTTAGGAAACTATTCATATTAAAAATAGGGCCTAATACACAAAATGAAACTGAGAAATTTGCATCAAGAAACCTCTTTGAAAAAACCCCGTGTTTTTAATTTCTAGCGCTGTATATTTTCATGCTTTTGTCAATGAAAAATTCAACCGTGACCATCGTAAAATTTTTGCCCCCTCCTGCAAAATTTTCTGCGGGCGCCCATGATGATCGAGGTTCTACTTTTCTTTCCAGATGATCGAAGTCTCTCGCGATCCTTCGAATAATTATCTCTTCATCATGGTCATCAGATATTCTTCCGCGGGTTACATTCGCACTTACAATGAAGGTATTCAGCCAGGCGGCATGTCTTTTGACACCTTCAATTGTTTCTCTAACAATAAGACTATCCTGGACCTCTTGGAAGCGAGAGCTGGCCTGAGCCGCCTGATGGATCGTTTAGTGGGACTGGGATAGCTAGCTACCTTGAAAAAGACCAACCCGTTCCGACGAGTTTTCTCGACGAGTATTAGGCCTATAAAGCAGCAGTTGCTTTGGAGAAAAAGGCAGCTAGACAATTTATTTATGATTGGGCGGATAGCAAAGACGCAATTAAAGGTCAAATGCCGCTGTCACGAAATAAAGTCCCCCCGATACAAAGTCTCCCCCCAAACAGAGTCTCCCTCTGGCTGAAAATCTGTTTTGGAAGACATTTCTGGTGTAAAAGTATATGTTTGTTCGTGTTAAATAACGTGCTGCTATCGTGTTAGCAACGTAAACTTATAACGGTTTGGCAGGCTATGCTTATCTATTAATTTTATGCGGCTGTAGCCAATTTCACGATCAATGGGGAGACTTTGTTTCGTGGGCGGAGGAAATATTCTCCCCCCCCCCGGAGACTTTATTTCAGAATATAGTCTCCAGGGGGCAAATTTATTCTAGAACAGATCCTCCGGGGGAGAATCTATTTCGAAATAAAGTCTCCGGGTGGAGACTTTTAGGGGGAGACTCTGTCACGCGACACCGGCCGGTACGCGATAATATTTATGGCGGCAGATTATGAAAGTCTGCTTTAATTGTACTGATTGGGATTCTTCAAATAGATCGATAGCAGTGAATCATCACTATCGGCATCTTGTCGAACGTCACGATAAATTTTTCCACACACCCTCTGCTGCTCTGGATAAGTATTATGCCATGAAGCTGAAGGAGAAAGACACGTGGGGTAATTTTTTTCACAACGGTGGGCGTCGGTGGCGAGGATATAATATAGGCTGTGACTAGCGGACCGCCAGGCGGCCCTCAAATTTCAAATACTAGCGGACCGCCAGTGGCGGCCGTCCAATACGGAATACTAGCAAGCCGCCAGGCGGTCGCCTAATGCTGAATACTAGCGGACCGCCAGTGGCGGCCGTCCAATAACGAATACTAGCAAGCCGCCAGCATAAGATTAAATAGAAGTTAGATTAACGATGATAAATTTAATTAACAGATTAACAGAACATAGAAGCTGGATGAAATATTTGATATGCCTATGTACAGTGCATAAAAACAGAATTAAATACTTACTCTGTTTCTCGTTTCCCTTCTCCGGCATAGTTATAGTAAGCGGGTCCCTATGTAAAAAAATATTTTTTTTAATAAAATTTTTTTACAAAAATATTTGGGTCGCGGCCGTAAAAATGGGTCGGTCGCGTTACCGGAAACAACAATTTTTTTTTACGCCTTACTCATTTCATACTCTTTTTTGCAATTTTCTAAGTCATTAAAACAAGAAAACTTTTTTCCGACATAAAACAAACTATCGGCAACTGCCGCCATTGTAACAATATTCAAAAATCAAGACTCGTCATGTGACAGGTCACACGTGACTGGCGGTCCGCTAGTAATTGAAATTGGACGGCCGCCTGGCGGTCCGTTAGTCACTTCGTATAATATATAGGCTATGACAAACCGACGGAAAACCCGTTCGGAGACGGAGAACCTGCGGAAGCTGGGTTTGAATCATGGTTTGAATGCCCGAAAAAGAAAAGGGAATCCGCCGGATATATGCAGTGGCGTCAAAGAGGAATGCTCCTCAACTGCTCGTCACCTTGCTCTGCATGGTCATTGGAATCTTCGTCGTCCATCTGCAACCGTGGTTGGAGAACATTGGTGAGCTAGACGAACTGAGATCAAACGAGGCTGCGTTGCCGAAGGTCCAGAGGTATTTTCCGAGAGAGAAAGAGAGGTTCCTCGGCCTGTCTCATAAACCCCACCCTGAGTAGGCCTAGGCCTACTGAGTAGGGATAATATTTGCCTAGCTCGAGTACAATATTATTATATATAAAAAATAAAATAACGAGAACCATTATAAACCAATTAAAAGAAATTCTACAAAGAACAATCCTGCACTTATTATTGCACATACTTGGATGGTTTACCACGAATTTCATAATATTATATTTTAAAGATTCGAGGCCATTTGTAATTTCCTCAACTCTCAGTAAATTTATGTTCAGTTAAATTACGTGAATGATTGCACTCTCAGTTAAGTATTTACTATTCATGACACTCACGGCTCTGTGTGTCTAATATTAATTAATTATAATGTAGATGTAGTGTGGCATACATACGTCACGTGCAGTAACACTTGACATACATTCATATTCATACATTGATACATGCATGCATAAATAGCCTACATGCATTGCTATTTTTATCTTGACAATGACAAGGTACATCCCTGAAACTAAAGTGCTTTAATAATGATAAATTGATAATGATAATAATGATAATAATAATAATAATAATAATAATAGTATCCTACTATTTGAGCTCTATAATAGCCTATACGCTGAGAATTTCTGGCTTTGCTTCTTTCAACCATTTGTGGCCTACGTACATTATTTTGTTACAAATTTATAGTGACAGGCCTAAACATAAATATGTTTACATGCAGTATATAATTATGAGCTTAGTAAGTGAGCCTAATCACATATGTTGTGAAAGAAAAAAATGACGATGCTGTTACATGAAGCGACGTTAAAAATCATTGCTAATCAAGGGAAAATGGACACAAAGTACATAAACTCAAAGAAGAAATTCATATTTCTGAAAATTTTCGCGTAGGCCTACCCCTTACCGGCGGCTGGCGTACCCCTAGGGGTACGCGTACCACGGTTTGAGAACCTCTGCACTAGTGACATGTACCAACATACCCATCTTTGAAATGCATGCATATAATAAATTATATATGTGTATATACCAGGTGGCCCATAAAAAACGTTCCCAAACTTTGTTAACCTGGCAAAGATCTACTTTTAGAGATATCAAATATTAATTTACACAAAAATGTTAAGCAATCATTTCTGTGCACACATGTCACATTTCAAGAGAGTGCGTTTATTATATCACACTCTGCGGCAAGGTTATAACGTCGTACCTGTTAAAATATTTTGCACAAGCCTACGTCATTAAAAACGTTCCCAAACTTTGTTAACCTGGCAGGCTGGCAATTAAACAATTTTGAAGATAAACTAAATCGCGGTACATCAAACTATTCATAATTCATATTTGTACAACAAAGCCAAGTTTTAGCCCAAAATACTCAACCGTTTGAAAGAAATTGTTGTTAGACCTGTATGACACATGGCCAAAATTTTGCACAGTTGTTTAATGATGATGTTTTACCGTTTTACGCGAACAAATGTTTGATTGATCCTCCGCCTTCTCTTGTAACGACCCTTAAACGCTGTTTCCACTGTCCTGTTGACTTCTGTATTTGTGTGTCGTCTAATAGAGGTCATTTTACTTCAATTACCCGCTTAAGTTCGTCAGTAGGCCTATTTAGAAACGGTTTTCTGCGATCAGCATACACACGCTCCTTTAGGGCGTTCCATAGTATAGGCCTACATAGCAGCCCATAGGATTTAGATCGGGAGAGTTTGGAGGCCAGGCATCACTGTGGATAAAATCAGGGATGTTTGCTTGAAGAAATTGCTGAGCCAATCTGCAACGATGTGAAGAAGCACTGTCTTGTTGAAAGATAACATTGTCATCAGGATTGAGTCTACGACATTCGGGAATGACCTTATCGCGTAACAAGCCGACGTAATAGGCCTACTCTCCATTGACTTTTGTTTTCCGAGGATCAATGAAGATGATGTCTGTTTTACCGCGCATCAAAACTCCAGCAGATGCCATTAATTTTTTTTAGAGAAACGACTAATCTCATGATAACGTCTTACTGGCGCAATTGAAGACTTTCGTTCACGGCGAAATAAATGACGTAGTTTTGTGCAAAATATTTTAACAGGTACGACGTTATAACCTTGCCGCAGAGTGTGATATAATAAACGTACTCTCTTGAAATGTGACGTGTGTGCACAGAAATGATTGCTTAACATTTTGGTGTAAATTAATATTTGATATCTCTAAAATTAGATCTTTGCCATGTTAACAAAGTTTGGGAACGTTTTTTATGGGCCACCCGGTATATATTTGTGTACATGCATGCTTCATTGCATGCATACTTGCATACATAGAATCTACATACCTACTTAAATACTTGTATCAAACATACTTGAGCTTGCTCAAAATGACACCTGAATGACTAATCAGTATTTTTACCATGTTATTTCGCCTCACCCTGTAACCATGTTGTTGCTTGTCAACCTGATTTACATTAAATTGATTATATATATATATATATATATATATATATATATATATATACGCACATTGTGTTTAATTACATGTACAACATACAAGTGTTTACTCTGTATTCTCCCACTAAGGTAGTGTACTGGGTCATGGGACAGGCTTTCTGTTTTTTTAGGTCAAAAATGACTTTTTCATATGGAGTTTGTGTGATTCACATTATATGTTTGATTCGTCACAATAGGCATATACCAGTATATATATATATATATATATGTATGTATTCATTTTTAAAAAACCATAATATATATTTGCAATACTGTGCAATGTATATATGTGTATAATATGTATATGTATATATAATATATTATATGCAAATACTGTGCAGACAATGCAAATACAATACTTATACATGCAGCTGAAGGAACACTTAGTAATCTTGTGTGGAACTTCAGAATCATTTGTGCATGGCATTGTGTGCCTGCATGATATAAGGCCTTTTAGAGAGAGTTTGCCTGGATGACAACGTCGGCCAATGTGTGCAGCTGTCATTCCCCCTTATTGTGTGCCTGCACAGGCAGACAGACGTCTGCACAGCGAGGGCAGGACTAAAGAGATAGATATGTTCCATTCATCTTGGGTTCTTCTGCGTTCTTTGAAAGTGCCAGCGCCACAGCGCGCCGTCTCAGTTCGGCGGAGCAGCATCATCTTCGCAGGCAGCAGGAATCGAGTCGCGCCTCCCTGTTGAGCACCGTTTTAATCTGCTTTCAACATGTTGCAGAATGCAGGATGTGGAGGAGTTGTTCCATTTATGGTGCTCCTGTTGACGGTTGGCTGTCTGGCAGAGGTCTCTGTTCGTCGGGGAATGCCTGAACCCTACGTCCTTTCCATCAGAGGACAGGATGGAGATTCGGATGGAGATAGCGAAGGATCGACCTTGGACCCAAACTCAAATGGTTAGTGTGTCTGTGACTGTTGCATTTGCACGTCAAGTGTTGTTGCTTGTTGTATCACATCATTTCTATTTATTTCTTTAATTTATTGCTCGCATTTTCCTTAGCGAAAGGCTGTATCAAGTTACTGATGTAGTGCTTTTAGCGCTGCTCTAACAGAGTCTGCTGTATTTTTCACAGTTGCTTTAGTGCACTCTACGTTATTTTTTCCAGTTGCTTTTAGTACACATCATTTAAGTGTTATGAGAAAATAAATTTCCTTTGAGCAGGGTCATGCTGCTTTAGGAAAAATAATCAGAAATGCTCACTGTGTGATCTGTTAATTGCCTCAGTCATCATGTAACAGACGTTGCTTGGTCAAGTGAGACAGTTACCAGTTGCAAGCTCCCACATGCATGTAGAACTTAATCAACATAACTATTAGAGCTGAGTTGAGTTCACAGGTCCTGAAATATGGAGAATTGAAGGAAAAAATAATTAACCTCAATGTGATCCACGGCTGATGACTCACGGTTGTCTATACAGTGACCTTCAATCCTTATAAATGGAAGGGGAAAATGGCATCCGGAAATTCCTCGAGCCACCGGATATGCACTGGAATGGTACGGTAATCATTTCCTGCAGTTCTTAAAGTGAGAGTGAACTCTCAAGGATGGCGTCCAGGCACTTATTTTCAAATCTGAACACTATCCTACCACTTATTAGACCTGCACAGCTTGGGAAGGTAAGGCATCCAGGCACTTCTTTTTAAAGCATGGTTTCCTGGCGGTCTTTAGGTAGTTGAGACATTCAATGATTTGAAAGGCGGTGCTGCTCAAAATACTCTGCACCATGTTCCACTTGGTCCAAAGTTTCCCAGCATCGATGACTCAGTTGGAAACATCTTTCTCTATAGTTGAACTTCTTGTCCATTAACGGAATGGCTTGACAATTCATGCAACTGGACCATGTGAATGAACAGCTTGTCAAAGATCCTTACATGAGGTTCACTCAGCAGGCTCAAACTCAAAATCATTAGATTGCCAGTGAAGTATGCTGTCAAAAGACCACTCTGTCGCACATTTATATAACTGCGCACATAGTTTTTCAGCATGGTTTTGCGTAGCGCAGTATGCGCATTGCAGGTGCTTTAAAGGAGGAAGTCATGAAAAACCAGGTCTGTTTACAGTGAATGCAAATGACACACACCTCTGATGAATTGTTTATTTAATATACCTTTTTCTGTTGTGTAACACATAGCATGACGGTATGCAGGGAGATTACCACCGTGTCCAGGTTCTTGCAAATCACAACAATCCTAATTTGCATCTACTTCTGTACCTATGTATTTGAACTGGTAGCACTCTGGAGCATGTGCAGTATACATATCATATGGGCAGCTCCATGAGTTCAAAGATTTCTGCCCTTTTTGTTAGCAAGGTGTGTGAAGTAATTCTGAACTAAGTAACCTGCTGCAGAAAACAGCAATTCAGTTCTGAAGAAGGCCCCTATGTTGTGCAGCGTGATACCTGTTGCTAATTTTAGATTTCTTTAGCTGTTACCCAGAGTATAACTGCTTGCTTTGCTGAGTCATGTTGGGCCAGTTTTCTACAACATAGGACAGTATTAGGACACCTTTTTCTGTCAGCTAAAGACCTGAATGGGAGTAGGTCCTAAACACTTCACTTCTGTTTATTTTTTGTCTAGCATTTGTTTGCCTCACACGGAGATTATGAAACCTGTCATGTGGAAAAGACCACAATTGCACAACATGGTCATTGTATGGCAAGAAGGTACCATACATCAGGCAGCGCCGTGCTTTCTCAGTGGCTGGCCCTGCGACCTGGAATGAGCTCCCTGTTATCCTTCGTCAAATACCTATTGGCCTTTCTACTTCTACTTCATTTCTTTCTCTTCTCAAGACTGTCTTATTCGACCGGGGTTGGACTGGGAGCGCTTCTGAGTAGTAACCTTGAAGGAGTGCTATATCAAATTTTCTTAGTCATTCGGCCGAAATCTCCAGGAAAAATACCCATTTTCCCATAAAAAAGTTGATGACTGTTACCCAGAGTATAACTGATTGCTTTGCTGAGTCATGTTGGACCAGTTTTCTACAACATAGGACAGTATTAGGACACCCCTTTTTTGTCAGCTAAAGACCTGAATGGGAGTAGGTCCTCAACAGTACACTTCTGTTTATTTTTTATCTAGCATTTGTTTGCCCCACCTGTCATGTGGGAAAGAGCACAATTGCACAATATTATGCAACATGGTCATTGATTAATATATGGTAAGAACCAAGTAGGTATCATGTGAGGATGTACAAACAATAAGGAAATTTTAAAACTTAGATCTAAAGAATCTGAATCAGTCAGCAAGTGAACTCTGGCTGTTCAAAGACAATGGGAATAGTACTGTTGCTGTGCAGCGTGCCTGTCCAAGACAAGCAGTCCAAAATCGATCAAGCAACAATCAGTATTGGGTATTTTAATTATTATTAATTAATAACTTCTATTGTGTCGGTAGAGGCCGATTCAGGAGGCCAATCCGGCCATGCCCTCCCCCCATTTAGAAATGCCCATGTAGCGTGACCCCCCCCCCCAGTGGTTTCAACA
This sequence comes from Lumbricus rubellus, assembly GCA_945859605.1. Classification (NCBI taxonomy): domain Eukaryota; kingdom Metazoa; phylum Annelida; class Clitellata; order Crassiclitellata; family Lumbricidae; genus Lumbricus; species Lumbricus rubellus. Next base: position 20,764,699 of record OX243825.1, read on the forward strand.
AGCTTTCGAACAATGTTTAATGGTATATTTTGAGGACGACTAAAAAAAGGTTATCAACTTTTTTGGCGGATACGAAAGAAAAATTTCCAGACCCAAAACCAATTACTTTTTAGCCCTCATCCAAAGTTTCTGTATCCGCCCCTGTGTGTCAGTGTGTCACTCACAAGGTGTCATCCAAATGGTACTTCAAAACCGAGCCGTAATGAGATTGGTGTCAAGAAGAGACAGGAACAGCCACTGTTACATATTATTAAATGTTAATACATGTATAATTGTATATGATTGCATAATAGAAGCCTATATATCGCACGACCAGACAGACAAATTGTTCCCCAAGTCTAACTGAGTTGAAGAAACTGACCTCATTATCATTATTAATAAATTGTCAGCAAATTGACTTCATCATCATCATATTAAAGTGGTTCTTGATAAGTTGTTGCTGCAAGTGAGAGTGTAGCCTATTTCAAACTATCGATATCTTACTAACAACTAATAAAAATATATTAAAATATCATCTGATGTGTATAAATTTCGTGGGTCTATAAAATGGCCTTCAAGCCTTGCTAATGCAGCTTTCCAATCTTCGTTAAGGCAGCTAGATTTATGGCATGTGTACATGAAATGCAAGATCACTCAGATGCATACGTTTATATGTCATGCCATATTATATACATATCGTGTATAAACTGTATATATCAGATAAGATATTAGCTTATTGCCCAATTCTCAGGATTCAGTTCGGTTTATCTGAAGAGGTCGGGAAAGAAGTAATGGTCGCAGTTAGATATTGGTTTCAATTCCATAAAAATTGGCCACTCTTCTGGATTCTGCAATTCACAATAGCTGACAGCAATTCCTAAAATTTGTTTATTTATTTGCAAATATTGGTTTTTAGATACAGAATGTGTGCTTAAAAAACCGTTTCGATTGACTGATATTTTATATTTCCTAAATGTTGCAGGGTTTGTATGGCTTCAAGATTCAGTCTTGGTCTGAATGTGTGTCTCTTGTCCTATGTCTTGAAAGCCTTAAGTTCCGAGTAAAACTTACGTTTATGATTACTTAGTCTTGCAATACAACTCTCCAAAAAATTGATGTAGGCCTATTGCTCATACAGGTGTATAGGCTTCTTTGGTTTTTTATTCGTCGATCGTGGCTTTTGGTTTAAAAATAGAAAGAAACATGAAGGCTAACTAAGTGTCGTGCTCGTGTCATATGGCACAGTTTGACTTTGACATGTCCATTGTGATTCTATCTGCAATCTGAATAAACATGGAAAAGCATTAAGACTTTTAAATGGCAGCACTTGTCAGCTGCTTGTGAAAATGATACGGTTTTTATAACTGTAATGAGGCTTTCAATTTTCCGACATCCATGAAAACTTAGTTGGTCTTAACTCTGTCAAGTTTCTGTTTATTTTTATGTGCATTGGTCTGTCGTCAGAAGAACTGGCTGCTTGAAGTGGCCTGGGAGGTTTTGATTCTGTAAGGCGTTCCTAGTTTCGTGCTGTTGTTTTTTATATGCTGTTGACGTTTCTTGCATAGAATGTTAAGCGTTACCTGTTGAATATGACTATAAGGAAGTTTGTTGAACTGTTACCGTAGTTGCTTTGTACTTTCGCAATAGGCCCATAGCGTTCATCAACACAAGGACCATAAATCTAAGGACAGATTTGATAGACTCATATAGTTGGTTACCTTAATTTAATACAGTTTACTTTATGTTGCTTCACCTTAGCTTGCTTTAGCTTAACCATTATGTTGTACCTGAAGACACCAGGACACTAAGCATTCTCAAACAATTTCAGTTAATAGGAGCAGACCTACGCGCTTGCTTGAACGTGAACTGGTTATAATATTGGAACTGTATTCTGTTAATGAGAGACACATGGTGTAAAAACTTGATGTGTCTGTCGTGGAAAGCTCTTCAAGCTGCAGCTTTCCAAAAATTTTAGTCTTCTTTAGTCGAAACTTCATGTGTAGGTTACGTAATTGCCAACATAAGTGCACACTGCACATTTACATAGCAGAATAAATGGAAAACCACCTGGCGCAGTTAGCTACATTGCAGGGCTTTCTTAATGTGCAGTTGTACACAAAATGTGCAGTTCTAAATGGATTTGAGCAGCTGTAGAAGTACTTCTGTACACTTAAAACTAGTAAAAAAGGTCATTGTCCTGCGGTTAGAAGTAATTTTACCATGGAGTATAGGAAAGGAAAGAAGGAGTTGTGCAGTTCTAAAAATTCTTTTAAAACAGCCCTGCTACATTGAATGCAGCATAGTCTGCCCCCCATAATCCACGGTGATAGGGAGGGTGCGGATTGCATTTTGCTTCTAGAAGGTGACTTATTTTGGAGATTTTAATCTTGGGCTAACAATGTTTATACATGGTGGATGGATACCTTAAATGGGTGATGCATATTCAAAAGGGCAGCACTGGAGAACGATCTGACTGCTTCAGTTTCTTTGGAAAACTTGCAGAGGCATGTCCATTTTGGTCACTATAGAAAATTGAGTTCATTTTCATTTAAATCATTATAAATGGAAGAATAATAAGAGCCTGATAATCTCTCTGTATGGGTTGAAAACAAAGTAGACAATTTCTCAGACTCAGACTCTGGCTAGAAACACATTTTTATGCCTAGTCTGTTGTTCGTACTATTTTGATTATGGTAGTTAAAGGTTTTTGCAGGTCTGTTTGAACGTTGAAATCCAAAAAAGCAGTTTGAAGAAAAACTTGAAGCAGTGGTTATGGATGGGGCTAAGCTATGAGAGTTACCATAACACATGACTCATATCTTACTGCACAGCAGTGGGTACTGACTTTATTTAGCAGAGACCTCGAGATTCTTGATCCTTTTAGAGTTTAGCTGCTTGTGCTGCCAGGACAGATGAGTTTGTTTACATAAGTGCCTGAGTTTTGTGTAGAATTTAATTGCTCTTTTCATCCAGTTTGGTGGACACAATGTCAAGTCTTTCTTCTGCCTACTGCTGAGAATCTTGAAATTAGAATTTAGTCTGTGCACAGTCATTGACTTGTTACCAACTGTGCTACTTAACAGTTTAAGAAATTGCTTGTCTTCCTTTTATTATTTAGCCGGTATTCTGCCTGTTGTTGAGCACTGTTTAGTGGCACTATGTCAGATCAAAGATGATTAGTGCCGCCCCCCACTCCTTTCTCCACACTTGGATCTGGCACTGAAAAAGTGCAAGAAAGTGGCAGAATTCGAACTGATATTCTGGGTGATGATCTGATTTATAGTCTGGTCTTCTTGCACCTTCGATTGTCGTTTTGTGCAACAGACAATGGCAGACTAAGTAAGTAAGTAAGTAAGTAAGTAAGTAAATAAGTAAGCAAGCAAGCAAGTAAGTAAGTGTATTCTGTATTTGAGCCGATTGACAAACGCACTCCAGTGCACATGCATAAAGGATAACAGTCATTCTGGTTAAAAAGTTCTCCTCGTTATGGTGTCATTACGTCATTGGTCTTGCACTTTGTTATCAGCTGTCTCCATTGACATGTCCTATCACCTGTGCTATTATAACTGTTACCCAAAGCACGTTTTGCTGTCTCGTATCTGCTTCCTTTTCTCTGGGTCTTTCAGACTGGGAGCACCTCTGATTGATGTGCACTGTGAGAGGCACTTTGTAAGGTTAAGGATGCAATACAATAGAAATACGCCACTGGCAGTGCCAGTCCCAAGTCTGGATAAAGGAGGAGGGCGACTCTAATAATCTTTGACATGACACAGTGTTGTAATGACACTATATCATAACAAAGAAACTGCTGAAACTACTACAATAGTTCCAGCAGTGTACGATCATGCACTCTTGTTCTAAAGTTGTAGCTACTGTTTCTTTTTTGATGGCATTGGCACCAACACAATAGAAGTTTACTAGTTAAAAATAAATGAATAACAGTAGTGACTCAGACACGTATATCCTGACTGAGGATTACCTCATTCTTGTATAATTTACAGCAAGGAGCCTGAATTGAAATATCGGACCTGGTGTGTAGAATCTCTTGTGAATCTGGCCACTTGTTTGCTGTCACATGATACTGATTTTGGACAATCACAGTCCAGGGTTGGGTCATCGGTTTTCGTGGGAACTGTGGTTCTATCTCTTTGTTAGGGTTTATCGTCATTGTGAGAGTTTTCATCGTACAATCCTGGTTCTGGTTCGTGTTTTATGTCTGCAATGTTTGCTTCATCCGTGTTTCCTTGCAACTGCTGTAGTCACTGATCTGTTAACTATTAATATGGCTCCAGTGCATCTCTAGCCTCACAAGTCTGTTCATGCAACAAATATATGATGGTAACTGGAACTATTATATTTGCACTTAATACACAAAGGGAGTCGGGATTGGAAGAACAATTTCCCATGGTTGTCAGAAGTGGGAGTTTAAGGTACCTTGTGGACATAAAATGGAGGTGGGGGTTGCTGCTTGCACTACAGTTATGAGTGCCTTCTGATCAGGGTATACATAGCCTTAGCAAAACTGAAAGGTTGGGAGATTTTATCGAGGGCATTAAAATCTAAATTTAGTACGAATTTATCCTAAATTTGGAGCAATTCCAGTCTGTTGCTATTGGTCGGATTGTTTTTTGTCCACGATGGGGTTTTGTTTGAAGACGGCACACTTGAGAATAATAATATTGATGTTTAAATGTTAATTTTTACAATTTAGTGATATTGTGTGATGTCCTTCAATGATATATGAATTTGCACATCATCTTTGCTAAGAACAATCATTTCCTAGGGCCCCTAGACTCCTACCCAGCGGGATCTTCCCTTCAGGGGTTCCTATTGCTTCCCATGCACTACTAATACTATGCAGTATGCAATCGATAGGTTGGACTCAACCTTTTCCTCTCATTATATGTAGTTATAGTGTGTAATTGCTTTACTTTTTTGTTTTTGTCTTTGGGAGCAATAAACTTGACTTGACTTGATAAGGTTCAAAATTAAAGGTTTTTAAACTCCTTATTTTTACTGTTTGAATGCAAAAAATGTGCCATTTAAGATTTGAAAAAAATTTCTGGGGCAGGCTGACTGAGCCATCCAAAGACCCCTACACCAGTTTTGCTCAGACGTCTTCAGCACACTGGCCCGCCACTAGTCTTGTTAAAAAAACATTGCCACTGGCACGACACTAAAGAGGTCTGGCACTTTGTTATAGGTCAACGTAAGTGGTGTCATGTCTTTGAATTTGTGTGTAGTTTTGTCATAAATCTTTCAATGTAGCAGTGCTGATTTTGTCTTTTGTTGGGCTGTCTCATTCGATGATAAAAGACTCTATAGCTCGTGTCCGTATCGGCTTTAACAGCCGCTACAGGCAGTAACTTATAATAATAACCCAAGAGCACTGAGAGCAGCATTGAAATCGGTCCATAAGCTAACAAGATGCACTGTTATTTAAAATCGGTTAAATTTGTGTTTTCAGGATTAGTTAGGATGTAAGTAAGATGCTAGTTTTATTCAAGTAGGCTATGCTTACCGAAAATTTTCACTTAATTTAGCAACAGTACTCTAATCGTACAAATTGTGAAAGTCTTCTGCTAGAAATATGTGTTACTAGTTTTGCCTGTGTCAGCTGGATCTCATGACTAAACGAATATTGAATATTGACACGCAATTTTCTCTCTTAAGAAATTATGTAGCAATTTAGGGGCCGTTTTGCTTAATTGTGTCACAGGTTGGTGTGTTGATAGCTGAAAAGAGTGTTTCACCTTGTATAAGCTATATGTATAAACTATAAGGTATAGTGGATGGTATGTTACTAACACACTTTATGAAAACCTATACAGAGTGGCTTCAAAAAAGCAGTGCAAAGATGGAGCACTTCTTTAACCCTTTAGAATTTTTCTTACCTTTTACTACAGATAGGATCCAGGCAATTGTAAAAATACAAATGGTTGAGATTCATTACTATAATCCTTATCCTATTACATAGGCTAACAGCAAAATGTGGTGTACACTGTCGCAGTTGACAGTTCTGTGGATGTTTGTGCGTGCATGTGTACTTGTGTAGACATATGTGTGTGTGCGTGCGTGTGTATGTGCATGTGTGTGAGCAAGAGTGGACTATCTTCTCAATTATTTCCAATAAAATTAAGCTAAATCTAATCAGTATGACTGGTAAATGATATTCAAACATTCGCAAGACCTGTCTATCCCATAATTGTCATGTTGAAATTGATTTAATCGCAGACACAAGCAGTAAACAAAAAGAAGGAAAACTTGTAGAACTATCAAATGACCTTACAAAGTGGGCTTTGGTTTGATGGTGCCTCCTAGTTGAGCTGATCCTGTATATCTGCAGGAACTTTTTTGCTCTACCCTCGGTGCGTAGGGGTTTCATGCTTTATATTCCTCCACTCAGAGGAAACTCCTCATTCCATGAGCTTGAACTGCTCTTATACAGCGCCATACTTTCGCTGTCATTGGTCCCATGGTATGGAATGGGCTTCCACTGTCTATACCGTACGCCTTATGCATATGGCTTACTCAGATGTGTTTTATTGCAGCCTTGAAGCCGCACTATTCACCCTAGGTTGTCACGACACTGTGATATATCCTTTTAGGTCGTCGAGGGTCGGGAGCACTTCTGAGTAGTAACCTTGAAGGAGTGCTATATAAATTTTCGAAATGAATGGATGAATCAGTGGCTAACAGGAACTGTATTATGAAAATGAAAGACTTCTTTGTAAAATTATACACTTTTGTAACAAGTTATTGGAGAGTGCAGACTGCAGAGCAGAGCAATCCTACCGTCTCCTACGTGTCTATTAAAAGAAGACATCCATCATATGGTGGTGGTGGTGACTAAACTTCTGAGGCCGCAGAGTTGGTTTCTTTAGGCTCACAGAGGTCTGCACTCTCTGCCACTGAGAGTCGCTGAACATTGCCAATGTAAACATGTGGTTCAGGTAAGGCTGTCTGAAAGGACGTGTCATACTGTCATAGTGATGTGACCTATTTTTGACCTTCTGAACTTCTTAGACTAAACTGCTATGACTGTGAGTTAAGAAGGAGTACAGTCTCCTAAGTTAGCCTTGAGGCAACAATAGGCAGAGTATTAGGAACTTTGTCTTCATGGCCTTGGCATATGAGGGCGAGTGGTGGCCAGCAATATTCCATCTAATTTTTTTGAGCCTGCATGCACTTAAATTGTTTTGTGCAAGTTTTTAGAATAAGAATAAAATTCTGTGCATATTGGTGTCTGCAACTCGCTGTGCTAACATGCTAAAACATCAGTAAAAAAATAGTATGTATGTGCGCTTGCTATAGTACCCTTCAAGCTTCCTACTCAGAGGCGCTCCCGACTACAGAGCGGACATGGCATCAGAGTTTCACGCCGAAGCGCTGAGCAATTGCGAGTGAAGGACTTGCCTAAGGTCACTACGTGGCGACTTTAGGTGGATTCGAACCTGCAACCCTTATGTATGTAGGTGTGAGTTAAGGAATTTAGCAGGTTCTACATGACATTGTATGAAGTACTTTTTCAAATTTGGATAAAATCAAATTTTGTTTTGTGCACATCTTGTTTTATTGTGTGAGCTTGTCTATGCGCACATGTGCACAGCTTAGAGGGAACATTGTACTGCTCGTAAAAATAACTGGTATAATACCTTCTGTAGGGAATCAGGCGTCTTCCAGCCAAAGTCAAAGTACCACTTCGCATTCCTTTCCCAATCCTACTGGTATGTTCGGGGATCAACCCGTTGACCAGGGACGAGATGAGGTTGTCCAGATGACCATCGGGAGCTTGACCTTTTCTTCCACTGGCAACCAATCCGGTGGAATGCCGGAGTCTGTCAAACTTAGCTTTATCTACGCCAGTCAGATGGTCGTCATCAATCTCATTCGCAACGACAACATTCCATCAAATGTCCCGATTTTTTACAACCGCAGCACCCAGGGTTCTTCGTCATCGGAGGATCGTTCAGAGTTCCAGGTGAGGCTTTTAAATATCATTCGATTCTGAACATGCAAAGATGATTGGTCACATGATCGGTCACATGATCAGTCATGACTATGTTACAGATGGGACTTTGAAAATGTGATATGCTCAGCAGAATCCAATTAAGCAGAGTCCAATTAGGCGAAGTCCAACTAGCAGAGTCCAATTAGGCGGAGTCCAATTAGGCAAAGTCCAATTAAGCACAGTCCAATTAGCAGAGTCCAATTAAGCAGAGTCCAATTAGGCGAAGTCCAACTAGCAGAGTCCAATTAGGCGGAGTCTAATTAGGCAAAGTCCAATTAGGCAGAGTCCAATTAGCAGAGTCCAATTAGCAGAATCCAATTAAGCACAGTCCAATTAAGCACAGTCCAATTAGCAGAGTCCAATTAAGCAGAGTCCAATTAGGCGAAGTCCAACTAGCAGAGCCCAATTAGGTGGAGTCCAATTAGGCAAAGTCCAATTAGGCAGAGTCCAATTAGCAGAGTCCAATTAGCAGAGTCCAATTAAGCAGAGTCCAATTAAGCAGAGTCTAATTAAGCAGAATCCAATTAAACAGAGTCCAATTAAGCAGAGAGTCCAATTAAGCAGAGTCCAATTAGCAGAGTCAAATTAAGCAGAGTCCAATTAAGCAGAATCCAATTAAACAGAGTCCAATTAAGCAGAGAGTCCAATTAAGCAGAGTCCAATTAAACAGAGTCCAATTAAACAGAGTCCAATTAGCAGAGTCAAATTAAGCAGAGTCCAATTAAGCAGAATCCAATTAAACAGAGTCCAATTAAGCAGAGAGTCCAATTAAGCAGAGAGTCCAATTAAGCAGAGTCCAATTAGCAGAGTCAAATTAAGCAGAGAGTCCAATTAAGCAGAGTCCAATTAAGCAGAATCCAATTAAACAGAGTCCAATTAAGCTGTGTATTTATCTAAGATAAATCTTTGTTCAGAAGATAGTTTAACATAGGGAAAATGAGTTGAGCTTGAGTTGATGTACATTAGCACAGCACATTCATATCTCCATGGGCAGCAGAGCACTAGCTTGAGACTATCAAATGGCTCTCTTATGGGTTTGTGTTGATATTAAGTTTGACTAAGTCGCTAACAGAAAACCAGCATGATTTTTGTTGCGGCTATATAGGGTTTATTATGACATAAAATGAGATTGCCTTGCTTTATCTTAAATGATAAGCAATTTAATATGCACTGTTTGCTGTCTTTTATATTGCGAACAGGATTTCGCTTTCTACTTCGATCCGAAGTGCATGAGTTCAGTGCTGATTGAGAAAGTCTACGACGTCACGATAAACTCCACAGTATTTCTTTATGTGAGTACATCTGCTGAATTTCAAAGTATTCTGTTTTGTAGCCCATCAACAGCATTCATTTGGGTTGGGGTGCCTCGTTGTTGGTGGTATTGTATAAATATTGATTGATTGATGGACTGATTGATTGATGAATTGATTGATTGATGTATTGATTGATGGATTGATTGATTGATTGATTGATTGATGAACTAGCACTTTTCTTTAGAGATTAACTTGTTGACTGCATGTGTAACATAGTCACACATTGTGTGAAGCCTGGTCGCTGTATTCCATGTAATGCATTGCAGAATGCTGTCTCCAAACACTATAGAAATCAGTGCAGCATGTCTTATGCATGCCAGGTACACTGGTACAGTCAGACGGCTGTGCTTGTGAATATAATATGAAGAATTGTAATTGCGAAGAGCAAGTGATTAGTGATTTGCAAAAATGCAATCGGAAGATGCTCATGCCAGGAACACTAACTGGCAGACTGTCATTGCCAGCCTAGGTGCTGAAGCTTAGGTACTGTAGTTTAGATTCTTTAATGTTACGAAACAGGATGCTCAGTGGTCTACCTAAACAATGCTTTTCCCTGTGAATATTTTACTTGAATTGATTTAAAGACTGTTTTCAACTTATTTGTGAAATTTAATTGCTGTTACACAGAGTGGTTCATTCTATCTGAACGGCGTAGAGTTCGGATTTGAACCCGTGACTCAACCACTTACCGCTCGTAGACGCACAAGTCGCTCGATTCATCCATCCATTGTAAATCGTGCGCGGAGGGATGCGTCGCCTGATACACAGTTTCAGAGCGTCTATCAGAAGAACAGGAGTGCTGAAGATATTCCGGTGCTGGAAATGCGTGAGTCTACCTCTGATACATGGAAGGATGATAGGTTTATGATTAAATTTTAGTCTATGATCAGAATGGTTTTCTGGGATGAGTTCCGTATCAGTCTGCATAATGAACTTTTGGTATTTCATTGCCCCTTTTTCGCAAGCGTCTGAAGACCATTCTGTTTGATTGTGGTTTCTTGCTGTCCAGTCGGAGTTTCATTTGAAGTGGCGCTATATAAATGCGTGATTACAATTACGCAGGCATGAAGAACAGAAGGATGCGAGATCGATACTCGCTAGCCCCGTAAGGATGACTCAGCCTCCCGTTCCCATGATCAGCAGTAGAATGTATCAGCCATACAGTTTAACCCTTTATCGACCAAAGGTATAAGATTTCCCATACCATTTGCTACACATTTTCCGGTAAATGAATATAATGTTATCATGTGTTCCGATTGTTTCATGAAATCGTAATACAGTTTTTCAGTTTAAGTTGAATAAAAATGGATATTACTGTGAGATTTCAAATTGCTGCATAAAGTCAGTATCAAATAGAAAATATGAACCAGGTTGGTGAGTCATGCATGCATTCCTCTACTCAAGGCACAGTCAGTATAAAAGGCTCATTATGTAACCACCAACTCTTGCTGAATACGAAAGTGAAAACCTCATGTCTCTACCTGCACTGCTTCTCGAAATATTTCATGTTGAATATACCCTAATAGAGTTTTGTGTTTGTGCTTCAAAATAGTGGGCAGGCAGGTGATAAAATATTCAGCAAAATCTGAAGTCGACAGTGGTAAAATGTAAAAAATTGGTTTATTTTGACACGGAATGACCCCTCAGTCATTCGGAGCATAGAAAGGGAGTGGAGCGTCAGAGGAGGTCATTCAGGGTTGATGGTCCTGCTACCAAGAAGGCAAGGCTTCCTACTACCAAGAATTAAGGCAAGGCTTCCTACTACCAAGAATTAAGGCAAGGCTTCCTACTACCAAGAATTAAGGCAAGGCTTCCTACTACCAAGAATTAAGGCAATGCTTTCTACTACCAAGAATTAAGGCAAGGCTTCCTACTACCAAGAATTAAGGCAAGGCTTCCTACTACCAAGAATTAAGGCAAGGCTTCCTACTACCAAGAATTAAGGCAAGGCTTCCTACTACCAAGAAGGCAAGGCTCTGCATTGTTAAGGTTCAAGCAAAAGGGACTGAGAGCATACTTTGTTCATATGAACGAAGGGAGCGGGAGTGGCAATCTCTGAAGATTCAATCAATCTCTGGCTACAGAGCTCACAAAAGTAGGTACTACTTAGGAGCAAGGTCGAGCAGGCAGTGTCAGACTAGTCTGCAAAAATAGCAGACATTTTGAAATATCTTTCATTATGTAGGCCTATTCTGCATGGGAAATGGTACAACCTCGTCTGTTGCTCAGAAGAATGTGGATTGACAGTTCCAAAATGCTTCTTAACATTTGACTCGTGTCTAACCTATTGCAGTAAATATTCTGTGTTTAATTATACTCTGTGATTATTGAGCCAGAGGTTTCTACATCATATAGCCAGATGTTAAATTGCGCCACTATATATAAGCAGATGATATGGCTATCAATGTTTTTATTTCTTTTTAGGGAATGAACCTTATCTTTCGAATCGCTTCAATGGCCCTGTGCTTCCTGGACTTCAGTTCGATGTTCCTGCAGTCAAGCCAGTGTATTTGGTTAAAATTCTGGCAGTTATTGATTTCAGAATCTTTGTTAAGTAAGTTGTAGTTATTATGCTGTATTCGAATTAAATCAATGGCTTGTCAATATTTGCCTACATATTGCAACATAATTTAGCGACTTGCTCATAAAATCAACTTGTTTAAGTTGTTATCATGCTTTCCTACTATTTTATGTACCGGTAATCATATTGAGTTTTATCGGTTTGAACTGAATAAAGTGAATATTATTATTACTATTTTTATTGAACCTAGGCGATGCTGTTTAATGCGATGTAATTTCTGGCTTTTGTTTGTTGAATCAATCAATATATCAATCAATCATTCAATCAATCAATCAACCAATCGATCAATGGTTTTATTGTAGCCAACCGATGGTACAATAACAATATTGACAACAATCACAATATTAGTTTCTGTGGCTATAAAAGGAAGGGACAACCCAATATCAAATTGAGGCAAACATTATGCGATGTTTTTGTTCTTTGTCAAGGTGGTACAACTTCAGCAAAGCCTCTTCTGCTGCTGGCAAGAATGCAGATGCATTCAACAACATACGCTTCTACTTTGGCCACGTCTTTAACGGGGTCAGTTTTTAAACTTTGTTGAATGGGTTTCGTAAAAATCTAAAAGGATGAAAGCATAACTGTTATTCAAGTGCCATTGCATTATTACATTCTGACAAAGGAATGCAGAAGGTATTGTTTGCATATGTAAACAGGAATAAATAAAGAGAATACTGTCACTGGAACTCGAAGATCACATAAATGCACTGCAGGGGTTCAATGGGGGTCTATAAAATTATTGCCACGTTTCTTACAGGTTTTCAGCCATTGGACAAAAGTGATGGTGTTTAAACTGAATTTAAAATATGGCTATTTTGGGGTGCACGTTTGCCCCTAGTGCTAAGAGGAAGAAGAGCAGTCCCTGCTGTTAAATGGCAACTTGCTCAAAGATTCCTAAACATTTGTGGGCAAGAATGTAAAAACATTCGACTTTAAAGTTAGGAAATTGATTTATTCTAATTCTGCTACTAAGCATGGTCCTTTTTGTGGATAAGAATACTGAAGCATTTGACATCAGAGTTAAAAAATTCTTGTCTTTCAATTCTGCTGCAAAGCAGATTCCGGTGGTGTGCATTACTTTTAAATAAGTGATGCTGTCTATGCTATTACCAATTTTACTAACCGAGTCTAGCATGACTCCCTAATATGTTTCTTTTGCAATGGAACTCTATGAATATTCAATTGCAGTTACTTAAGTGAAGGTTTCAAGAAAAATTTGAAATGTGTTGAAGGAACTTTTCATTCAATTCGAAGCTCTTTCATTTTCAGGTCGATATGCGATACAGAAGCATAAACGATTCTGCATTCTCCATATCTACGAGCCTAGTCGGCTTATACGTTGCCATGGTAATACTCCTGACGATTCATAGAATAGTTTTAGTTTGAGAAACTTGGCAAGAATTGTTGTTTTTGATGCTCTTTAATCTAAAGTTGTGCTCAATGGTGTTTGTTTGTATGTTTGTATGTGCACTTGTTATAGCGCCCCTTCAATCTCTCTACTCAGAGGCGATACTTACATGTGTAGATCTATACTTTTTCTTAGATGAATATCTGAAAGTCAGTTTCACAATGTTAATGTTTTGCAATTTTTGAACGTGACAATAAATTGCAATGTTGCTTCAGCATGAGTAGCTAACCATTTCATTTTGGAAATGCTCAAATTCTTACCAGGTATTTAGTTCCGTGTGACTTTATGTGGCATGAATTTGTTTATGAAGAAACCGAGTGACGCATCGTTTGTGGAGAAGAATTTGGCAGACGATGCGGTGGATGCGAATGCAGCGTTGGATGACTTCATATCGTGGTTGACTACCAACCAAGGTCTCTTGCCACCACACAACCAAGCTACGCTCTTTACAAGGTAATTATCATGTGTCCGCTGTTTTCAAACAAAGGTACGATGATTTGAGGTGAGCTGAAACAAAATTACATGTAGGTGGTAAGATTAGATGGTGCAGATAGGTGATGTGGTACATAATAATGTAGTAGTAGTACTGACAGGTGAAGTGGTACAGATTAGGTGGTACTGACAGGTAAAGTGGCACAGATTAGGTGGTATTGACAAGTAAAGTGGTACAGATTAGGTGGTACTGACAGGTAAAGTGGCACAGATTAGGTGGTATTGACAAGTAAAGTGGTACAGATTAGGTGGTACTGACAGGTAAAGTGGGACATACTAATGTAGTACTGACAGGTAAAGTGGTACAGATTGGGTGGTACTGACAGGTAAAGTGGCACAGATTGGGTGGTACTGACAGGTAAAGTGGTACAGATTAGGTGGTACTGACAGGTAAAGTGGTACAGATTAGGTGGTACTGACAGGTAAAGTGGTACAGATTAGGTGGTACTGACAGGTAAAGTGGTACAGATTAGGTGGTACTGACAGGTAAAGTGGTACAGATTGGGTGGTACTGACAGGTAAAGTGGAACAGATTGGGTGGTACTGACAGGTAAAGTGGTACAGATTAGGTGGTGCTGACAGGTAAAGTGGTACAGATTTGGTGATACACATAGGTGAGGTGGTTCATTTTTTTTGTTCCTTAAGCTTTGTTATTGTCTGTTTTAACTAATCTACAGTGTATTTTTTACATTTATGTTGTGCCCTGTTGGTACGTGCGCTATTACGCGTCCAGTATTTTAGCGTGACTTCACAAATTGTATTTCAGTCAGAGCATGCTTGGATCCGCAGGAAATCGAATTTCAGGTAATAATAATTATGATTAAGCTCAATGAAATTTAAGTTTTAAAATGCTACTTTGTAGGTTCTATATAGACTCTAGCCAGTAACATCGTTTATAAACATCTAACCATGTAGGAATCGACATAGCCTTCATGTAGAACTTCCTTAAAACTCGCCCTTTTGACCTCCTACTGTAGTACTGTCTGCTTGTATTTTGTCTGCGTTGTAACTTGTTATGGTTTGTCATCTCAACTGATAATAAACGAAAGATATATTACTCTCTACATACAGCAAATGTCATCATTTATTGCTCCCCAGACTGCTACATTGCCAGCAGGAATTTGTTTCCTATTCTGAAGTGAGCAGTGACCTATTTACCTGAAGTTGCCGTATGGCGTTTGCATTTCAGCAAGTACTGGCACCATAGACATATAAGTGACTAGACCAGATACCCTAACGGCTCATAGACTGGTTGCTTCTTTTTGCAGGTCTTGCAATCATTATGGGCATGTGTACTCGATACAGTGTTGCAATTTGCAAGGAGGCTGGGGAGTATTCAACAATAGAAACAGCTGCGCATGAAATCGGTCACAAGTGAGTTTAAAACATTGTAGTCGAGGAAGATAATGAACCTTGTGTGTGTTTCTGATGATTTATAATTTTATACAGCTTGAATTTGAATCAGATATCATTTATGTGCAATGATCAACAGCTGTTAGCAGAGCAGAATTATCATGAAGATGATCACAAAGCCAAACCTGAATCATGTGTATCACTATAGTGTACAACACAACTACGGTACATTCTAGAGTTTTCATTGCCAGGGTATTCATCATTATGGCAATGCGCCTCAGAATTTTTACTGATACAAGGCTGACCACAGATGTAAATTGTAGCAAAATTCCAAAGAGCCCTGTAAATTGTAGCAAAAGCAGAACTGAGTTTTAGCCTATATCTTTTTCACATTATTTGAGACCTTTGTAAAATTATGGATTTCTGACAGATTGTGGTCATGTGTTTATGATTTAGTTCAGAGCTGTACTAAACCATGGACTCGTTGCTTGATTACTTTGTATCTATGCACTTTGTATCTATGCACTTGGCTACTTGTACAGCATCTGTTAGGAACCACACAAGGCGCTAAAAGATGGCATTGTTGTGAGTTTCTGTTGGAGGTTTAAATGCTTGCACGGTGTGAAACCCTGGTAATGCCAGTCCCATTCCTGGAAGAGTGAGGAGGGCAACTTCAACAACCCGGTCAGCTAAAATATTCTGTTAAACACTAGAAACTACTGTTCCATACAACGTTGAAATCAGATACTTTATGCATGATGCCCTGACTAATTTATGAATGTAAATAGAAATTCTGACATTATTTCAAGTGGTAAGCATTGCTGTTCTGTGTACATTGTAGTCTTGGCGCTGGGCATGATGGTGTGGGTGGGAACTTATGCATTGCGCAGGACATGTACATCATGTCGGCCGTTCCTGGCCTTTTAGACGACAACAACTACAAGAACTCTTTCCACTTCTCATCCTGCAGCATTTCTGAGTTTAGAACGTTTCTCATCAACCTGTCAATCAGCACAAGGTAGAATGAAATTGTTTTGTTGTCTTGATGTTTAGAAGAACGTGCTTCCTATTGTGATCTTTCTTAACCCTGTACTGACCAAGGTGTAGTAAATGGTATTGGAGATCCTGTGCCTTCAGTCGGTAAAGGGTTAATAAAAGTCGTGCAATAAGATTATTTTCATAACAGGATTAAATGCAATAGGAGGTGTGAAATATTATTTTCTGCTTATCTATATATATTATACTTAATCAAATAATTTAATGTGATATGATTTAAGTATAATGCATCTTCAGTAGATTCATTTTTTTGTATTTGGTTGATGCTCTGTCAGTAAGCGGCTATAGCTACCATTTATAAGTATAATTTTTTTTAACTTTGCGTCATTTCTGTTTTTTGATAAGCTTCTTTTCAATTAAGTCATGGTTCAATTTCCAAAAATTTTTGGATGCTGTCTTGACCAACGACCTCCTACAGGCTATATAACTAGACAGAACATCCTATGTTGAGCTGCCCAGTGACATTGAAGCAGCAGGGAAAGAGTAGGAAGCAAGAGTATATAGGGGAAATGTGTGGACTGCGGAGAAATATAAACAAGTCACATCATTGAGCCACGTCATTGTTTCCCGCAAAACTTCTTTCGTATCCACCATTTTCTATGGTTCGTAAACCTTCTCCCAAGAAGATTCAGCAGAAACCGTGTTATCCCACCCGCCTGGCCTCAAAAGCATGTAATGAACTGCTATGGCTTTGCTCCACCACCTAAGCTACGGGCTCTCAGTCCCATTCGCTGCTTGAGACCATGGTTTTCCACTTGGCCGGGATTGGGAGCACCTCTGAGTAGGAATCTTTAGGGGAAATTCTGATTGATTGATTGAATTTCTTTATCTTTGATTGTTTTCTCGTGAAAAGTGTTGATTCTTCAGCGCAGCTGACCGTTGTCTTTTGCCGACTAACGGAACGACCAACACTAGCCTGAACATAGATCTGGGTGTGCAACCCGGCCAGAAGTACACCCCGGACGATCAGTGCGTTCTTATGCTTGGTCCGGGATCTTACTACTGCGGGGTAAATTGTAAATTTACGGTGACATCATTTTTGCAACTTTTACGTTTGTTTATGCTGATATACCTTGGAAGTGTAATAGCATCCATTGAAACCATCATAAACGCTGTACAAGTGTGCAATTGACACGAGTAAATCGCCCCATCTATTCTTATGACTGTTTGTATCTGCACTTGTTATAGCGCTCCTTCAAGCTCTCTACTCAGAGGCGCTCCCGAATGCAGAGCGGACACTGCATCGGAGTTTCACGCTGAAGCGCTGAGCAATTGTGAGTGAAGGACTTGCCCAAAGGTCCTTGCATGGTGAGGTGGATTCGAACCTCGAACATTCCGGCTCCAAGGCAACGACGCCACCACTACACCACCCCGCCCCGACACCTGAAAGTGTTCTTATTTAAAGACTGACAGTAAATGCCTTAAATCAAATATGATGTGTTACTGTTACTTGTCAATATAGCTACTATAAAACCTGTTTGGTTGCACTGCAATGTGCATATTTAGGTTTAACTGTACGACATGTACTGGTACATTTGTGTGTTGCTTAGGGTAAGTCTGAGGATGCTCGCATCTGTCGTACGATGGAGTGCTACAGTTCGCCGTTGAAATACTGCTATGCAACTTACGAACAACGAGCTTTCGATGGGACATCTTGCGGCAATCAGTCGGTAATGGCTGACATACATACATACGTACATGCATACATACATACATACATACATACATACATACATACATACATACATACATACATACGTACGTACGTACGTACGTACGTACGTACGTACTTAGAATCATGTGTTGATGCATACATGGATAAATACGTACATAGATTCTTATTTCAGTGCAGACAAATGGCATACATATTGCATACACACATTTATGCATACATTTGCATGTGTGTATGCATGCATTCACGTTCTACTCTATTAGCTGGCACCCCAATGCATCTTTCCGCTGTCTTAAAGCCACTTTATTTTCTCTTGGTCCTTTGCACTGGGAGTGCCTCTGATTGGTGTGCACTGTGAGACGTGCTCTTTAAGTTTATAGATGCAATACAGTACGTAGATGGATATGTTGATCAATACATGCTTGCATACCTACATAGCTTTTGTTATCCACTTATGGCAGTTTTTCTGTTCTCCACTTTAAACAATTTGTATGTGCTGAACTTTCTGTGCTCCACTTTTGTGCTTATGCTGTGTTGTTATTCCTTAACAGTGGTGTAAACTGGGAGACTGCGTGTTTGATCAAAAAGCACCACAGAAGAAGTGTAAGTAAAATTAAAGCAGTGACATTGAGTTTTTTGTTTATTTATGTTCTTTGCTGATGAGTGATGACATGTAGTTTGCTTCTTTCTTGGTGGTTCCTATTGCCATGTTTTGTAGCACATGTGTGAGGATCTTAGAAGTTGATTATTAGCGATCAACATTTTATTTTGATTTGTTTATACAATTTTTAAAAAAAAGTTGTACACTTGGTACGTTACCAAATCTTGATCTGCAGTTCTTATAAATGTTTCAAGGTGGTGTAATTCATGTTTTAACAAGTGACAATGAGTTATGGCTTTCAATAGTAGGTGAATACTAATCAGATCGGATGTGTGCTATTTTGAATACTAATCAGATCGGGTGTGTGCTATTTTGAATACTAATCAGACCGGATGTTTGCTATTTTAAAGCCGAGTGTTTATATGGCGACTATAAGGGACCGTACACTAATGGTCTGACGTGCAGCTCGATCATCTCGTCTGCTCCGTGGAATTGCTATGATCCAGGTTACTTCGATGACTGTTGCACAGGATGTCCGGCGATTCGTAACAACTCCAGAGTTGGTCAGTTAGATGTTTTCTCTACAGCAACATCTGCATATAACGTTTTTTCGCATATATAGCATGCGGGTTATACAAAGTTTTAAAAACCATGCACCCTACCTGCGTGGTATGCTCGTGGGCGTCTTATACAAATATTTTTTGCACAGCTAAATTTTGTACCACAGAAATTTTCAGGTCATGGTCTGAAACTGATGTAAAAATGTAACAATGTGATTCGGTGTGTAAGAGCAGTGGCTTTGCAACATTTTAGGTGTGTATGTAATGTGTATGTATATGATCATTGACATTGCATCTTTCAAGAATCTCACTTGCTGAACGTATCTAGGTTACGTATCTATGCGACCTAAAAATGTTGGAAATATTTCCCTTTCCTAATGCTTCCACCAACTGTTGGAGAGTACCTTGCATCATCAGCGCAAGTTGTCCTGTGTTTTCATAGTTTGTAAGAACTGTGGCATTGCTCTTCAAGTCTAATGTGTACTTGACTTGGTGGTCTAAAAGAACTTGCTCTCTTTAACATTTTGCGGTTCTTGCGAATAATTGTAAAGTTCTGCAGTTGTATCCAAACGTTTATTTGGCACAGCTCAAAACACAGCAGCGCTCTCAGCCTGTGTGGTCTTAACCAGTGTGAGAATTGTGGAAAAATAACTGGGGAGGAGTTGGACTATGATCCACTTGGAATTGGGGTGTGAAAAATAGACTTTACTATGGGGTTCTAAGAAAGACTGGGACGGTTGAAACCCCAACCCTCTGGCAATTCTCACCCTGGTCTTAACTCCTAAGGCATCTGAGGACAGGGTAATTCAATGCAAATTGACTGGGGTAGACATTTCTAAGTTGATGTGCCAACATAGGGGCAGCACCTAGTGTAGGCTGTAGCAGAACACATGCATGGACATCAATCAATCAATATACCTTATTGATCACCGTATACATGTATACATACAGTAAAGCACAAGCAGTAGTTAAAAAGGTCACATGCATTGATGTAAAAGGGGTAAGCCCAAAGGAATGTAAGGTTCCGCTAACAGAGTCGCCCTAATTACATGAAGAATCAATCAATCATTAACTTTCTACACAACAGTAAACGTCTACAGACAGTTGTATATCATCAAGGTGTAACACATTCTATTCCATTTTACAACTTTATCAAAGTACATTGAATGTAAACTACGCAACTCAAACAAGTGGCCACAAGTCAATGAGCTCAAAGAGTCAATCAATCAACCAATCAATCAATCAATCAAATCTGTTTATTGAAACCTTTTGCCAAAAAGCCCTTTGCAGGTAGGAGGAAACAACATGTGGAACAGGACCTCAGATAGGATGCGCTTGTAGTGGTAGTAATGATTGCAGTGTGTAGCGATTAACTACAATGCGATGATGAAAATTATCTAACAGGCTGTGAATATGGGAATCATGAAGCGTCTTGTTACACAATGGGTTTGTTCGGATGCTACGACCCCACAGTGCGCACTAAATGCTGCGACAGGTGTCAGCACTACGCGAGCAATATCTCCGGTTAGTTCAAGTTGGTGATCTAATGTGAATGTAAATTATATAGCGACCCCATAATTATGACCTCGACCCTGTTAAGTTTTTTTAATGAATTGATACATTGAGATTCGTTGCCACTTATTGCCTTTTTGAATGGGTGCAGTGCTTAAAGTGTAGAGAAAGAAGTGTGTAGATGCGCCATACCTTTTCAGGCTGTGCAAGTCTAATAAGTGGCAGGACGGCGCTCAGATTTGAAAATAGGTGCATGGACGCCGTCCATTACCGTCCAGCTACACTTTAAGTCCTGATTGGGTGCATGCGCCTTTACCCTTGCCAGGACATATTATTTATATCTCTTAATTAAACGAGAGTCAGGAAATGAACCATAATCTGCCTGCTCTCTAACCCAGAGGTGCATGAGATGCACAGTAATCTAGGCTACTACATCCAATGTAGCAGTGTTGGCGCCAGCTAGCCTATACGATGTCAGTAGGTGGTGTCGACATAATGAGAGTCGGCAGATCGAAGAAATTGACTGTAAAGCAGATACTGAAAATGCAAAAGAATTTTTTGCAGGCCGTAAGGTTGGTCCAGAGTATAATAATAAGCAGCCTCAAATGACATATCATGATCTTGCAACTGCAATTTATCAAACTGGACCATTATGTAAATGTGAATGTTTTCTACATCAAACCGTAGGCTATAATGGCCTCGGCCATGCTTGTTTTTCAGTGAATTGTTTATACAGGAATTCCAATCAGATTGTGTTGGTTTGTAATCGATTACTAACGGCCACGAGATGACAACATAGCTTAATACAGATTTCAATTTATTACAACACGTATAATTATGTATTTGTCCTCATGCTGTGGTAGGTAGTATGAATCTCAGCGTGTAGTCTCATCATATTGCCTCAAAAGCTATAAGTTAGTTGAATTTGTAGATGTAGTCACATTAAGCATAAAATAACATAATGATAATAATCGTAATCATAATGATAGTGATGATGATGATGATTCGACGATGACAACAAGATTATTACTACTACTATATTTTCATTATTAGTGATGATAGTAGTAGTACGGTAATTACAACAATTTGTATGGTGATGTTACACAGCCATGCTGTTAGAAAGGTACTTGACAAAACAACTATATTTCTGGGATGTTCAGTGTTGGGATAAATTGCCAGGTTGACAAGATTAGAATAATAAATAGTACCGTACCTATAGACAACTATTTAAATAGTATTTAAAATAGTCTATATTTGGTTCACAACTATCTCGGATTACACTCGATTCGCATCGACACTGATGTCAAGTATCACCATGGTTGCATATAAACTTCTATATCAATCTGTGTTTTTCAGGATGTGAATATGGCGACAAGGCAGACTGGTGTCCAATCTACATAAGGTCTTCGGCCGATTGTTATGCTTATTCAGACACTTGCTGTGACATGTGCAGACAATATGACGTCGGATTAACAGGTAATCTCTGAAATTTAGTAAATAAGTGAGTCTCTTTTGCGCACTCCACAAAAAGGTGCTGTAGTGACACTACAGTTCCTTTTTGTGGAGTGTGCTCTTATTTACTAAATTTCAGAGATGTAGACGAAGACTGAAGAGTCATTAACTAATGAAGAAAGAAATGTGCAGGTTATCTAAATTGGCCAAAGCACATAAAACGCCCATTCGGTAGTGCAGTAAGAATGTGATCTAGGGCATAGGCCCCTATTGCCGCTTTTCAGGATTGGATGATGTTTAATAGCATTGTATTTCTGTTCAAAATGAAAGAAAGGCGGATGAATGCTGGGTAGATGATAATTATAAATGAGGATATTGCATGACTCGGATTTGCACTTGGTGGAGCAATGAACTTAACAAATGACTTATGACAATACAGATAATTTATTTGTACCCATCGCCGCCGCCTAATGGCTGGCATCTGGAACCTACGATGATGATGATTTCTGTGATGCCTATCTTTGACCCGCCGGATGGATTTGGCTTTCTTGAGAGATTGTCTCTGTCTCTTCTTCCACAGTGATCATAGTGCCTGAAGTTTGTATTGTATTCAACAGTAATTTTACTGCACTGCAGGTTTGGGATTGCCACTGCTGAGTTTTTTTTTCTAGAAGTGGCTCTCTATAAATGTCTGATTACAATTGCAATTTTCGTATTGTTTAGACTGTCGTTATGGTGATCGTGCCGGTTGGTGTTCATCGATGTCACGAGCTTTCTGCTACACGACGGCTTCCGATTGTTGCTATAGCTGTGCTAAACTGTATGATGCCAGCGCAGGTACGGTACTGCAGCGTAAATGTTAACTATTAACGGCTCTAATCGTTAACTGCCCTAGTGTCATACTCTGATTTAACATAACAAATATGTATATTGAGTTATAGACATTTGTATAGTACCTCATAATAACCTCATAAAGGCGCTCAGCACAGCAACTCATCAGTTCTAAAGTTCCATGTTCTAGATTCCATGTTACTGTCACTTTTATAGCAGAATTTGTCTAGATATGAGATGCCTTGTCCAGTTTAGTAGAAATCAGGGTGAGAATTGCCAGGGGTTGGGGGTTTAAACCCCCAGTCTTTCTTAGAGCCCCATAGTGAAGTCTAGTTTTTCACGTCCCAAGTCCAGCCCCTAGTCATTTCTCCATTTTTCCACAATTTTCACTCTGGTAGAAATTACGATGACTATTTTATTAATAATTGTATACATTGTACTCACATGGACTAAATATGATGACTGTAGGACATCACAGAGTTTTATCAGATGATGATAGGTTACTAATTTATTTGCACTGATTGCCCCAAACGACTTGCATCAGGAATTGTTGACAATGATGTTGATAATAATTCACGATGACAATGGTGGTGATGACAATGGCGATGTTTAATAATTATAATTGTCTTGTGTTTGATTGTCTGGAAGCAACAGCAAAATTTTTTTAATGATATTAATATAGCATAAAGTTTTTATACGTAATTATTGCCATTCAAGGAGCATTTACCAAGTAATAGTTGGGCTATATAACTTCAGGTCAAAGGTCAGCTGATGATTAATTTGCCTGGTTTTGTTCCAACTTCTTTCTTTAGTTGGCTGTGAATATGGTGACCGTGCGGATTGGTGTTATGGTCGTCAGGGTTTCCAGTGCTACATAGATGGATCAATCTGCTGTTCCACATGCAATCAATTCTTAACTAACATTTCTGGTGAGTTTATCTGTGGCCAAAATTCGGTTGAGATTTCTGGCATGCATCCCTAGCGAATTCAGCTGTTTTGAGTACACCGACTGTACACTGTCGGTGGAAAGAAGAGGCGGCAAGGGAGAGGACTGGCCTCTTATACTTTCGTTGCGGGTTCGAATCCACCTTAAGCCTCCTGGTAGGGACCCTGAGCCAGTCCTTCACTCGTAGTTGCTCATGTTCAAGTTACTAACAGTTCATAACCATGACTGCCTTATAGCTAGCTTAAGGGACTGCTCTTCCTCTTTTTTTATTTTCTGTAACAATGTCTGTTTAATGTTGAAATTCGAAAACAGATGAGCGGACTAAATTGGTTTATTTGTCAAGAGTTGCTGCTTAGTTGTTTTTTTAGTTGCATTAAGGTTTGTATGGAGGAAATTTAAGATAAACATACAGAGAAGAGACATTCAGTGAAAAAGTCGCTATACTTTTTCAATCACCTGTTTTCAATCACTCTTAATGAGGGGGGAATGAGCTGTTTCTCCACTACGCAAATTGTCTGTAATGTAAACTATTCAAATTCATCAGTGGAGGAAAATGTTTCCTAATAGAGACAATAAGACAATGCCATAGAAAGTGGTTCAGTCATGTCAGACAATGAGGAGAGATTCTTGCTTATGAGAACAATAATCGAGGGAAGAATGAAGTTGGGAAGCCAAGAAGAAGACCAAGAATGATGGTTATGAACTGGGTAAAGGAGGAGGGGTGCAGCAAGCCAAAGGAAAGGACTGGACGAGAAGAATGACGATATTTAGAAGCACAGACCTGCCTAGAGACAAAGTTTGTTACATGTTTATTATAATGACCAATATTTTAATAACTTGCCCAAAGTCAATTTTTTTAACTCATAACAACAGACTTCTTTGCAGTCTAATTTGACTTGTTTTTCTTATCTCCAGGCTGCGAGTATGGAGACAGACATGAGATATGCCAAGGGACTTTCCATTCATCTGATTGTTACACCTGGTCACCCTATTGTTGTGCAACGTGTAGTAAATACTACACAGGAATCCTTGGTGCGGCATCATTATCTCATTTATGATCTTAATTGCAGTGGTTATTGCTTCATACCTTGTGTATTGTGATTTGGACAACTTTTTTCGAACTTAATTGTTTTGTTGAGCGAGTAAGTAAGCTTTTATTAGAGGTTCATTGTTGAGGGGGCATGTTTGATGGCAAGACAAGTGTTAATGATGATGAAGAATGTACGGTAAACGTCTTTAGCGCTTTATGACAAGTGTGTACGAAAAATGACTGTGGGACCAACAAAGATCATTCTTTTAAAGGATTGAAGCAAATTATAAATAAGCTATTTGAATTGGGAGTTAGTTCCGCAATAAGAGATCCAATGCAAGTACTTGCTGTACTTGGTTAAAGGGTGGCCTTTATCATTAACTCCAGATTTTTTCAGAACCCAGAATCATTAGCGTAGGGAAGTTATATTTTCCAACAATGCTCAGTCAAGACAAATTGCTGAGACAAAAACAATAATTCAAAATCAATTCCCGGTTGATATTGGCAGGAAAAGTTGATTAATCGGTTGTATTGTTTTTTTCATCTCGATTTTAGGATGTGAATACAGAGATAGAGTTGACAATTGCTCGTCATCCGACTGTTTGGATTCCAGTCGTCAGAGCGACTGCTGCTTCACCTGCAGCCACATGACTCTAACCCTACCACCTTCCACAGCAACCAGTTCAACTGCAATGTTGCCAGCAATCACGACTTTATCATCAACAACCCTAATGTTGCCAACTACTTCAACAACCACATCGACAACAACCACCACTGTACCATCTACCGCAACAACCACCACACTACCATCCACCACAACAACCACAACACTTCCATCTACCACAACAACCACAACACTACCATCTACCACAGCAACCACCACACTACCATCTACCACAAGCACCACAACAACACCATCTACCACAACAACCACAAGACTACCAACTACCACACCAACTACACCACTACCATCTACAGTAACAACTACAACCACAACACTACCTTCTACCACAACACGACCATCTACAGTAAGAACTAGATCCACTTTAACCACAAGGATACCATCTACGACAACAACTGTAGCATTACCATCTAGCACTACAACCACATCAATGTTCTCAACAACGACAACAGCTACAGCAACTCTCTCTGTATTACTATCCACATCGTCAAGTACAACTTTAAAATCATCACCATCAACATTTAGTCCAACCTCAGCGGCTTCATCAGTGACCTCAACATCAGTGGCATCCGGATCAAGGACTGATTCACAACCACTGACAACATCGAAGTCCAAAGGTAAAACATACGCTCCAGGACTTCGTGGCTGTTACCTCTCAAAATTAATAATGAACTAAGGCTAAAATAAACTATATGGACTGTTGTAATTCAGGTTTGAGAGCACCACTGCTGAGTTTTTCTTGAAATCGCTCTCTATAAATATCAGATTACAATTGTAATTGAAATTGTCGGTTCAATGGTTTTGGGAAAACTAGTTTGGGGAAACTAGTTTCTTCTGGTAGCCTAAACATGCTTTATTTTATGATTTAAAGGCATCTTTCTGTTCTCATGTTTATGTCAATTTGATCAAGTTCTTTATGGCAGTGGTTTTTCGTGTAGTGTTTTGGATGCTACTAAGTGTCTTTTTACATAATATCTGTTGTGCAATGTCTGTTTTTTGCTGATTTCTGTTGATGTGCTGTCAGTGATATGTACCGCGGAGGGTGACAAAGCATCCTACTGCTCCGGTATGGCATCCAGAGATTGCTATGTCCTGGCTGACACCTGCTGTCAGACCTGCCGGGATTTGTATGTGGCAGATAACGGTGAGTCTTCACAAATCTGTACCATTTTTTTAACATTTGTCTTGTTACCGGTATATAATTTTGTTTGCTTTGGTTTTGGAGCACTTAGAATATTTAGAACACTTCAGAACTCTTAGAGTCACTAACTAAATTCGAGTTGCCTTGCTATGAACATTGCCTAGGACACTTAAAACAAATAAAGACACTAAAATTTGATTACAGCAAACATTTTTCAATAATAATACACATTTTTCAATAATTGGGATA
This sequence comes from Lumbricus rubellus, assembly GCA_945859605.1. Taxonomy (NCBI): domain Eukaryota; kingdom Metazoa; phylum Annelida; class Clitellata; order Crassiclitellata; family Lumbricidae; genus Lumbricus; species Lumbricus rubellus. The sequence goes on from OX243825.1 coordinate 20,791,568, forward strand.
AAATGGTTCATCCCATGGGTACTGTGTAGGCCTACATGATATATTCCATCCCCTTGTTAGCGTTAAGGGGGAATAGAATATCCTTTGAGGCTCTGACACCGGCCCATTTTTGTTTAAGTGATCTGAAGTAAGTAAAAATATGTAAGATATGGATTTTTCCAGGGTGTGAATATGGCAACCGAGCTGGGTGGTGTGAGACTTACTTGCGTGACAGCGCTGGTTGTCTTCGTGATGACAATGCTTTTTGGTGTTGCAGAACATGTTCCGACGTCTATGGAGGTAAATACAAGTTTAACATGCCAAATATTATTTAACATGTTAAATGATTGTGACGAATTAGATAGCATTGTCAGTTGAACACTACTATGATGTTTTTACATTGCTGTCTCCTGTCATTAATTCATTCATTTCAAGAATTTATACACCGCCCTTTCATGAAGCCCACTCAAAGGCGCTCACAGTCCAACGGTATGTGAAACAAATAGGTCTAAAGGAACCTGTAAAACACTGATGAATTAACCCTACGTGGCAGGCGTATCTCCAATGGGAGACTATTCCAGACAGATGGACCATTGGACCTGTAACCGTCAGAGCATATTATGTTAATATTATGTTAATATTATGTTAATATTATGTTAATATTATGTTAATAGAGTTACATAAAAAATATATTTTAACTGCCGGTGTTGTTTCTAAGCAGAAAGGCTTCAAAAGACCAAATGTATGGTCAGAGGGTTGTACAAATAGACATGGGCATCCGAATGAAATTTTCTAGGGGGGGGGCAAACTTTTAAATAATTGTCACATGGTCTAAATTTAATGGGTGACGGTTTGAATTTCCATATATTACCACGAGAGAATCCTATAGCCTACCTATACGTTATGCGCCCAAAGAAAGATATAATAGGTTCAACTTGTAGAAGGAATCGATAATCACATTGAAAATCGCGTTGTAACAATCACAACCAAATAATCTAAATTTATGTGCAAACTATGCGAAAAATCCAGAGGGGCGCACTTGCGCCCCGCTGCGGACGCCCATGCAAATAGAGCAAGTATAATTTTGCGTTATTTCTGTTCCAGTTCGGTGTGCTGATTCCGTCACATATTGTGACACGATACGACGATGGGATTGCTATGACAACCTCTTCCAATCAACTCTCTGCTGTAGCAAATGCCGCCAACTGAGGGCGGGAAACTTTGCAGGTTGGTTGGTGGCTGTGCATTGACTTTTATTATGTTATTTATTTATTTCTCGCATTTGCTATTACGCCCCTTCAAGCTTTCTACTCAGTGGCGCTCCCGACTACAGCACGGTCACTGCATCGGAGTTTCACCCCGAAGCGCTGAGCAATTGCGAGTGAAGGACTTGCTCAAGGTCACTATGCAGTGGCTTGCAGTGGATTCGAGCCTGGTACCCTGCGGCTCCGAGGCACCGAATCCACCACTACACAACTGCGCCCCGCAAGTTAGTACTTGTATGTATCCATCCGCACTTGGGCTAGTACCGATTAAGCAACTTAATCAATTAATCTCCATGATTTATCTTTGATTAATTGATAGAACTGCTTCCTATAATGAAAAGCAAGAAAAACTTTTAATTACTTTATTCTTTCTGCAAAAAACATTGCACTGAAAGTGATAAGTTAGCGATTTATTTTAACCACGATAAAATTAATATTGTTTTTTTCACTAACCGATTGTGTTGCTACTGGTTTACTTCTTTTAGGCTGTGAATATGGCGATCGAGCGTCCTGGTGTGGGAATTACCCGCTGGGATTCATCTGCACTACGAGTCGTTCACAATGTTGTGAGACATGCCAGGGTTGGCAATAATTAATTATAGTTAGACGAGACCTCTTATTGTCTGCAGAACAATACCCAAGAACGGACTTCCTTTGTAAAGCTAAACAAAGAACAAAGAACAACGCCTGCATTGTTGCAGTTAGCATCAATTGTCATTTTCTACCATTTACTACTTGCTGTGTTTTTTGTGTAACCTGATGTTTGGTTTCGATTTTTTTTGTGGTTCTACTTTAGCGACTGGACTGGTTTCCGGTCTTATGTCTTATATGTGTGTTGTAGCTCTCAGGGTTATTTGGACCTGGTGGCTTGTGATCCTATTTTTAGACTAAACATTTTTTATCAGATAACAAACTGACTGCTGTAGATAAACGAAAGTAAAGTCAAATCAACAGACTTTGACAATATTCTCATTTTAGTGTTTTTACTGTGCCTTCTAAACACTATCTAGGGCCCTTATAGGCCTAAGTGTTCTATTGCATTATATTTTGTCAAAAACTCTGCTAACTAATCTAGGCCAAATATTCTGTTTTGTGTTTAGTTTAAAGTGAATTCTAATATGAATTGGGGTTGATATATTGATATAGGCATTTATTTTTTTTTAAAATAGGAAATCGTGATTTTTGTAAGTGGCTAAGCTGTTGTCAGGCAGTTTTATAACATGTCTCAATTTTGACTGATATCTCATTTTCATCAGTGTATCTATGTATGACAATTCTCAGTGTTACTGTGATGCATATAATTTTTCGTTTTGTCACAAACCCATCAAATGGATGTAACATACTTTTTTGGGTAAAGCAGATGAAGGCATGGTTATCTTCATATGTACATGTATATAATAAAATTATTATATATATATATTGTATATATATATATATCATGTTCATATGTAAAAAATTATACATATATATTATACTAGCTGTACCCAGCCACGCGTTGCTGTGGCAGAAAAGACCTCCCCCTCCCCTCCCCCTCTCCCTCCCCCTCCCCTCCCCCTCTCCCTCTCCCTCCCCCTCCCCATCCCCCTCCCTCACACCGTCCTTTACTGACAGCGGATATAGCCCAAGAATGTTAGAAGGCCGCTTAGAATGTTAGAAGGCTGCTTTTGTAATATTCGACTCGCTTATGACGTCACGGGACACAACCTCATTGATGTATCGTCACTGTGTTTTACGGGTGAAGAGAATTCTGAAATTTTGCAAGCGCGTGGTTTGGTTGAATTTACAAATGGCGGACGAACGGATTGCAAAGTTCACTTTTTGTGGAAAAGGTTGCGTTTTTTTGTGGAAAAGAAATCCTAAGACACGGTGCTATTAGAATGGAAGGTTTTGGTAAATTTTCACAAAAATCGGAGCGTGAGTTTCGGCGTGATTGCGTGATAAACTATTGGAAAGTTTCATTTTTATTTATATAGAAGATAACAAGCACACACTCTACCATTAATGCTTAAATAAATTATATACAGGGGCGCAACCAGAAAATTTTCCTGGGGGGTGCTCAAAATTATTATTGTAAGCGCCGATGGTGTGAAGTAGGAACTTGCATGAGTGTGTAATCTTAAAGACCGAATGACCCCTACCCCCCCCCCCCTCACGCACCAAAAAAACTCATCGGATTTGGAAAATTTGCGTGGGTCACCTTTTTAGCCTGGGGGGTGCTCAAGCACCCCCCAGCACCCCCCTAGTTGCGCCACTGATTATATACATTGTATATGATATATAATTTTATATATAATTATTTATATATATATGTATATAGGGCCTATGATATTATAATGATCCATGGGTATAGGGCATTCCTGCAAACACTAGTCAATCAGCTCCCCTATGGTCATTACACCCTACCCCACTTGACCTAATGTTTCAAGATTCCATCGGCTCAATCTAGACGTCCATGACTAGCCTTAGCGCTCATTAATAAAACAAAGTTCTGTCGATGGCAACGATCTTTGTTGTCACAAACTGTCGTTAAACTACTAGTGTCCATCCTTTACGCGACCCTGATCAAAATGATCAAATGACAGTTGTATTCGGTTGTATACATCATACACTAATGACATGGGCGGAGATTTAGGGGGACAGAGTCACAGAGGGGATGGTACCCCATGATTGGTTGGGGGGGTATCATCCATGCTGATGGACCAGTATTTAATAAATGGCATCGTAAATAACATTTAAAAAGGTCATCAGCTATTTTTGGGTAGGAAATGGTATGTTTTTAGAGATTTTGCGAACTCAACTTTTAAATTTAAGATCCAGCTGCATTCAGGAAAAATTCAGGAAAAAATGTTTATTAGATTAATGTCAGTTCGTGCGAGCAGTGATGTGTGGCGTCGTTGCTTGGTAAATTTTTCCTGCAGTGTTTTCCTTTCGCATCTTCCGTAAGGTTGCTACCAACTCCTCCACCGAAGCCATTCGACTGAGACGTCGCCATTTCTCAAGACACTTCTGTGCGAGAAGCTTAAAGCCAACGTCCAATCGACGATTGCTGATGTCAATCACTGAAATGATAAGTAAACACGCAAGTTATAGACAATCAAGCAATCAATCAACACTTCTTTGTTCCAGGGCTGTTTTAAAAGAATTTTTATAACTGCACAACCCTTCTTCCCTTTCCCATCCTCCATGGTAGGCTAAATTACTCCCAATCGGAGGAAAATGGCCTTTTTGCTAGTTTTAACTGTAGGCCTACATAAGTGCTTCTACAACTGCACAAATCCATTTAGAACTGCACATTTTGTGTACAACTGCACGTTAAAAAAGCCCTGCTTTGTTCACCATAACCGTCATAATAAAATGATCGTAATAGCCTAAATGCAGCTCCAGCCAGGTGAGGCGGCTTCGCTAGAGCAGGTGATTATCACGGGATGGTGGAGGGTTCGGTACCAGGTTCGAATCCACCTCAAGCCGTCGCGTAACTACCTTAAGCAAGTCCTTCACTCGTAATTGCTCGTGCGCTTCGGTGTGAAACACCGATGCAGTGTCCGCGCTGTAGTCGGGAGCGCCTGTCAGTAGCGATCTTGAAGAGGTGCTATGCAAATGCAATAAATAAATAAATATGGGTCTACTATTAGAGATAAAATTTGATTGACCTTCGAGGTCTCGTTGTCTTTGTCGGTAGTCCCTCGGTGGATCGAAGGGAAGGCGTTGGTAGAGGTTCACCCAATCTTTGCCGATGTCCTCCGAAGTGACGCGGAATGCTTCTTGCAATTCATCTACAGTCCAATAACAGCTGCAGTCGTGTAATTAACCAGATATGTATGGTAACCCAATTGTAACCCCATGTAATCTGACCCAATTGTAACCCCATGTAATCTGACCTAATTATAACCCAATGTAATCTGACCTAATTGTAACCTAATGTAATCTGACCTAATTGTAACCCAATGTAGTCTAACCTAATTGTAACCCTTGTAATCTGACTTAATTGCAAGCCAATGTAATCTGAACAAATTGCAACCCAGTGTAATCTGCCTTAATTGAAACCTTTGCAATCTGCCTAATTGTAACACAATGTAATCTGATCCAATTGCAATTCAATGTAATCTGACCTAATTGTAACCCAATGTAATCTGTCCCAATTGTAACCCAATGTAATCTGGCCCAATTGTAACCCAATGTAATCTGACTCAAATTTAATTAAGGCATAATTATACAATCTATATAGTAGGCCCTACATAATATTATATGCATAATACTAGCTGTACCCGGCCACGCGTTGCTGTGGCAGAAAAGACTCTCCCCTCCTCCCCCTCCCCCTCCCCTACCCCTCCCCCTACCTTTCCCTCTCCCCCTGCTCCTCTCCCTGCCCCTCCCCTCCCCCTGCCCCTCCTCCCCTCCCCTTCCTTTTCCCTTCCCTTCCCCTCCCCTCCCCCTCCGTCTCGCTCCCCCTCCCCCGCCGCCTCCCTCCCCTCCCCCTCCGTCCCGCCCCCTCCGCTCTTTTCCTCCCTCAACCAAGAAGGCCGCAAAATAATTATGCGAATCGCTTATGACGTCACGGGACGCAACCTCATTCATGTATCGTCTGCATGGTCAAGGCGTTTGTGAATCTGGCAACGTGCGGTTTTAAATTTGCAAATGGCGGGGGAGCGGAATGCAAAGTTCACTTTTTGTGGAAAATATTGCGTTTATTCGGAGAAAAAAAAAAGTTGGAAACTCTCTGATTGGAATGGAAGGTTTTGTGAAATTTTCAAAACAATCTGTGCGGTACGTTTCGAGAACACTTTACACAAACTATTGGAAAGTTTCATTTTTATATATATAGATTGTTCATATAATATAATTATATATATATATAATATTATATATGTAGGGCCTACGATGAATATGCCTAATTGGGCCTATAGTGCCGTTCTGTATTCGGAACAGTGTTCTTATATTATTCTTGATGCCTACCTTTAATTTCGGAAACGTGTTCTGGATTGTAGCCGTGATTGTGAATCTTTTTCAGCGAGTCCGAACGTAGCTTCACGTCCCTTATCTTCTTCAGCGCCACGATCTTTCCCTCTGCGTTCTCTACATCTTCTCTGATCGTTCTCAACAGTTCTTCATGCTTCTCCCTTCGATCGAACACCCCACCATGTCTCGTACGAATGCCCTCGACTTCCGCCACCACCTTCTCCATCTCTCTACGAGCTCGCTGCTCCTCCACCTCCAGCGTTTCCATCTGTGTCTCCATCTGTCGTAGTCTGTTCTCCATCCCACGAATCTCCGTCTGCTGGGCCTCGAAGAGGGTCGCCAGCTGGACGTTCAAGGACGTCGAGTTCGTCTGCCGGGTCCTTATTCTCTCCTCGACCTCTCTGTGCTCGTCCTCCTTCCGCCCCAGCTCTGTCTCCAGACCGGATCGGGTCTCCATGACATTCCTCCTGCGTGACTTGTAGTGACTGATCTCCTCTCGAATGGCCTTCAACCGCTTCTCTGCCTTCTCCAGCCCGGCGTTGGCGATACGCAGCCTCTTCCCATCGCTGTCCTTACCCGCCTCCATCTCACCAAGGGCGTTCCTGAGGTCGGTCAGTCGCCGGCTGTCCCCGTTTATCTCCTCCTGAACGTTTCGGACGTACTCCGCATCAGCAGCCACCCACCGTCGCATCTCGGAACACACCTCGATGATCCCCCGACAGATCGACTCCATTTTATCAAGGACTGTAGCGTAGTTTTCGATGTACTTGACGACTGACACCCTCCTGTGTTCCTCGATGTCGTCCAGATCCTCTTCCACTCTGACCAGACTGCTCGCGATCTGCTGGCGGCACTCTGAGATCACCAGTTCGTAGTCCGTCACGGACTGGAGGTCCTGGCGCTGAGTTTCCAGGGAGAAGCTGAGGCAGAACTTCTCCACCTGGTTCACATAGGAGTCGACAAGGTCACCGGGAAGCTCATAGGCGATGTAATCAAACGCTCTCGCTCTGTCAAGCAGACGTCTCAATTCGTTGTACTCGCCGAGAGGCATGTCCTGGTTGACCCGGACCCTCAGTAGGACGGCATCAAGGTCGTCTAAGTCGCGGAGGTCGGATGGAGAGGTTCCCACCTGTGAACATGCCCTCTCCACGCCTTTCTTCCAGTTCCTGTTGGCGTCCACGCTTCCGGCGAATTTCTTCAGGAACTCTTTTGCCTCCGTTTCAACCTTCTGCACGACGCGGATGATTTTCTTGCGGACGCTTTCCATCGAAATCGGTAACTCCTTGCTCTTACTACGGTGCGTCGTCGCCATCTCTGACCGTGGAAGTCTTGTATATACTTTGAATTCCTTGGAATCTTAGACTTTGAATTCCTTGAATTCTTAGACTCTGAATACCTTGAAGTCTTATACTTTGAATACTCTGACGTCTTAGACTTTGAATTCCTGGAAGTCTTACCTTTGAATCCTTTGAAGTCTTATACTTTGAATCTCTTGAAGTCTTATGCATGCTATGAATTCTCTGAAGTTTTAGACTTTCAATTCTGGAAGTCTTAGGCTACTCCTTTGAATTTCTCGAGGTCTTTTACTCGTAATTCCTTGAAGTCTTATACTTTGACTCAAGCTCAGAGTCAATCTTGAAACGAAAAGCAGTTCGCTTCTAATTAAGTCAAAAGTCAGCGAGAATAAGACTTAATTACCACTTGCTTTTCAGCTTTTGTCCTCTCTGTAGGCCTATTACCTACAATTCAGACTTCAGGTCTAATGCCGACAGTTTACACTTAGTCCTATCATATGATTTAATGTAGGCCCTACTCGCTTTAGTAGAAAGCTTGTATTAATTAAGCTTTAGTTAAGCATAATCCTTTTATGTGGCCTGCCACAGCGTTTCTTGTCCAATGCTTCTCCAATAACAGAACTGCTGTTGATGCCTATAGTTTTTGCTACTTCTTTGTACGCACGAAATGTCGCATGTGTTTCGAATACAAGCCGATCGAGTAGTAGGCCCAGGCCCTAATATTTTTCTGTAGCTAAATTTCTAAAGCGCCACTCGAAAGCCAAAACGTAGGGCACCAGCTTATTCACGAGCGCTGGAACACAAGCCTATACGTATATGCCTAATGTCCTAATCACTCTGTTGGTAGGCTAAGACTAATAGAGCAACTCTATAGGCCTATCCATAACCCTATCTTCTTTAGCAGCTTTAGGCTTATATTGTTTGGTTTGGATTTGAAGAACAAGGCCATATCGGGCCAATTTGAGGACTTTAGGCGTAACCTACTAACAAAAAATGCTCTAGACCCACGAATATTCTGTACAGTGATGTTGGTGTTCATGTTTGCGGGTGTGTGTGCGCGCGCGCCTGTGTGTGCACTTGTGTCTGCGCGTGTGTGCGTGTGTGTGTGCATGTGTGTATGTTTGTATGCTATGGTAGCCATACCATGCTATGCTCAGGTCTGTATAGTAGGCCTATAATTAGATATAGACTACAGCTGTGAACGATATTGCCTATGCACGGTTCATTAATCTATCATCCATAGTTAAACATGGATATGCATGCAGGCCATAGATACCAAAACATTAATACATAGTATACCACAGGCTATACAGTATACAACAGTACCATGCATGGGGGTGGGGCTGCGGGCACGTGATGTTTCTATGGCACCGGTCAGAAATCTCTGCTAGACTTTGCTGCAATGGATTGAGAAATCGCTCTCTGACTGCATGTACACTATTGTACAGTTGGAGGTTTTTTCATTTGGTCCCATACAGTAGGCCTCACATCACAGCCGACGTATTATTGTCCCACAAAGGCTTCTGTGCAGTCATCGCCAATATTTGTAGTTGTTTGTGTGCATCAACAAACCTTTACATATGATATATAGCCTACATGTGCTTTCTAATGTGTAGGTCTATATTGCACACTTTGGAAGCATGTGTGGCCGCACCAGACATTGTGAACTCTTAAATAAAGGTACATCTGGCAAGGTTTCATAGCCTACTGCAGCAGGTCTAACAGAATCAGAGTTGCATGGTCTCAAGACAGTGTCATGGTCTCAAGACAGTGTCATGGTCTCAAGACAGTGTCTTGGTCTCAAGGTGTCTCGTAACAGGCTTTTTGTTATCTCGGTCTCGATGCCACTGTCACAAATTTGAATTGACAAAAGGCAGCATTAAAGAATGTGAGCCTAATTCCTTCAATGCGGCGTAAATAGGCCTAGGATAGGCTTGTATATACTCACGAAGTTGTGGCAAGACAAGATGGAGCAATATGGCCAAATAACTGTGCTTTGTGGAAGAGCTGAACATGTCTGCTCGATCAATCATGACTGCAAAGGTTCTTGAGTCTTTGACAGTGGCTTCAAACTGAAGCAGGCCACGACCGTCTGAATCCCGCCTACGCCAGTTATATTACGTCACCATGTGTCTTGTTTTTTGCACCTATAGAACTTATGCGACCTGGTGGCAGACCGGTAACGCGTCCGCTCACGGAGCGGGAGGTTGCGGGTTCGACTCCGGGTAACGACCTTGGGCAAGTTGTTCACGCACACGTGCCTCTGTCACCAAGCAGTATAATTTGGTACCGGCGTAAGCTGGGAGGTAAACAGCAAGTCCTGCGATACACTGGCCCCGTGTCCAGGACCTTGGGATTCATCCATTGCTGGCTCAGGGCCATTGAAAAGGAGATGAGCGCCTCCCTATGTTCCTCGTGGAACGGGATAGGACTTTACTTTATAGAACTTATAGGAGACTCTGTGAACAGTGAACAATTCCTTTAAATGACACTGGCCGGGTGGTCCTCGTATACAGCATACAAACATACATGCATACATAATATATATATATACACACAATGTCATGTACATACACACATACATACATACATACATACATACATACATACATACATACATACATACATACATACATACATACATACATACATACATACATACATACATACATACATACATACATACATACATACATACATACATACATACATACATACATACATACATACATACATACATACATACATACATACATACATACATACATACATACATACATACATACATACATACATACATACATACATACATACATACATACATACATACATACATACATACATACATACTAAAATACTAAAATACTAAAATACTAAAATACATACTAAAATACACACAAACATACGGCATAAATATAAATAAATAAATAAATAAACAAACAAATACATGAAGCATAATTATTATGATATGCTCATAGGTTTACATGTATGTTGAAGTCCTAATCCATGCAATGATTGTTGCTACCCCGATGAGCCGTTGACTACCGTATGTTGTTTTCATGGGGCAATAGTAGACCTATAGGCCCCCTATTACAATTATTTATGAATCGGAGCCAAGCGGAAGTCAGACAACGGTCGCTAGAGGGGCAAATTCAGAATAACAACAATCAATTCGCACGGCTTCGAAGCAGTTTACATACAATACATGTATAATTTGTATATCCTTCGTTCTGGTTCATTCGATAGAGGTCGCAACCTTCGCTGCTCTACTGTAGTCAAAGTCGATGCTCTAAGCTCCGAATTATTCTCAGAGGATGTTGTAGTAGCAAGCCTCCAGTCAGAAATACTGCAGCTGCTACACTCCTCCCTCCATTCATCCATCCATACATCCTCCCTCCATACCTATCCCTCCCTTTCTCTCTCCATCTCAATCCAGCTCCAATCCTCTGCCCGTAGCGACTTAGCACGCGGTTGAATCGGGAATCGGCGGGGTGAAAGTTAATCCGAACGCCAAAGGCCTTCCGGTGTCTGTCTGTCTGCCTGCCTGCCTGCCTGTCTGTCTGTCTGTCTGTCTGTCTGTGTGTCTCAAATATAGTTACGCATTCTATGACTATGAACTGTGTCTGTCTGTCTGTCTGTCTGTCTGTCTGTCTGTCTGTCTGTCTGTCTGTCTGTCTGTCTGTCTGTCTGTCTGTCTGTCTGTCTGTCTGTCTGTCTGTCTGTCTGTCTGTCTGTCTGTCTGTCTGTCTGTCTCAAATACATTTACACATTCTATGACAACTCACTATGTGTGTCCGTATGTGCGTTTGTGTGTATGTGCTGTGCGTGCGCCCGCATTATATATATAATTATATACATAAATATATATATATATAACCCTAACCATATATATATACCAATATATATAACTGACATGGATGTACAAGCGCTATAGTCTGAGTAGGTGTTAAAAGCAGTAGGCTGGTCTAGTCTGAGTCACGGCAGTGATGGAGAGTGAATAATGTTGAGCTAAAAGGAGGAGGAGGAGGAGGATGGGTGAGAAGAATGAGAAGGAGGAGGAGGAGAGGATTGTGGCAGCCAATCATTCCTTTCGAAGGTTATGACCTCTCACAGGCGATATTTACTACGCTGCTGCTTCAGCCTTAGTAGGTCCTATAGGCTTTGTTGAGCTTCAGACGCAGGATAGCCTACTCAGAGAGGAGGCATCAGCTGGGTTTTGGAATATTGGGTCTGTCTGTCTGTAGCTTACACTGCTTCTCCTCTTTATAGAGATCACAGAATTTCTTTCATCTACCGGTTCGTTCGTTGACCCCCATAGAGATAGATAGAAGTATTGGATTGAGGGAGCACTTCTGATGGTGCACGGAAGAGGACGCACTTGAATTTTTCTCCGTGAGTTTTTCTTGGCGGTTTACTTTTCTAAAGTTTGCTTTGTTTATTTGAGTCATTGTTTTTATCGTGTTAGATGGACAGAATAATAATGAGCGGGATTCCACGTGTGTTATGGATTGTTGGTTATTTGAATAATTATAGACTCGAAACTTTTGTTGAGTAGCCTGTCTTTGAAATATGTTTGGAACGCTAATTAAGTCGACTTTGTGTAGTTATTCATTGTGAATGTTTAGAGAGTTTTCTCTACTATTTGATCTGACGTTGTAGACATGTTTGGATGGGTAGTTAGACTTCATTTAGATGGATGTTGTGTACGTTTCAATGTTTACATTGTATGTTGGGTGATATATGGAGCATATAGGCCTATTTATGGGTAAACAAACCAATTGGTGCGCAGTAAATTAATATTAATTAATTTTCATGTAGCTGCAATTAGGGCCTACTGCATGACACATGTTTTCACTCCATCTATATTAACCCTTAGAACCAGGCCGGCCGGTTTTCCTGATAGATGGACGGGAGCTCAGGGTTCAAAGAGTTGATGCCTGTTTAGTAACCCTTCTTCGTTGACCTTTGACCTATCACTGCTGTGTGTTGGTGTCGTAGGTGATGATGATGATGGCGGATCCAGAGGATGGTGGATATGCGACCACTGATGAGGAACTTGATTCGGACACCGAGGATGCTGACGTCGAACTTGACCTTAAGATGTGGCTGAAGCAGCTTGAGTCTCCAACAACGACGACGTCTAAGGTGACAGAAGATTTGCTTGACACAGTCATTCTTTTCGCTTCAGCGAAGCCAACTTTGCATGGGTGCCACCACCACATCAATTGATAATAATAATAATAATAATAATAATAATAATAATAATAATAATAATAATAATAATAATAATAATAGTAATAATGGTAATAATGGTAATAATAGTAATAATAGTAATATAAGTAATAATAGTAATGGTAATAGTAATAATAATAGTAATAATAATAATAATAATCTTGTTTTATTTTTCAAGTTGACACAATACAGTATGATTACAATAAGTAACAGATGAACGGATGATGACAAGTTGTGGGGTGCGGTGGTATAGTGGTGGCGTCATTGCCTTGAAGCCAGAAAGTTCGAGGTTCAAATCCACCTCAAGTTGTCGCTTGGGGGCCTTGGACAAGTTCTTCACTCGCAATTGCTCAGCGCTTCGGCGTGAAACTCCGATGCAGTGTTCGCTCTGCATTCGGGAGCGCCTCTGAGTAGTGAGCTTGAAGGGGTGCTATAACAAGTGCACATACAAACAAACAAACAAGTTAATTACAGGAGTCGAATTTAACTGTCGGCAAACAAAAAAGTCACCCATCAGGTCCTACTACTCAGTTTACCAGCACCTACTGCCAAATGGAAGGCTGAGTACTCCTTTTTGGAAGGTATAACGGGAAGTGATCTTGCATCCTTTTCATGCCACAGTGTTTACCATTACTTTAAACTCCCCTCTCCCCCAATTATGGGCAATCTGAATGAGTCATTGTTTTAGCATACCTAATTATTTGCCAATAATTATGTACACCACTCATCCATCACAAATGATATGTTATGACTATGCAAAGGAAATGCTGTAGAAATTGTCTGTCGTATACAACACGCTCATTGGTCTGAAATTTTGATGAGAAAACAACTTCATTATCTTTTACTCAGCATCGTTTAGTGTCCTGCTCGCATGCAATTAAACTATAGGATGCCTGGCTGATATTTGGTGATAACTGTTTGTTGCCTAAGGTTGATTCATTGATTCATTAGTATGCCACAGGCTCCTGAAGACCTTTTTTAATCACCGTGGCTGGACTGGGAGTGCCACTGAGTGGGCTTCTTGAAGGGATGCTGTATGAATTCTTGAATGAATGAATGTTGGACTGGGAGCGCCTCTTAGTGGGCTTTTTTGAAGGGGAATTATATAAATTCTTGAATGGATGAATGTCCCGAAAGCTGTAGAAATTTCACAAGGCAGAACAAGGGATATACTCTGGAACTCTAGTGCAGGGCAAATGCTTTATTTTTCTGTCAGCGTGCCACCCACTATGTTACCTCAAAGTGGTAGGTTGCAATGATTATAACAGCATCATAATATGTTGGTCAGGCTGGTCTCACCACCAAGCAGAAATCTGGAAACGGATTGGAAATGATTCCAAAGGCCGTTGGAGATAATTATTATGGGTCTCCAGATGGTTGGGTTCACTGGCAACATGCACAGGTCTTCCAATTAGCATAAATTGAAAAGATATCTCTTTGCCTGGACTCCCTGGATTTGATTACGAAGGCTTCCAGTCGCCGGATATAAATCTAAAAATGGTGAGCACTGTGTCAATGCTCTTCCACTGCTCATGCTCAGTCAGTGCCAGTCCCAAGCCTGGAGAAAGGAGGAGGGCGCACTAATCATTCACAGTGTCATTAAATAGCAACATGCTGTGTCAAATCAATGTTATTTTCACACGAGAAACTGAGACCTTGATCCTTTTTGCAGTAATCGTACCATATAATTCGTAGCATTTATAAACAGAGTTGAAGCATGCAAGGAAAGACTCATAATAAAGTCTCTGCTCCTTCCAAAAGAGACTGAAACTCGGCCACTAATTGCACTTTGGCCGTGCCAGACTGCCAGTCCCAAGCCTGGATAAAGGAGGAGGGCGACGTTACATTGAAACAGCCAACCACAGAAACTGACTCAGACACCACTGTGTAAGTCACATGGAATTTCCTTTCTGCTGAGTTCCCAGACGTCCGTTATACTCGGCCTTCATTCTTGATCTATGCTTATGTGAAGTTATGTCGGCCCCTCTAGCTGAGAACCATCTTCCCAGGATCTGTGGCTTTATCTACTCAGCCTTCCTCTTCCTCTGAAGACTATCTTATTTGTCAAAAGCATTGACTTGGGTCGGGAGGGGGTCATCTCAGAATCTATGAATAGCGCTATAAAAGTTCATTCACAATTGCAATAATTATTATTATACTTGTGATGAATGATTGTGTTTGGGAAAGTACATTTATGACTGAGGCCCTCTGCTGATCAACATTGATAATCTGGGTTTTAGAATTAGCTGATGAAATGTAGGATAGAAATCTTTAAGGTATTGATAGATATTTTTAGAAAATTAAACTGTTAATTAGGCTAAATTAACTGTAAATTAAACAGCACTGTGTAAGTTACATGGAATTTCTTTTTTACTGAGTCCCCAGACAACCATTTCTCTTGCCTTCATTCTTGATCTATAGTTCTATACTTATGTGAAGAAAATTAAACTGTTTCTTATAGGTCTATGTGCCTGGAATAGTCTCCCATTGGAGATACGCCTGCTGCGTTGGATTGACTCATCAGTGTTTTACTACAGGCTTCTTAGAGCATTTTTGTATCACCATGGTTGGACTGGGGGCACCTCTGAGTGGGCTTCTTGAAGGGGTGCTATATAAATTCTTGAAATGATTAGAAATGAATGAGTATGTTACTATGGAAACTGGAAACCGTTGAAAGATGCGCTTGACAATTTTAAGAAACCAGCAAATCGCTAAGTGAGATCAAAACAATGTCGCAGAATATATCAAATTGAATATAGAAACAGCCGAATAATCGTCAAGATATCTGTCTTTTATAAAACTGACTTTTCCTGCGCATAAAAATAGAGTCCTAGAGTCTTATCAGCTGACCTCCTTTTTAAGATCGTGACCTTTCCTTCAACGTGCTAAGTTTCTCATAGTTCTGATCCTGTTTCTTATCATAATGGCAGCTCTAGAGAAAATAGTCCTAGTGACAATTCGTGGTGCACACTGCACAGACTCAATCAACAGTATAAATACAGAATACTTGTCTGCTAAATGTCTTAAGCAGAGCATGGTGATTTGCTTAACCACGTGGATGCATTTAAAATTATATGTATGCATGTATGTATGTATGTAATACTATTATGCATGTATGAGCACTTGGTATAACACCCCTTCAGGATTTATACTCAGAGTCGCTCCGGACAACAGCACGGACACTGAATTGGAGTTTCACGCCCAAACGCACGAGCAATTGCAAGTGAAGGACTTGCTCAGGGTCCCTACGCAGCAGCTTGAGGTGAATTTGAGCCCACACCCTTCCGGCTCCAAGGCCCCAAACATGCCCACTTCACAACCGTGCCCCACATATGGATATCTGCTGGTCCTGCTCATCTGTTAGTCATAGTTTGAAAGCTGGAGAAATCAATGTTATTTTAACATTGTGCTAGTTTTATTTACAATTTTTTAGTTCCTGGTTTTGTATAAATTTGTTTACCATAATTATTGTCTTCCTAGAGTTTCTGCAACAAACTTTTGTGTTTACATACTTAAATCTTTATGGCATCACACTGATTAGTCTGTTTATATTTTGTAACTTTGTGAAACTGTCAAATTATCAGTCATAGATATTAGAAGCCTAAATAGAAACTTAAATGAAAAATTGAATCATAATTGTACTTTCTTCTTTGCTCAGACTGTAAATCAATGGAAGATCACGAGCTAATCGAATTACCCTGTAATTTGCTGTGTGCCCATGTCAGATATCATGCCAGACTTATCATCATCATCGTTATCATCATCATCATTGCGATTGTGATCATCATTATCATAGTAACCATCATCATAATCATTATCATCATCATCATCATCATATCATCAACATCATCTCATCGTCGAAATCATCATTATCATCATATCATCATCATTGTCATCATCATTATCGTTATTGGTTCCTGATGTTGGTATTTTGTCAAGACCAATGCTCTCCTTGGGTCTTTGTGCTGAGTCCTCGGCAGTTTATCATAATCTTTGTCGACATTGTCTGTCTGCTTCTCACATAATTATACGTACGTCTGATACACATATTAACATATGTCATGTAATCTTTCATACTATTCATCTGTTTTCACTCTTTCCATAATTATTACACACATTTACACACCATTTCTATCTCTGTGCTGTTCAGACTGAGAGCTAAAAACAATCTCTCTGATGCTAAAGTTAGACACCGTAATGGTCATGTGCTGACTTTCTCTTTTGCACATGTCAGTTTTATCTGATGGTGCATTGCTCTGTATTTTTTTCTGGATTTATGACTGTCAAGGATTCCTGTAAGACTTTTTAAAGTGGGCTGTGTTTGTGCCATTGTAATAACTGCAACTGTTAAAAAACTCAGCAATTTCTAATGTGCTGCTGAAGAGTAATGTGGACTGAACCAGCTGATACATGAGCACTGCAACTAGTCAAATCAATCTGGTATAGGCAGAATTTATTCAAAGATACCATCTAAAAAAACTGGGTTGCAGAAGTTGTTCAAAGATGTCATGTCAAAACATCTTGGTTTCAGAAGTTGTTCAATGTTCAAAGATACAATGTCAAAAACAAAATCTGGCTGTACCATGTCAAAAACAGTATCTGGCTGTACCATGTCAAAAACAAAAAAATTTTGACAGAAATTGTCCAAAGATACCTTGTGCACATACAAACAAATGTCAGAAGCACATTTTGACTGGCAGAAGTTGTCCAAATATACCATGTCAAAAACAAAATCTGGTTGGCAGAAGATCTCTCTGAGGTAGAGGTGCTGTTTCATGTTTTGTGCTAATGTTGAATCATAAAGCACTGGAATAAGATGATGATGAGGAGATTTCTTGAAATGGTGGGTCTATAGCTTTGACTGGAAATGGAAAGCCTGAGGAACGATAGATAGATAGATAAAAGCATTTAGACAGATGATGTTGTGTGACTGTGGTGTGGCAAAGAATTTGCAGAATTCACTGGGAAGATCTTTTCATGTGAGTTGAGGTGCAGTATAAATGTGATTCATGGATCCGCTTTTAGAGTACTTGAGATGAGTGTCTATAGTGGGGGAAACGGGGAAAAGTGAGGTGGGAAGATATGATTAGTTTGAGTGATGTAATAATTGGACATGGAAAAATTGGTGATGATTGATTGGCTGGGAGCATACACGTAGAGAATAATATGCAAATCATCATTTTAGCACTGAGCTTTGTTCATTGATTTTTCACTTTTCAGCTGCTCATAGCAATGTTCTATGGTGTTAGTGGTTAGTGCACTGAACTGTCAATTGAATGGTTGGGGATTCAATTCCTTCGACCAGGTCAGATTTTTATTGTATTGTATTGTATCTATAAATTTATAAAGCGCCTCTCACAGTGCACACCGATCAGAGGCGCTCCCAATACGTTAGACCAAAAGAGAAAAAAATAGTCTTGAGGCTATTTTTTCTACTCCATGTGCATCTCTTTGCCAACTCAACTACAATGAGTACACAGACCGTACACTGTCGGTGAGAAGAACAGGTGGCAAGGGAGAGGACTAACCACCACCACCATTATATGCCAAGGTTAAGCAAATGAAGTTGCTAATACTTCATACCCATAGCTGCCTCAGGACTAGCTTCATGGACTGCAATTGTGATCATTTTTCTAAGATCCATATTGATCTGCAAGATGCACCTTACCCTTGTGATACTGATCAGTGCAAGTTTTACCATTATTAGATTCGTACAATTAGCTTTGATGAAGGCTACTCTGGAACTGGTAATTTGTCCATTTATTTGTCGATTTGACGTTTGACTGTGATTGTGTATAAGACTATTATGTGCTGTTGAACATTACACGTTGACAATTTTTATGACTTCTGCTTAATCTGAATAATTCCGTCAGTTCATTAACTTTCTCTTCCTTTTGTGCTTCCGAGTACAGGAAGGAGCTAATTATATTATGCAGAATTTCTCACTTGGAGTGGATTCCCTCCCCCCCTACACCCGTGACACCAGTCCATGAGTAACTCTGAAGAGGATGTGACATCACGGACTGCTGAATAGTGAGTGCATTGGGTAATAACCAGGTTCAGGATGAATAGAGGGTGCATTGTTTTGGAAATACTAAGGTCAGGAGATGCTTCTCAGCGAGAAGAATGTAGGCATTTGACATTGTTGAACTTATTAGCAAAGCCCTTCTTATCTTCTACCCAATCTTTTGGAATGGACGAAGGGCTTCAGAGTTCAGACGCTGAAAGATGGTAGTTTGGACATAGGGTTGATTGAATATTAAGTAAGCCAGACACGGCAGACAGTCAAAGATGCCAGGCAAGCCAAGATGCTATAGCGGTCTTTGCACAAGGTGGGTAATCTGCTAATAAAAGACAGTTCGCTTGCAAGGCCTGTGTGTGGGTCATGTGATTTGTGTGTGAAAACTTGAAATCTGGAAGACAATTATCGGTAGCACTTGGTTCAGTCATCATGTGCTTCGCTAAAACCAATCCAGATGAAATTTCTACTTTTAACTCAGAACTGAAGCCCCGTTTAAGGCTGAAGGAAAGAGCTTAACTGGAGTCAGTGGAGTGCTTAGTCTAAATCCATTATGTGGACAGTTCTTCTCTATTTTCATTATCAGCCAATACTTTCCAGACCCGGCTGCCGTAGTTATCTGTACGGAATCGACTGCTTTACGTGCAGGAATAATTAAAATGATTAGTGTCTGAGGGATTTGTTACTGCTTTGATATCTGCATGCTTTCTGTTTCAAAGGAATTATTTTCCCTTCCAGCAAGTGAATAATTTTGTAGCAAAACTCTAACTGATTTTATGTCTAGGGTGGTGGCAGTTTGCCACCCAAACGATAGGGGAAGATGCCGGAAGTTGTGGGTTGGTTACTGGGGTGTTTTATATCTGTCTTCGTGCATGTGATGGTCTTTTGCAGAAGTCATTGTTGCACCCCACCCTGGAGTCGAACCCTGTTGTTAGTCATCCCGGATCTAGTGGGTGGAATGACAACCGCCCTGACTGTCATCTGCATTTCATATACAGACAGACACAGACAGGCAAGCAGATAGACGAGGATACGGAAACATAGAAACTGACAGACAGATACGGAGATAGCCAGACATAGAACCGACAGATGACAAATAGACAAGAAAACAGACAGATACAGAAACAGACAGACAGAAGCAGACACAGAGAGACTGACAAATAGACAAACGGACAAGAAGAGATACAGAAACATACAGACAGACACAGAAACAGACAGACAGATGCAGAAACAGACAGACAGATACAGAAGCAGACACAGATACAGAGAGACTGACAGATAGACAAACGGACAAGAAGAGATACAGAAACACACAGACAGACAGATACAGACAGACAGACAGATTCAGGCATAGAAACGGACATCCATCCATCATGTACTGCTAGCCCAATATGTGGCATTGTATGCTGGCGTTATATATTGTATATCAAAGTTATTTTTGTCATAGGATTTCTTTGTTCCTATGATCACAATAATTACAACGTACTCGAGACCAAGTGTCACCAGATCAGTTTGCTCTGCTGGACTAGAATCTGTTGCTGTGTGTACACTGTACATAGGTGGCACCAAAAGCGACCTTCCAATCTAATCTAGTGACCTCTCTCTCTCTGTAGGCTCTTATCTTAATAATGTCCAAGACAGCCCAGTGAATGGTCACTTTGGGTGAAATGGTAGTGAAAGGTCTTAATTGGTTGGGAAATAAAGACAGGTTGGAATTGGATGGTTTAGACTTTAGAGGAATTAGAAGCCGTACTGTGGTGATAATGCAAGTCTTATGTTTAGACCTGAAGGTTTAACATTGGATAATTAAATATGAATGGGATTAGAGAAATGAATGACATTAGAGAATTGAATAACATTTGCGAATTGAATGACATTAGGGAATTGAATGACGATAATGGAATGGTATATAATTATGTGAATTAAATGACATTAGAGAATTGAATGACATTAGTGAATTGAATGAAATTAAAGAACCGAATGACATTAGAGAATTGAATGACATTAGGCAATTGAATGACATTAGAGAATTGAATGACATTACAGAATGGCATGACATTAGAGAATTGAATAACATTTGCGAATTGAATGACGTCAGAGATTTGAATGACAATAAGGAAGAAATAGGAATTAAATGGCATTGAAAAATATGCACGAGACCTACATTATGGCTGTGTTGCGCATTTGTTTTGCCATTTTCCTTATTTGACCATCAATCATGTTATGTAAATGGGAGCTTTGTCATCGGGTAAATTGTGGGAAATGCCACAGCATTAACAAACATTTGTTGTTTACATTACAATCACATCTTTGTCGATAGTCTACATGTATATGAGCATCATCTGTGAAGGGCTTTAAAGGCTCCATATAAATGATTTGATATGTACTGCGCAGAGGCACTCTCGGCTACAGCACGGACACTGAATCGAAACACATGAGTAGTTGCGAGTAAAGGGCTTGAGACGGATTCGAACCCGCAACCTTCCGGTTCCAGGGCACCGAACATACCCCACGCCATCGCGTCCTACAATATATTGTATGTATATGTATTTATAATATCATGCTCCATTGTGAAATCGAAATGTGGATACGAGGGACAAATTTCGAATTGCAACAGAACACAATAGAAAGAGGTTTATCTGATGGAAATATGGACTATATGTTCTGCATATTGCAACAATCACGGATGTTGGGTAGAGTTCCACTCATCATGGGCAGCATCTGTTCAACTTTATGGGGGCCATGTGATGATCAAAGAGACTTTCACTCTTTCTCTATCTTTGTCTGTCTGTATGTCTGTCTGTCTCTATGTCTTTCTCTGCTTCTGTCTTCTTCTCTGTTCTCTATCTTTGTCTGTATGTCTCTGTGACTCTGTTTGTCTTTCTCTATCTTTGTCTATCTCTCTATGACTCTCTTGCCTTTCTCTATCTTCGTCTGTCTGTCTCTATGTCTATCTCTGCCTCTGTCTCCTTCTCTGTTCTCTATCTTTGTCTGTATGTCTCTGTGACTCTGTTTGTCTTTCTCTATCTTTGTCTGTCTGTCTTTCTCTGCCGCTGTTTCCTTCTCTATCTTTGTCTATCTGCCTCTATGTCTTTCTCTGCCTCTGTCTCCTTCTCTATCTTTGTGTGTCTGTCTCTGTGTCTCTCTTTGCGTTTCTCTATCTTTGTCTGTCTGTCTCTGTGACTCTCTTTTTGCCTTCATCTATCTTTATCTGTCTGTTTCTGTGTGGGTTTCTCTCTCTGCTTCTGTCTCTTTCTCTGTCTTTTTCTCTCTGTGTAGTCTTTGTCTATTTCTTCATCTCTCTCTGTATCACTTTGTCTCTGTCGATATCTTTCTGTTTCTCTGTGCATCTCTCTTTCTGTCTTTTACTGTCTCTCTATTTCTCTCTGTATCTCTGTCTCTCACTCTCTTACTTCTCACTCTTTTTCTCTTTGGCTTTGTCTTTCTCTTTTTCTTGATGCAAATTAGGGAATTTTACTAGAGTTAGTGTCAAACTGATTAAAATGTTATTGCTGCTGCGAGCTGTTTATTGCTATTTCTAGCTATTAGAAATAAGTTCTTAAATGAAACCTTTTTGTCTACTTTTTATCATGGTCCTGATATCCATCTCCTGCTCAAACCTTAATGTCTAATATTATTATCAGAAAATGTTGGCAGATATTTTGTGCCCACAGGTCTATCTAGATGTATTCACACTTCCTTTGTGGTTGTCCAACGCCAAAAATAACAACATCAGTTTGAAGTATGACCAATGCAAACATTCCAAAAGTGAACAACAATTTCACGGTGCAGTTGTCGCTGCAATAATTACTGTGCTGCAAGTAGGCCGTGGTATTTGCTGATGTGGGGCCACTCCATCAAAACAGTGAAAACCTGCAATTGACGGAGATAATGATTATCATCCTGTTGGCACTCAACAGGATCTGTAGCCTATGTTTGGTGTTGTAAACATTGCCATTATGATGACCCCGGATCTTGCCATCTTGCGCTATACAGTCTAGAACTTTCTCTGTAGTTCCGGAAATTACAGTGTTAGAAATCGGCATGGATGCTATTGATGGAAGAATTAGAGCTGTTCCTTTAGCTATCCATGGGGCAGCCATGGGTATGCAAGTTCATTTTCTTAGCCTCGTTAGATGAGGGTTGGTGGGTGGCCAGTCCTCTCCCTCGCCGTCTCATCTTCCATTGACTGTTTATGGTCGGTATACTCATTGTAGTTGAGTTGGTGAGGGGCTTCACATGGAGCAGTAATCTCTAACAGTTCTAACTGATTGTGGGGCACGGCCGTGTAGTGGTGGGTTCGGTGCCTTGGAGCCGGAGGGTTCCAGATTTTAATCCACCTCAAGCCACCTTGAGCAAGTTCTTCAATATTGCTCATGTGATTCAGCGTGAAACTTTGATGCAGTGTCCATGATCACTGTAGTCGGGAGTGCCTCTGAGTAGTGAGTTTGAAGGGGCGCCTTAGCAATTGCGAGAAATAAAACAAATAAAATAAAATAAATTCCCCATGTGGGGTTTTTAACCCCCTCATCGCTTAATGGTCCACCATGCTGACCAATACACTGCTGAGCATCCATATGAAATACAACATACATGTACCAAATAATTATATAATCTTTGAAATACTACGTTGCTATGGCAAAATCCGCATTTAGTTGGGTGCTAAGAGTGCTGCAGCACCCGGGCCCACAGTGTTGAGGACCCATAGTTATAAATATGTGCATGGTGGAGTCTAGTGGACCAGTGTGGGTTGTCAAGAGAGGTCATTGGAGGGTAATCACAACACCTAGACCCGCATTAACCTTAATGCGACCCAAGCAATGGCATTCAAAAAATCAAGTGTTGTGTGTTTCAGTGGGACTTGTGCAACAGTTGAACAGCCTTATTTATGTCCTGCCAATAGGGTTGAACTGGAGTTGAAGTGCTTTACCCTCATCTAATATGTATGCTCTGTGATATGGGACGCAGTGGTGTAGCGGTAAGTTCGGAGCCTTGCGACCCTTTGGTCGCAGGTTCGAATCTACCTCATGCCACTGCTTAGAGACCTGGGACAATTTGCACACCATAATTGTCTGTGAGGAAGGCAACGGGAAACCGCCTCACTGATCTCATCCCCCATGTAGGGGCATAAAGCCAATGAACCTGCCTTTAGGCAGAGAACTCATCATCATCAATGTGCTCTCAAACTGTTCCATAATGAATGATTTAGGACAGTCTGATTCCGTTTTCTGCACGTCCTTAAAAGTAACTGTTCTCATATATTATTTTTTAATTAATTGCCTCTTTTACGTACCGTTGTGTAAATACAATGTACATGAGGACTAGCACTAAGGAGGCAACAAATGGTGGTGTATAGTGGAAATAATTTATTCGTACCCATACTAAGTCAACAAATGGGCTGGCATCCAGAACTGGTGGTGGTGGTGGTGGTGGTGAGACTGAGATGGTGGTGGTGGTTGAGACTGGTGGTGTTGGTGGTGGTGGTGGTGGTTGGGACGTAGATAGTGGTGGTGGTGGTGGACCACTGGTGGTGGTGGTGGTGGTGGACCACTGGTGGTGGTGGTGGTGGTGGTGGTGGTGGTGGTGGTGGTGGTGGTGGTGGTGAGACTGAGATGGTGGTGGTGGTTGAGACTGGTGGTGTTGGTGGTGGTGGTGGTGGTTGGGACGTAGATAGTGGTGGTGGTGGTGGTGGTGGACCACTGGTGGTGGTGGTGGTGGACCACTGGTGGTGGTGGTGGTGGTGAGACTGAGATGGTGGTGGTGGTTGAGACTGGTGGTGTTGGCGGTGGTGGTTGGGACGTAGATAGTGGTAGTGGTGGTGGTTGGGACGTAGATAGTGGTGGTGGTGGTGGTGGTGGTGGTGGTGGTGGTGGTGGTGGTGGTGGTGGTGGTGGTGGTGGTGGTGGTGGTGAGGAGGAGGAGACTGAGATAGTGGTGGGGTGGGGGTGGTGGTCATGGTGGTTGTAATGGTCGTGATTTGGTGTGGGGGTGGGAAGGGTGGGTGGGGGGGTAGTGGTGGTGGTGTTATGCAATGCATTGCAAAAATTAGTCTCTGGAATTTCTCAGTGCCATACGAAAGTCCTGTCCGTTAGGCGAGCTTATTACCAGCACGATATCAAATCAGGTCCGCATTAGCAAAGGTTGCTTCGTCCATTTCGGTGCTGAGTTCTAATGCGGGTGCACATCAAACCGAACAGACGCATGCTTATGGTGTAAACTCGGTGTTAGCTGGAAAACATCCTGAACAGCTTTGGGGATAGTTTTAGGCCCTTTCTTATCATGTGGGCACATTGGTGTAGGAGTATGTTCAGTGCCTTGGAGCTGGAAGGATGTTGGTTCAAATCCACCTCAAGCCGTTGCGTAGGAACTATGAGCAAGTCCTTACTCACAATTGCTCATTGGCTTCAGCAAGAAACTACGATTCGGTGTCTGCGGACTCTGCGCTGTGTTCTGGAGCACCTCTGAGGAGGAATTTTGAGTTGGCGCCATAACAAGTACTAATGTATGCATACTTGCATAGATTTATTTATTATTTATTAATTTATTTTTTCTGAACCAAAACAGCAAACATGATACGATTATGGCAGTGAATTGAAACATACATGTACGTACATACATTTGCTTAAGCTTATAAATGTACCACTGCACCTGATTAAGAGTCAGCGTTATGTACCATAATAACTGCCACATGCCATATTATTATCTCTATCGTCATTGCTGTATAGGATTGCCAGCTATCAGTTGCATATCAATATCATTTTGGGGGGAGGGTTTAAGGGTATCATTATTAGACACTTTGGCACGAAGAGTGCATGGATGTGTGATCACTACCCTCACAAAAAGGTCCACTCAACCTTCCTTTCGGTAGTTGGCATTGGTAGGCTGAGTAGTAGTATGTGATAGGCGCCTTGCACGGTTGCCACACAGTTAAATTTGACTTTTTAATAACTTGTGATCATCCGTTCATTACTGATTCTAATCATACTGCGTTGTGTCATTCTGAAAATAAATGAGGATTATTGTTATCAAGTACAAGTTTTACCATAAACTGTGGTCCTGTGACACCTGTCATCTGTGTATAAAATTGTACATGTAAATAGATGTCCCTGTTAGCGGGATATTCATCCCTTAGGACCTTCTTTGTTGCCATCTGATTATGTGAAGCATGTTATATTATGACTATTGCTTATTGGTGATGTTTACAATAAATGAATTGAATTGATTTAAGGTTTGGCTACAAGCATTCTTTTGTACATGCACCAATTTACCAGTTTTTCAGAACTTATGAGGCTATGCTTTTGACTCTGTTTCTGTCTATCTTCTTGTGCCTCTGTCTATAACTCTTTCTTTCTCTCTCTGCAAGTGTATATCATTACCAAAAGTCTCATTTTAATAAGATCCTGCCGATGGTTTAAGTGCAGATAGTTGCATGCAACTTTTTCTTTAAAAAATATAACAATACCAATACTTCAGATCAGTTATTAGGCTAAAATACTTGTCTTTCTCTCTCTCTGTCTGCCTATCTCTGTATCTGTCTGCCTGTTTCTGTATCTGTCTGTGTCTCTGTACGTGTCTGTCAGTCTGTAGGTTCAACTTTGGTAGATCCTATTACATGATGGCGGACCATTATTGATGTATTTGTGCCTCATCTCATCAGCAGTTCAGACCGGGTTCAGCCGCATATCACATGGAATTGGCAATCTGTTGTCAAACTATTATATGGCCTCTAGGTTGTTGTAGTCCTATTTTTAACTCATGGCAGCAGTACTTAAACCCACCTATAAGTACTTTTAATGCTAGAACAATAAAAAAGTACTGAGCCCACTACTAGTACTGACACCAGAAGAGAAGAAGGTACTTATGCTCACCTATTAGTACTGAAATCAGAATGGTAAAAGGTACTTTAAATCAATGTACTAGTACTAACAGGAGAACACTAAGAAGGTACTTGAACACTAATAAGTACTGATGCCAGAAAAGTAAAAAGGTACTGAACCCATCTATTGGTACTGAAACCAGAACAGCAAAAGGTGCTTAACTCAACCTATTAGCACTGACAGGAGAATAATATTGTAGCTTAAGTACTTTACCTCGCTGTACTGTAAATTGATTGCCATATCTCACTGTAGATTACCCTACTTACATACTGATCGTTTTGCTTTTTGTTCTTTTGCCAGAATCTGTCTTCCAAGCCGAGATCTTCGACGAATGTCAGCAGTGATGCAAAGACAACAAAGTTAGACAAGGAATTAGGTGAGAAGTTGCACAAAAGTATAAGATGGGTATTTGACGAAAGAATATCTCCACCCATATCATCTGCTGCTTGTCGCTTTTTGTTTCTGATGTTCATAAGTATTCTTACCAATTAATCATGAACACGTTATATTGGGAGCTAATAAATTATAAATGCTAATATAAATTTGAATTGTTAAAAAATTTGGAACATTGGATATGTCTATCCATGCCGTTCTAGGTCTTCCTCTTCTTCTTTTCCTCTCCATCAATCCCATCATCAGGCTGTTTTCTAGGACAGCATAGAAAACAGCCTGATGATGGGATGGATGGAGAGGAAAAGAAGAAGAGGAAGACCTGGAACAGCATGAATAGACAACATCTTGAAATGGGCTGGACTTTTGGGGAGGAGACTAATGAACATGGCAGGAGATAGACAACTGTGGAAGATGCTCATCCATTTGTGCAGCCAAATTGCGGAATGACATAACATGACATGGATAGAATATAAATATTGCATATATTATACATGACAGAGTTATTGATAGATATTGAATAAGCTACAAATTTGAATGAATTCTAAATACTAAATTTTAATATTGATCAATTATGAAAAACATGTTACAGATATCGACTTTGACTCGATTCTTGGCGAGCTGAACTCACTCGACGAGCAATTCAACGATGTGCAACAGTCTGACTCTTCTTCTTCTTCGCGCTCTGCCTCCTCGGCGCCAATTCCACCCACAAAAAAGAATAACCTCCGACCCCCAGAGAAGCCGAAGTTCGCCAAAACTTCCCCGGCCAACAACGATTCGAAACTAAGCGACGACTTTGGCGACATTAACGCTCAACTTCAGGATGCCTTGTTTGAACTTAACAAACTCGTTGATGATGACACAAGCACAACAAAGAAAAGTGCAGCACAGCCTCCAGCAGCAGCAGCAGTATCCCAAGCACAAAGGGTTAGTGCATCTGCAGAGACAAATCGGAAACCTAGTGCTACTAGTGGCACTCAGCATCCGCAGCGAGAAAAGCATCACACGGAAGCAGCAGTTGCACCTCCCGTGGTCCACACACAAAGGGTTAGCGCGGTTGCGGAAAATGGTCAGCAGCGTGGGCTCGCTGGGAGCATCCAAATCCCTCGCCAGCCCCAACACGCAAAGCATCCCACGGTGGAAAACGAGAGGGGCATGGGAAAGAAGCAATCTGCTGAGAATCTTATGCCGCAGCCTTTACCACATCATCCTCCATCGTCTCCAGGTGGTAGAAAATCATGGAAGGATGAGAGTGGTGGTGGTAGAGATGACGTGGTCTCCGTTAAATCCGTTGATTCTCGATCGTCAACAAACAGCGCCAATCTGACGGTTAAGAGCGCGCGATCTTCCGGACGAAGTGCTGTCTCAGAAAGTCTGCCTCAGGTATTAAACCTCATCACTGTTTATGGTGATCCTGTAGTCTTACATTTACATTTTTGTAGCTCCTTTATTGCAACAGTAATCAGTGCTTCAAGTATACCTTTCCTTGCTGCGCGACCGGTGTTGGACAGGGAGTGCTCCTGAGTAGACAACCTTGAGAGGGCGATATGTCAAATTGCTGTATAAATAAATAAAAAGTTGTAATCTTGTTCTGATTATCTCAGCACTTTGTGATCCAAGATACTCTAGTTCACGCCGCATACCCTAATTAACATGCAGCCCGTTGAGCCACTTGCCCTGAGGCAGTCATGGGTACGAAGTGTTAGCAGCTGCATTTTCTTAGCCTCGACATATGAAGATGGTTGGCCAGTCCTCTCCCTCACCGTCTCATCTTCCCACCAACAGTGTACAGTCGGTGTACTCATTGTAGCTGAATTGTAATTGTAATCGAACATTTATATAGCGCCACTTCAAGAAAACTCCTCAGAGGCGCTCCCGACCTGACACCAAACCATAATCAAAGAGAATGGTTTTCAAACGTTTGCGGAAAAGGGGCAAAGAAAGACAAAGAAGTTCATTACGTAGAGTCGTAGACTAATAGGTAACTTATTCCAGAAAGACGGACCGACCATAGCAATGTTGGAAAGAGTAAATGCCTTTCGAAATGTAGCAATTGTAATCTTAATTCGATTATCTCAGCATTACATCATTCACGGATGTACATGTCTGAGAGGACTATCGCTTTTACACTGACAACAGCATTCTCTTCTTGATCAAGATATATGTGGAGGCCTGGACAGGATATATACGACACAGGCCAGAGGAACGTTGTCTGGCTTTGGTAGCTGGCTAACAGTAGGAAACACTGTGCTTAGAAAGGTTGCTGGTGTGACATACTGCAGCATGTTGGCATTGTATAAAAACAACGACCAAATGAATGAAGAGAAGGCAGATTCTGATTGTGAGAACAACCAGAACACATTTGCACGACCAACCGCTGTGTCAATTAATGAAGCTTTGTAAATCAGATCGTTTTTGTAGCATACCATGTTTTGGAAGTCAAGTTTGTAAAAAAAACTGATGGCAACATTTTCCCCTATAAAAATGCTCCTGAAGAATTGTACAAAACAGATGTACTTGATAGCGCCCTCCTTTTCCCAAGTTCAAAATGCCACATTCCCACCTAGGTTTGACTCATCAGTGTTTTGTAGGCTACTTAAAAATATTTTGTATTGACATGGTTGGATTAGGAGCACCTCTGAGTGGATTTCTAAAAGGAGCACTATTTAAATTCTTGAAATGAATTGATGAATAGGTTTTCCAATAAAAGTGATGACGCTGAGCAATTTGCAAAAGGTCCCTAACACAATGATTGTTTCACATAAAAGCCAAGTGTCCTATCCATTTTCAGCCATGCACTACAATGATCTTACAAAACATGTGGGGCAGGGTGGTGTAGTGGTGGGTTTGGTGCCTTGGAGCCGGAGGGTTCCGGGTTCGGATCCACCTCAAGCCATCGCGTAAAGACCTCACTCGCAATTGGTCATGATCTTTGGCATGAAACCCTGATGCAGTGTCCACGCTGTAGTCGGGAGCGCCTCTGGGTAGAGAGCTTGAAGAGGCGGCATGGTAGATGCGAGAAATAAATAAAATGAAAAATCTTCCTGCAATGTGTGGTTAAAATGATCCAAAATAGCATTTTAGACTTCAAAGAATGGCATGGCAGCTGACTTATAATTTGCATTTTACATTCTAGGTATGCGTCAAAGTCTTCTCACCAGATGGCAGCAGTAAAAGTGTTTTAGCCGATGAATCTACGACAGTCGGTGAACTCTGTGAAATTCTCATCGAGAAGCACATTGCCGATCGAAATCTGACGTGGGGAATTGTTGAACAGATGCCCGATCTATTTATGCGTAAGTTGTTGTTGTTTTGATCGAGTAACAAATTCATTTGTTTAACTTTTGTATGTGTGTGCACTTGTTATAGCATTCCTTCAAGATTATTAAGTACTCAGAATCGCTACCGACTACAGCGCGGACACTGAATCGGAGTTTCACGCCAATGCGCTGAGCAATTGTAAGTGAAGGACTTGCGTGAAATTTCGATGCAGTGTCCGCTCTGCAGTCGGGAGCGCCTCTGAGAAGAGAGCTTTAAGGGGCGCTATAACAAGTGCACATACAAACAAACATTGGGCAGGGCTTTTTTAACGTGCAGTTGTACACAAAATGTGCAGTTCTAAATGGATTTGTGCTGTTGTAGAGTTGTAGAAGCACTTCTGTACAGTCAAAACTAGCAAAAAAGGTCATTGTCCTCCGATTGGAAGTAATTTACCATGGAGGATGTGAAAGGAAAGGAGTTGTGCAATTCTAAAAATTTCTTAAAAGCAACCCTGACCTGACATTGGGTTAAGATATAGTAAAGCTATAACGGTATCATGGTGTCAGATGCAAGAACTTGGTGCACTACTCAGAGGCACTCCCAGCTCAGTCGCAGCTAAAGCTAGGATTTGAGCAAAGGATCATTTCTACATTGGATTAAGAAATAGTAAAGCTATTTAAATTTGATGGTATGGTGTCAGATGTGAGAACTTGGTGCTGTGGTGTTGTAGAACGAATGTTGGAGGACCACCAGTTGGTGTTAGAGGCGACACAAGGCTGGTCAACACAGACAACAAATCGTCTTGTCTTCCTTGAAACGCCGAAAAAATACGACATGTTCGACAAGTCGAGGGTAAAAATTTAAAAGAGACGGATCAAATTTTTTGCTTTGTTTCCTGTTTTGAAATCGTAGCTTTTGTTTGTTCCTTTTGTAGCTATAACTTTGTTTTTTTCTCTCATTCAATTGTTGCCTGTGTATTCTGTGTGACAATCTGTTGGTTAGTTATATGATGTACTGTCAATCTATGGTCAGGGGTTCTACTCCCATCTATGGCAGACATTACTAAAAATTATGCTTCTTTAGTAAATGTAATGTAATTTAAATCTCTGAGAATTTCTCAGCGCCCACTCGAACCCCTAAACTTTCCATAACAAACCAGAGCTTTAACCATGTGGTTGCCATGCTCCAGTACACCAGCTGTTGGTGGGAGGACCAGGCAGTGAGGGAGAGGCCTGCCCATCTTTGCGTTTAAGAAACGGAAGTCACTGGCTCTTGCACCTTTGTGCCTGGTTAGTTTGACGGTCTGATCCTCATCCTATTCGAGTGTCTGATTTCTGCTCAAGTTTCATTGTAAATATCACAAATGACCAGGAAGAAACTGCGGCAGAAATACTGTTATCAGTCTCTGCTTAAAACACATTTGTTCTGACTGACCTAAATAACAAGTTTATTTAGGATGTTATAACAATGGTTACAAAAATGCATAACGTACCAGTTAATGATGTATCAACAAAGGTCCATAAATCCTGATACATTTCAGACAGTTATATCAATGGTGATTATTTTCGTTTTAGTGAGCTCTTGCTAACATACAGAGCAGTTAAATGAAAGAAATGATTAAAGAATATTATAATTATTCAATCAAATTGGTGCAAGTCGGTCAGAGAGGGGGCCATAGTCGAGTGTCTGTAAGGCAATGATGAAAATAAAAGTGTCTCTCAAGGCAACAATTATAGTTCTTGCATTATTAATAATCTTCGTTTAATTAGAAAATGAGATAAATCAGGGTGACACACCGCACCCAGTTACACGTCAAAGCACATTAAATATAGAAAAAAACAAAAACAATGGGAACATAACAATGTCATTGATGGATGGCAAAGAGAACCAAAACAATATGAACATGACAATATGCCCAAATAAACCCTCGGAATAAAGTTTCTAACATCCTTAAATGGTAGAACAAAAGGATGCGGTCTAGGGCGCAAGTTATAGGTGGTTGAATATTTTAGTTATGCCTATGACAAATGACTAATGAGAGGAAGACCAAGACAAAGACTGTTGGACTAGATGATGAAAGACGGTTATCTGAAGCTGAAAAAGAATGCACAGAACAGGGAAGAATGGAGACGTCAAACATTTGAACCTGCCTAAGGGCAGAGAAAGAATGACAAATTATGACAAATATTTCTTATTATTGTTTAGGAATTTTTTTCGATTTTGCTGGTTTGAATTTTCATAATTAAGAATAATACAAAACCTCCAAGCTGTCAAATTTACATACTTCTTCACTTACTGTGATATTAAGTGATAAATGACCTTACGAGAAATAACTTTGTTCGTGTTTTGGTTAATCCATTGTAAAACAGGTCTTAGATGAAGTGACGTGGCAGGCAACAGAGCTGGAAGGCTGGCTGCACTTGAAGGCTGATGGAAAGAAAGCGTGGAAGAAACAGGGTTTTGTGATTAGAAATGGAGGAATCTGCTTTGCGTCAAAAGGAAAAGGAAAGGTCAGCAGCTGCCTATGCCACTGAGCATCTATGCGAAAGTTATAATAATATTAACTATAATGATAATAATAATAATAATAATAATAATAATAATAACAACAACAATAATATTAATAATAATAGTGATTATAATAGTAATAATGACCATGAAAATAATAATAATAATGATAATGAAACGAATAATAATTTTAATAATACGTGGAGATTTGACTGCCTTAATTAGGTTCATAAGCAGTTGATAATATAAGTAAGTTCATAAGCAGGGCATTATCAAATTTCAATTGTATTGTATTGATTTAAATCGATTCAGAAGCATTTATAAGTAGATGTTATGTGTTGCTTAATCATTTCAATTAGCTGAATATGATAGAAGTCTCATGATACTCATATTGATTCTCGGCCTGTTGATACTTTTTTGGATTATTTTCAAAGTCTGAACCTCCGTGTCTGAAACTTCTCTCAGAAGTCGAAGTCTATACGGGAGTCGCTTGGAAAAAGAAATTCAAAGCACCAACGGAATTCGGAATAGCACTGAAGGTGAACCAATCATCAGATTCATGACTAAATAGAATTATAATAGCACACCACTCTGCTTGCACACAGGGCTATTTTTAAGGAATTTTTAGAACTGCACAGCCCCTTCTTTCCTTTCCCATCCTCCATGGTAAATTACTTCCAATTGGAAGCCAATGACCTTTTTGCTAGTTTTAACTGTACAGAAGTGCTTCTACAACTGCACAAATCCATTTAGAGCTGCACATTTTGTGTACAACTGCACATTGAAAAAACCTTTGATTGCACACACAGTGTCCTGGTGCCACTGGTAGCCCAGTGTGGGCTTAACAGATATGGCTATCAGTGTAATCTTTGATCTCATTGAAGCAAAACTTCCAAAGAGGTGGAAAAGATAATTGTGCTAAGAACTGAGAAGTGTGATCTCAACAGATTATTTATTTATTTACATCTCCATTTCTAGAGCGCCTCTTCAAGCTCTGTCTACTCAGAGGCGCTCCCGACTACAGCGTGGACACTGCATCGGAGTTTCACGCCGAAGTGCACGAACAATTGCAAGTGAAGGACTTGCTCAAGATGCTTACACGGCTGGTATATACATAGGATGTCTGTTACGTTGGCTATCAAACTGTTAATTCTCTGTATTTTGAAAGGTTTTTTGACAGCGTAAGTAACTTGAGTGTTCTTTAGTAACCAATCGGGTAATCACTGTGCACAGACATCCTGAAGGGATCATCTGTGTCATGGGGTGGGGTGGGTTTGGGTGCTTTGATATTGCAAATAGACTTTAATTAGGTCTAATTAGGGTGTGATGTTGTATGTTGCATCAAAGCACTTAACTTGAGAGATGATGACACCTCTTAAGTGTCTCACAAAGGCGTGGTGCACAACTGCACATGGTCACCTGATGTTCCATGCACATGCTTTTTAAGACAATTTGATACAGAGAGATGAATGCAAGCCTAAGTCGCCCTCCTCCTTTATCCAGGCTTGAGACTGGCACTGGCAGAGTACAACCAGTGGTGGAATTGCCTAAGTACAATCGAAAGCTGTTCCATGTGATGGCACAATGGGCTCGAGCTGACATTTGGGATCACAGCACCTGCATATCTCCATGGCTTGTAGAGCACAGAGGAAGCATGAGAGGAGGAGAATAGCTGTTGAATTGATTAGTGTTTTAGCCATTTACTGATTTACTGACTAAAATGTAGTAAATTCTATGGGAAATTGTTGTTAAACGGTTCAGCTGAATTGAAATTATTGGTTGATACCAATATTTATCTTCACAAAATGTTTTTATTTTTCACTTCGCACAACTAGGAAATTCCTCATGCTAACACATTAACCTGGTGTAGGTTTTATCACACGTATGCTTTTCAAGTGACTTTATACTTTTTTCTCTTTGTTCTTTATCCTTTCTCTCATGCAGATTTGAAGATGTCTATTATATATTGTAGCTGCATATAAAGTTTATTTAATTGCATAATGATGATTATTTTTATAATTGTACTTGCTTATTTGATATTCTCGCAAGGCGTTTGCAGGCGGTTCAATAAACTACATACTTACGTACTGCTATTTTACTATCAAACATACCAGACATTTCTTTACTGTGAAGGTTCTATTGTAAAAAAATGCACGATGGTAATACTTGAAGCATGCAGAATGGCTTTTATCTGAATGACTGAATTCTGGTTTTAAGTAATTATATAATTAATTAACAGAGCTATAAATGATTCATCGTGATTTCATTCTGAATTTATTTTTAGCCTGGACTACTTCAGAAGAAATCTCTGCAGGATATAAAGTACCTCTGCACCGATGATTCAGGACTGATGTGGAAATGGGTTACTGCTATTCGTCTCGCCAAGGTAATTGCTTCCTCTAACCGTTTTCTGGCTTTGGGGAAATTCAAGCATTTTGTGCTGTGCAGTTATAATGCTATGCAAGTTCCTGACTAGCTCTTAAATTGGTCAAAAAAATGCTGTATTTATTAGAACTGTCATTTATTCATTTCAGGAATTTATTTAGCATCCATTCAATAAGCCCACTTAGAGGCACTCCCAGTCCAAGCATGGGTATATATTAAAAAGTTTTAAAGAACCTGTGAAACACTGATGAGTCAATACTGTTTGCGTTTTGACTAGTTTTCATTGCAATTTACTCGAATTGACCGGGTGATTGATGTTTTTGACTTTAAGATAATAGCGCTCGTGAATAAGCTGGTGCCCTGTGCTTGGCTTTTGAGTGGCGCTTTAGAAATATGGAGATTACAATTACGATGTAGAATTCATTAGACTAGAGTAAATAATGTGCTGTGAAATTCCGCAGATCCTGCCTAACTAAACATAAACAATAACTCTTTTGTCTTTTCAGCATGGATTCCAACTCTATCGTAACTTCGTTCAATACGTTCTGGGTCACGGCGCCGAAAGTTCCCTCACTCCCAGCAACACAGCGAGAACAACCGCAGCAGACAGCGCCGTTTTCCACAACTCAATTCCCAAACCCACCGCTCCTCAAAGGGTTAGCGACGCCAACATCGAGCAGCCAATGACGCCATACGAGCAACCGAAAGACTACCAGACGAGCACACTGAGACGAGGGAGCGCCGACAGCTCACGGGGGAGCCTCGCGAGCACGCAGGATGTCGCGAGCACGAGTAAGATCAAAGCGCAGATTCCGTTAACCGCTCAAACGGGACGACTTTTCTCTATGCAGCAACAACCATCTTTCAATCAGACATTGCCACGATCGATGAGCCGCGGAGGAATGGAATCCCCGATGATTCAGGCTCAGACGCGCAACGGTCATCAGAGGCTTCCGTCTGTGCCCTTCAGCGAAATGCCGCCACCGCAGCAGCAGCATCAGCGACCTGGAATGGACTTCCATCCGGGGTTCCGCACTCCAAGTCCCGACCTTCCGCTGCCACCTCCCCCGCCGGAGCTGCTTGCGCCTCCTTCACCGGATCTCTCTCCTCCACCGGTGCCTTACTCCTCGGGAACTCTGCGGAGTCCGACGACTCGGAAGATGGAGCCTCCACCACCGCCCCGCCGTGACCAGACGACGAAGCTTAGTTTCAAGGGGAAAAGTAGTAACGTCGTTCAAACACAGAACTTCATCCTGAATCTCCAGCGGGCTATCGGGCAAAAGCAGCATCACGGTGCGGCGGGCATCTGCCAGCTGGAAATGCCGCTTCCGCCTCCGCCGGTCTATTCCGACGATCCGTCCTATCTTGACCTTGGCGAGCTGCCGCCTCCCCCGGCCGAACTTCTGGAAGAGCTGAAGGTGATGAAGAGAAGGTCAAGGCAGCCTCCGCCGCCAACCCTTGCGAAAAACTCCACACTTCGATCGACTAAACTACGCTGATCCATTTTAAAGTTTTGTTATTATCTTAATTATTTTGTTTTGTTTATTATGTTTCGATATTTCTACTGCACCTGCATGTGAAATAACTTAGCTGAAATGACTACACTGACTACACACTAGTGGTCAGTGAGAGGATCAGGCAGTGGAGGAGAGGACTGCCTGGCCACCTGACATCGTACGCCTAAACCAGGAACGAAGTCACTAACATTTCACTGCCATGGATGCTTCTCAGGTTTACTTAAGGGACTGCTCTTCTTGCGCTTGTTTATTTTATTCAAGGCTGGTTTTGAAAATATTATATTAGGAGCAAATTGTGTACGAAGAGAATTATTGTTTGCAGACGTCCAACTTTATCAGGTTTCACAATAATTATGCGATTAGAGTTTGAAGCATGGATCAAAGTCTACGCTATGTGGCCAGGCTGTGCATGGATCTGCGTTGCGTCATGTGCATGTAATGGTGTAAATGTAATGGTGTAAATATAGTGGTGTAAATGTAATGGTGCAAATGCAATAGTGTAAATGTAATGGTGTTAATGTGATGGTGTAAATGCGATGGTGTAAATGTAATGGTGTAGATGTAATGGTGTAAATGCGATGGTGTAAATGTAATGGTGTAAATTTAATGGTGTAAGTGCATCTGTGTAAATGTAACGGTGTAAATGTGAATGTACATGATTTATATAGCGATCGTATGAACTGCTAATTTTTCTGTGAATTTATTGTGTGAGATTCTTCACCTTTTTTTGAATAGTTACAATGCCATTTTAAGGTTCCTATAATGTGGTGCCTATTGTTTCTTTCATGGTATTGTTATTATTTTTTTAGTTGTTGTTGACGCTAACAGTAAAATGAATGAGTCATGGACACACAATGGAATGATGCTTCAAGAAATTGAATTTTTGACTGTAACTTATTTAATTATTTTGATTTGACTTGCACTTAGCTATAAAAATAGGACTAATTATTTTGTCAAATAAATATGTAGTCTGTTATAGCATTAGAGCAGGGGTGTCAAAGCTGCCCTATTGTCAATTTCAGGCCCTTAGATGATGTTTTTCTTGCCCAAAAGCCTGCACAATTTGAAAGTAAGTTATGCGATATGCATGACTAATGAAAATCCAAATTATTATTGTATAGCTTAATTTGACTGTTTGTATGCTATAATTATGTACCATTTAAGTTTTTTTGCAAAAACAATTGTGGAAACTATTTCCAGTGGCTCACCTTGAATTAATGTTTCACACCAATACAATAGATCGTCGAGAATTCACTGACAGTAATGGCAGTAATGACAACATGTCAGTAATGACAACATGGCAGTAATGACAACATGGCAGTAATGACAACATCGACAATCGACATTGACAACAACTCAACTGACAGCAGCTATGACTGATCACACCAATGACAACATGAACAATATTAGTCGTGCCTTTATTAATTGTACTGAAGGACATTAGGGCTGTTTTTAAGGAATTTCTAGAACTGCAAAACCAATTCTTTTTTTCAATCCTCCATGGTAAATTACTTCCAAACGGAGGACAATGACCATTTTTTGCTAGTTTTAACTACAGAAGTGCTTCTATAACTGCACAAATCCACTTAGAACTGCACATTTTGTGTACAGCTGCACGTTAAAAAAAGCCCTGAAGGACATTTGTAGACTTTATGTTTGAAAACTTATTAATGACAATCATATTAATGATGATGCATGAGATACAGTCATATTATTTTGTCTATGCAGAAATCTTCCCACGAATGGGCTTTATAAATTATATCTGTCATGAATAGAACAAGGAAGACACATGATAAAGTTATCTTATTATCTGTATTATTGTGGCATAGATATTTAGAACATAACTACATTAACCGTTACAATTTAACCATAAATAATTAGACTGCAACTGATTAGGCCATGACTAATTAAACTTTGACTAATTAATTTTTGACTAACTAATTAGACCATAACTAATTAGACCATAATAAATGAGACCATTGAGTAAGTGATATCTTGACTTGTCATAACTAATAAGATATTAACTGATTATACCATAAATGATTAAACCATAAATAATTAGACCTAACTAATTATACGAGAATTAATTACACCACAACGAATTACACCATAACCAATTGTACCATAACTAACTAGATCATTAGTCTTTGTCCAGAAATGTTTCAGAAACTGCATAAAGATAATTATCACTCGGATTTTAACACCGATTCAAGTTCTGCATTTATAACTAGAATAGCAAGTTTTGCGATTATAACTAGATTAGCAAGTTTCAGTTATAGATAGTTTAGCAGACATGTGATTCTATGTAGGACTGACGTTTGAAAACCGTGTTCTAGACAAAAAATGTTGCAAGAAACTGTAGCCTACAGTGCGAATTTTGTCAATTAGAGTCTCTGCAGCATTTCGTAGGATATTAATGTGGTTTTAACAAGGAATGATTTCTGCATTTTCTTATTTCAATTTTATATTGTATATTATTTCTGACTTTTTAGCTGTATGATATTAATAGCTATTTTGTTTTTCTAAAATATTGGTGCAAATTTTCTAAATGCAAATTACTAACAGTTTTGTATGCGATACATGATATACCGGTAACACAGTCGTGGGCCAAGTAGATGCGGATTGTTACTGTACATGTATGTGTGTGTGTTTGAATTTTGTTTCATTGCTTAGTGCTTTCCACGATATCTTTGTAGTCAGCATCACGAAAGTGACCAATTTTGTTCACTGATAATTTCAGAGCAAGGACAGTTTTCATCAAACTGGAAGCTTCTTGGGTTCTGTTAGGTATTTGATAAGATAGAGGTTGTTCTCCTTTTACAATAAATTTAGCTTTCAGGTTAGTAGGAAATTCTTCTTCTCTGTGCTTCCCAGGGATGATTTTTTCTGATTAATAGCTAATGTTTTGATGACATTTGCACAATCAACTAATTGTATCTAAGGACTTTATCTATCAGAACTGACTAATGCAGGATATAACAATTATTTTTGGGTGGTAAACGGCTCTCAGTTGTCGCCATGTAAAAAATATTCAGGCCTTTGTTTAAATGGCCCATCAGGTAGGCCTAATTTGACGCCATAATTTTCTACTGGGCAGTGCATGGTACGCATCACATTTTAAACATCACAGAATAATTATGATACTAGTCACTAATATGAAGTGACTCATCACCAGTAAAGAAACAATGACAACACAGTTTTCATTGTTGTTTTGAAGACTGATTTACGTCATATCAGCAATTACACCGGTCGCCAATGATTTCGAATATGATATCTGTGGTTCTGGCCGACTGGGACGGGTACCTAATGAGGGGTACTGTCTTGAAAGAGTCTTCACGCCCAGTTTAAATGTTACAGTCTGTTAACAGTATAAAGTGACTCATCAGCATTTAAACAACAATGACAACACAGTTTCTCTTGGTGCCTTTTGTTTGTCCACTGCAGTAGGCACGGTGTGAGAATTACCGTGGGGCTGAAAAATGGTTTCAACCCCTTAGTCTTACTTTTTCATATGGCCCAATAGTAAAGTCTTCTTTTCACACCCCAACACCGCTATCTCAGTTATCTTTCTGCAGTTCTGATACTGAGTAGAAAAAAACACCAGAAGATCAGAGTCTAAGATTAAAGCAAACTAGATTATAAGGGTGGTTATTTTGTTCTGATGCCGTGGCCAGTTAGGTCTTGTTGTGATGGTCGGGCCTGAGTAAACTAACCTGGTCAGTATCAATGGCCAATGCCATTCACTTTGTCCGACGCTGAGAGCTGATCATCGGTTCACATCTTATCAATCATCGTAATCGTAATCGTAATCTCCAAACTTATAAAGCGCTACTCGAAAGCCAAGCG
Organism: Lumbricus rubellus; assembly: GCA_945859605.1. Classification (NCBI taxonomy): domain Eukaryota; kingdom Metazoa; phylum Annelida; class Clitellata; order Crassiclitellata; family Lumbricidae; genus Lumbricus; species Lumbricus rubellus. Next base: position 20,832,101 of record OX243825.1, read on the forward strand.
CGGGGCACCAGCTTATTCTCGAGCGCTGCGTTGCGTCAAAAGGGTACAATGTCCGTAAGAGTAGTCCAAAGGTGGTCTGGGTCGAGTTAGGATATACTATAGGTTTCAATCGCTGCCTTTCACTCTTCTTGCTTTCATTTCGTGCCTCGCTTTGACAGTTCGCGGAGTTTGATGAACCTTTTTATTCGCTCGAGGTTTACTGGAGTGGTGACGCAGCTCACCTGCTGCAGCAACTGGATTGTTCTCCACCTCGAGGTTAGACGACCTCACTGATTGGGTCGATCCACTGCTGTCCACCGTGTGCATCATATCTGGCATGGTCGGCTTAGACCTACTTCTGTTGTCGTTTGTGGGCTCTTCTCCCATCACGGAAGTTAATTCTTCCTGGGAATTCTGACCTTGAGGCGACTTTCTTATCGGTGGCACCACAGCGCAGGCGTTTCCGCGTCTCCCAATGATTCTCTGACCTCTTGGAATAATTGCATCCTCGGATGTCCTTCCAACGGAGTCCTGACTTCCGACGGACATAGGCCTAATATTATTATTATCGAAGTTGTTCCGCTGCATGGGCATATTTAACGGAAGACTGAGCAGAGATCCGCTTGAGTGGCTGTCCCAGGCTTCATGGTAACTCGGCGTGCGCTTCGTCGTTCCACTAGCCAATCGTAGCTGCTCCAGTTTCTGAAGACTACGATATGCCGGGTCTGAACTTGAGAGGACGGGACCACCCGGAGCAGGATCGATCAACTCTGGACTGAAGTCCGCGGCATCCTCCTCGGTCAGAACCCTCTCTCTTAGGTATCGATGTTTCTGGCTAATCCGAACTGGTTCTGTACCAACCTCAAGTCTAGTCGAACCTCCTTCATGCTGCCAATCGGTTCTAACTTCCAATCGGTTGTGTCTATCATCCATGCTTCTCCCGACCAGTGCGAACTTAGTCATCGCCAGTTGTCCGGCGTTACCACGTTCCTTAAGCAACGACGACAAACCGGACCTTGGTTGACCGGCGATAGTAAAAGCTCTTTCGTTCTGATCAACGGAATGACTCTTCAAAAAATGTCCTCTATTCACATCCGTTGGTCGATGCCTCGCCAACATCAATTCGTGTTCAGGTCGAACGATTCTGTATCGGTTCGTCGGTAGAGGAACTGGATTCAACGGTGGTTCGACGATGTTCCAATCATCCAGAAGGATCCTCGCGTGGGGCTCTCGAATTGCAGTGCTCCAGCGATACTGCTGTCGAATGACATCTCCAGTTTTCAACTTCATCGCTGCACTACGATTGTTATTATCATCCGGGTATGTTGAGGCTTCTTTTGCGTGGATTGAATTTTCCATGTGAAAAGGCGGAGCACTGGCTGTTTGTGATCTGTTTTGCGGTTGAAATAATTCTGTGGGGTGATTTCTAGATCCTTTCCAAGTATGATGATCGCTTTCGCTGGCCCTGTGGAAAAGCCAGAATAAATCAGGCGAAGAATCTCTTCCAGCGCTAAGGTGATCTTTCCCGGTGGTAACAGTCTCTCCAATTCCACTATGATTCGCCGGCAACTCCACCCGACTCTCTTCCCATTTCGGAGTCTTATACACTTCGTCCTTAATCTGAGGACTAACGTCCTTAGCGTGCAGTTGTCCTTCAACCGGAATCTCCAGGCACAGTTCGAACTCGTTCAGCGTGAACGGCCCGACGGTTCTTCCATCGCCACTTCCGGTTGATATCACGTGACCTGCTGTGGATGGACGTCGATAGTCGATGACGAATCGCCTTCGTTTTCCGTTGATCCGGTTCCGTGGTTGGGATCTGGAGTCGCCGAGAAACAAGAAGGATTCGGATTTCCATCGCTTGTTCTCATCGTCTACTCCACTGTTGTATGATCCCGATTCCTCATTCCATGTCTCGTTGGTCCTTCTTTCATCTCTGTCGTCGGTTATGGAAGCGGAACAGGAAACAGTACTTCCCACGAACCTGTGCAGATTTGGTGGTAGAGTGCTCGACTGTGCCTGTGGTTCGTTCTTCGTAAGATCCGATTCAACAAATTGTTCGATGATATTACTATTGGTTGGTCCGACTGACGCTTTGTTTTGCTTTAGAATGGATCTTAGAGATTGTCCTTTTCTTTGAGATTGTCCTTCCCTTTTAGACTCTCCTTCCCTTTGAGACGGTTCTTCTCTTCGAGACTGTCCTTCGCCTAGAGGCTGTCCTTCCCTTTGAGGCTGTCCTTCCCTTAGAGGATGTCCTTCCCTTAGAGGCTGTTCTTCCCTTTGAAACTGTCCTTGCCTTTGAGACTGTCCTTCCCTTAGAGGCTGTTCTTCCCTTTGAAACTGTCCTTGCCTTTGAGACTGTCCTTCCCTTAGAGGCTGTCCTTCCCTTAGAGGCTGTTCTTCCCTTTGAAACTGTCCTTCCCTTTGAGACTGTCCTTCCCTTAGAGGCTGTCCTTCCCTTAGAGGCTGTTCTTCCCTTTGAAACTGTCCTTGCCTTTTAGACTGTCCTTCTCTTCGAGACTGTCCTTCCCTTTGAGGCTCACCTTCCCTTTGAGATAGTCCTTCCCTTTGAGACTCTCCTTCCCTTTGAGACCGTACTTCCCTTCGAGACAGTCTTTTTCTTTGAGACTCTCCTTCCCTTTGAGACCGTACTTCCGTTGTATGATTTTCCTCCATCGTTGGGATCTGCGCCTCGTCTGGTTGGAACGTCTGCTGTTCGTCTCCTCTTCCGTTGTAGTCACTGGAAAACTCCGATACTGGCCACGGATCATCGAAGTGAGTGACCATGCAGGTGCGCCTCTCATGTTGCCTTGACCTCTGCAGGGGTCGATGTTTTCCACGTGACTGTGTGGGACCGCCATCTTTGCCGATGTCCTCCCTTGCGAGTTCTCCTGTCGACATCTTCTGCACGTCATCTGAATCGCCTGACCCTTTAGACTTCAATGCCTGACGATCCGATTTCCTATCACTGCCGCTGGGGAGTGTCTCAGATCCATCAGAGGCGTTAGTTGTTGTTTCCTCCTCATCAAAGAACTTCCACCGGTTCCATTCATTGCGCGGTTGCAGTCCGCCTTCATTCTCACAGAGTGTGTTGATACGCTGGAGCAGCTCCGACGTTTGTCCCTTCTCCCATCTCCAATCGGAATCATCCACGTTGTTTCCCCAATCATCCAACTCTCTCGGATCGTGGTCAAAAGCGGATTGTCGCGGGTCAATCCCTATTCGATCCATCTTTTCTTTTCCATTTTGTCCCACTCCAAAGTTCGCAAGGTCCGCACCCGATCCCTCCATCTGTCCTTTTCCAAGCGGAGAGATTCCGCTTTCATTGCGCCTAACTTTTACATCTATCTGCCTGTCTTGGATGATTGGAATGGCTTTGATCTCAAGCCCGCGTAGGCCTATACCTCTTGTCGCACTAGGACCCGAATTAGGGAACGAATTCCACTCATGAAAGTCATCCGATGCTAACATGTTTTCCTTGCCCCCATTCCTGCAATCCTCCTCATCCTCTGTCTCTTGATTTTCTCCACGACACACCTCCTCTCCCTTTCCTTTCCACTTATCTTCATCCTCTTCCAGCTCTTCGTCGTTATCCTCTTCCTTCTCCTCATTAGATTCCCCGTCATCGCTGGCGAATCTCACCGTTCTTCCCGTTCCATGATGAGTGGGAATGAATTCCCTTTCGTGGATGTCCGGGTAGAAGTGCCAAGTGTTCCAATCGTAACTTCGACAAAGACCTGGAGACAATGACCTCTGTCGCCTTCTATTGTCTTCAGACTCCTTTCTGTCAGTGGCCCGTCTTCGAGTCTCGTCGACATTTCCCTGAAGAATAAACAGAGCAAAATTATTCAATCCACATAGAAATTAATATTAGACTATAATAAATTAAATTAATTACTAATTTTGACGACAAAATGTAGATGTAGCTGATGATCACATGTATCCAATCATCCGTCAGCCGTCTGTCTGTCTGTCTGTCTGTCTGTCTGTCTGTCTGTCTGTCTGTCTGTCTGTCTGTCTGTCTGTCTGTCTGTCTGTCTGTCTGTCTGTCTGTCTGTCTGTCTGTCTGTCTGTCTGTCTGTCTGTCTGTCTGTCTGTCTGTCTGTCTGTCTGTCTGTCTGTCTGTCTGACAATGTCAGCATCTACGAAGTTTTCATTAAACAATGTAATGTAATGAATTATATATGAATTCTATATAAATGTATGTATGTATGTATGTATGTATGTATGTATGTATGTATTATGTATGTATGTATGTATGTATGTATGTATGTATGTATGTATGTATGTATGTATGTATGTATGTATGTATGTATGTATGTATGTATGTATGTATGCATGCATGCATGACTGCATGTATGTATGTATGTATGTACAGGGTGCGGCAAAATAAAGTAATCCCCTACGGTATTTAGCCCATATCTCGGCCAAACTTACGAATTTTTAAATGAAACTTTACAATCTTAAAGGCAATTCATATTTACGTACAATGGTTTAAATTTCAACAAAATATTTCAAACAGAACAAAAGTTACATCACTTTCAGTGAGGCCTCCCACCGTTTTTTGACGATTCAAAAACGTAACGCAGCAAAAAGTAGCAAAAACATGAATTTATTAAGTCTCATCTCAAATATTTGTTATCAAATAGCCTTGATATTGCCAGATGATCATTATTATTGCTATTTAAAGGATAAACAGGGTACCAGCGTAGCTGCACGTCACTGCAAGTGACATCAAATTGGTAAATAAGGATTCTGTCAGATTAATCAACAGGTCCATCAAGAAACTTTGCAAAGAGACTCAAAATAAGTTTTGACACTGGTGGTAGGCACATTGAACACAAGTTTTGAAGCACTGCCAAGTTCATTTGACAACAGTTATTTGAAATGAGACTTAATGAACAGTGATGCCACAGCTGTGTTTTTCCACATAGATCTATGTTTTTTTGCTTTCGTCTGTGTTTCTGGGTTTTTTTTGGGAAAATCTGTGTTTTTTTCCGTTTTCGTCTGGATTTCTGTGTTTTTTTGGGCAAATCTGTGTTTTTTCCCGTTTTCGTCTGGGTTTCTGGTTTTTTTTGGGCAAATCTGTGTTTTTTCCCGTTTTCGTCTGGGTTTCTGGTTTTTTTTTTGACTTTTCGGACCGGATGACTAAAAAAAAAAAAAAAAAAAAAAAAAAAAAAAAAGGTCATCAACTTTTTTGTCGGCGAAAATAGAAATTTTTTTGACTTTTCGGACCGGATGACTAAAAAAAAAAAAAAAAAAAAAAAAAAAAAGGTCATCAACTTTTTTGCCGGCGAAAATATAAAATTTTCTTTACTTTTCGGCCGGGCGACGTCTGTGTTTTTCTGTGTTTTTTTTTATAGGAAATCTATGTTTTTTTTTGAAACCTCAGTGGCAACACTGTTAATGAAATCGTGTTTTTGTTACTTTTTGGTGCGTTTCGTTTCTGAACTGTCAAAAAAGGTAGGTTGCTTCACTAAAAGTGGTATAACTTTTGATGTGTTTGAAATATTTTGATGAAATCTGGTCATCACGTGTAGATATGAATTGTCTTTAAGCCTGTAAAATTTCACTTCGAAATTCTTACTTCTGGCCATGATATTAGCAAAAAACCTTTTTTTGCTACGTTACGTTTTTGAATCGTCAAAAAACGGTGGGTGACCTCACTGAAAGTGATGTAACTTTTGTTCTGTTTGAAATATTTTGTTGAAATTTCAACTATTGTACGTAAATATGAATTGTCTTTAAAACTGTAAAGTTTCATTTAAAAATTCGTAAGTGTGGCCGAGATATGGGCTAAAAACTGTAGGGGATTACTTTATTTTGCCGCACCCTGTATGTATGTATGTATGTATGTATGTATGTATGTATGTATGTATGTATGTCATGTTGTTGAGTACAGTCCATGTTGCGACGATAGGAGGTGTAATAACTTTTGGTAGGACCTATGTAGTTCTTCTCATAGTTAGCCTATTAAATATTGTGTAATTGGCATCACAAAGGTCATATCTAATCGGCGCTCTGATGTGTTTACCTTGCGTGGCAATGTAAATCTTCGAGAATTTCTCAGCGCCCACAAAAGCCACGTCAGGGAGACCAGTTTATTCACCGGCAGAATGGCAGTCATTTGATTGATTCCAACGGTCTGCTCAAATACCTAGGAGGTAACCTCGTTGGCCCACTTGAGTCCAGCTGTGGATCCGACCCTATAGTCTGTAGCCGCACTACATGCATGTAGTTTCGAAATCTGAACGCCTGTGCATTTCGAGCATCCTTCAGGAAAAGCAAGAAAGGGAAACTGCTGTGAAAGTGGCTTATGAGCAGTGAATATGGATGATGAGACCGAATGACGAGTGACCCTAAGACGTCTCAAATGAGAGCGTATGCTACAGCAATGCAACGACGCATCATTTTTGGAAGGCCTTTAATGTATTTAAGCTTCTCAGGTTGACACGTGGCCACATGGCATTCTCTGCACAATCACATGTGGATCACATTTGAAACCCGAGGTAGGTCTATTGCACGCAGTTAAGGCTGAAACAGATTCATGCATTGAGTATAGGCCCTAGACTAACTGCCCTAAGCTTAGGCCTACGTGAATTGGTAGACTAATGTCCTACAATAAAAACATTCGGTTGATTACATCTTGTCAAAATGACATACGCAAAATATTTGCGGTTAAACGGTCCCGCCCTTCAAACTGCATCAAAGCACCTGCAGAAGCCAGATACGTTCAGAAATTATTTTTCTCACAGATCACAGATCCGGGTCCTAAAGCCATATCTCGTCCCTCCTTCCTGCCAGCCACACTCCCATTCCATAGTGAAACCCGATATCTGAGGCATCCCGTGTAGTATATCCCTTTCATCGACAGACTTCCACCCTCCTACAGCATGGCCTTCCGTTTGACTAGAGAACGAGACTACGCCCATGACCTCCATCTGTAATGAAGACCTAGTTTGACTGTGATATTCATGTGAGTGTGTAGGACATTTGTAAAGTAAAATGTATTATCATAATTATGTGCTAGTAAATCTATTTCTTTAGGAACATGCGCTGTTTTACTACTACTATAAACTACTGATGCAACCACTACTACTGCTGATGATGCTGCTGTTACCACTCGTAATACTACTACCACCACCACCACCACCCACCACCAACCACCACCACCAACCACCACCACCAACCACCACCACACCACCACCACCAATACTACTGACACTGCTACTACTGCCACCGCCACCTCCACCCCACTATAACTACCACCACCACAAGCATAAAAAACTGATGACCATTTTTAGTCCTACGCTTGAAATTTGCTTTCCTGTTGCTTGTTCTGAACCGGCTGCAGTTACCTTTTTCTGATGATTATCACTGCACAAGATTGCTTTTACAACTGCACAAATTCATTTACAACTGCACATTTTTGTGCAAAACTGCACGTTAAAAAAACCTGCATCAGTGTTTAGTTATAGCACCCCTTCTTTGAGGGGAGATTGCCACGTATATAGCCTACACTTGTTCAATGCCTCTCGAATTTTCGGGGTTGGAGAAATTCTCATTTCGAGGGGACTTCCCCTCTCGAGACGTCTAGTGTCTATATTAAACACTGCAGATTGCAGAAGCATGGAATGATCAATTTGCACATCCATAATCTTATACCCTACACATGCATAAGAAAATTATTATGGTCCAATTACAGACCAGACCTGTCGTATCCCGTGTAAAAGGGCACTTTATTATCCTAGTGGTTAATCGGTTGGGTTTAACTTACTCAAGAAATTCTTCCAAATTCAACGAACTCCCAGCTTCTTATGAAATATATAATAGAATAAAGTTATTCAATATCATTCAATTGCACAAACAAATAACAATCCTATTTACCTAGTGTGGCGAGTTACTTAGGAAATATTATATTTGCTCTTATCTGTCGAGTTGTATGAAACTCGAATGTCTTCGGCTCTCTCCGTCGTCCGATTCTTCGCAGTCAAGAATGTTGATCAGACGGTTGAATATGCAGTCATGGAAGTGACCACACCAAACGTCTTACTCGTATCTTGCCGTGAATCAGTTGCACACGAGATGAATCATCGCATTCACCTCACAGCTCCCCTCCAGTTGACCAAACGTCCCTCGTACTTCACACGCCGATCAGCTGTTCGCTAGCCGATTCAAATTACACGACTCTTCAGACTGTTGCCTAAGAGTTCGTCTTCTTCGCAAGTGTCTCACACTTCACACGATGATTATTATGCACTAACGCAAATTTCTCATTTAAATTGCGTTGCACTTAATGCACAATACTTTGAACTATCGGTTGATCGTCCGAACAGTTCAATTACCTTCGTCTCTACTCTGGAAATCACAACTTTTGATGGATCACCGCAGCGAATCAACCACCATTTCCAGATATACCTGTAGAGAGTCAAAAACTCAACGTCCACTTCGCTGACGTCATTTTTAACTCGTCACGTCATTCGCTTCCAGTTTGCACCAATCACGAATAGGCTTAGCATCCTTTGTTGTCATGGTAATCTTGACCACTCGTTATTACGCTTAGCTGCAGTCATTGGTTTTATGTATTAATATTTTATATGTTGCCACACATATTACCTAAACTCGCCAATTAAATTGCCTAGCTTAACTTCTACCTATAATTAATAATTATACATGCATAGCAAGTGTTTAATTTGATAATCATTTAATATAACCACGACAAGACCTATGTTATAAGTTTTCGTTACTCACCTGCCTATGTTTGTCCAGAGCATTTGCCACGTCAGCATCGTACGCCCATTGAATATCCGTCTCCATTGCAATCTTGAACACTCCTTAGAAAAAGCATCTGCTCAGCAACAATTATCGTACAACAGAAATCGAAACTCCTCGAATCTTAATACTGCATCGCAGTCTGAAAATCGTATCGCAATCAATAACTAGCTAGGCCTATCAGTCAAGATTGACTCCTGGGCTAACGCTGCTTTGTGGCGCTGTTGGTGAAAAACAGAAAAGGGTCCTGATAGCGGGGTTTGGGGGGGGGGGGCTAATCCAGTTCTTAACTTAAACAATCCTGAAGTCAATACGGTCGTGTAGTGCATTTCTGTTGAGCAGACATGCGGTGAAAAAATCCAAATAGTTCACACTCCAATCTGTTGTCTTCTCGAGAATCTGCGACTCAATGGAACCGAGTTGGAGACAATTCACACGTTCTTTAAGTATTGTTTTCGCATCGCTATGACAAATACAATTGCGTCGAAGACTTCAGGCTATACCTCAAGGTCACCGCATGCTGATTATGAACTCTCAGTCGGCATGACCAGCTTCTAACTCTAATAGTACAGCACAACACCCGAAACGTGTCTTTCTGTTTACACGTTGAATCCAAGGTCCTGCTGCTGCTGTCGATGTCGGCTGCTGAGCTGTTCGGCGATGATAGACTTCGGATCGACTTTAGCAGAGCGAGGAGGAATGTAGCTTTAAAACGAAGAGGAGGGTGTGTGGGGACTGGGTGTGTCTGATTTGTTTGAGCCACTTCGTATAAGACCTCTCTCGCATAGATTCGTAATCGTAATCGTAATCTCCAGACTGCTAAAGCGCCACTCGAAAGCCAAGCGCAGGGCACCAGTTTATTCACGAGCGCTGATTGCAGATGAGCCAGAATGACTGATTGACTGGCATCGTCAACAGATTGGACATTTATTTCCGACTTGTGAAGAAAGAAGAGAGGGAGGAGGAAAGAGGAGATGTGTTTACGAGGTCGTTGGCTTAGAAGGAGAAGGAGAATGTGGAGGAAAAGGAGGAGCAAAAGACATAGGAGCAGGGGTGGATTAGAAAGTATGGTGAGAGTAAGAGAAGGAGGAGTATAGAAGCAGAAAAGAGTAGGAATAGAAGGAGGATAGGAAGAGCGACGAAGTTGGAGAAGGAGGAGGGGGTACGAAAGCCGAGTTGGTTAGAAAGTATTAGCCTACATGAGTAGAAAGAGAAAGAGAAGGATGAAGAGGAGGAGGAGGAGGAAGAATAGAGGGAGGAGTAGGGGTAGGAGGAGAAAAGAGTAGGACTAGAAGGAGAATAGGAAGGGGACGAAAAGGAGAAAGATGAGGGGTACAAAAGCCGGGTGGATTAAAAAGAAAGTATTAGCCTACATAAGTAGAAGGAGAAGGAGGAAGAGGAGAAGGAGGAAGAGGAGGAGTAGGGGTAGGAGGAGAAAAGAGTAGGACTAGAAGAATGATAGGAAGGGGGACGAAAAGGAGAAGGAGGAAGATGAGAAGAGGAAATGAAATTTTAAAAAGGGGAGAAAAATATCGAGAAGAATCTTAATCGTAATCGTAAACTCAGAACTTCTACAGCACCCACAAGAGCGACGTCGCGGGCACCAGCTTATTCACAGGCGCTCAATAAAAAAAACCAGAGTCGATAGACGTGGGTCAATATCCGGAGAGTCAGATGAGGAGTTAGACAGACGGCTAGGATGGATAAGTGTTGAAGCGGCGTCGAAACGGCGTGGGAGGTAGGGGAAGGGATATGAAAAGGAGCTGGAGGGGAATTAGGAGGAGGAAGAGGATGAAAAGTAGGATGGGAAGAAGAAGAATAATGTCCAGCATTCCTCTGCTTCAATATCAATGTTTCATCAGAGGCAGCTCTTCCATCATTGTACATGTATAGTTTCCATAGGCCTGCAGTCCTACTTGTATTTGTCTTACATCAGGACCGCAGACAATGAATGCCTCGGGTGTCTTCTGTTGATTCCATTCAACGGCCTTGTCTCCCTTGTGTAGTCTACCCTACAGGCTTCAGAGCTATATGCAGGCCTACACAGTCTTGGGGCTCTATAGCTAGATGCCTAAACGTCTATGGGTTGGCTTACAAGTAAACATAGGTCTACACACGTCTTCTTCAGCGACTGAATAATTTAATACACGAGCTGTTCATTTTCTTCATAAATTTATCGCCCGGATCATATTTTATCACCGCTGTTCCTTTAAAATGTGAACCAAGTCATTTAGGGTTAAGACACATGGATGTGTAGCCTACAGGCCGTGTTATAAATTATACTGTCTGGTTGCATTTGAGAGATTCACATAGGCCTATCTGAAATGTATCCTTGGTCGGTATGCGATCGGTAGCCTATGCGATCCGGCTTTCTCGTGAATAGACGCGGGCTACGCTTAATAGATGACAAATGTAGCTAACCAGGGCACCATTCATAGGTCATAGCTATGCGCCTATGCATGGATATTGGGATTACTTGGATAAAAGACTACATTTACAGTTTAGGCCCACATCTGAGACCAGCTAGTCACCAATGCTTGCATTTCAATAGAGGCTTTTTGTAAGTTTCTAACGCTTTTAAAACCGACTAATATCTTATCCAGTTCTTTGACCTTTGAACTGATCAATATGAGAATTGTAAAAAAAATACGGCGGATAAGGTCAAACGTTGCCTGGTATAGGCCTACCCGGTGTGAAACTGGAACTGTGGGGGACCTGCGAAAGACTGTAGGTAGCTAAATCCCCTTACCAGCCCCAGGCAATTCTCACCGTGGAACAGACCCTTCCACATAATTTTAATCAGGAAGTTCGTTGTACGTTATATCGGTCCATAGACATCTAGATACATTCAGCAAGCTAATGTTCAACTAGATGTTTGTGGCCTGTTCGCGCCACGGATTTACAGACCAACACGGATTTGTAGAGCAGTAAACAAGTGACTGCTTAGCATGCGAAGACTTATTTATGAGACCAATCTTGAAGAAGACAAACGGTCCGTCCGGGTCTCTTAAGTTAGTTCTGCACCATGTAGTCTACAGGAATTTGAAAGTAATTTCATCCGCGAGAATTCGGCGCCGGATCAGAAAGTAGGTCGGTCAAAGCAGACGTATAGGCTACTGGGTCAAAGTTCACCAGACATGCGCGCGAGTCGGTTCAACAACGCCGCCATTACTTTTACTGCAAATAATCGACGAAAGATGTCACTAGGGGCGCCAGCATCTCCGCATTAGAAATTCTATATTGGTGTTTACAGCATCATCAACGAAAATCAATCAAAAGACTTGTTGAGTAGGTTATTACTTAAGTTTAGTAATTTAGTAGGCTACTTAGCAGTGTAACAAGACCTGCTGCAAGACTTAGGCCTAAAACTTAAAGAGTTCCAAAGACTAGACAAACACCAAGACTGTGGGGGTACCAAGACCCTCGTGGGGGTAAAATTCTTGGAAGTATTGTTTCCTGTAGGCTATAAGCCACTCTCCCTGGCATGCGAGTAGGCTCAGAGAGAGATCCTGCGTGGCCGAGTGGGTTGTAGCCCGCTCGCGACGCCGGCGGCCCGGGTTCGATTCCCGGTCAGAGATTAATTTCTCGGATCTTTACTGCGGGTGGCTCGGTCGCAAAATAAATGTGAAGTGTGAGGTTGTACTCTGCCTCCGACACTAATCATCTTCGATATGAAACAGTGTCGTTAAGCCCGAATACAACAATGCGAGTATAGGCCTAGAGTTGTTAGGCCCATAGGCCCATATTCGTTTATTGCAAGCAAGCATGCTGGCAACTTTGGCAAGCCGCATTTCCATTCATATTATACCTAGCCTAGGCTCAGCTAGGCCTTAAGTGTGGCATGCAGTAATTTTCAAAGCCGAACCAAAGATAGGTAGGCTAGGCCCTATCTGGTTAAATCGTTGGATGACTGGGAAACATTGTAAATTCACAGGTCCGAACAAATCTTTGGATCCAAAATTACAAGCAGCATGCTGAAGATAATGGTAGGCCTAGGCTAATGAATTCTGCTGCAACCAGTTCTGTACGTGCTCCACTTTTCGAGAATCCCTGACCGCAGTGTACACTGTAGGCCTACAACGCCATGCCAGTCCCACATAGGCCTATTGGATGCTATTATAGTTTTGCTTTGATATTTTTGCAATAACTTTAAAAGATTTAGAATCGCCACGTGACTAAATTGCGTCACTTTTTATGACGTCAGCTTTGTTTTCAGCGCGAGACATCGTGGCAGTTCATACGTAACCATAATTATACAGTCTCGTACTAAATTTTAATTACTTTATAATATTTTAAGAAGACAAATTTTTCAGTAATCACGGAAGATGGAAGGGTGAGTAAATTTGCTTAAGATTTTAACAGAACAGAAATTAAGGCAACAGTGTAAGCCGATCGAGATGTCTTAAAGTTGCAAGGGTACCCCAAGTCTTTCAGTTTGATCAATCGTAGTCTGTGCAGTGTAAACAAGTTCAATGTAAGTGTAGGCTAAATTTCTTATGGCCACAAAAGCTGCACGTAAAAAATTAGGCTAATCGCCTGTTTTCAATCAGATAAACCTGCAATGTTTAGTTTATCGGTTAGTGTGCTTGAGAGAATAGGCCAAAACCCTCGGTGAAATCAATAAAAGGCGTTGTATCGATGTCTAATCACCTTTAAATTGCGCAACAAATTATGATTGATTGCGAAAATCAGCCTTACACATTAGCGTTATAGCTATAGAAGTTATTAGATTAAATTAGGAGGTTGTGTGATGTCAACTAAAGGTGGTTTTCTTCAATTTTTAGCCGATTTAAAAATCGCTAAAATACAATACGCTTTTGAGATGTACATGTACATGTATGATACCTAGAATAACTCGGCTTAATTTTACTCAAAGCGTGCTTGTAAATATATATAATTAGCCTATATAAATAAATATATACTATATAACATATACAAAATTGTATATAATATTATGGCTCATTAGAGCCATCTTGCTGGTAGATAAGAGCCAAGCATGAGCGCCCGCACATAGCTCTAGGCAAGAAGGGAAATTCCTTCCCCCTTATAAAATTTACACCTAGGCCGATTTGTTCAACAATTTCCTTTTGATTTTTGTTAGAAAATTATTGGCTCTAAAGCACCAATGATACACAGTGAAGATGAGAAATTTGTACTTCGAAACCTTTATGAAAAGACCATGTTCCTAATTTCTTGGAACTTTGCAAATTCAATAATTTTTCAAGTTCTTGTTGCAAAATTTAACTGTGACCATTGTATTTTGCCCCTCATGGAAGAATTTTGTCGGGCGCCCATGTGACGACGGCATTCATGTTAAATAACTTAAATTGCAATGCTTTCTCTACGATAATAATAACTATTTGCAGAGGTCAGAAGAGTAAATATCACGGGGCTCAGATTCATGTTCCGCCAGAGCTGCCGGAAATTCTGAAGCAGTTCACGAAGACTGCCATCAAAGTCCAGCCACCGGATGTTCTGGCCTGGTCAGCGGCGTAAGTCCACTAGCCATTCTATAGTAGAAAAGTCCATTTTTAGCAATTATACATATTATATTATAACATTTTAAATATATATATATATAATATTATATATATGTGGCTAGTGGACTCGGCTACAATGAGTACACTGACCGTACACTGTCGGTGGGAGGATGAGACGGTGAGGGAGAGGACTGGTTATGCGCCCTCATATGCCGAGGCAAAACAAATTAGCCTACTGTAACATCAGTTGATTCAAACAGTATGAGAAATGTGCAAAGTATGGACTTGGATTGCACACTGAGAACTTCACTATGCATCTTATAAGAGGGACTGAGGAAGTGTTAAAGACACAAAGCCCTCTCAATTCTCGCGCGGAGTCAAACACAACGATAGTTTTTGTTCCTATAATTGGTGTCGTTGCTGCTGCTGCTGCTGCTGCTGCTGCTGCTGCTGCTGCTGATGCATATTTGTATATTATGCATATTTTACAGACATAAGTAGGCTACACACACTATATTATACAAGTAATACCACTATAAATATGCACAATTGCACATAGGCCTACCAGGGCTGTTTTTAGGGAATTTTCAGAACTGCACAATCCTTTCTTTCCTTTCCCATCCTCCATGGTAAAATTGCTTCCAATCGGAGGACAATGATCTTTTTGCTAGTTTTGACTGTACAGAAGTGCTTCTACAACAGCACAGATCCATTTAGAACTGCACATTTTGTGTACAACTACACGTGAAAAAAAGCCATGAGGCCTACATAGGCCTACATCTCGTGACTTGAATCTTCTAATTTATAGGGATATAATTTTCATCATTGTATAAAACTAATGGTTTCTCTCTGACTCTTACATTTGCAGATACTTCAGGGCGTTGGCCAGTGGTGAGACGACAGACAGCAGATGGCAGAACCGAAACACGAGTCTAACCCCGAGTCTGCTCCGAGTTCTCAATAAGCAGGTCAGTAGTTGAATGACCATCGTGTCCACTCAAACGAACGCTGCATGACCAGTTCAGTGCAAATAAGCAGAAAGGAAAAGGATATCTGGCCGATTGTTCACAGATTATTGTAGCCACTGGTGTTTAATATTAATAATAATAATTAGGCTATAACTATTATTTTTACGACAATTTATCGCCATGACACGGGGGATGAGGAGGAGGAGAGGAGGAAGAGGAGTAGAAATAGCAGGAGAAGGAGGAGGAGGAGAGGATGAAGAGTAGTAGTAGTAAGATGTGCAGTACAGGGGAGCCTTACAATCATGATCGGCCCATGCAGTTAGTAGATCGGTTGCGCAATAGTCCAGTGGTAGTCAGTCGAGAGTTTTGAGGGTGAAATCTCCGATAGGGCAGATACGGTACTTTTGTCGATAGTTCTGCATCCCTTGACCCACCCCTAGTCAGTTCGACTATGAACACACTGTCCAGGTAGATGGAAAATCAAACGGTGAAACGGCGAAGGACACATGGACTGCCGAAGCCAAGAAAAATAAAGCTGTTGATACTTTGTACCCATGCCTTAATTTTTCTCGGGATGCGGATCGCTTAAGACGCTTACTGCGCCTCTTACTACTACTACTATACTCCTTCTTCTCCTCACCTTCTTCTTCCTCCTCCTCCTCCTCCTCCTCCTCCTCCTCCTCCTCCTCCTCCTCCTCCTCCTCCTCCTCCTCCTCCTCCTCCTCCTCCTCCTCCTCCTCCTCCTCCTCCTCCTACCTCTGGTAAATCAACCGCAGAATAGATAAGAAGTCAAATAACGCTGGCTGTTGATTAGTTAAATGTTCATATATAATCTTACCGCGTGTAGGTCCAAGTCTCGGAATTCCTGATTCAGGGAAAGTTATTGAATGAGCAGTTGAAAGGTATGGACCACAAAGTCCTACTCAAATGTCCCTACTGAAGGCTTAGACGGTCGAGGTACGATCGAGGTAAAGCGGGTCTGATTTGTGGCGTTTTCTAGAATGCTGATATATTCAACAAATCGGCTTATAAAGATGTCTTGTCCTGCCTTAAACCTTCCTCGAGGGATGGTGGCTTCATGGAAAGTTTTCCAGCCCCGAGGAAATAAGAACAACTTCAAGCAGCGAAGGGCTGAAGATGACACCCCCAATAAGATCTTACTGCTTTGGGAGGGAGATGTCATTCCATATAGACGGGCCTACAATTGGGATATAGGTCAAATAGGGTATAGAATAAAAACAATTATACTAAGAGGATTGCAAAGGTACATGTAAGCCATGAACAGTGCCATGATAGTGGACAATGTTATTGTCGAGTGTGGATGTAAAATTTTATAAGTGCCAATAAAGGCGTCAATATAATTAATATGAATGTCTTTTGTCTTTTACGCTTCAGCTCGGTCCACTGAAGGTCGTTCCGCTGTCTCTGATCAAAGAGAAGTGGACTGGTCTGGCGTTGCCACAGGATCAGTTTGACTCCCTCGCCCAGAGAGGAAGACTGTCCGGAGACACGGACTGGACCATATTCTTCTCTCTGGCCTGTCTCTCACTCTCCCAGGTTCGTTGATTCAGCTTCTCTCAATTTTCAGTCTGTGTTTGATATGTGTATTTCACTATTTGAGTCAGAAGGGTTGTCCGAGAGAGTATAGTCCGTGGTGGTCCGGCCCCACCGTCCGGGTCGAGTTACCATAGGATCAGAGGGGCGGAACAGCTATTAAAGCGGGTGTCGTCTGGGCCGGGAATTGGAGGGTGGAAGATTAGATGAGACAGGGTAAGAGTCAGGGCCGGATTTACATGTACCGGTAATCCAACTAAGCAACTTCTTAGGGCCTCCGGAATTTGGGGGCCTCCAAAAGTGAACTAATGAAAAAACTCAGTGGCTTATCAATTATAACTTATAAATGATAAGCCACTTAATTTTTTTTTAGTTCACGATTGATTATAACTCATAATCAATCATTTTATCTTATTAATATCATAAAAACTGGAATAAAACGCGTGTATCAATTAGAATTCGACGCGTTAGAGACAAACAGTAGTTATTATTTAGATCTAGCAGTATTCATTTTGTCTTATTTTATCCTGAAGTGGGGCCTCATAATTGAAATTGCTTAGGGCCTCACTCTGTTCAAATCCGGCCCTGGTAAGAGTTCTACAAAGCTTCTGCATAAATTGCATATGTATGCGATGATGCAGAACTTGACTGACGCCATGACGCTCTCCTGCGACGTCTTGGCAACGGAATGCGACGGAAGAGTTCCGTACGTGCTCTTCGTCAGCATCTACCGCTACTTAGCAACCGAGCACTACAATGTCGCCACCGGTCACGTGGACTACATATGCGGATACCTTGACGACAACTTCGCGTGAGTGGCTATTACTGCCACGCTAATTTGCAAATCAGTCATAATGTCGAAAAATTATTTAGCTACACTTTGTAATCGTAAATAGTAACTCAAAAGAGGAAAAAAAATCCGGAAGCTGTGGCAATGACTGGACCTTACGTTCCTTTGGGTTTACCTTTTGGCATTAATACATTTGATCATCTGAACTATGTGCGTGTGCTATGTTATGTGTATACGGTGATCAATAAAGTACATGGATTGATTGGTTGGTTGATTGACTGATTGATTGGTTTGTTGAATAATTGATTGATTGGTTGGCTGGTTTGATTGATTTATTGATTGATTGGCTGTTTGATTGATTGATTCAGTTTGAATAAACTTCAATTGATATGTTTGCCGTCGTTATACCAACTCTAGGTAATCCTAAAGTATAATATCTTGTTTCCAAGTGCTAAAGTTTTTCCGATTTAAAGTTATCCACTGTAATGTTTTAAAGCTCCGGCAATTTATTTGTGTGCAGGAAAAAGCAGAATGGCTTCATCACGCCAAAGAACTTCTTGAGGACGGACTACCCAGGACTGTCAGGATGATGGAATTTCATCAATGGCTTCCTCCAGCCTTCCCTTCGCATTTCTTCTTCCCATTATTAGTCTTACTTAACATTTTCTCATTTCCTCAAACCACGGTGCTTACGTAATATTACGGTTTCGGTTCAAAATTTATCAAACACTAAAATATAATCACTATTAATATATAGTAATAATAACATTAGTCTTCCTTGTAATTGGAATATGTTGCTCTGAACTAATTGCGATAATAATAATAAGTATAGTGATAATGATGATGTTGACAATAATAATAGTGATAATAATAATAATAGTAATGATAATAATAGCAATAATAATAGTAATAATAATAATATAAAAAAAACATTAAAATAGGAGACTAATTTTATTACAGGAAGAAATGTTGAATGAAGTTTTCGAAATTGTGAGAAATTTATGTTCCATAGTGCAATGATCTTTAAAATATTCGAACTCTTATAGAATCCTTTGGTTTGTTTAAGCATCAGGCATTTGATGTTCAGTTAAATCTCCGAAATTGATTTAATAGTAAATCTACAACACGTGCTGCTATGGTAAAAGAAAATAAAGTTTAATTGCCACGTTATGCAGTGGGATGCTAACAACAAGTTATTTCTGGTTATAGGTTGCAGCATAAAAAATAATACCATTTACAGGACTGTTTTGGCCTACTACAAGTTTTGAAATCTACAGGCTAATTATTTTTGTCAGCGATCATATTCTGATTGAGACTTTCAGTTAAGCTTACATTGATTGTTGATTGCCATAAAAAGTATTGAAAATTTAAGGATGTTATTGACTTCATATCGTGCCACTGTATTTAGAGTTTGTACTGCTTGCTGGACCAGGGCTTTTTAGATGACTTTTTAGAGCTGCCAAACTCCTTCTTTTCTTTCCCATTCTCCATGGTAAATTGCTTCCAATTGGAGGACAATGACCTTTTTGCTAGCTTTAATTGTACAGAAGTGCTTCTACAACATTTAGAACTGCACATTTTGTGTACAACTGCACGTTAAAAAAGCTATGTGCTGGACCCTTGATTTGATGACGAATCGTAAATAGTACAGCTTGTGAGGCTAAGAGACGTAATTGTGTAGTTCATCGTCAATTTAGGAGACCTATAAAGTTGTAAGTTGGTCAACTGTCCATTTATTTCATTTTGGGGAGTGGTGGCGATAGGTCCTGCATAAGGGCATTTTTAAATTATGTTGCCTAGCAAGGCCTTACTATAGGGCACGTGTGTTCAGCGCGAACTAAGCCTGGAATCTGGATTCCTACAAATACATTATGTAAGGACTATCTCCGAAGAGTTCAACAAAACACTGTTGAAAATACATTACGGTACTGTTACCCTATAGTTTACTATACATAGCAGATGTCAATGTGTAGTCCTCAATGCTTAATCTAGACGTCTTGGGGTGGGGGAGCTCCCCGCAGGAATGACATTCGACTCTCAGAAAAATCTAGATTTGTTTACCTGCATAGCCTATACGTATAGGCCTACCATTTTTCCCCTCAGAAAAATGACACGTTTGGCCTAACGTTCTCACCCCGAAAAATTCGACAGCTCGTGTTGCATTTATGTAACATTTGACCCGACAGAATATTTCAAGAGCAGAGCATTAATTAATGTACTAAAAAGGTCATCAGATTTTAAAGTGTAGAATATACTATCCGAATATTATAGACTTTAAAAAGGTCGTCAGATCAAATTTCCTGCCAAAGGGTATCTTTGGTGTCTGGCTCATTGGGTGAGTTCCCCCTCAGAAACCTGTATTCTCTTTACCACCCCCACCCCTCGCGGCCTCGCCCCCAAAGTATGGGACTAGATTAAGCACTGTGTAGCCTAGTCCTAGATAGCCGCACAGTTTCAATGTCTTTGAATACGAATTAAGGCAGTCTTCTACATAGACCTCGCATAGAAAGAAGCCAGTGTTAGATGGATGGTTAGATTTGCCACGCCTGTCGCATCATCAGATCGAAATAGCAATCCAGTTCAATCGAAGCGCTCACTCCAGCGTAGTAATTCTCGAAATCTTCGTAGGTTATCTGCAAGTCAATAACATTGTTATTAATAACTAGCGTACCCGGCCACGCGTTGCTGTGGCTTAAAAGAGCATCCAACCATCCGTCCCTACCTCCATCGACCTCCCCCTCTCCCTCGCCTTCCCCTCCCCCTCCAACTTTAACTATGGCAGCCTGCAGGGCGTCAACCATCCTACTATTCATTTAACAATCACCCTTAGGAGTTTACGACTGAGTCAGTGGACTAAAACAGAAAGAAAATAAGGAAAATCGGTTGAGTACCTTTCCATCAAAGGGTCTCCCAGAGCCATCGAATGACTTGAGCCACTCCTGAATAACCTGTTCCTCGTTCCACTCTCCGGACGCGTACTTCTGGTGTTTCTTCGGATTGAGAACTCCCTTCAGGTCCTCGGCTGTGATTGCTGAGCTACCGTCCCTGTCCAGCTTGTGAAACGCCTTCAGCACCAGTTCCTTGCGAGATACTGACATTCGTGGCTACAAGAACGCAGAAGTAGTAGGCCTATTATATCAGTTAGATCAATTCGTGGTTTGTATGTGCACCTGTCATAGCGCCCCTTCAAGATTATTACTCAGAAGCGCTCCCGATTACAGCGCGGAATCTGAATCGGAGTTTTACCCCGAGCGATGAGCAATTGTTGCCCAAGGTCCCTACGAGGTGGCTTGAGGTGGATTCGAACCTGCAATCCTACGGCTGCAATGCAAAGAACATACCCACTGTACCACCACGCCCCACATGAAGAAATTCATGGTTTGGTCAGGAGTTAACTGTTCTATACCAACCATGGGCGCGGACTTAGAGGTGACGGAGAGACGGTTTCCCCAAGAACGAAGATGCTTAATATATATCCCTCAATATTTAAGAAATATTCATAAATATCAATATAAATTTCTACCGTGTTATCCACATTGTTTATCCATAATTAGCAATTTCGTAAAACAAATGACAGCTTAAAAACGCTGTCATTACATCAATCAATCAATCAATCAAAATTTACATAGCACCACTTAAAGATTTCTAGTCAGAGGCGCTCCCGGTACAGAAAAGCAAAATAGCAGTCGTCAACAGCAGCTGGTGAAACTGAGAGCGGCTGACTAACTGACTGATTGACTGACTGACTGACTGACTGACTAGCTGGCTGACTGATTATGAGCAATTGATTGATTGATTGATTGATTGATTGGTTAATTGATCGATTGATTAGATTCTTTGCCTGTGAATTCTTACTTTCAAAGCGGCAATGAATTCCTCATAGGACAGATCACCGGACTTCGTCGTGTCCATCTCATCGAAACATGTTCTCTCAGTCGCTTCGTCTACAATTATTCCTTCGTTATGAAGAGATGTCTGGAACTCTCTGAAGTCGATCTTTCCACTTTTGTTCAGATCCATCCGCCGGAAAGCCCTTCAACAAAATACAGCCTCCGACTATATAGGTATTATAGGCACTTCTGACTAAATCCATTCAACTATGATCTAGTAGGCTAGCAGCCGGTGTCATGAAATAAAGAATTCCCCAAATAATCATAGGGCCTACCTGATGAAGAGTAGCTGAAAAGTCACTTTCGCTTGTATTTATTTGTTTCAAATCAACTTCCAAATGGTTTGTTTAGAACATTACCACTAACAGGTGTGTTTATTACTACTAGATAACTTTGTTTGCTTTTCTTTTAGAGTACTTAGAACATTTGGAACACTTAAGAACATCTATGGAGTCACTAAATAAATTCGAGTTACCTTGCTTTGAACAAAAACAATTATAGTCATTTTAAATTTTGATTACAGCATAGATTTATCGATTAAACTCATTTTCAATAATTGGGATAGACCGGGAGGGGTAGGGGATGGGATGGGGAGGGTGGGAAGGGGAGGGGAAGGGGGCGGGTAGGATGGAGGAAATGGGAGGGGAGGGGATGGGAAGTGAGAAGGGGTTGGTGAGTGAAAGGGGAGGTGGAATGGAGGTAGGGACCGATGTTTGGATGCTCTTTTCAGCCACAGCAACGCGTGGTCGGGTAAGCTAGTAGTAATAATAATATTATATGCATATCTTTTCAACTCTTTTGTAGTCTTCTGTCAATCTGCTGCTGAGACTTAGACTATAGAGTAAGCTTATAGAAGCATGCGTGCGGTTCGCTATGATTGATTGCTTAGTGCGTAATGCCGCTAATGCGTATTCATTGCTATAGGAAATAGCTTTTCGTCATGTTATGTATGTATGCACTGTTTCATGATTTTGCTATGCTACCAGGAAATAAATGTTTTATGCTACCAGGAAATAAATTGCTATGCCACCAGGAAATAAATGTGCCATGCTATCAATAAATAAATGTGCTATGATACCAAGAAATAATTATATCATGTTACCAGGAAATAAATATGATGCCAGAAAATAAATGTGCTATGACAGGCCTACCAGGAAATAAATGTGCTGTGCTACTAGAAAAGAAATGTGCTAATTAAGCGACCAGTAAATAATTGCGTTATGTTACCAGGAGATAAATGTGCTAAGTGCTACATGGTAATAAATGTGCTATCATCATCATCATCATCATCATCGTCATCATCATCATCATCGTCATCATCATCATCATCAATATCATTGGGCTCAATGCCCGTAAGAGTCCGACGCCACTATCTGTCTGAGTCTGTCTCGTGCCATGTTGCCCAGCTTCAACCGGTCCGGTCAGCAGGTCTGCTCCATACCATTAACATCTTGGAGCATCTAGACCACATTGTCCGATTGAAGAGAATCGTGAAAAAGAGGCATGAAGGACAACGTGGGTCAATGCCCGTTGTGTCTCACGCTCTCTCCCCCGACTCTCTCCATCGGTCTGTCCTGACCGACCTGTGCATGTCTGCTTCACATCATGACACCTTGAAGCATCTGGGTAGCTATGTCACTTGTGTCGTGGTTTTGGCGGATT
>OX243825.1:20860195-20965195 GCA_945859605.1 Lumbricus rubellus
TTTTTATTTATTTTTATTTGTGTCATTCTTCGTGTATCTTAATTCTTCGTATCTTAATTTCCGGTGTGGGGCTTGTAAATGTAGTGTAGTCGTTACAGCTATGAGTGTCGCACATTAGACCAGCAGAAAGGAGCGCTAACAATGAAGATATACAATGTCGTTCTTCAATCCAAGTCCACACAACGACATCACTTATGTAGCGCCATCTTCCGTTACGTTATAATCGTGGCACAAGATGTACTCATAATTATAGGCCTACTAAATGCAAGTGACATTTGATGCTGAAGAATTTGGATGAATTCGTCGAAGTTTGGCAGTGTCCTGAAATGTTGTTATGTTCCTATGATTGCATTCCATGATGCTACTATCATTCTGGTTGTGGTGTCCCCACTCCTGTCACTTCTTGCCTTTCCTGGTCAGCGTTCCCACTGCCCCACTGACACAACAGGAGCCTTGGCTTAGTTCTGCCCCCTGCCTTTCAATGCCTCATCCTTTCACGGCCTTACTCTCTTCGGTCACTTTGCCCGGCATTAGGCCCACCTCTCTGGGCCCCGATGCTTACCCACGAATTAGGCTGTTTTGTCAAAATCGTTGCTCTCCGTGTGACATGTTACAACAGGACTTACCCTACCCCTAACCACCACTCTCCGTTCGCCTCATGAATCATCATTTTGTTTTACACATGAACTTAATCTTTCCCACTGCTCAGTGCCACGCCACCAGTCAACTGCTCCCACTGCTTCCATCTTCCCAGGTCTCCCCCACAACCCTGGACTCCCTTCTACTCTTCTCAGTCTTCCTTTCCCTCGATGCCATCCATCCTCTCCAAGTTTTCCCTTCCTACTCTTCTCTGACTCTTCCCACCCTTGGACATCATCCCATCCTACTCCACCGGTCCCCTCTCCTTCTAATCCCTGTGCCGGGACCCTGCTCTCGACCGACCCCTATCCCCGCCGATGACAGCCGTGGCCATCTCGAAGCCCGTCGCCGTGGCCGCTCGGATATCACTCGGTTCCGGGGTGGTGATGGGCACGAAGCGGGTCGTCGTGGATGCCCGACCATGCGTGAGTGCCTGGGCCTTGACCTTCTTGATTGCCGCCTGCAGCCAGTTGGAGTTCATAACGTCGCGCATCTTGAAGCGATGGTCAACCTTGGCTTCGAGGATGCCGTGGATCAGTTCCTTGACCTCGTCGGAAACCTTCTTCGTCTTTGGAAAGCCGACTTGTCGTTCAGTCTGGTACTTGATCATCTTCTTCACGTCCGAATCGTCGTACGGCATCGATCCACACACCTAGAGCGAAACGACAGATACATGTATGCAAGAATAATAATGATGATGATGATGATGATGATGATGACGATGACGATGATGAAGATGATGATGGTGGTGGTGATGATGATGATGATGATGATGATGATGATGATGATGATGATGGCGATGATGGTGGTGATGATGATGATGATGAAGGTGGTGATGATGGAGATGACGATGACGATGACGATTATGATGATGATGATGATGATGACGATGATGGTGGTGATGATGATGGTGATGATGATGGTGATGACGATGATGATGGTTACGACGACGACGACGACGACGATGATGATGATGACGATGGCGATGATGATGATGATGATGATGATGATGACGACGACGACGATGATGATGATGACGACGACGACGACGACGATGATGACGACGACGATGATGTATGACCATCCGAACGAGCTTACCATGATGTATAGAATGACGCCGAGACTCCAGATGTCGTAGGCGGTGCCCTGGTAAGGTATCCCCTGGAGAACCTCTGGCGCGGCGTAGGCTGCGCTGCCGCAGTACGTTCTGCTCAGCTGGTCGGGATGCTGAACCCGTGAGAAGCCAAAGTCCGATAGTTTGATGTTGTTCTCAGCGTCGAGTAGAATGTTCTCGCATTTCAAATCTCTGAAAACATTCGCAAGACATCGTTCTATAATCTATCAGTTTAAGTCACATTTCTTCATTCAAAATAAACTAAAGACCCTTCTCTTATTTGCCATGCATGGCTTGCCCCCGTCCCGAGGTCAAGGCCGTAGACAGGGGGGTGTTTTGGGTGTTTGAACACCCCCCGAAATGGAAAATGCAGAAAAAATCTATTGCATTTACTAGCTCGTGATGCAAAAAGCAAGAAACAAAACCATGAAAACAACCCCGATGAAATTAAATAATAGAATGCATTCACTAGCACATACATGTAGCGGGGGAAAAATTTAAGCAAAAGGAGATGAATTTTCTATCTGATGACTAAAATAAGGTCGACAGAAATTTTGGCGATGAAAATGAAAAAATTTCTTAAGATTTCAACATGACTAAAAAAAGGTGGTCAAAAATTTACCGGCGAAGAAACAGCCCCCCCCCCAATAAAATCCTGGCTACGGCCTTGCCCGAGGTGCCTCAGACCTTTTAGATATTATAATTGTTGCGCCACAAGTAAAAATATAAATCCCTCAGGCTCGAGGCCGTATTTAGGGGTGTCTGAACTCTGAACACCCCCAAATGAAATTTAAAAAAATTAATATGTCATTCATTGTCATTGCATTTACTAACACACGATGTAAGAAATATGCGGATTTTATTTTGAACTTTTTTAAAACTCTCATTTCTATGCGATATTTTACAATGGATTGGACAATCACGATTATTATATAATCATGATGATGTTGCGGAAGCTGCTTTAGTTATTTGATTCGGCTTGCTCAAGATCGAGAACCCCCAACCCCAACAAAATCCTGACTACGGCCTTGCTCAGGCTAACAACTAAGCTAAAAACATTATGCGTGGTCAAACTTGGAGCCTACATGGTCCTAGTCTCAGGGGTGTGGTTTGTTTGTTTGTTTGTATGTGCACTTGTTATAGCGCCTCTTCAAGCTCCCTCTCTACTCATAGGCGCTCCCGAATGCAGGGTGAACACTGCATCGGAGTTTCACGCTGAAGCGCTGAGCAATTGTGAGTGAAGGACTTGCACAAGGTCCCATGTCTCCCTACGCGGCGACTTGATGTGGATTTGAACCTCGAACCTTCCAGATCCAAGGCAACGACGCCACCACTACACAGGAAAGACTAAGGTCTAATGTAAGTAGCATGGGCGCCCGCAGAAAAGTTTGCAGGAGGGGGCAAACTTTTTTACGATGGTCACGGTTAAATTTTTCAGTGACAAGAGCATGGAAAATACAGCGCTGGAAATTAAAAACACGGGTATTTTTCAAAGAGGTTTCTAAATGCAAATTTCTCAGTTTCATTTTGTGTATTATTTTTAATATAAATAGTTTCCTAAGTGCGAAAATTTTGTTAAAAATCCAAAAGTAGATGTTAAAAAGTAGATCCATGAAAGGCACAATATATGTTTATTTCTACAGAGATTTCTAAACGTAAATTTATGACTTTCACTGTATGTATCCTTTGTATCATTAGTGTTTTAATGCGAAAATTTTTGTTAAAACTCAAAAGTAGTAGTTTAAACAAATAATTCTCACTTTTCCAGGGGGGGGGGCAAGTGCCCTCCTTGCCCCTATGTGCGGGCGCCCATGGTAAGTAGGATTTCGGCTTCACCAACCTCAAAGTATAGGTACCTGGTTTATATTTTACCTGTGGACAAATTTGAGCGTATGCATGTAGTCGACTGCGCTGACCAACTGAGCAAAGAAGATCTTCGACTTTTCCTCTGGAATGGCTCCACGCAGCTTCACGTATTCGAGTAGATCGCCGTGTCCTGCCAACTCCATGACCATCACAATCTAAACAACATACATCACGATGAAAATATCAATTATTATAAAACTTGTTGGAATCGTTTTAGTTGGAAATACATTCACAATGCGCTTTCTGTACACTGTACAGTACAAGTATTCTGGCAAGACAAAGTCGGGTAGATTTGAGAATGAATTATATAAACGCATGGTAGTGTGGATCGATATTATCAGGATACATACAACCATACATGTATGGTTGTATGCATAGAGCCTACATCCACGCACACGTACGCACATAAATGCATGCATACTTTGATTGAGCACAGGATAGAAACAACTAGAAGGCAGAACACAGCGAAAAGAAAAGAGCTGGTGAAATGAGAACTCAGAAATCGTTAGTTAAATAAAATACTAGTAAACGCTTTGAGCTCGGCCTATACGTTACGTATCGTATTGTATCTAGCCTATAGGTTTATATAGCGCCTCTACACAATGACTATTCAGAGGCGCTCTCAGCACAGAAACTCTGGTTGAAATAAATGTGTTTAAAGAATGGAGGTCTGATGATCAAGGACTATAATTGTATTGCATCCATTAGTTTATATACCACCTCTAATTGCGGTTAGAGGCGCTTTCATTAGACCAAGAGAAAAAAAGTGACATTGAGACAACGAAAAGAGGCACTTGGCCGTGGGCCAACAAGGGCGGATCCAGAGGGGCTTATCCGGCCATGCCCCCATTTGGAACTGCCCATGTATCGTGCCTCCCCCATTTGGTTTCAACAACCTTTCGAATAATGTAGCCTATATTATGAGGACAAATTTGGACCGAATGACTAAAAAAAAAGGTCATCAACTTTTTGGCGGACAAGATGGTATAGGCTACTTTTCCCAAAATTTCGACCACATGATTAAAAAAAATCATCAACTTTTTGGGCGGACACGAGAAAAAAATTCCAGACCCAAGGCCAAGAATTTTGCCCCCCCCCCCTCCGGTTAAAAGTTTCTGTATCCACCCCTGTGGACCAGTTAGGCCTAATAAGGAGGAACGCGTCAAAGGAGGAAGCTGGCTACACAGTGCAGGGACAATGAAAGCAAAGGCTTGCGTTTTAACCATTGCAGTCCTAGCTCGTGGGACGCAGATATATCATGCCAATCAGAGGAGCGGAACGGGCGAAGAGAAGTGGCCGAGGTCGGAATCGGCAGATGGATGAGGTCACATAGGTATTTTGTTTGTATGTGCACTTGTTATAGCGCCCCTTCAAGCTCTCTCTACTCAGAGGCGCTCCCGATGCAGAGCGGACACTGCATCGGAGTTTCACGCCGAAGCGCTGAGCAATTGTAAGTGAAGGACTTGCCCAAGGTCCTTACGCGGGGAGGTGGATTCGAACCTCGGACCTTCCGGCTCCAAGGCAACGACGCCACCACTACACCACCGCGCCCCACGAAGGTACTTGGGAGCCTATCCACTGTATCCAGTATAAGACCGGTAAATTAATGGCAGGGACTTGAGTTGGAAAAACTGGAGATTGTCTGGGAAAAGAGATCATACAATTGAGGTAGGCCTAATGACAGAGGAGGAAAAGAAGCGACGGATTGCCCCAGATGAAAGTAGGAAGATCGAGTGAGACTATGAGATTATGAACTAATCCCAACCGACCCTCATGACGCCTAACCTGACCATAACCGACCCTCACAACGTCTAACCTGACCATAACCGACCCTCACGACGCCCAACCTGACCATAACCGACACGTCGGTCCCCGATACTATAGTTATGCCCAGTTCCCAATTAATAAAGCGGATTAATAATACTCCTCCGATAATTATTAAACTGATACCTTATCGTTGAAATGTAGAATGTCGTACAGTTTAATGATGTTCGGGTGTTCCAAAACTTTCATCACTTCCAATTCCCTAGGCAGAAACTTCTGTTGAAAATCCAACGGTGCCTTTTTCTTGCTGATGATCTTAAGGGCCACCTTCTTACCGAGCGACTCCGACATGGCCCACTTAACCTTGGCGTAGGATCCCTCGCCCAGCACCGATCCGAGCGCATACCCTCGTTTCTTAAGCTCTTCCTCATCGCTCACGGAGTGGCCCGACGTGGGAGCCATAGATGCGACGCGGGCCCAACTAGGCCGCAGAGCGTCGTCGTGGTGGTGGTTGGTGTTAGGGGGTTGCCGCAAGTTACCCGTTAATGGGGCTTCGTCTACCAGTACGGTGGTCCATTAACCGCCCCATCATTCTCGACTGCTTGGTGTTAGAGCTGGAGTCGTCTGCAGAAACCACACGTCAACAAAGTACGTCACCAATGGCCTATCTTCGCTGCGCCAATTGTACAGCCTCGTTTTCGGACGTGACGTCATGATAAACGAAAGCGGAAATCTCTATAATGCTTACTCCTCAGTCAATCAAATTTTGCTTAGGCCTGCTGAAATCAGAGGACAGGTAGTCTACGCAGTTTTACGCTTTTACCGAAGTTGTTAAAATATTAAAACTCTTAAGCTCTAGTTAAAGGTTACCGTACTATAATAATTATAAGCCTTATAATATTATGTATCTAAGCTCAGTAAGCTGCAGTGAGTGTAGGCCTATTCCTATGCATTTCACCTAAGCAATTAAGCAAGCAGAACAAACTAAGATCTAGCCTATTTGTTTGTCCGCTCTACATTCAAGGTCACCCCTCTTATGGGGCAGGGACGCCTAACGAGCGCCCTCTTCACAAATTCCAGCTATAGCCCATTTGAGATAGCCTATGGGCCTATCATCTCTAAAGTAACACCCTTGCAAGGGAGTAATCAGGAAGAGACTTGGATTCTTCTAACAATGCCTGAAAATGTCCAGAATTACTTTTAAACTTTTGGAAGTTATTGGGTGGCGGTTAATTAGCCCGCCGCCCCAAATGCATCCATAGGCCTACACCAAGTCCGAAATTCGTTGTGCCAGAAAAACTTTGGAAGGCAGATTAATTGTTTCCAAATCATAGCTCATGGGCAGTGATTTGGAAAGCAATCACACAATACAGTTGAATACACAAAACACATAAAAACACGAATAAGTATCTCTGTCCCCACCACAAACATTGGGGGACCGTCCCCGTCTTCCCCTAAGTCTCCGCCCATGCATTCACCGATCACGGTGATTTGCCTTGGATGCTCCTAAGACCATTAATCGTGGTCTTAGGCTAATAATTTCCGACCTGAATATCAAGCCATGCATAGGCTATCATGATGATACGAGTCCTTTTCGAATTATTCTGCTGGTGCAAATTTTACACAGCTTATTCAAGTAAACAAGAGCTGCTGTCGAATTTTTATCGGGGGAAATTTTTACCATGTTATTACTCTGGGGGGGGGGGTCGATGAATGCTAAAACATCTTTAGAATTCTTCTGGGGAAATGGGAATGTCATTCCTGGGAAAACTTTCCTCCATGGATAAGCTATGCTTAGATCAAACACTGCTCGAGATTTGCGTTAATTGTGTAAAATCAATCTTATAAAGGCCTAGTAGGCTGTAGGCCTAGGCTACTCCTGTTTGAGTCCTGTTAGACGAAGAATAGACACAATTACTAAGCATTGTTCGAAGACACATAGCCTGTGTAGGCCTAGTGTGTTTAACACATCATAAATGATGCTTTAAAAGACGCTTGGCCCATATATTGCTATAATAATAATTATTATTTATTGTTGATGAATCTATAGGCCTATGGTGACCTTGTTAGCGGAACCTTAAATTATGTTGCTCTGGGTTTGCCCGCGTTGATGCCACTTAATGAATGTCTAAATTAGTAAAAGCTTTAAAAGCAAAAGTAGCCTAAGTAAGCTTATCTACTTTAATTCTCAGTTGCAGACCGCATTCTGTAGGCCTATTGTATTCTGTACAAACAATTAATGGCACGGGAGTTCCTCACTCCAGATGGCACTAAACTTCGCGTTCAAGTGACGTCACAGATAAAGACTTCAAAAGAGTACCGTTGCTAATGGCGTTGTTGTTGTGCATGCATAAAGGACTATTGGCCTACATGATTGTATATTTAGCATAGCTCAATTAGCTGGTATACAATAATAGGCGTTGTATCATGTGCCGCACGTAGGCTAATAAAAAAGGATAGGCCGTTGTGCATGCCATATTATATCTCTATGGTGCATGCATAGACTCGTGCACTTGAGTGAGGTCGGCAGTGTTAAGCTAAGCACCGAAAGTACTGAAGAAAAGCCAGTTATTTCGAAAGTTTGTTTAATTAAAATCGATTTTTACAGGTTGCGATAGAACTGTTTGACAGATCTGGGAGAGCAAGGAGATACTAAAAACATGGTAGGCCCTACGTAGTTTGAATCGTTTGCGGCTTAATTTGATTAAACTCTTTACTTACTTAATTTGTTTACCGTAAGCTCTTTACTTACTGCGCCTTAGGCTACACCTCGTAAGACGATTGATCCGAAGAAAACGATATACGATTAAGTTAACTAAGAAAGCAGAGGAGAAGGGTACATTTATCTCAATTTGCCCATCCTTTATACAGCGCTCATAAATTGCTAAAGGCGTGTGCTGCTTAACTGTTGTGTCAGAAATATCGAGTTTGCTGTTATGACTTGTGTAGTAATGTCCCTGCTCCAAGTTAAAATTGTTTGTTTTGTTAATTAGTGAATTCGTTAAAAAAAATTGTTTTAAGTACTTGTGTATGCGTTGTGATTTTTTGGTTTAAGTACTTGCTTAAGCCAAGTCACTGCTTTAGTGCAGCATGAATATATTCCATTGAAAACTGTCCGATACGTAACATTTTATTTTTTCTGGGAATCATCTTTAAATCAACAGACTAAGTTAAATCAGAAACGGCTCCCACATATTTCTGGCCCACTTTAGCATATTATAGGCTCACGTCATATTGCCACTCCAATGAGGTGTTTTGAAAGAAAAATGTGCTGTGTCATTGCTTGTTCGTGACTAACCTCCAAGCTCAAATTGTTGCAGGAAGGATGAGGACAAGTTAGTGTTGCATTTTATGTAGTTTTGACACAATTTTCAAAACTCGTTTCAGTGGTGGATTCTGCAATTGTAGATCAGAATTTTCAACAGGAAAAACTATGTGCCTGATATTCGCTGACATTTTATTTTTTAGAGTGCATCAAAGGAGTCTATCGTGACAGCTGCCAAGGAGTTCCTGAATTTTATAAACAAGTCTCCAACGCCTTTTCACGGTAAAGTGATACATTGGTTGCCTTACGTTGTTGTGTGGTTATGTTGTACACAGGGTGGAGATGATTTAAATCGGTTGATTTAAATCATTGATTTAAATCACGATTTAAATCGGTAATAAAAATCACGATGTAAATCGAATAGTGAAAATAAATTTCAATCAGTGCTTTTGTGCCACACAACTTGCAGGTTTGTTTCCTTTCACTTAGCTGCAGCAGTGCAGCTGCCAGTTGGTGCATTCAGCATGCCCAGCTTGGAATTGAAAAAGCTGGAAAGCTGGTGTTTCTTTTCAAACTTATGAACAAGAAGCCATTAGCAGGAGAAGATGAACACTTGTATTGTGACTAAAATATTTTACATCTGAATGACAACAGTTACTGGTGACTAGCACTAGCAGTGACCTAATAATATTAGTACCGTAGTGTTCTAGTTTGCAAGGTGTGACTGACTCACTGACTCAGTAACTTAACCACTTACATAGTGATCTGATTTCACAGTTTAACAGAACATTGACTTCTTCATTGGATTTAACTGATTGTTCATCGATCGCACTATTAGTATTAAGTATGTAGACCACTTCAAAGGTATTAATTTGTATTGTATAACTGCATAACTAAAGAAGATAATAATTGTTACCGAATACCAAATATATCAGTTACAATAATGCATAGTGGCTTGATACCCACATGGAGGCAGTAAATCTAAACTTAGAACTAGTAGAAAGAAATCGGATTTAAATTTTAAAAATCAGATTTTTTTAGTTAAAAAATCATGATTTTTATCCACCCTGTATTGTATAGCTTAGAATTAAAGGTAATAACTGTTACCTAATGAAGCATGTGACTTGATACCCAAAAAGGACTACATACAAAATCCGAACTATAAGAAAGAAATCCGATATAAATAAAAAATCTGATTTAAATAAAAAAATCCGATTTAAATTTAAAAAAATCCGATTTAAATAAAAAAAATCCGATTTAAATAAAAAAAATCCGATTTAAATCAACAAAATTCGATTTTTTGATTTTTAGTAAAAAAATCACGATTTTTATCCACCCTGGTGGCTTGATACCCACATGGAGGCAGTAAATCTAAACTTAGAACTAGTAGAAAGAAATCGGATTTAAATTTTAAAAATCAGATTTTTTTGGTTAAAAAATCATGATTTTTATCCACTCTGTATTGTATAGCTCTAGAATTAAAGGTAATAACTGTTACCTAATGAAGCATGTGACTTGATACCCAAAAAGGACTACATACAAAATCCGAACTATAAGAAAGAAATCCGATATAAATAAAAAAATCCGATTTAAATCAAAAAAATCCGATTTAAATCAAAAAAATCCGATTTAAATCAAAAAAATCCGATTTTTTGATTTTTATTAAAAAAATCACGATTTTTATCCACCCTGGTTGTACATACGAGTTGACATTTGGAGCATCGAATATAACCAGGAAGAGGTTGAGAAATTATCTCTTCCATTCAATTTAATCATAATTTAGTAGAAATGAATCACATCAGAATTTGATTAAATAAATGGATAAACTCTTATGCATAGCTTCTTATTTGCACATTGCACTTGATGTGATTTCACTTCCAGAGTTATTCCTTACAATTGCCACCTGAAGTGCAAAGGACTTGAAAAAATGAACCATTTAAATACCTCCAGAGATGGCAAGTTCTTCACATGGTCGATAAGACTGTTCCATGCAGTGGGTCCCGAGACAGGAAAGGAACAGTTGCCAAACCTTGTAGGATCGTTTAATTTGTAGAAATTTCCGACCCACTAATTAATATTTTAACGGCCTTTTTGAAGATTGCGAAATTCCAAACTGGAACTTCTAAAAACTTGATACTTAATCAAGCACATCTGTTTGGTTTACAAATTCTGTGTCTCGTTTATTCTGTCGCTGCTTATTGTTACCTGCTGTACTTTTAGCCATCCATGAGTGCAGGACGCGCCTTCTTGCGGCTGGCTTCAAGGAACTGAGGGAGGTTGACCATTGGTCGATACGACCGCTTGACAAGGTTTGTTATAATACTTGCTGCTTCAACTGTCAGTTTTGAAATTTTTTATTGTCTTTAAAAACAAACTTTCAACTGGTGACGTTTTTAATCTATAGACAGAATGAGAAACAATAGATGCTGTGCCATGTATTGATCGTTAATCGTTTGTGACATCTGATGGATGTTCATCAAATACGGCTATTTGTTGGTCGATCGGCTCTACGCTCAAGGTCGCCTCTTAACTGGCATAGATTCAAACCTCGAACCTTCCGGCTTTAAGGCAACGACGCCACCACTACACCACCGTGCCCCACAAAACAGTTTTTGCAGTTGCGTTGTTGAGGCATGTGTGCACTTCTGAACTTTGTAAGGAAATTTCAATTGTATTGTATTGTTGAACTTTTCTTTCTGTTGAATAGTTCTTTTTTACGAGGAACCAGTCGTGCCTCATTGCGTTTGCTGTTGGTGGCAAGTATAAACCGGGAAATGGATTCACGATGATTGGAGCGCATACAGACAGTCCGTGTCTTAAGGTAGGTGTATCCGCGACTCACTGGCATGCAACTGACTGATCGTAATGATGAATTTATATAGCGCCACTTCAAGAGAAACTTCCAACCTGACAGCACCAAACCACAATCGAAGAGAATGGTTTTCAAACGACCAAGATGTTTATTATGTACAGAGACTGTGCACTACGTAACTTATTCCAGAAAGATGAACCAACCATAAAGAATTGATGGTGTTGATCATGAAAGTTGAAATACGAAAAGCCAACGTATCAAGACTTGAAACACTAGTACCGGTAGCTGATTGCTTTGATTAATGACTGACTTAGCAATTGATTGATTTGTTAATTATTCATTGCTTGATTGTTACTGGCTAACGTTAAACATTGATGCGGTAATAGTTTTTATTGCAAATTATTTAGAGTATAATTTTAGTTTGCTCATAATTACCACCACCACGCCCCCAAATGGTTTAACACGTTGGACGCGAGGGACGTGTATACACGTCCCCCATTGAGTCATTTAACACAGCAAATAAGCAGTCAACGTGTTAATATCTACTTATTTTATTGTAGCATCGCTTTATGAAAAATTGTTATATTAGGTGAAGCCGATTTCAAGGCGCGTGAAGCAAGGATACGCGCAAGTTGGTGTCGAACTCTATGGAGGCGGAGTCTGGCATACCTGGTTCGACAGGGATCTCAAGGTCGCTGGAAGAGTTCTTGTGCGGGTAAGCTTACTGCAGTTTATAGAGTGGCCTCAAGTGGTTAACCCTTTACCGACCAAAGTGTTGTAAATCGTATATAATGTGAAATCCTATACACTCAGTCAGTTAAGGGTTAAACTGGTTTCCTGTCAAGTTTCCTGTTATTGGAAAACTCTTTTTATCGACGTAATTCAGGGTACAGTTGAGAATTGAAAAGTTTTTATCTGTTTCATAATGTTTTTCTGTCCCTCTTAAAAGGTGTGCATAACGTGACAGGGCTGCTTTGAAGGAATTTTTAGAACTGCACAACTCCTTCTTTTCCTTCTCATCTTCTATGATAAATTACTTTCAATCTGAGGACAATGACCTTTTTTGCTAGTTTTAACTGTACAGAATTGCTTCTACAACTGCACAAATTCATTTAGAGCTGCACATTTTGTGTACAACTGCACAAATTCATTTAGAACTGCACATTTTGTGTACAACTGCACGTTAAAAAAGCCCTGGGACATGAACCAACCATAACCTAGTGGGCAGTGCATTGAAGATGGAATTATTTATGGTATTAATTGTTGTTATTTCATCTGGAACTCTCTACCTCCTTAGGTTCGTAACTCCCCTAGTGAGACTGTCTTTCGCTCTAAACTGAAAACTTTCTTCTTTGAGTCTACCCATAGAGTTATATAGATAGTTTTAATTACCACCGAACTTCAATGTGCACTTCTGAGCTTTGTAAGGAGGGCATTATCAAATTTCAATTGTATTGTATTGTTATTGTTGTATGATGTAGAATGGTATTGTATTGTATTGTTATTGTTGTATGATGTAGAATGGTATTGTATTGTATTGTTATTGTTGTATGATGTAGAACGGTATTGTATTGTTATTGTTGTATGGCGTAGAACGGTATTGTATTGTATTGTTATTGTTGTATGGCGTAGAATGTATTGTATTGTATTGTTATTGTTGTATGGCGTAGAATGTATTGTATTGTATTGTTATTGTTGTATGATGTAGAATGGTATTGTATTGTATTGTTATTGTTGTATGATGTAGAATGGTATTGCATTGTATTGTTATTGGTGTATGACGTAGAATGGTATTGCATTGTATTGTTATTGTTGTATGACGTAGAATGGTGGTGTCATTGTATTGTTATTGTTGTAGGACGTAGAATGGTATTGTATTGTTATTGTTGTATGACGTAGAATGGTATTGTATTGTATTGTTATTGTTGTATGACGTAGTATTGTATTGTATTGTTATTGTTGTATGACGTAGAATGGTATTGTATTGTATTGTTATTGTTGTATGACGTAGTATTGTATTGTATTGTTATTGTTGTATGACGTAGAATGGTATTGTATTGTATTGTTATTGTTGTATGACGTAGAATGGTATTGTATTGTATTGTTATTGTTGTATGACGTAGAATGGTATTGTATTGTTATTGTTGTATGACGTAGAATGGTATTGTATTGTATTGTTATTGTTGTATGACGTAGTATTGTATTGTATTGTTATTGTTGTATGATGTAGAATGGTATTGCATTGTATTGCTATTGTTGTATGGCGTAGAACGGTATTGTATTGTTATTGTTGTATGGCGTAGAACGGTGGTGTCATTGAACATCGTCTTGTGGATATCAATCGACCCGTGCTTCGCATTCCCAACATCGCCATCCACCTTCACCGCGAAATGAACGAGAAGTTTGAATTCAACAAAGAAAACCATCTGTTAGTATCTCAGTGATAAGCACAGGTATTTTAACGTGTCTCTGATTGCACTTAGTTTTGGTTTTGAAGCGATGCTGTATAAATAATAATGTATAAACAATAGTTTGTAATCACATTTAAGGAATTCCTATGTAGTAAGGAACTCATTGGCGGTGGCGTCATTGCCTTGGAGCCGGAAGGTTCGAGGTTCGAATCCACCTCGCCGCGTAAGGACCTTGGGCAGGTCCTTCACTCACAATTGCTCAGCGCTTCGGCGTGAAACTCCGATGCAGTGTCCGCTCTGCATTCGGGAGCGCCTCTGAGTGGAGAGCTTGAAGGGGCGCTGTAACAAGTGCACATACAAACAAACACAAACATTCTAGAGAAAAAACTCAGACCTGTGCACTTTCTAATCGAGGAACATATTCTATGAGTTGTAAGTTGAATTCTTTGTATCTAGGTTGCCAGTTCTTGCGACGTCAATTCGAGAGCAGTTGGAAACGGGAGTTAAATCGTCAGCAGACGTGGCAGAGGATTCAAACCAGGTAAAGTGCTTCTTACACATTTTTAAAGTAGGTCTGTTGATTTTAAAAATTAATTAATGGAATAATTTTGTTGGCTCGTTCGATTGTGTACGGGTTGAGAACCATCTTGTCTGGCTAGCGTCTGATCATGTGTCCCTATTTACGGTAGTTCAGATGGCTAAATGGCTAAAGAGACTTGCCTCAGTGAAGCTTATAAGTGTTAGCATAGAAGTCTTTTGTTTTAGGATATTTTGTACGGTCTGATTCCATAATTTGTGTTAGTAGCATTGCTTTTGTTTGCACATAAACAAACTCTATATGGTGGTACTTAATGTAAACACTATATCGTGGTTGTTAGTGGATTATGATTTATCCAACATGTTGACTGATGTTGGTGTTATTCCTTCATGAATGTTGATGCTACTTTACTCATTTATAGAGTAAAGTAGACATCTTGCAACTTTTAGACAGTACGCATCATTCTTCTTCTTATTCTTCAGTCTTCTGCTGTTGAGCAGGTTTGTGACATGGACGACCTCGTGATCCCCTCCGACCTCCGCCATCCCGCTCTGTCCTGCGCCTTTCTCGTGGTGATACCATATACAACTCCATTGTCAGTTAGGGTTGCACTTGATTTGTCCATATCATGTCTTGGGAAATAGCCGAGGTGGTTTCCCATTGCCTTCCTCGCGGTTTGAGTAGTGACCTTCTACGCCGCTCATGTTAGCCAGCTGTTTCAGGGTTCCTGCATGACTATCTGTAGGTTTTAATCCAGCCAGTAATTGTGTGTTTATAGAAGAATGCAAAATTGATCTGCTTATTGATGTTTTTCCTAAATTTCAGGCTGGGAAACACCATCCTGTCCTGATCAAGTTGCTGACGGATGAATTGAAGGTGTCCGCTGATGACATTCTGGACTTTGAGCTTTGTCTTGCCGATGCTGTTCCTGGCGTAAGTCTAAACCTTGTGGAAGTATATATATTTTGAATGGTGTCAGAGGTGCTGTGCAGGGCTTAAAGTGTGCCAGGACGGTCATGGACGGCGTCCTGGCACTTATTTTCATATATGAATGCCTTCCTGACACTTATTTATCAGAAGAGACTGAAAAGGTAAGGAGCGTCCTGGCACTTCTTTTCAACACTCTAAGGGCGTCCATGCACTACTTTTTTTACACTTTGAGCACTGGCGCTGTGGCATATTGGTTAGAGCGGTTAACCTGTAACACAGATAGTAGGGGTTCAATTGCTGTGTAGGGACCTTGAGCAAGTCTTTCATGCACAATCGTTCTACACCATTGATGGTCAGTTGTGTGCACTTCTGAACTTTGAAAGGAGGGCAGTATCAAGTACAATTGTATTGTATTGTACTGTGTAGCACACGTTCTGATATAAGACAGTTGGAAACAATGCGTACCTTTTTAGTTCGGCTTTATAAAATGACCTGTGTATAGAACAACACCTTGCCAGCTATAACTTTGATCAAATATCGGATGGCAATGGAGAGTGCTAGCCTCCTTCAGCCTTGCAATTATGCGTGAAGGCTATATAGGCTACTCCTTCATTAATTATACAGCTTATATAGGAATCTTCAAGAAACCTACTCAGGAGTGCTCCCAGCCCAGTCACTGGAAAAGAAAAAGTCTTGAGAGATTTATGAACCAAATTGGTCAGATGTAATAAACGTAGCTTTGAAGGGAGATCATTCCAGATGAAGTTGTTGAACTTTCAAATGCCTCTCGATAATTCTGAAAAAGAAAAGTGTCTTATGTTGATGAAGTCCTGGATGGTTGTAAGAAGTTTTCAATCAGAGGTGACAGGCTTGTTTTCGTTTCAGACTCTTGGAGGCGCGTATGAGGAGTTTATCTTCACTGGTCGGCTGGATAATCTCCACAGCACCTACACATCTCTTCGGGTAATTATAGTTAATTATGATAATTAGTGACTTAGAAACTATAGTGCTCGGTTAAGCCTTGGATCCCGAAGAACAAATTGATCTTATGGCTAAACAGATCTCATAAATTGATCTTAGGGCTAAACAAATCTTATAAATTGATCTTAGGGCTAAACGGATCTCATAAAATGATTTTAGGGCTAAACAGATCTTATAAATTGATCTTAGGGCTAAACAGATCTTATAAATTGATCTTATGGGTAAACGGATCTCACGTATGAATGTAAACGAGATGTGTCTGATGAATTAACAGTTCTAATTGATTGATTGAACTATTGATTGATTAATGCGCAAAGCGTCACCTGATGTTTCAGCAAAACCAAGCTGTAATTGCAGTGGCTTAGACAGGAATTTATGATGGGGGGTTGGGGGGGTTATGGTCAGATACTTGTTTTTTTCTTATTTAAGTGGACAAATAGCCTTTTAAAAAACCAGTTTTTTCGTAAGCCAATGGAGGGGGTGGGGGTTAACCCCCAAAACTCCTCTTGTTTAAGCCACTGCGTAATTGGGTTAACATAACAAAGGTCAGTCCTCTTAGGAGCTGTCCATATATTGGGGCACGGTGGTGTAGTGTTGGAGTCGTTGCCTTGAAGCCAGAAGGTTCAAGGTTCGAATCCACATCAAGTTGCCGCGTAGGGACCTTGGGCAAGTCCTTCACTCGCATTTACTCAGCGCTTCTGCGTGAAACTCCGATGCAGCTGCATTCGGGAGCGCCTCTGAGTAGTGAGAGCTTGAAGGGGAGCTATAACAAGTCCACATACAAACAAATATATTTGCTTGCTTATTTTATGTGTCACGTTCTTGCACAGGGACTTATTGCGTCGTGTCAAGGCGATTCGCTGACGTCTGATAGCAACATTCGGATGATCAGCCTGTTCGACAATGAAGAGGTAGGTTTCAGCTCTGCCATTTAGGCTGTTTAACCCTTTAATGCCGGAATACCATTTGCTACCATCTCGGCATTAAAGGGTTAAGAAGCAATCTATAGCTATGGAAAACTTTTGCTGTTGTTGCTGTTGTGTTTTTATTAAGATGTTTCTGTGTTGTAGCCCTTGTTTCGTCCATTTTTGTTGTTTATGATAATAATCCTAATAATTTATAAACTTTTCTTTTCTTTTTAAGAGTACCCTGAATTTTTGCTGTGCTTCAACTGATTGCAACTGTGGTCCTGTTGAAGATTCATTTCTTTATAATGAAGTAACTGTATTGCACTTTGCATCGACTTTTGAAAACTGTTCTGTTGTCACAAATAGTTGGAAATAATCGCTCATGAATAGGTTTCTTGAAGGGGCACTATACTAGATGTAAGTCCATTGAATGAACGAATGCATGTAATTGTTTACATTATGTGTTGTCAGTGTGTTAACAATTTCTCCAATGACAGGTTGGCTCACAGACTGCTCAGGGCGCTGGTTCTGCCCTCCAGGAGCACATCCTTCGCCGCCTCTCTGCAGGGGACGCCCAAAACCCATCGGCGTTTGAGGAAGCGATACCGCAGTCTCTGATGATCAGCGCAGACATGGCGCACGGTGTCCATCCAAACTACTCGTTAGTCGAAATTCCGACTTTTTAATGCTTAAATTAACCCTTTAAACGACAAGCTGCATTGATTTAATAATAATAATAATGACAATGATAATAATGACAATTTATATGGTGCCGTAACATGGCCATACCGCTACAAGCATAGGCGTAGGGGACATTCCAGCAGCGGGGGGCAAACCTAGGTGGAGACTTTTGCCCGAAATTTTTTTCGTCCGGCCGAAATCTTAAGAAAAATTCTCGTTACGTTTGCCCTAAAGTTCTGATGACCTTATTTTTTAGTCTTCCGATACTTTTGGTAGAAATTTTTTTTTTTTCCGGGTCTACTTGCCCGAAAAATCAGACTTGCCCGAAATTTGTTTGCCCCTCTGTACCCCCCGCCTCCTACGCCTATGGCTACAAGGGTACCTCACAGACAGCTAACTGTGGGATAAGTCGTAACAAGATTTGATTTTAAAGTGTCCACTGACTTGCATATCGTGCAATTTTTTGACCACCTCTGCCCCACCCATGCGCACATATCGTTTAGAAAAGTTGATTAGCTGAAGTCATCTAAATAACCTTTATGTTACCATTGGCTACTATTAATTTTGTTCTTCACATGTATGCTAGCTACAAAAATTTAACTCTTATGGTTTACGTGGCCCTAACTTGATATTAATTAGCCATCGTAAGGAGTGTTAAAATTCATTTAAGAATGGAAGGTTCATTTGTAATCATCCATTGCTCATATAACTGGAAGCTTGCCTGCATATCTTGCTAGTTCTTGAGAAAAAGTTTTCCAAGTCTTCATATCTTTTTAAGAAAACTTGTAATTTTGGGTCTTATTTTCTGATGATTGTATATTTGTTTGCTGCATTGTTAAGATGTTTATTGAAGGTTTAAATGGTAATATAACCAAGTAACTATGTTTTTGTATGTGAATTTTCAGGGAGAAGCATGAAGAACAGCATAGACCTGCCTTGCATAAAGTTAGTTTAACTATTATTTTTAGAGATTTTTTGCTAATATATAATTGAGTGCCGGGTAATTCATTTAATTAGCATGTTATAAAGCTACTATTACAAAACTTTAGATGCACATATAATGTGTGTATGTTTGTGTGTGTATGTGTGTGTGTGCTTGCATGCCTGCCTGTCGGCCCTTGCCTCCTGTTTATTTTTTCCATTCATTCTAGGTTGGGGTGCGGTGGTGTAGTGGTGTGGTGGTTTCATCGTGGCCGTAGAGGGTTACAAGTTCGAATCCACTTCAAGCCGCCACGTAGGGACCTCAAGCAAATCCTACACTTGCAATTGCTGTAGCGCTTTGGCGTGAAACTCCGATGCAGTGTCCATGCTGTAGTCGGGAGCGCCTCTGAGTATAAAACTTGAAGGGGCGCTATAGAAATGGAGGAATAAATAAATAAATAAATAAATCTCTGTTTCTCCTCAAAAACCTATTTCTTCTCTCGAGGTACTCACACTCGGAAGTTCTATCGAGTGGTCAATGCTGAGAGTGGCATTATAGAAGTTTCTAATTTCAATACATTGTAGTATTTTTTGCAAGTTTCGATCTTGCTGTTTTAGGGTGTGGCGGTAAAGTTCAACGCAAATCAGAAATACGCCACCACGTCAATAACTACAGCCATCTTGCGTGAAATCGCGAAGCAGGCTGGAGTTCCTTTGCAGGTATTTTGATATCAATGTTTTTCTTGTGTGCCCACTGCCCAGTGCCCACCAAGGCTGCAATGACTATAATATATGGGTGGCAGAAAACTAATTGCTATCTGCAGTAGCAGCTAGTGCTTAGATAAATAAATGTTCTGCAAGGCTACAGAAGTTTTAGAATTTGTTTATAATTGCAGCACTCGGAAAAGAAAATGCTTATTTCTAATTTCTATAAAGGACATTTTCTGTCATTTCTGTAAAGGATTTTCTTCCTGTGGACAAATGGAGAGCATTAGCCTACACCTAATTGCTGCAAATAGAGCATTATTGCTTACTTCAGTAAAAGATTAGCTCTGTATGGGTGGACATTTTGGCAATGAATTGGGTTTTTTTAGGCCCATAGATTGAAATCTGTGCTCTGTTGTCACGCTGTCTTGTGTCGTCAGTTTATGACTTGCAAATTTTGCTCTTGAAGTAATCACTATTAATTTACGAAGAGAATTTCTTTTCAGCCTGTGTTATTGTCTCTTAATTTAGAACTTTTAGTTTTTGTGAATGGTCACTACACTTAATGGGATGCTTTCTGGGGTCAATACAAAGTTATCCAAGAACAAAAGTGAAACGGTGAGTCTTGCAGACGATATAAATGACAATGTGTGGGCAAGTCAGACCTTTTGTGATAGAGGATTGTAAACAATTGTCTTACTATTGAGTTTATTGTTATAAACGTCATTGTTTGTAGGACTATTGTGTTCGCAACGACTCGACGTGTGGCAGCACAATTGGACCGATAATGTCAGCGAGGCTTGGAATTCCGACAGTCGATCTTGGCAGTGCGCAGCTCAGCATGCATTCCATTCGTGAGATGTGCTGCACCACGAGCGTTAAACAGGCGATGGATCTCTTCAAGGTACGCGTCTTTAACCCTTTGCGTGCAAGAGCTGTAGAATTGCGGCATTAACCCTTTACCCGTTCATTTTTCCCGTTATTTCAATAATTCCTTTGCAATTCTTTATAGGTATTCATCATTATTGAACAAACCTTCAAGATGCTTTGCATGTGCTGCTACAAATTTCATCTTCAACTACTCGGATCTTTTGACCATACAACTTTCTTCAATTCCTCTACCTTTTTAAAGCTTTAATTTGTGTGCTGTGTTCCTGAAAAACTGATTGCCTCTGAGAAACTATCATAGCTAGTTAATAACTAATTATTTCAAACTTTCTGTTGTAGGCTGTGTTTGAGAATTACCCAAAGGTCTTTGCATCAATGAAAGGAATCTAGATCATTTGATCTGCGCACGGTCTACTCAGTGAGCCTAGTAAATGTAACTGTTCACGCTAGCTTGTTATTGAATCCCGTTGAGTGTTGTTAGCAATGGAAGCTGAACTTTAGTTGAACATTAGACAACCTTGCACCTTTGTTTTCTCACCCCAATATGTAGGGATATGAGCATTTCATTTGAGCACAAGTTATATCAGTTGCCCTTGCTGAACATTTCCATGACGCACTATAGAGAGAGCCAGAGATTTAGATTTAATTTGATAATAGGATTTATCTATGGGTATTTTTTACAACTAAACAGCAGTGGATTAGTAATCTCTGGCTCTGCATTTGTGATTATTATGGTCATTGCAATTGGAAATTATTGTTTATGGTTTGAGTAAAACTTGTCCCTAAGAATTGTTATCTAGTTTCTTATCTTTGTCTGTTGATTTAATTAAATGTCTATGCAAATGGAAACCTATACACAGAAACTCAACGTAACTCGAATAATAAAAGAAAACTAAATTAATTTAAACATCAGATTTATTGTAACTGCGAAAACAAGAGTAAATGTTCTTGTATGTCAACAAAAGTGGCTATTTTAAACCATCAACAAAAATAAAAACGCTACAAATCCTATCACAATAATTTAAGTTTTTTTGTGGAAAATAAACGATTTAACATCCATTCGTCAGCCTACTAGATATTAGCCTGTCTTTGAATCTTTCACCAATATGGCAACAATGTGCAACAGAAAGAATACATTGAATCACACATGCACAAGCCATGTTACAAAGCAATTCATGTTACGAAGCAATTCATGTTACGAAGCAGTTCATGTTACAAAGCAAAAACT
Organism: Lumbricus rubellus; assembly: GCA_945859605.1. NCBI lineage: Eukaryota > Metazoa > Annelida > Clitellata > Crassiclitellata > Lumbricidae > Lumbricus > Lumbricus rubellus. Next base: position 20,881,847 of record OX243825.1, read on the forward strand.
ACAAAAATACAAGCATGTTTCACATAATGACACTTTTAAGGGTCAGAATGTTTTACACAAGGCGTTACATAAACGCCCAAAAGTACAGAACATTACAGCAAATACAATATGTATTTGAGGTTAAGAAAATTCGTCACCTTAAAATGCTAGCTAGACCAGTCAAACTCTCCAAATATATGTAACATGTCTACAGGACATGTGGCTTGATAGTGTAATAGTTAGAACGCTTGACTTTTAAACAAGGTGGGAAGTTCAGAAGTTTAAAACCCTGCCAGGGCAGAAAATTGGTCTGAAATTTCTATTCTACCCATGGCTGCCTTTTGGGGCTAGCTTTAGGGACTGCCCTTCTTCATTCCCTCAACACTTGTACACAATTTGACTGTTTACCTTTTCAGGCATCTGCCACAGGGAATAGTCTGTTCTTAGAAAAAAGCTCACAACATATAAATGTCTGAACAGCTGTACAAATACAATTGGTTTAGCTGCACAGAGCAGTATTTTGTGATCCTACACCAAAGACTTTGTTCTTTATGACAAGCCCAAATGTTCATTTAAAGCGAAGTTAATAAAGTCGTGGGAGATCCAGAATTTTAAATACGAAATTACAAGACATTAGGCCACCAATTTAGGGTGATTTATTCTGTTTAATCTGTCAACTTTTCACTGCTTTACAGACCAGCCTACAGTAGCTCAACACCAGAGCAAAATGCAGTATTAAACCAGCTGAAAACCCTGTGCAGCCAATGCCTTGGAGAGGACTTTCGATGCTGTAACTACCTGTTGAAAATTGTTTTACACCATTTGCTAACTGCTAACAAACTCCTAGAACCACTGTTAACTTCCCTGATATCTTGCATATTAAGAAGCTCAACACGTCAATAACACTCGTCAATCTGGTATTTTATTTAACCAAACAAGCATTCAACATCTTTAGTCACGACACACTGTGCCATTATTATGTACAAGTGCAACATCAAACGCTTAGTTATAAATGCATACCTCTATAGATATTTGATCATTACTGTATAAAGTATGCCAACAGTCTTTTTGCTCTTCTACGATAATATCTATAATTCTATATTTGCTATATTTGAAATCTTAAACAATCGCAGTCAATATTATACTCAGGGTAACATTAACCCTTTGAACCCGACAGGCCGGTTTTCTGGCCTGTTATCCATAGAGTTACGGGGGCTCCGGAATCAAAGGGTTAAGAACTGTTGCTCCTGCTAATGTGGCCGAGTCAAGACATTAATGCCAGCACGAGATCAACTACCTGTTCCTAGAAAAAACCTAAGACACAAGAGCTGCTGGAACAAGCAGAAATAAACCTCCCTATTTTTTAAATAAAAGACCCCCATGCATACAATGTTTAGGAACTAGAAAGATAATGGCAAGCTCCACACTGTAGGAATCTACATTCTGGAAGGTTATATCAGTGTCATGAAATGAGCACAGAAGTTATTTTCTGTACTGGAATGTAAACAGGGCTACCACCAAACCTAAAATACCCCTTTGGCTCCTCTACAACAACAAACTGCCAGTATTACTACTAAAGAACCGCATAAATTTGGAACACCGTGAACTTTTATGTCAACCGGACCAGCACGACAGCCCCGAAGTTAGTTATCTAATGCTTTGGAACGCAAGGGTTACGCTTTGCATTCCGATTAATTATTAAAGCGAACAACCGAAATCATATACCTAGGCCATGCTTATCTTAAGCAAACGCACACTAGATTAGACATTGTCTACCTTGAATAAACCGCTGTACAGTTCTTCCAACACATTGAAAGACCTGCTCAAAAACAGTTGAATCGACCTGCATCTCCACAACACACCGCGCCCTACTCCTTCCTCTTTGGTTTACGCTTACGGCCCGGCTTCTCGGCGTGCGCCTGCTCAGCGCTGTTGTTCTTCGGCACCAGAAATATGTTCCCGTCTGGCAGCTGCTGCAGTGAATAGTCGTTCGGGTTGTACGGCCGACCGTTTTCGTCGCGCAACGATCTGAAAAGTTCGGTCTGCAGACGGACAAATTTATCTTTCAGTTGCGTTGTCTCGCGATCCAGATAGCGCCGCTCCTGCAGGAGGGTATTGCGATCGCGGTGAAGGATGGCCACCTGTTCCTCCAACGTCTGAATGACGCCCAGCTTGCGCTTGCGACAGTTCTGGGCGGCCTGCTTGTTTTTGCCGCGTCGTCGGATGTCGCGGATCAACTGGTGCTGGGCTTCGGAGAGCGAGTGTTTCGACAGGAGATGAGTGAATTCTTCGACAGGGGTGTTGATGATGTCGTCGATTGTAAACGGCAGCTTCATTTCCTTCGCCTTCTTTTCGTCGCGTGACCTCGTGGCTTTCTGCTCCTTCTCCCGCTTTATCGCCTCCTCCCTCTCCTCTCTTGAGACCTGGCCGGGCTGGAGAACGTACGTGTGGTTGTGGTACAAGTGCTTGGCTGATGCCTTCGACGATCTGAAGCTGGTGTCGTTCGATGACACCGAGGAGTTCACCTCGAGACTTGGTGACGCCGAACGGAAGCGGGGATCCGGGTTGTACTCGTATTTGTCGAAGTCCACCTCGCATGCCGACACGTCTTTACCACCGGTTGCCTCGTCCACTCCATCTGACTGGTCCAGGACAGTCTGACTCCACTGGAAAAAATAATTTAGTTCTTCATTCGAAAATTGCTCAACATAAGTTTCCTTTAACAACGAGCCGCATTGGTTTCACGCACATTTTAGTATATGCTCGTCATTAAAGGGTTAAGTGACTCATTACTAGAGCGGTACGGAATATTCGTATTCAATTCGCTCTGGACCCGAATAGTGCTCCGAATAGTCCATTCGCATTCGACTGAATACAAATAGTAAATACACTACAACTTAGCACTTCACTGCATAGTTTCCATTGTGCTCAAAACTTTCCTCCAGTCTATGCATTGTCCCAAGAGGCCAAGACACATAAATTTTAAACTTTATCAAGTTCTGGGAATTCAACATACAGACCATGTTATGTATACATGGAAAGTGTGCTGCATTACACATTTTCAAAATACATGTACATCATTTACATGTGCCTAGTTTTTACTTTTATCCCTCTGTCGTTTACTACTATTCATATTCTTATTCAGCTGAATAACGTGGCCAATTATTCGTTGGAATAATTCTGCTGAATAGTAAAAAAGCTACGTGATATAGCTCTACTCTTTACAAATGTCCAATTACCATACAGTTACCACTATGGGTCATTCTATAACAACCATTAATGAAAATATCTCAGCTGAAAGATTACAACAGCTGAACTAACGTTTTAAAAGTACTATGTTGATTTAGCATGCTTAATCGTCAATTCCAAACCACAGAATATTCTCTCACCTGAAGTGAAGGTGACACCAGCGTTGACAGAACGGAATTCAGATCCATTGGAAGTTGGTCATTAGCAACACCAGTTGGTTCTACTGCATGACAAAAACAGTTATCCCATTTACTATAATACAATATATAACAAAACGTATGCTTAGTGCACACTTTTAAAAGTGCTTTAAAATGCACAACCAAACATCCACGATACGCTATTTTAAAACGAATTCTGATCTGCTACATGTTTCCTGAATTAGAACAGATTTGTAAACTGCCCATACAATGATGCACCATGTTGATGCACTATCAAATAAAGTCCCTAAAGACAACATTTAACATTTCAAGATGTTTTTTAGTGCTAAATGATCTTAGGATCTTCTTAACATTACTAGCACAAAAGATAAATGATCTTCTTAACACTACATTATTGTTCAGACCCACAGAAACTCTAAATTACATTGTCTTACACATTTCAACAACAAGATCAGTTTTTAAACAGCAGACTGGTCCAAACTACTAACAAAAGTGATCCTTACGTTAAATTCCGTGGACATTAACCCTAACCCGATGCTCAATTCCAAAAGATTTGGCTCAACCACTGTGACCTTAGGGCTTGGAATTTTGTCTAAAATGCCTAATCATAGAGTGCAACCAGTCTGATAAGAGCACAAAACTTATTTTCATCCACAGAAATTCTTTGGCCAAGGGTATGGCCGGCTCAAACAAAACTGCAAAGGCAGCAAAACTGCATAGATAGCACATTATATTACTGAAAAGTTGACTCAACAGCAGGTTACATTACTGAAGATTTTAGGCGTTTTCATACAACTAATAAGGGGTCAAACTTTTTTTAAACATGGCTGCGAAAAAATTAATGAAATTACTTTATCTATTCTACCACTCCAGTAAAGTGCACGAATGTATACACATGGAAAAACAACTGGAAATGACAGTAATCTACATCAGGCATCACTTATTAAAAGCATTATCCAAAAGCTGACATACCATGGTTTACATCCTCAATAAGACGAAAGATTGACTCGAGCGTAGATGGTGAGAGGTCAGAAACGTTTGTTGCTTCATTCAGATTCCCAATGCCTGAAGTGTCTAGCTGGAGTGATGGAGTGGGGTTTATGTTCAGGAAGGAGGCATTTGTTTCTGGAAATTGATTAACCAGGGATGTCAGGTTCATTGTAGTTGGCATCTGTAGACTGTTTGCATTGTACGTCCCGTTAAAGTCAATCTCCGGAAAGAGTAACATCGAACTGGCTGTATAACCTGCAGAAATTTTCAATAACACAACAACCATAATGCACCTACAGTCCTACACCACCATTTACTAATACCTTTTTAGACACCTCAAAGCCATTTGATGCCAATTGGACTTTTTCATTCTGCTACAAGCATCAACATTGACCTCTCTATTATTTACTGCAACAATATAAAACAGTGGCTAATAAATGCCTATGTTTTAGTCTCCCACTTGTACAATATTGGTACACAATTAATTCACAATTCATCATTATGCTATTACATATATGTTAATCCTCTAACAGCGAACTGCATTAGTTTCTTTAACATTTTAGAACAAGACTGTCATTAAATGGTTAAAGTACCTGTTGTTGCAATAATAGAGCATTTAAAGCAAATGGTTGCGTCTTTCAGAATTCTTCTTATGGATGATTGCTAGCTTTTGCTGTTACCTACTATATATATTTATATGTGCCTGCACTGCAAGTAATTATTATTTAGCCAAATAGCACAAATATGCTATTTAGTAGAACTCTAATACAAATACATTTCCATCAATCAACTACATGGTTCTTACTCGTACAGCCTCGTTTGTAACCATCAATTTCTAGAAAGTCATTAATAAACGTCATATATATATATGACTTAAACAATGTCAACAAGCCACAGATGAAGTCGACTTACTTTGTGAGAGTGGATCAGTGAAATTCAAGTTGGGCAGAGAGACATTCTGCATCAGACTTTCAGGACTGAAGTCGGTCGCATCGTTTCGTGAATAATCGGGCAGTTCAAGCATGCCAAGAACGTCGTTCAACGTCTGTTCAAAGCTGGTCTGGCGACTCAACTGTTAAGATCAACATAAAATAACTCATATATATCAGTATTAACGTTAGGCAGAAAAAAAAAAATAATAATGACTATTTCTAAGGTGCCGTAACACATGTCCAGAAGACTAGTTTCAAATTTCAAATGTAATTGGCTTTGGAAGTTTTGGCAATATTTAGTCTTTGGGTTCTTTGGTAGGTCATGTTGTGACATCACGCATGATGTCATCTAGATGCTGTGTAGTTCTTGTTTCATAGTTTCCGCCATTGCAAAGTCACGTAAACTTGTTGAGTTTTCATAATATAAATGTTTAAAAAGTTCTATCGAATTTCATGGGCCTAAAGAACAATTTATATTTCTCAACTTAGTTCTTGTTAGAACCACAAGAAAATGATTCCAACATGGAGTTCCTTCCCTCCATGTTGAAGAAAATTTTGACAACCATAATTTATGAATAAATAATTAGAAATCAGAATTAAAAAGTAACTGCCAGCAAAGTTAAACAAGGTTTTAGTTCTGCTTTGGTTTCTATCCAGACAATGATCAAGTGATCTTGGCTAATTACCATGTCTGTTGAATAATGTGGCATGCTCTCCAATGTCTCTGTCATCTGCAACCCTTGTTGTTCTTCAAACGTTCCTCTAGGCTGAAACATTGCTTGCAGACTGTCCAGCTGCTCCAGAGTTGGCAGCTGTTCCAGTGGTGGTAATTGCTCCAGTGGTGGTAGCTGTTCCATAGGTGGTAGATGCTCCAGAGATGGTAGACTCTCGTAAACACTAATGGTATCCAAGGAAGGTTGTTGCTAAAAATCATTAACACAAAAACATCAGTATATTAGGAACCAAAAATTGCAAAAAGCCCACACTTAATCTTTTCGATGTAATTATTTAAGCATAAAAAGTAAAAACAAAGTATGTGCGTGCTTACAGCACATGATCAGCACACATCTCTGGTTACGTTCTCGTAACATCACGTCGTATTGCCATTGTCGCTTTGCAAAGGTTCGCTAGTGTACACGAATGAACCATAACTGCCCAATGCACTCTAGACGATTCAAAAGAAAGACAAAACAATATCAGAAAGGCATACCGGGGTGTTGGAAAGCAGCATGTCAGAAAAATCCAAGAAATCCATTGTTCCATGCTGCTCAGGTTCATACTGTGGTCCAGGCACAACTTCACCTGCAGATGACAAGTGGCAGAAGTAGAGTAAGCTAATAAAAATGATTTTACCTATGTAACAGTGTCAAAGCTACCCAAGCATAAGATACTGTAATGTACTGCAATATAAGACACTGTCCACAATAGTGGACATAACCTTCGTGCGAGTTTCCATAACTTTACCCTACCAGAAAAGAACAAACGTAATTTCGGGCTCTTTTTAAGAACTTCTATTGACACCAATCTTGAATTCAACTGTATTTGAACCGGACATAATGTTAAAAAGTTCATTCAAAATCAATTAACTGGTATTTTCTCAGCAAAGTCAAGATCATGTGATAAATGTACGACAAATTCTAATTCTAATAAAATATGTATTAAAATATCAATATTACATCAAAAGACATTAACTAGCTACACTAGACTGCATTACATTTCACTACTTTAACGTCAGTACAGTAATTCTCAGCTAGCGGTGAAAATTCCAACTAGTAAAGACTCTTTTTAGTCACAACTAGTTTAAGACACTCATTTCTCAGCTTTTTTGCATCAAGCGTACCTGTCTCTCCATCAATTATGTAGTTGCCAGACAAATCCAACATAGCAAATGAATTGCATTCTTCCTCTGGCTTCTTTTCCTTCTCTTTATCAGTTTGCTGAAATGAAAAGAATTGGAAAATATAATTGAATTTTAATCTTCAACTGCAATTTTACTTTTTCGTTATGAGCTACCAGTATTAACAGATTCTAACAGGACTCAAGCTTCTAAGATATGAATGATGCAGTAGAGGAAGAAATTATTCTTAGATATTTAATTAATATATATGCCCAATTTGATATCATTTTTAATAAATGTCATAGCAGTATCAAACTCACTGAGCCATGTCAAGGATGACAGTTAATGAAAAATAAAACAGAATCTTTAAAAAAACAGATTCAAAGCCCTGAACAGTCAGTGTAGTACATGACACACATAATATTATATACCATTAACATGAAATTCAATTATTTAACATTTGATGCATGCCTAGTGTGCAACAAACATCTTCTTCTTTAGTTCTCTGCGATTATGCAGATTCATATTTCCAATTTCGTCATTTATCTCGTAACCCAGCACACTTCATTAACTTGATGAAACCTTCATTCACAGTCTGCCATCATTTCAATTTTACTGTGGATAGTTAGGGAGGTGGCTGCCATTGCATCATCATCATCATCATCATCATAAACATCATCACCAAACAGCTTCAGCTAGCCATTGCAGATACAACTGCACAGCATCTCCAGTTACGACGAATAAATCTGGAGGCTATAAAAATAGTCAGACCCTTGGGCCTTGGCACAAAACCCAAGGTTCAAAGACATGATGTCAGTAACATATCAAAACAGATAAAAACAGGATCAGGTGCCCACTGCCCAGTAAAAAGATTACAAATATCAGCTTAACAACTGCATGTATCAATGGATTACAATTCGCATCAGCAGTTTAAAAAAAAATGAAATGGAAAGAGAAGACATACTTCTGCTTGCTTCTTCTGATCCAGTTCAAATTCCTTTTCCACTTCTAGTCGCAGGTTATTATCAAACATCTCCCTCCCGACGCCCAGGTCGATGTCCTGTCGCCATAGCACCTCGATAAGATCCATGTCCTGTACAATCCCACACGAGAAAAGTTGTTCTTTAGTGCAAGTAAACTCATGATAGATTGGAAATATTTTTTCAAACTTTAAACACACAAAATTACAGTCCACATCAGCCCTTAACCATCCCTAACCATACCAAGAGCTTGACAAGTTACGCAACTTTTTTCAAAATATCTCGATAAAAAAAGCAGAGCTCTACCCTTTCCAACAACTGAAAGTTGTTTCTTATAGCTCTAGTATTTACAGCAATTTCTAAATTTCACATTATGAATGCACACGAATGACGCATTGTGAGATGGTAGATGGAAGTTTTGACAAACTACTGCCATTCCAGAGCGCTTGTCATGGAGAAATTGGTTGAGTGCAAGAGGGTCATACTTTTTTTGCAAATGCCAATACAAATTCTTTGTGAATTGTGTCTACTTTGCATTTTCAACAATTGTGGAAATTGGTTTGGGGGATTTTTGCAGACCCAGAGAATGCCCCCAACTTAACACGTTGGCCGCTGATTTGCTGCATTAAATGACTCAATTTGGGACGTGTCAACACGTACCTCGCGGCCAACGTGTTAAGACAAATCGGAGCAAGACAAGCCAAACAAAACACCACCTGTGTCAACCAAGTAGTAACTACCTCTTTCGTTAATTCACTTCCGAAATATGATGAAAAGTCTACGTTCACGGCAGCACCCTCTACTTCCTGTTCGCCATTACTTGGTACACTGCTACCGCCTTCACCAGTCTGGCCAGCACCTGGACTCGGCACTTCCTCGTTGGACCTCTGCCCGCGTGGGAGGAGTGGCTCTGGTCCATTTACAAGCCAAGTGTTGAGATTCCTTTGTACGCCATCAAACCTCTGATAGTTGCTCAGCGAATGGAGGTCACGAAATATCGAATCTGAATAGAAGTTATCGATACTCTTGGGATGAACAACGACTCCCTGTCCAGCAGCATTCCAACGATTGCGAGAGTATATATCCGTCTGAGTGAACCCAGACAGCGATCCAAGGAAAGTTTCCTGAAGTTCTGGGTATGCCCTTTGGCGACCAAAGCCAATGTAACTATCAAGATCAGTCCTCAACAGGCTGAGGACTATTGCAATCTGCAGCAATCCGTCGGCGAAATACTCTTTGATCATGGTTTCAAGAGTCTTGAATAGTTACACGGACTTCATAAAGTCTGATGCAACAACCTTTAAATGGGTGAAACGAGTCCGGTAATCCGTTGCACTTCGACGCACAAACCAAATTAACCTCGCTTACTGCTTTGTTTCCACAGTTCTTTGTTTACGAACGTGTTAAACACGTATATATGCTCGGATTCGAAGCGCCAGATGGCGCAGTTTGGACGGCCGCACGGCAATGGCAGGCAGGGTGGCTTCGAATATACGCTACCGGTAAATAACGCCTTTGTCTCAACAACGAAACACCTACAGTGCCCTACGAGTTACAATCAAAATACGAAAACAGGGTTAGTTTCTAATTGAAATCACACGTAGGGGAACGTCGAATTAAGCTCGAAGATAACACGTCCGCATTTATTATAAAGTTCGAGAAGAACGACCATTAACGACCGCCGTCAACCCAAGAATGAATCAGCAACTTTCAACATGGCAACCACGACGCCAGTTCGCATGCGCAAGCATGACCTATATGCATAATATTAACCTCGTCTACCGTAACCCAACGGATTTGACCTGGTCTATTTATTCGGCTGCCAAATCAACCCCATTGGCCATTCGATGCATCCGGATAACAATAATGGTTACAAAAACAGGTTTTCGCCCACATGTTTTGCATTAAATATAGGCCACCATTCAGCCCTACCACGTATAGTATATACTACATGTGGCCCTACTTTGTCACCCCATAGGTGGGAAATTTTCTTTTTCTATAAATAGCCGTTATATAACCTGAATTATGCCAGTGCGCATGCGTCCAGGGCTTACATACCGAGCGAGCACTGGGCATCCAAGGGTAGCAAAGTGGGGCAAGAAACAGCAATTCCAGTATATTTCCACAAACTCCATCTAATTTTCAATTGAATTCGTACAAGAATTTAAAAAAATAATAATTCTAAGACAATCCGCAAACCTTTCGCAAATTCCTGACTAATATAAAGATCATTGCCATAAGCCTAGGCCTACTGTCATCAGAGGACCCTAGCCTATACGTCTTTCCAGCCTACCTGTCGCATAACCTACCATTATAATAAAACACGCCGTTTACAGAAAGCAATAATCAGTTTTCTCACATACCTTCAGATCAAGTGTAGTCTGTTCCATCGCGCTGTTTGCGAATACCGTGTCTCTCATCTCGATAGGTCTTCAATCGCTTGTAGCCTAAGCTGTCGTTAGTGCTGCAAGGTGGCTTTGCTGGACAACCGCTTCTGTACGTTGTCAGTCGATTCTTACCAATCAAGAATAATCACTCTGGGACAATATGTGAAACACGTTCCTGATCCTACCGAATAATTTATACCCAAACCGCCAAATGTATTACTTTAGGTGCTTGTATTCTACCACTGCCCACCGATTCGTTCACAACTTTTCACAGTATGAGATGTGACCTACTGACCTAGTTCTTAGGCTCGTTTCAGCTGAACAAATGACGTCATCGCAGTCGGTCTCGTTTTAGAAACCATAGATCCAACCAATGAGGTTAGCTCCGGTCTATTAATATCGATGGGTTAACCGCAGAATGTTTGCGGAAACAGCTTTTTATTACAAGCAAAGATATACAAAACACTAAACTCTTCAGTGCTCATCTTAATCTCGCAGTTTTGCTTATTAGGCCTAGCCGCCTAGGGCTGTAAGTGAAAACTTGTATCGTAATCTCGTTCGATCATTGGAATAAAAGATTGCATTATGATAGGGGATCCTTCGGTTCCTTTGCGTTTACCTTACAGTAGGCCTAGGCCAAGGCCTATGTCACTGAATGTAGCTGACTAGACCTAACAATAATAACAATAGGCCTATTAGTACTTGTCTTTAATGAAACGCCTGCAGATGCATTGCGCTGTAGGCCTACATGCACAAGTTCTGCAACAATCTTGGGCCTAACTAACATCAATCTTAACCAGGCCTAAATGACAGAACAGACAGCCTGCAATACACTGCGATGAGCAAAGCACGTCCACCCTGTACGGGCTCGAACTCGGGTCCGCTGATCTCCATGCCAGTGTGCTATCCAATGCGCTACCGCCCCTTCCCACCGCAGGTGATGACTGGAATTTACTGCTTTTATATTAGGCCCATAGGCCTATTTGAACCGTTTTTGTGAACAATAGCCTCAATAGGCTAAAATTTGGTCATTCGAATAATTCATTCAGTTGACTAAACCTGATTAACCAGAGGTAGCCTTGCTAGCCTAGGCGAACAGGTTTAGCATTATATAGGCCTATGCTTTTTTTATTTCGATGTAGTTGATTAGACCTGAGATTTTGCATTTCTTTCACGATGTGACTCTGTTCATAGTCCTGGGCCAGTTACAGGCCTACCTTGCTGTCCAGTTGGACTTAGGCCTATGTCAATCATTTGCCATACCGGTACTAATTTTGATTCATGAATTACATGGGTAGCCCTAGTAAGCGAGACCATATATAGGCCCTAAAGATATTCCGTTTAGAAATTTGGAGAATACGATTACGGTTCAAGTTCTTCCTGTCGCAGTAGGCCTATCCCTACGTTGCTGTGTACTGTGTAGGTCTAATTGTATTGTGCCCATTGTTTAAACTGGGAGCAATAAAAAAGTTAATTATAAAAGAATATCATTATATGCTATATGCCATAAAATTATGTAGCCTACACTTTTTAAATAATTCAAATAAAGTCATTATTAAGTAGCCATATAAAATTATATTCGTTTAATTCAATAAATAATTATAACAGACAGAACGCTGTAGGTTTATGCTACATTAGCAAAATTGACAGTATATGCACTATGGCTGCTTAAAACTTACAGTCAAGACAGTCAGTACAATATGTCATGTCTTTAAGTAACATTCTTGGGATAAAGTTTAACGAGTCTTTATAATGGGGAGGATGAAATAGTAAGCTCTGTCTCTAAAGTTAGCCTATATAATGGATCACGCTGTTACAGTATTGGGAAGAGGTTACGGAGAACATGAAGTTCGTTTCCCTGGATAGCTTTGAAAAGCACCGTGTCAGCTTCTTACGCATAACAGAACATCAGAAGATGACGTAATTTAATAGAATGATATATCTGGACTTTTAAATAAAGCCAAATTTTATAGATTAAAAAATTGTAGGCTACTGATCGAAGAGTGCAATAAATTGCTGACGACTTAGAATCGCCTGCCTGTGAAGTCATTATTGAAGCAAGAATAAATTTACCTGTTTCTAATAACTTAGGCTATAATAACCTACCTTTATGAGCGTTGAAGTAGCCTATTTTTAGTTTTAGTAACTGCATGAGCCTATTACGATATCACTCTGCATGGGCTCAGATGAGCATTTCCTGCGGGTTGAGGGGGTGGGGTCAGCACCCTAGTCATTCTAGTAAGAGTTCGCGCCACGATTTTCTTAATGATTGCCTGCTAGGAGCATGTCTGATATTCACTGGAGTGGTGTTCCAGACAGCTGATAGCAGTGTCCAAGTAAATTTTACGAGACTTAAAGTGAGCAAATAATGATTACAGGGATATAGCATTTGGCGTTTCTCGTGAAGTGCGAGTGGATATAACAACTGTGCATGGTTGCTAGCACTTAGCAATATAAGCCTATATTACTATAGGCCGCCGATGTATGTATGTATGTATGTATGTATGTATGTATGTATGTATGTATGTATGTATGTGTGTGTGTGTGTGTATGTATGTATGTATGTATGTATGTATGTATGTATGTATGTATGTATGTATGTATGTATGTATGTATGTATGTATGTATGTATGTATGTATGTATGTATGTATGTATGTATGTATGTATGTATGTATGTATGTATGTATGTATGTATGTATGTATGTATGTATGTATGTATGTATGTATGTATGTATGTATGTATGTATGTATGTATGTATGAATGCTTAAACGTCTGCGGAGAATGTCGCGCTTGATGTTGGTCCGTAAACTACATGTGCTTAACTGGTTACCAATTATTTTCATTTGGGCAAACTTTCTAACTGTTAAGTATTAATCAATAATATTACAATGGTTATAACAACACTGCATTTCTTCAACGCCAAATAAAGCGTTCATTATAATAACAGAACTTTAAAGCGTTCACTATAATAAAAATAACAGAACTTTAATTCAAGCAAGCTATAATAGCTTTTAGGCAACTATTACGACATCACTAATTTTAAAGAATGTTAACAATAGATAGCCTCTATAATAGTTCACAGCTGAATATGCAGCATCAAAATTTATACTTTAAAAAATATATTCACATAAAATATTTATAGCGTAGATCCTTTATATATCTATACTCAAATATCCAACTGCACATAATAGTTAGGCCTATATTTATATGTATGTATAGAATATTTATATTTATATAATTAAAGCCTATAGGCTAATTAATGGGATCATTCAGAATGTTTGTATACAATGTATAGGCATAAGCATGCTACTGCGATCTTCAATTATAAACGACACCATAAAAATTATAATATTCTGTATAAAAGCACCTACATGTATGTATAGTTTAGCATTGAAATCGAGTTTTGAAGCAATCTTAGAGGCTAAGTACGTTAGTCAATATTTATACATCAAAGTCGTTTAAGATTGATCATTGATCATGTATCCACAGCCAGGCCTTTCCACTATGCCTTCCACTTTGGGTCTTACACTTAGACCTTCCACTTTAGGCATACCACTTTAGGCAGTCCACTTTAGACCTTCAACTTTAGACCTTCCACTTTAGGCTAGAGGCCGAAAGATTCCGTGGAAGAGAAGGCCACACAGCACACTGGTGACACCTGTTAAAAGAATAAATATAAATAAGTTAACGAAGGCTACCGTATTCCTCTAATTGCCCTCAATGCAGCATAAACACAGATCGTCTGCTATAATTGTAGAAACCAATTATTGAATCGTTATTGTCTTGAACAATTAAGGCCCTAGCTAGGAAGGTGTTCTTGGGTGTTTGAACACCCCCCCCCCCAAATAAAAATAATAAAAAATGAAATAATGCATTTACTAGCACATGATGTAAGAACTATACAGCGTGTAATGTAAGCCCTAGGAGTATCAATATATGAATAAGCGTTTTTATTTTAGGAGATGACCATAATGACGGCAACTTACTTGTAAGCTTTCGTGTCGATGACGAGGCAATTCGAAACAACGGTTGTCTACTGAATTGGTCTGTTATCTCCTCCGTCGTTACCATCGTTACCATCGTGGTTGGTGTCGAACCCAAAGCATTATTCCCTTCATCATTCGAAACTGCCAAAGTGCTTCCGATATTGCTACCATCACCAACCATAGGCATGTCGGTTTCTACAGCGGAACCAGGGGTGGTCGACTGGAAAACTGGGAAGAGGTCACCTCCGTGTTCATCCTGTCCGCTTGGGAGATCATGGTTGGATGAAGGTAAAGCTGGATCGAATCTGGTGGATGAAGGAGCTTCGTTTGCGCTTTGAGGCAGCAAGGGTATCTCCGTTGATCTTGAGAGGTCCTGGTTAGAATCAGTCTGCGAGGTCTGAGGTGGTTGCTGTTCGGAGCTGACGTCCTCCGGTTGAAAGCTGTGGTTGGAGAATAGAACTGCAGGTTCTACTGTGTTTGATATCATGACCGTGAAGACTGCTCCAAGGTTTTCGGGGCTTGAAGGACTGGGGATATTTTCTCTCGAAGGGGAGGACATGTCGGAGTTTGTGAAGATAGGAGGATGAGAGAAAGAGGCAAAGTCGTTGGCATCACCAGAGAACATCGGAGATTCTGGTCGACTGATTCCGTCCATTCCACGGTATCTTGAAAGATCTCTTTGTGGTGGCATATCTTCGCGAACTGCTTCACGCTTCATTGACTCTGACTGCGAATTTCCACCATCTTCTGGAGCCGCAATCCCGTTGCTGTGTGGTACCTGGGAGAATCCTTGACCCCCATACGGAAAGAGGGCATCGTGGCCAAAATTTCCTTCTGTTTCCAAGTTTCTATCTCCCATGGAATTATCCATAGGAGCATGCTGACTCCATGCTGGATAACCTGTTGAGCGAAGGACACCTCCGTGCTTAGGAGTTACCGTGGTAACCAGTTGCGCTGTGGACTCAACCGTGACGTTACCGAAGTGCTGAGAGGGAAGAATTCTCGCAGAGGTATTCCTTCCTTCCAGATCATGAGAATTTATGGGTTCCTCTGGGGGAGCGTTCATATTCAATCGTTTATTGAAGCGTTTGGAAAACATAGTTTCATCATTATGGTCGGAAGGGAGAGAGAGGGAGCTTGTCTGGCCTTCACCGATGACGTTGTTCTCGTGAAATAATTCCCCGTCACCACCCTCCACTGAACTCGGGGCTCCTTCGGACGATGCCTGGAGGTAGGGCAGCAGGACTGACATCATCTCCTGGCGCAGTCCATCCTCCGCTTCGTCGTATCCGTCTTCGGGTGAAGTGGGGATGTCTGGAGATGGGTGCTGGACACCCGATTGTATGGATCGGTCCACGGCTTCCGGTCTGGGAGGCTGCGGAGGAGGACTCCTTGTTCCGCCAACGATGTGCTTGGCATTGACACCTGCAGGAAGTAAATAAAAAAAGTTCAGGATCAGGGTCCTGGAATTCGGCACGTGGACATGCATTGAATAATTAGAAGTGCAGTTTGTCTTCTACGACAAAACCGTCGCCTGAGAGTCATCTTGTCGTATGTCCATTTTTTAAAAATCGAGTTTAGACTTGATTTGTAGCAAAAATTGTTTATCTTTCTTCAGTGTTAACCGTTAGGAGATACGACACGTCGTTTTAAAGATATTCAACGAAAACTACTTGTCGTATGTCCAATTTCAGTGTTGTTTTGTCACGAGTATCTCCAATTTATTTTGCTGTATATTCAGTGCCGCATTCACGGTTTAAAAGTTTATGTCCAGAGAAAGCTCGTCGTTGATTGGACGAAGGAGATACGACATCCCACTTCGTTGTATCATTGTGTCGTATGTCCAGGGAATAAAAACGTTCTTTTATTTAAAAAAGAGTACCGGGTATCAAACTTGCGAAAATTGAAACGAACACAGTCGCAAATGATTGCGTATTGCTTTCTTTTATTATTGCATATTTTTAAAACCATTTCTCACGTCAGGATGACTTGCAATTGATTTAAATCCATTTTATACAACATTTTCCAAAATTTCACAAAAACCATTCTAAGTTTCAGTTTAATTTTAATGCAACATTCTTTAATTAATGTCGATGCTTCAATTGCACTGAATATCTTATTTTGTTGTCCAAAGTTGCGAAACTTCTACCTCGTTTTCTCGGAATTCACAAAAGTGGACAAACGCGAAGATGACTCTCAGGCGACTCTGAAATATGTTAACTATACGGGCTCAATGAAAGCCGATGTGACAACCACGGCTATGTACTAACGTGAAATTTGAATTCCAGTGCACAAGTCTGCAATGAGGATTATTACGTTGATCGTCACTTACCAAATGTTCCAGGATCCGAGAGAATGGCCAGACCCAAGGTCACCGCAAGGACACACGCGAGACTCCGGCAACTCATCATCGTCAGCATCGCTTCAACTTTCGTGTTCAAACACCTCATCATTACTTTAACGACTGGAACCCGCATCTGCAACTGAGTTGCTCTTGACAACGCAGCTCCAACATCAGTAGCAGCAATAGCAGCAATAGCATTGGAGAATATCTTCTCTGAGTGGCGGGTGACATGGAGCCAATACCACCTGTCAATCAACCACGCACCTATTGCGCAGACAACTATAATACCCTAAGGGCAAGTGTACCCTTCAACAATTGAACAAAATTTTACAGCCATTGAAACACAATGAACCGTGTGATACACGACTAAACTACCTGTGTTCTACACGTAAGCTGTGTAGCGACATGCTGTACGTTTGCGCTGATATATAGCAACATCAGTTGGTGCAATCTATTTTCAATTGCTATTTAATTGCAGCAATTTTTGTGCGTCGTAAACGCGGAATCAGTTGTCCCTTTCATCTCGTGTATAGTCAATTGCCTCAAGCATTCTATCCTCTCGAACGGTCGCTTGTTCTGTTGTCTTCATACCCGTTCGTTTGTTTGTCCGTTCGTCCGTCTGTCCTCTTCCGTCCGGCTCAATTGTTCGCATGTGTCATTCGCTTGGCTCCGCAGATGCTTAAATTAAGTAGGAGGGGCAAAACACAATGATCATTGATCACGATTAAATTCTTTAGGAAGAGCAGAAAAATACAAGTCAGAATATTTTAAGAACATGCATGGGTTGTTTTGTTGACGCTTCTAACATATGTTAATTTATTAATTTTACTCTGCAGTATTAGCCTATCATTAGTGCCTTAGCACTAAGAAATTGGTTAAAACAAAAAGGTAGTAGGCCTAGGCCTAGTTAAAAATGAGAGTCAATTTCACATTTGGGAGGCAAGAGGCAAGTGCCCCACTTACCCTTATGTGCAGGCACCCATGTGCTTGACGTTCAGAAATTTCAACCAATATTCTTTTCAACGTCTGCGACATCATTAACTTGGAACAACGTTTTCGTCCAACGTTTGTGAATTGATTGATGATTGATTGGTTGATTGATTGTATATGTAGGCCTATGCATAACAGATGTTCAAGTAAATTGGCACAAAGTAGCCTAAACTATGATCATTGATCATCACTAGAAAACATTTGGCAGATGCCTGTCATGAGTTCTGCCTTCCCACGCTCGACCCGAAAGATAAAAGTCTTTAAGTTCCAGCTTTTCAATTTAACTGTACGCACTGTAACTTATAGCCTAACCGTTCAGAAGGCAAGAAATAATGAATAGGCCATGTGGAAAATTGGAAAGTCATCTAAATGGACAAAGGGACTAAATTAATCCTTATAAGAGTCGACACCGCAGAAAAGTCATCGATAATGTTGACGTTGAAAAGTCACCAGTTATCAAAACGACAAAAGCATTTTAGATGATGTCAAAAAACACTTTTGCGGATGAAATTTCTACGAAACATGCACGGACTATTCTCCGCTTTTGACTGTGCCATGACTGTATACCTCCGCCATTCTAACGTCCTCAACTCTGCTCTGCCGCATTGCATTTGCACCTGGAGTTCGAATAGACCCAAGTCCTATACATAATCGGCAAATGCTTCTACATTCATTTACGATAGCTGAACTGGACGTGTAGGTCTCCATCAATAGAAATTCAAGCAGCGTTGTCATTTACCATAGAAAAGACGATGGGCTTGAGCTTTAAGTTGGGGATAGCTAGGTCAATGGGTCTGGATTCCCCGGAGTCTATTCAAATGAAAGAACCATTGGGAATCCAATAGAGAAACCAAAGTGCATAGCTGCTGTCAGCAAACGACATCTTCAATATAAAAAAACTGATTATAGAAGCGCAACGCTTCATGCATTCGAAGTGCGACTTGACGACTTAGGTGAATGGACCTCACAGACAACAACAACAAAAGTTGTTGGAGAAAGAATCGATGATTCGCCTCTGAGTAGAGATCTCTACGGGGCGCTATATAAATTTATGTGATCGATGATGACTTCATTCATGACGTCAGATTTCGATTTCTTGCCAAGCGTTTCTTGGTTCCATCGTTCCGCGGAACTGTTCAGCCATTTCACCTGCATCGAAACGCGGATTCGCGATTCATTCAAAGCGTCTATCGATTTAACGCAGTGAAGAGATTTCTTCACGCGTTTTCGATTCAAAGATTCTTTTAGCTGTTTGACTTTTCGATCGAAACTGACATCTTCCAAGACAATAATGAAAAACTCATCCCCTTGATTCTGCTTTCCGTACGACCTTTAAGAAACCAAACTACAGGTCTATAAATGTTTCAATCACATTGATCATTTTTCACCTCGATTTTGTGTTTATGATGACGATAATCCTGGTGGCAAACTGGCAATGACGGCAGAAATAAAAACAGAAGCAGTTGATTAGAACAGTTAGCCTACTAATGAAATATTCTAGAGTAATAAATTAATTAACTCCGTTTGGAACTTAAACAAGAAATGTAATTTTTCTTTAGAATAGTTGTATGATCGGAACGACGATAGGCCTACTGCCTATATAAAGTTGGCCATAATTATAATAAATTAATCAGAACATTTTCTTTTCTTTAAACTGGTGGATACTATTTTGTACATGGAATAATAGGCCTAATTGTATTAATATCATTAGATCATACAGTACAGAGCTATCTATCTATTCGATCTGTTGAACAGTGTATCTCTTTGTAAAGTACGTTTCAAGATCACGTTTGGAGTCGCAATGCGCAATAATTCTCTCTGATGTCTCGCTTTCACTCGCAGTCCGTATACGCTGCAGCTTCTGGTGGTGGTGGTGATCGACAGAGCGGGATGCCGTGTGGGTGCTCGTGGTGGTAGAAGGTGGTCGTGGTGGTCGTGGTGGTGCGACGGTGGTAGTGGTGGTCTTCGGCCTGTGCCATCGACGATGGGAAGCCAGGTTAGCGGGGCAGTTGAAGACCTTGTCGCAGTCGGGGCAGCGATACTCGACCCTCGCTATGCACGAACAGTTGTGCCCAGCCAGCTGGAACGCATCGGCAAAAGTCTCGCAGCACAGGCGACACGTGTAGTCGCCGATCTTGTTCTCGATCTTGACGAGCTCGGCCACGGCTTCCGGTGTCGCCTCCACGCGGGAGATGGCGGCAGAGGCATCCGCATCATCCTGTTCTTTAATGTATGCTTCCCCCGGGTCCTTGGTGGTTCTTTCCAGTCGCGCCAGGCTTTTCCAGGATGTCTTCTTACCCAAGGATGATCGCCGGACCTTCGTGGATGCTTCGAGAGTGACGTCCTCTCGCCAGTTTGAATTTTTCGAGCTGACTGGACTTGTTGGAAAAGAAAAAGTTCCATCGCTGCAGGAAAGACGGTCTAAAGTACACATGGAACTGTCTCTGAAGGTGATTCCCTCTCTGTGGTCTTCTGGAACGATTTCCGTTTTTCGATCTCTTAGACTGATGTACTGTTGATGCTGATGACCCTCAAAGCCAACTTGATATCTGCGACAGGCGTGGTCTTCGTGGTCTTCCCGTATGACATCCGATTTTCTCCGGCTTATCAAACCCACTTCCTGTTGACGGTCTTTAAGACCAACGTTCGTTCGATGGTCTCTTAGATTAAGGTCCGGTAGTAGATGGTCCTTGATGTTGCTGGTCTGCAGGCTGAACCCTCTTCTTACTTCGAGACTTGTATCTGTGACAGACGTGGGCTTGCTGGTCCTGTGACCAGGACTTTCTCGCAGATGACAAGAAGGACCAGTTGATATCTCAGACGCTGTGGAGACTCCATGTATGCGACCCCTGTCGGTAAAATGGTCGCCCTGGAGCAGAGAACGTCCGGCGGTGGATAGGACAGAACGGTCAGGATAGCTCCCGGTGGAATTGGTCAACGATAGAAACGTCTTTTCCTCCATCAATTGACGAGATCGTGGACGATCTTCTGCTGGACGATTCACCTGGTGAAGAGGAGATTTAGAAGTGGTGGAATGGTCAGACTGGACAAGAGAGTTGACACCGCTGCAGGCAAGGTCCTGTCCATCCTCTTGAAGACAAGCGGCGACGTCCTTACAACGCAGCGTGCGGTTGGAATTCCTCAGAGGATGGGATGATCTGTATGGAACCGTGAGGTCCAGAGGCTGGTCAGGAGGAGGAGGAGGACGTCGATCTCCCAACGCACAGAATAACTTTACTCCACTTGCCATCACCGAAGACAGTTCATCATCTCGTTCGGTGACCGCATCCTGGTCTCTGTCGCTGAATCCGGAGCTGAGGGGACTGTGCGTGTAGCCGGAGTCGGGAGATGATGATGTCCTTTGATCTGCAGCCGGATGACTGCAACTAATTCCTCCTTTCGATGACGTCGTCAGCTGCTGAAACTCGTCCGCCGTCTCTCTTACTGGGAGTACTTCTGAGATGTGGCACGCCGCCTCGTCGCCCGTCCAAGCGGTCATCTCTTGGTGGTCAGCCCGACGCCGCTTGACCATAAACCAAAGCGGCATGGCTGATTGGTCACTCCTTAGATATATCTGCTATCTGAGGTCGACCAAGGTCTTCGATATTGGATCCGGTTTTATCTCAGGATGCCTCCGCTAACTTGCAAGCAATTTATATTGTTTTCTGTGACATAATTATCAATTGCCTTATGTTCGTCTTCTTGCATGTGTAAGCTTACACATTTCGATAATGAATTCCGTATACAAGACAACTTTCTGGAATACAAATAACAAATAAAGTATAATAAGCCTAATAAACTAAACTATACATGAAGTAGGTAAACATGAAATAAACAGACGATATAGAGAAATAAACAGACAAAGTAAAGAAAAATATTATTGACACTTTTGAGAGGATCTTCAAGAACTCCGCCATATAGGCGTACGATGCGGGGATCCAGAAGGGCAAATACCCCCCCCCCCAAATTTCGGGCAAGTCTGGTTTTTCGGGCAAGCAGACCCGTGAAAATATGAGAAAAAATAGTATTTTTCACGACATTTCAGCCCGACGACTAAAAAAAGGTCGTCAACTTTTTGTCTGGGAAATTCCACCACGAGATTTATTTTTCGGGCAGAAGTCAAATCTTTGCGCCCTCCCCCCCACTGCTGAAATCTCCCGTACGCCTATGAACTCCGCCACTGCTTGCACTTTGGCAGCACCAGTTCAAAGCATAGAAAAGGTAGGAGGGCAACGCTAATGATTTTTGTCATCACACATGTAGTTAAACTGGAACTTCTGCTACTATAGGAGATTGAAGGCGTTACATCACGAATAGTTTGTTAGCTGCATTGCAAAGGACACCAGGTCTTATCTACAAAAGTCAGGACAGCAAACTGGCGGTAATCCACCGGGTTAATCTGATATGGACTTCGTTAGCACGGCTTCGCGACAATGCGGTCCAGGTAACCGCGTGCATTGTGTTTTTGCCATGCACATCCAACCTTGCGATGATTAAGAACAGCAGCAGCAGCAGCAGCAGCAGCAGCAGCAGCAGTACCAGTAACGCTATCTTTCATCTTCTCACGTGACATTACGTCACGTCGCAAGCTCGCTAGACACGAAAACGACATTTTGGACAGGGTGCATCATGGGAGGGAGCGGAGTGGAGAGGAGAGGGAAAGACAGAAAAGAACTAAAGGCATGAGAGGTGGGTGTATGAAACTGAAAATGGAGAACAGAGGATTAAAGGGTAAGCGCGGCAAAGCGAAAAAGAAAAACGTTGAGAAGGTCGTGATGAGACTAAAAGAAGAGATGGAGGGTTAAAAAAGAGAGACGGAGGGCTAAAGAAGAGAGGTCGTGAGACAAATACGGAGTTGAGAAAAGGTTGGGGAAAGAGTTAGGTTTTAAGGTGCACGTGTATATGAAAAGAGCAGAGCGCTACAGAGGAAAGGAGAGGTATAGGAGATTAGAGATTCAGCCGCATGCAAATTACGACTCACACGTAACTACATCAACCATTCTACAGCACAATTGGTACTGCTTGTGAATTGGTTGCCCTACATGCGGGGCTCTGCATGGTTCATTATTGGTCTGGCGTTTCTTCCCCAATAGTCCAGGAATTAAAGTGGGTGGGAACGCGTGGAAACGGCATTCTGACTGCTCCTGAAATAGTTGGCTTGCAGCGTTCACACTGCTATGCTCACTATGTATGGAACCCTGGAAACACATGCGTTCCAGTAAAACCTCTTCAGCGTTCCCACTGCTCACACATGTGGCGTTCCCACTGCTCAGTGCTCACCCAAACCATTTAAACCAGTTCCAAATACCTTATGTGACATGCACGGCTTACGAACAGCATCATATTTTATCTGCGTGTTATCGGAGGACTGCAACAATAGGCTATTGTTCTACAAAGCAAATCTCCGAGAATGTTTTAGCGCAAACAAAAAGGCACGTCTCGTCTGCAGGGAGACAAGCAGCTCATTCGTCGGCGCTATACCCCGCTGCGGTGTTTGTTTAGGAGTGGCGAAAATTGGTTGTATTACATGTTTGTTTACCTGAATTCGTACGATACGATATAATTGCATTTCTTCGCGAGGGACTGTGCTTTTTCCGAAATGACATTTGAACCGACACAATTTATTGGCGAATGTAAACGACGAATGACATCCATCGTATTTGACCTGACCCAATTATTTCTCCCTGCGGACCACTACTGTTGTGTGTGATGAGCAACCTATATTAGTCATGATGATTCAACAGAATTATACTCTGCGGACTCTTTGTTTTCCTCATTGTGTCACCTTGTATCTGTCTGTCTGTCTGTTTGTCTGACGACGACGACGACTCCTCTCTCTCTCTCTACCTCCTTGCTTCTCCTTCCCTCCTTTTCTCTCGGGCCGATGAATGGATGTATGGATGGATGACAGGATGGATGCATGGATGGATGGATGAATGAATGGATGAATGGATGGATGAATGGGTGGATGGATGAATGGACGGATGGATGAATAGATAGATGGATGGATGGATAAATGTTGGATTGATGGATGAATGAATGGATGAATGGATGGATGAATGGGTGGATGGATGAATGGACGGATGGATGGATGAATAGATAGATGGATGGATGGATAAATGGTTGGATTGATGGATGAATGGATGAATGAATGGATAGATGGATTTATGTATAGATAGTTTTTTTAGGTATAGGCTATAATTATGCGTAGTTCTGAACAGAGCGTAGCAAGCAGTAACCATGCAACTTTAAAACAGTGACATAACTATGACCTGGCAATGCCAATGGATTTAACAATACCAATGACTTATACAATGCCAATGACTTACCATGGTAATGCCAATCACTTAACAATGACCTAATAACCAAGCCAACCTTAATTAAGTATGCCGATACCTTAAGTAGGATTGCCGATGACTTAAGTGAGCCAAAGTATGCCAATTAGGCCTATATTTACCAAATTAGACGATAACTTAAATGTGTCAATGACTAAAGCATGCCAGTGACGCAAGTACATGTATACCAAAGACTTAAAATTTAATACGCCAATAACTCAATTATTCCATTTAGCCAACCTAAATAAAACGCCAACCACCATCAACATCCTCGTCTTTAATTCTCTCTTAAACCACGGCGATTAAGCGATGTCACTGCGCACGCGCACTGCTCAATCCGAGCCAACCGACACACAACAACAGCCTGTAATAATTAGCCTGTGCGTGAAACGGGCTAATCGCTCTTGTCTCCGTTATCATTGTTCTCCTCAGAACAGCACCAATAGCAGCAGCAGCAGTTATGAACCGAATCAGAGCAGGATTTATTGCGCATTTAGCGTGCCATAGATCTGTTTTCCCCATTCACCTGTATACGCCCATTTGCAGCGCCGACGAACGGGCGCGCTTAAGACAATATTGTCCGCTGGGACCGCATGCGACAGTGGCGCCCCTGCCGACGACAGACGAACAGTCGACAGGTGGCGCATACCACTTTCGTGGCGACATCTGACGCCGAAAGGTCGAGACTCGCGGAACAAAGAGATCGGATGGAGAGACAGAAAGAGAGAGGGGAGAGAGGGAGAGGGGAGAGAGAAAAAGGGGAGAGAGGGAGAGGGAACGACTGCAGAGCGTGATGGAGACGAGACGTGGAAAGAAAGAAGGGGAGAGCGGTATTAGTGTCAACTGGCGAGCAGGCAGGCTGCCACCGGTCTTTAAAGCGATGATGGGGGAAGACGGGGTAAAAGGGGTTTTATTTAAAGCAGACGGCGCTATTCGCCAACACGCACGGCAAGTCTTTGATGGCATGCGCGGCTCAAGACAACAAACAAAGGCAATTTTGAAGACTTCTGTGAACAGCAAAGGCGAACACACGTGCGGATTAAATAACCCGTTTATTTAGCGCCAGATTACACAGACGCTGTGGACGGTGTTGAGCTCTTGTTGGGGGTCGGCGACACGTTGCGGCGTCAGAGGCGGACGGTGACCGTGTAAATTCTCCCTTCCTTTACCCCATCCCACCCCACCCCACCCCACCGCCTGACAAAAAAAACTTGCGTGGAAGGCTTCTAATGGAAAAGGTATGCGAAGATGTAGAGCAAATAGGAATAGAGAAGTGGAGACATCGCTCACTCACGTGCTCGCTGGTTTGCCGGCTTACTCACTGGCTCACTCGATCGTTACTCACTCACTGGCTCAATCACTCACTCGCTTATACTCACAAAAACTAACTCATGCACACTCACGGCTCGCTGACTCGTTCGCTGACTCACTTAATCACCAGTTAAATAACTAACTAGCTTGTACTCACTAGACTATACTCAATTACTCACTCGCTAACGCATTCACTCACGCACTAACTCGCTCATTAGTCAAGTAAAAACTAACTCACTGACTCACAATCACTGGTTCACTCGTTAGTAAATTGTGGAGCGAGGGGCTGTCTACTCGGTGTCTTGGAGCCGGAAGGTTGCGGTTCGAATCCACCTCAAGCCACTGCGTAGGAAAACTATAGCCAGTCCTTCACTCGTAATTGCTCAATGCTCATGCGCTTCGGCGTGAAAACTCCTATTCAGCGTCCGCGCTGCAGTCTGGAGCGCCTCTGAGTAGCAATCTTGAAGGGGCGCTATGTAACAAGTGCTCCATACATTCGTTCACTCACTCAATCGCACTTACTCTCACCCCTCCCCCCCTCCAATTCATCTGCGTTTACTCGAAGTGTCGCGCTATCGTCGGAACCATTTTGAATGCAGTCTAGACCACATTCATCGTAAGCAAAATAATTATTACGTGCAATGTCGAAATATTTTGTACTCACACGAGTTTTGACAATCCATCGCTTAACTAGATATCCTGCAACTGTCAAAACCTTTGAAATGCCTTCGGAAAGTCCGCCACTGCTTGTACTCTGGCAGTGCATGCCAGTCCAAAACCTGGGCAAAGGAGGAGGGCGACAGCGTTTAATCTGGACGTCTCTGGGGAGGGAAAGTTCCCCCCCTAGAAATGAGAATTACACACAAAAAATCTAGAGGTCTTGTACACACGTATATTTATATACGTGACATTCCTCACCCAGAAAAGGTAAGTATGCAGCATTTCTCCTGTCCAGAAAATTCGACAGGTTTATATAAACATGTACATGCAAAGAATTAGACTGCGGTCATTTCCCCACCCCCGCCCCGATACCTAACCCCCTCTAAGCAGAGGGACTAGATTTAATACTCCACTGTTCATCGTTGAAAACACATGTAGTGTCGTTAAACAGCAACAAGTTATGGCTCCGGAAGGTATTTCTCGTTTAACTGGAAGTGTTACAATGTTCGCTCGCATCTCTGCGCGTATGCCTGGTGTCCTCCATGCATTGGCTCCCGATCATCCAGCACATTCATTATTCATTCATTCATTGTGAGAATTTTATATGGCTCCGCCTCAAGATGATATCGATTCTCAAAGGTGCTTGTAATTATGGTATCTTTTATCGTTTTACATAGTGTTATTGATAGAGTATTATATTTCCGGGAACTCTTTACCGTAACATTGGCGCGCCCTGATCTCTACGCTCGGCCATGTAGAGGTGACTTTGTGGTTCCATAAATTACATGTATATTCGCTCAGCCACTATAATTATTTTTCATATACGACGTCGGAGTCGTTCTCGATTGTGGGTCCCTTCTCTTTAGAATAATACTCTTTGCAGTAACCTTGAAGTGGCGCTGTATAAATTTCGGAGATAAATTTAGTCTGTATACATTCCGACTCTCTGTATATATGTAGGCTACACTGTGCGTTCACCCACATCAACGCATTATCAATCCTTCTAAAATCTAAACTAACACGTAAAACTTTTCGTTTCGTGATTCTCTAATCTCTATAATGTACCAATGTGACGCTCCATGGATTGCTTGCATCAGTTACTTACATGTATGCATATAGTGAATATGTCTGAAACGTGACCATGAACTTGATAAAGTATAGGGCTCAAAATGCAGTATCAAGAAAGAAAGTATGTATGCGTGTGCGTGTGTGTGTGTGTGTGTGTGTGCATGTATGCATGTACATGTATATATGCATGTAAACATGTATGTATGTATGTACGTATGCACGTATGCACGTATGCACGTATGTATGTATGTATGTATGTATGTATGTATGTATGTATGTATGTATGTATTTTTGTATGTATGTATGTATGTATGTATGTATGTATGTATGTATGTATGTATGTATGTATGTATGTATGTATGTATGTATGTATGTATGTATGTGTGTATGTATGTAAGTATGTGTGTGTATGTATGTATGTATGTATGTATGTATGTATGTATGTATGAATGTATGTATGTATGTATGTATGTATGTATGTATGTATGTATGTATGTATGTATGTAATCAATTACAGACCCATTTCCGTTCTTCCTTACTTCTCCAAGTTCTATGAAAAACTTATGTATAATCGACTCTATGGCTATGTTAAAAACTCTAACATCATTTATCCATCTCAGCATGGATTTCAACCTGGTCATTCCCCCTATATGGCCTTATTAAATATGCAGGACATGATTTCAAAGGCTATTGAAAATAATGAATACTCAGTGGGAATCTTCTTTGATCTAGCTAAAGCGTTTGATACGGTAGACCATAATATTTTGCTTAAAAAATTAGACAACTATGGAATTAGGGGGACTCAGCTCAGATGGTTTGCCAGCTATTTTGAGAGCCGTACACAAAGAGTTCTCTGTAATGGTGTCCTTTCTGAGCTAGGGTTGATCAAATATGGAGTTCCTCAAGGCTCCAACCTCGGACCACTCCTTTTCCTGCTTTATATTAATGACTTGGCCAATGTCTCTCCAACAATGTTTTTTATTCTATTTGCCGATGACACCAACGTTTTTTACTCCAATGGTTCATGGCAGACGTTGTTTCAAACTGTGAACGTTGAACTATCTAGCATAGCTGTTTGGTTCCATGCAAATAAACTCACCCTTAATTTAGATAAAACCAACTTTATTTTATTTAAATCCCACCGGAAAATAAAGCCAAATGACAATCTCTGTTTGCTTATTGATGATATTTCCATCAATCAAGTTGAATCTACAAAATTCTTAGGTGTGCATATAGATCAACATTTGACCTGGAAAGTTCATATTAATCAAATTGCAACTAAAATTGCTAAAAATATTGGTATTATTTCCCGCGTTGCTTATATCTTGCCAAAGACAATTAGAATGAATTTGTATTATACCCTTGTCTACCCCTACCTCACATATTGCAACCTTGTTTGGGCATCGACATACGAATCCAGGCTTCATAAACTTGTAATCTTACAGAAGAGGGCTGTTCGTATAATTGCGGGTATTCGTAAACGGGAACACACTGGCCCTTCCTTTAATGAACTTCATCTCCTGAAAATTGACCAGATAAAGGATCTCCAAATTAGCGAGTTCTTTTTTCGACTCGAACACGGTCTCCTTCCTTCGGTATTCCAAGGTTACCTCCCTCACGCCTCTGACATCCATTCGCATTTCACTAGGAATTCATCTGCTTTTCGCCCTGTCAAAGCTCAATCTAATACTAGGCGGTTTACTATTAAATCTTATGGCACTAAAGTATGGAACACAATACCAATTGACATTCGTCAATCGAGTAGTCTGCAGGTATTTAAAAAGAAACTTCGTGTTCTTCTACTCTCCTCCACTAATGCTACTTGAAGTGCACATGACCATGTGTAGTTAAGATTTTAGTTAAGTACTTAGTTAAGTTTGTTTCTCTATATGCTCTTGACAAAATAAGCTTTTCTGCAATCTGTCATCACCTAATTTGTTTTAGTCTCTTTCTTTTAAGCTATCTTGATTAATTTTTCTTGGGACTTTTTTACTTGGGTGACCCTTCCCAGCGGGATGTCCATCCCTTTTGGGCCCCCCTTTGTAGCCAATGCATGCATGTTTTGTACTTTTATTGTTTTCTTGTTTTCTGGTTGCAATAAAGTGAATTGTATTGTATTGTATGTATGTATGTATGTATGTATGTATGTATGTATGTGTGTATGTATGTATGTATGTATGTATGTATGTATGTATGAATGTATGTATGTATGTATGTATGTATGTATGTATGTATGTATGTATGTATGTATGTATGTATGTATGTTTGTATGTATGTATGTATGTTTGTACGTACGTACAGGTATACACGTGTGCTATATGCTTCATACATGTATGTATGTATGTATCTATGTGTGTACGTGCACCTGTTATAGCGCCCCTTCAAGAAACCTGCTCAGAGGCGCACCCGACTACTACGCGGACACTTAATCGGAGTTTCACACCAAACAAAACGCATGAGCAATTGCGAGTGAAGGACTTGACCAAGGTCCCTACGCGGCGGCACTTAAGATAGATTCAAACCCGCAATCTTCGGCCCCCCCCCCACATGACATTGTATACGTACATGTGCATGTATGTGCATGCATGTATGTATAGGTATACGACGTGTGCTTCATTGCTTACCTATAGTTCCATCGAGATGTCGCTGTCCAGTGAAATGCCGTCTCTCTATCGTCGCGATTTTGTTCTTGAAGGAATGAGCTGCTGAGACAGAGGCATCATGAGGCAGCAGCAGCAGCAGCAGCAGCGGCGATGGCAGTCAAGCTGCAGCGACAGGTAGGCGATGAGGAAAGTCACCGCATCCTCCTCCACCGCCATCCCCGTCGCCATCCTCATCAGCCGTTGTCGTTCTTCAACCTCAGCAGCCGTCAACAAAGCCCCGACCAATGGATGGATGGAGGGCGGTGGCGCGTCTGACTGGCGCCGTCCATCCGCCGGGTGGGGGGTGTAGAGTGGGATGGAAACGGGGCGGAGGGAAGAGAGACCATTGTGGTTGGGGAGACAAAGGAGGCAGGAATGAGGCTCATCGGGGAGGAGGAGGATGGGGAGGATGGGGAGGATGGGGAGGATGGAGGAGGAAGGGGAGGATGGGGAATATGGGGAGGAGGAGGTGTACGCCATCGGGAAAGCGAGTGTTGAGTGGATCGGAGGAATGAATGGGGGAAAGGGCAAATAAAGGGACTGATGAAGAAAGAGGGTAAATACTAGTGGATTGGGGTGAAATGGGAGAAGCAGGTGGCATGCATGGGGGAGGATGTAGATGGGTGAAAAAAGGTAGTTTCTGTTTGCGACATTGTGTGAAACGAAATTGATGATCGAACCCCTCCAATTATTTCCATGCTTAATTGGAACTGGCACCACCCGTGAACAGCAGTACTTAGTCGAGTTAAATGAGCCAGTAATTGAAGCGATACAGAAATGAAAAATTCAGATGTGAAATGAAATGACGAATGAACTTGGTTTGAAGTGAGGCAAAAAGGAGGAATTGCGAAACGATAAATTCTTGTGGATAAGCAAACTATGAATGAAATCTGTTATAAGATAATTGGGAAAATAATGAATATGTGAGTACAATCAAATGAGGAAACATGGCGGATGATAATGAGAAAAAGGGAGTTGACAGTTTGCCGACCAAAAGTGTGGGACTCGGTGGTGTAGTGGTGGCGTCGTTGCCTTGAAGCCGGAAGGTTCGAGGTTCGAATCCACCTAGCCCCGTAAAGACCTTGGGCAAGTCCTTCACTCACAATTCTCAGCGCTTTGGCGTGA
The DNA here is from genome assembly GCA_945859605.1 of Lumbricus rubellus. Taxonomy (NCBI): domain Eukaryota; kingdom Metazoa; phylum Annelida; class Clitellata; order Crassiclitellata; family Lumbricidae; genus Lumbricus; species Lumbricus rubellus. The sequence goes on from OX243825.1 coordinate 20,912,822, forward strand.
AACTCCGATGCAGTGTCCGTTCTGCATTCGTGAGCGCCTCTGAGTAGGCGTGGTTGGGCGCGGTGGTGTAGTGGTGGCGTCGTTGCCTTGGAGCCGGAAGGTTCGAGGTTCGAATCCACCTCGCCGCGTAAGAACCTTGCAAGTCCTTCACTCACAATTGCTCAGCGCTTCGGCGTGAAACTCCGATGCATTGTCCGCTCTGCATTCGGGAGCGCCTCTGAGTAGTGAGCTTGAAGTGGCGCTATAACAAGTGCACATACAAACAAACAAATGGAATGCATGTAAAATAAAACACCCTCAGTTTGTATAGGATTAAGCCGCTTAAACGAGTGATAGGAGACTGAATGAAAGGAGAGAGCGCATTTAAGATGGATGAAATCATTGGATGAAAAGGACAAAGCGTTATTAGATAATAGTGGATATTTGACAAGTTATAAATAATTTTTATTGAAACACGCTGAAGCTATAAAATTATGCCAATAAATAGTATTAAATACTATTAGGACAAAAGATCAGACACAAGCTCACAACACACTTTCCCTGCGGTGACAGTGCATCATGGTGATTGATGACGCATTATTTGACTTCGTATACGCATGGCTGAATCGCAGAGGTGACAACGAAAATCTAGGAAACAAACGACAATATCCATCTATACATATGCAATGTTATCCACATATGTACATATATATATATGCTCGATATCCACGTGTCATTTATATATATATATATATGCTCGATATCCACGTGTCATTTATATATATATATATATATATATATAATAACTGAGTTCTGACAAAGGACGAAATATTGGATGTGCAGTCAACCGTAACGTATACCTTGACAAGTGATGCAGATGCTTCTGATTCTAGGCTTGTTATCATCATCATCATCAGCAGCAGCAGCAGCATCTGCCGCATCAATAGCAGTATGCAGCATGGGCGGAGATTTAGAGGGGAACAGGTGGGACGGTCCCCCAAAAGCTTTTAGTTGGGACCGAGATGCTCACATACCCACAATATTTCATAAACATTTCATTAATATCATTAAATTTGAAAAAAGCTTGAAAACCTAAGGTTATAGTGTGCAAATCCAAAACATTATAAACAATTGGGAGGCGACACTCTGAAGTCTTGAAGTCTTAAAGCATGACTATCAGCATTGAATTTTTTATTTAATCTTCAACCATGAGATGACAGCTTAAAATGTTACCATTACAGTGTGTAAATTAAAAAAACTAAACAATTGGGATACACTATTGAAATCTTAAACCATTATCAGCACTGAAATTATGAAGAATTTCACCTAAATGACAGCCTAAATTCTACCGCAGCGGTGTGGAAATTTAAAAAAATTAAACAATATTATTGGGGGAGACACTATTGAAGTCTTAAACCAATATCAGCACTGAAATGATGAACAATTTCACTTAAATGACAGCCTAAATTCTACCATAGCGCCGATAGCGGTGTAAAAAATCTTTAAAATTAGACGATGTGGAGGGAACACACCCCCCCCCCACTCTCTCTCTCTCTCTCTCTCATGCTCGGCTGTCATTTTAGCAAAATTGTTCATCATTTCAGTGCTAATGAAATGTCCACGCAAATAGGTTATTAAATGACTTGCTTCGATAACTGATCCTAACTTCACATCATCTTATTGAAGGTGAGATGCAGAGTCGTCTTTCTCTTCGAAAGGCGCTATATAAAGTTCTAGGTGACAATTACAGGCATGCGCGGTGAGGGAGGCGGCGACATTGCAATAAAATGCCGAAGTCGAAGGTGGGTGGGGTAAAAACGAGAAAGACATTATTGTCCACTTGAGCATTTGACATCATGATCCCCGGTCAGTTTTATCGGAGAAAGACAATTGAGATAATTGTGAAGCACGTCACTGGTAACTGGACACCACCGATGTATTGTTATATCTGGTCTTCCAATTCTCATTATGGTATTCGTTCCGTCTCGATGTGATCGTGTGTCCTGACTTTAAACGCTCGCATATTCATCTGTTCGAGTTGGACACCTATTATATTGTGGCTGAAGGATGCCGAGGGGCCAGAGGCAAATGCCATCCATGAGTCCTGCGACTTTTATAAAGGGTATACCTATATCGACCAGTGTTATTTATATTAACTGAAACTGTAACTGAAATAGCAGAATAACTGAAAAATCATTGTGAGTTAACTCCAACTGAAACTGAAACTGAAAAATGTTGAATAACTGAAACTGTAATAGAAACTGAAAAACAATAACTGTATAACTGAAGAATCAAAAGGAGTTAACTTGAAAATAAAACAAGAGCTTTTTTCTTACTTACTTATTGAACGGAAATTCTAATCTACTACACGTTAAGTTCTCTATGTTCATTTCACTTCCGGTTCCTGTTTCTTTCCTATTCCTTTCCTGCTCAGGCTTCGGCGGTAAACTGGTAGACAATCTTCGACTAGAACCATGTTTAAGCCAAGTAGCGGAAGAAAATTAGAAAGCGGCGTTTGGGAACATTTTGTTTTTGAAGCGGCATTAGAATATAGGAGCTGGGTTTATGAAAAAGTCTAATGGTTTTCTTGCTTAAATAGAAGCTGAATTGACAATTTTCATCATGTGTCTCAACATGCATCCAGCTTCTATTTCAGATAGAAAAAAAACTTGATCCATCTTCCATTTCTTAAGCGGTTTTTCATCAATCCAGCTTCTATTTCACCTGTAAAAAGCTTCATCCAGCTTCCATTTCTCAAGCGTTTTCTCATTAATCCGGCTTCTATTTCTGTGGACGAGTTGTCGGTGGACCAGTTGTCCGTGGACAAGTTGTCGTTGGACGAGTTGTCGGTGAACCAGTTGTCGTGGAACCCAGCTGCTCGCTACTGCACTGACTGATGCCTGCCACCGCTGCTGTCAAAGAAGCAACCATCTTCAACGGTGACCTAGATAATGGACTGTCCTTCTGGGTGGATCGACAGAGCTCCTATCCATCTCTGGCCCTGATTGCAGAAGACTTCGTATCCGCGCCTGCTTCACAAGCATACGTTGAGCGCGTCTTCTCAGCTTGTTGGGACTTGTGTGCAAGAAAGCGAAACAGATTAAGTGTAAACCTGGAACGTCGTGTGTTCCTTAAAGTCAACCGACAATATTTAAAATCTGATTGATCTCCTATTCAACTTTCTGGGAGCTTTGCGCAATATGTGTGACTGCGATCAGTGTTTTAGTAGTTGTGACGTTTGAAAATACATGTACTAACTGTAACTGAAACTGTAACTGAAAAATAAAAAATAACTGTAACTGAAACTGAAAAATCTCATCGTAGTTAACTGTAACTGAAACTGTAACTGGAAAAAAATAAAATAGATAACTGTAACTGAAACTGTAACTGAATAACCATAACTGAAATAACACTGATATCGACAAAAGTTAATGACTTATGCATGCCTCTTCAAATATAATACTGCAGAGAATTTATTGTAGCTGAGGGCAGCCAGGAGGAGGCAGGGGCAATTGACCCAGGGGCCCGGCAATTTTAGAGGCCCGACTTGGTAGTTATATACAGAGAAAAGTTTATGATTTAACACTTTGACCGCCTACACGCCATGTTAAATGACTGGCGGTCAACGTGTTAAGCCTTTTTAAATATACGTGTAGTATGTATACTGTAGGACGCGGTGGTGTGGCGGTAAGTTTGTCGCTTTGTGACAGAAGGGTCGCAGGTTCGAATCTACCTCAAGCCAGTATAGGCCTACGTAACGACCTTGGACCGCAACCTTCCAACTCCAGAGCACCGAACATACAACAACGCCACTGTGCCCCACAAAATTACCCTTATCCTGCGCTGCGTTTTCAAGCTCTTGCATGCCAACAAATTTAACCGCAACCATTGTGTTTTGCTGCATGTTTACCTCCTGTAAAAATATCTTGGGGCGCCTATATGGTATAGGCCTACACAGAATGCCATAGATCTTAATACATGTAATTGCCCATGCATGTACAACATAAAGTGACTCATTTATCCAGACAATAACATGGCCACTTATTGTTTCTTAATCGTGTCTGCGTTTGCGCTCTCACGACCGAGCTAATTTGCCAGGCAATGTGTCAACACGGATATACATGTAGCATCAATCTGCTGCGAGAAATATATCCATCGCTTAGCGAACGAAACACGAAGAAATTACTGCATGTAATATAGTCTTAGTGAGCGTGTCATGACGTCTTTATAGGAAGAGGCAATAATAGACACAACATCGTGATGTACCGTTATATATAATTATACACAAATATACAGGGTGGGCCATAAAAAGTAACCCCCTAAGGTTTTTTGCCAATATCTTGGCCAGAAGTAGGAATTTCGAATTGAAATTTTACAGTCTTACAGGCAATTCATACACATGATGGTTAGATTTCAAAAAATATTTCAAAGACAACGAAAGTTATAACACTTTTAGTGAGGCCACCCACCGTTTTTTGACGATTCAAAAACAAACGCAAAAAATTAGGTTTTTTGCCAATATCATGGCCAGAAGTAAGAATTTCAAAATGAAATTTTACATGCTTAAAGACAATTCATATTTACACATGAAGGCCAGATTTCATCGACATAATTCAAACACAACACATGTTATGCCACTTTTAGTAAGGCCATCCCCTCCCCGTTTCTTGACGATTCAAAAACGAAACGCAATGAAAAGCAGCAAAAACACAATTCTATTAAGTCTCATCTCAAATAACTGTTGTCAAATGAACTTGATAGTGCTTCACAACTTGTGTTCAATGTGCCCGTCACCAGTGCCAAAACTTCTTTTGAGTCTCTTTGCAAAGTTCTTGATGGACCTGTTGATTAATCTGACAGATTCCTTATTTACCAATTTGATTGTCATCTTGTTAAGTGACTTCTCAGTGACGTGCAGCTACTCTGGTATCCTGTGTCTTTTTTAAATAGTAACAATAATGATCATCTGGCAATATCAAGGCTATTTGATAACAATTACTTGAGATGAGACTTAATAAAATCGTATTTTTGCTACTTTTTCGCTGTGTGAAGTTTTGAATCGTCAAAAAACGGTGGGTGGCCTCACTAAAAGTGATCTAACTTTTGTTCTGTTTGAAATATTTTGATTCAATCCGGCGATCTTCTGTAGATATAAATTGTCTTTAAGCCTGTAAAATTTCATTTCAATATTCTTACTTTTGATCAAGATATAGGCCAGAATAATTGAAATCGTTTTTTGTTACTTTTTGTTGCGTCGCGTTTTTGAATCGTCAAAAACCGGTGGGTGGCCTCACTAAAAGTGGTATAACTTTTGTTGTGTTTTAAATATTTTGTTGCAATTTTACCATTGTACGTAAATATGAATCACCTTTAAGACTGCAAAGTTTCAGTTAAAAGTTCTTATGTTTGGCCAAGATATGGGCTAAAAACTGTAGGGGGTTACTTTTTTAAAGGCACACCCTGTATATATATATGGGTATGGGTGTGTTTGACTCATATATATATATATATATATATATATATATATATATATATATATATATATATTAAACACCCATGGCATACTCTGAGTCTTGTGTTTATATCTACAGCCGGATATCGTCTGCCATGCAATCACGTGACCATCGATTAAGACGATATTTTGTGGTGGCATGTCTACGAATACGATTAGCATGGAAGAGACGCCAATGCAGTGACACCATGCACTGTGATGCTGATGTGTCTGCGCGTGCGCGTGCGTACATGTGTGCACGTCAGCTGTGCACTTCCGACAAAAGACAATCTCATATCTACTGTACATGTATACCCACGCATACATACACATGCTTGCAATATAACATGGCTGGCATCCATAATGCTAATAAATGTTTACATGTTCACTGTACAAACATATATATAGACTTCTATTATACATATATATCATTATATAATATATATATATATATGCTTGCCTCAACATATAGTGAATCTTTCAAGTATACAACTATATATATATATATTATATATACATGTTGGGGTGCGTGTGTCATGGAGGGATATACTATCACCCACACCCAGACCTACCTCCAACCAACACACACACACAAACATATATATATATATATATATATATATATCTTCCCCATATAAATTTGCTTTATCTAACAGAGCTATATATATATATATATATATATATATATCTTACATATATTTATATTCCATATATATATATGTATATATATTACATTATATATAGACTATATATATATACACGGAACTTGAAGCGACGACAGAGGTGACTGTTTTCCGTCATGTCGACGGAAGAAGACCTGCTGCTGTGCGTGCTCTCCTTCCACAGTTGTTCTTTTCCACTGCAGCCCCACTCCCCTCACCCGTGCAATACAGGGGGCATGTATGTCTTTGTTGTCATGCATGGTGGTGGCGGAAAAGAAGCTGTGTATAGAGGAGGAGGAGGAGGAGGAGGAGGAGGAGGAGGAGGAGGAGGAGGAGGAGGAGGAGGAGGAGGAGGATAAGGAGGAGAAGGAGGAGAAGGAGGAGAAGGAGGAGAAGGAGAAGAAGGAGGAGGAGGAGGAGAGTAGGCTGGTGAGGAGGGGGAGGATGGTATAGGAGAATCGTGACACTTGTGGAGGTGCCGCCGGAAACGGTCACCCTGCGCCCCCACCCCCAACCAACCACACCCCCTTCTCAGGAGCAATCCGCGGCTTTAATTCCGACAAAACGATCAACTCTGCATATATATATATATGGGTATATATATATATATATATATACACCCATGGGCGTCCGCAGCGGGGCTGGATTTTTCGCATAGTTGCACATAAATTTAGATTATTTGGTTGTGATTGTTACAACGCGATTTTCAATGTGATTATCGATTCGTTCTACAAGTTGAACCTTTATATCTTTCTTTGGGCGCATGACTTATAGGTAGGCTATAGGATTCTCTCGTGGTAATATGGAAATTCAAACTGTCACCCATTAAATTTAGACCATGAGACAATTATTTAAAAGTTTGCGCCCCCCTAGAAAAATTCCTGCGGACGCCCATGTATACACCCATAAATATATATATATATATATATATATATTGAGATCTATAGAGTTACAGACCTGTATACAGTGTATAGTATATACCACATGCATTATACTCGTATAGGTTCAATAGCTAATATGCCGGTGAAACATACACGCACACACACACACACACACACACAAACACACCAAGTGCACACACACACACACAGACGCACGTGAGCAGTTGACCTTATATGCTCAGAGTCTCAGACACTTGTCTAACGTATCATCACAAAACGTCTTCCATGCTGGCTATATTTTATTTAGACAATCGTCCTCTGTTCAGCTTTCTTGCATAGACCATGATAATATACAACGAAAGCTGACAACCATAAATCTGCTTTGTGTAAGTGGCACTAAGATTTCTCTATTTATGTAGCTCATTTTTTTATCCAAACAAATCAGCAGCTTATCTTTTTACATCAGTCAACAGCATCATCACTAGATGACGTAATCTTATCCATCTAATAAAATTTAGACACAGCGGCCACGTACAAGTTATGGCTTGTTTTAAAATTTATACCGTAATCATCCCTGTATATTATAATATGCAAAATGTAATAACCCCGGTACGCGTTTTTTAAAAGGCTACTTACATAGTTAAAGGCTACTTACACTTAAAGACTACTTACATACTTAAAGGTTACTTACATACTTAAAGGCTACTTACATACATACTTAAAGGCTACTTACATACATACTTAAAGGCTACTTACATACTTAAAGGCTACTTACATACATAATTAAAGTCTACATACATACTTAAAGGCTACTTAAATACTTAAAGGCTACTTACATACTTAAAGACTACTTACATACTTACTTTCATCATCCAAAATCAAAATCCTCTTTTGTCCCCCATTTCCCAATCCACTCCACTTCCATATCCTCCTCCATCATCCATCCGTCCATCCCCTTCCCATTCTGCGTATCATCTTTCCATCTTCATTGTTCGCGAAAGACAATGCAGTTGCCATACCGCGCGACAGGTGTCACCAACTGCTTAGCCCCTGGAAACCATCATCAACATTGCTCGTCCATCCTTCCGCTGACCCCCCCCCCCATCCCCTGTACGGGCACCTGCCTCCCCGACCCCTCCCTCCCCATCCCAAGAAGCACTCGTGCGGCGGTCAATCTGCGTGATTAAATTCGTCTAATAATAGTGGAGAATAATTATATTATTGGGAAGAATCCGTTCTAATAAATTGCTAATCCGCGCCGATGTTGAGTGGCGGATGGCTCAATGGACAGGATGGCTCCGTGTAGATGGATGGCTCAAGCATGGAAAGCTTTCGTCTTTCTCTAGCATCAGACGCGACTGCTGCTGCTGCTGCTGCTGATGCTGCTGCTGCTGCTGCTGCTGCTGCTGCTGCTGGTGATGAGTCAGGATTATGACAATGCAACATGCAAACAGAACTTAATGGACAACCACCCAGCCTCTGTAGCCTTTCACCTCCTTCCCACCCCACCCCGTATCAGCCCTCCCTGGACCCCTCCCGTATCAACCATCACCGCCCACCCTCATCCCTACCCGGACCCCTCCCTTATCAGCCCTCACCGCCAGCCCTCCCTTATCAACCCTCCCTGGATTCCCTCCCATTGTGGCCCTCGCCCGCCTACCCCCATCACCCCCGACGGCATCACCCTTGAGGCATGATGCTAATTAAATAGTACGGTCGTAGCCAGCAGACCGTGGATCCAGTGCGCATGCTCGACAGCAGCAGCAGCAGCAGCGGCCACGCTATGATTAATCTTCATTTAGATCTTAACCGGTTTTAACTGGATGAAAGATGCATACGATCAGACATGATGGATTTCTGCTCACACTATCATGGATGCAATGCAAACTGTTTATGGCAATCATAGCGTTTTTATATAGCGCGTCTTCACGATTTATAATTATAATCTGAGTCGCTCCTCAGGTACGAAATAGGAACAGTTCTTTGTGGGATGCTTCATCCATTCATCCATTCATTCATCCATTCATTCATCCATTCATTCATCCATTCATTCATCCATTCATTCATTCATTCATTCATTCATCCATCCATTCTTTCATTCATTCATTCACTCATTCATTCATTCACTCATTCATTCATTCATGCATCCATCCATTCATGCATCCATCTATTCATCCATCCATCCATCCAAGACCATAGCCATGATTTTGGAAATTGGGATGTTACGGCATACCAAGAAATTATGGAAAGGACCGAGTAGCCTAAACCATGTCGTGTTGAAATGAATTATAGACCTAATCATCCAAGTAGGCCTATATGCCTAATACATGTGTCTAAAAAGTATAGCCTAAGCCCCCACGCGTGTGAATGCATGTGGGCCTACTTTCAGTTGCAAACAATGATCTTCTTCAGCAATGAACGCAAAAACTCAACATGCACACGCATAAAAAATTATACACGACTATACGTCTACGCTTCACAGACAACGAGAATTTTTTCGCAAATTTTCCAATCTTTTCTAGTTAGGGGTAAAAAATTAAACTAATGAATTCTAAAGACGCGGCGGCTAAGACAGTAGTCATCCGGCTTGCGTTGCGTCGACGTCGTCGGCGACGTACGATGCGGTGCAACGGCGACCGTCTTAATCGTCCGAGTCGTCTGCTAATTCCGGCGCGCTTTTACGACCGCTCTAATAATCGTTTGGCGCCAGTTGGCCAGACGACGCTACGTCTGATCGCGATGCATTCGGCCGACGACCGCCGTTCAGCCATTTGCCACTATCATAATTACGCCCGACTCATTTATAATCCCCAAGGAAATGCTTCAAAACGGGCGACGACCAGGCAGAGGTCAGAGACATGATTATTTTCCCCCACCCTCACCACCTCTCCCCAGCTTTTACCCCCCCCCCCACTCTTCCTCGACTAGGGTATACCCCCTCCCCAAATCGCATCTTTCGCTACTTCCGCTCGCTCTGTCGTCTTTCGGTCTGAATAAATTCCGATCTGCTCGGATTAATTAATTAGCTAATGAGAATCTTATACCGTAGTAGTTCGCATATAAACGTAAACGATGTTTATATACGATAATAACAGCGGTGGCCCGTGTATAGGTGGAGTTTCCCCTCCCACCCTACCCGTGTAGGTGGATCGGTTGTTTCTTTGGAGCATTGATTAATGAATTGAAAGACTATCTAATTGCCATTATATCGTTTCAACTGACGATGTCGCCATCTTGGTTTCTTAATCGCGTTGGCAGCTGCGTTTATAGCGATAATAGTCCATGTCCAATTCTAACGTTCTGAGCACCGTTTTATGACTACAGTTATGAGCAGATAATATAATTATGACTCGAGCCCCATGATTGTTTTCGATTATTACAGGCATTATTATGTCGCATTTAACCAGGTAATTCATCTGTTCGACATTATATATATATATATATAATTATATATATAATTATATATATATATATATATTGTAAGCCCTATGTATGTATGCGCGGTGCGCACGCACCTATAGTAAGCTTAGGCCTACAAATGTATGATAGCCTTAACGATGTTTTGCAAGGTTGAAAGAAAGGGAAGACTCGGAAGAGCGTAGGTTATAATTATCTATAGGCCTATACAGAAAGATAAAAAGTAAAAAATATATTGTGTTTACAAAAGTTAAAAGGACCGTTTAATGCTTTTCACAATCAAGCCATATTGCTGTGTAGGCACCATATACTTTTGCATAGGTATATAGACTACTTGATTAACACACATCACACACGCACACACACGCGCGCACACGGAGACAAACAACAGCACATGGATCCATAACACCGACCCAAGCGCACACATGCACGCGTAGCAAAGTACATGTATAGCCTACTCAGCCCTACTGTAATATACATTATAGTATATAATTCGGATTTCCATGGGCATTTGATTAGGTTTTTAATTTTATGAGGTTATAATGATTGGCGTCAGTAGAAATTCACGGCAACAAATCTCTAAAAGTCACGGCAGGATTTTGCAGAATGATTGAACATCACCACAGATAAAATTCTCGGCATTAAATCACGACTTTATTTTTACTAAGATCCAAACAAACAACGCCGCAGATAACAAAGAAATGCTGCTGTCGCATTGTAGGCCTACAATGCCTCAAAAATGTCCATCATATCACCTTTGTAGGCTATTTACTAAGATAAACAATATCACATCAATAATATAAAGATCCCAAAGCTGTCGGGCTGTCGTCTTGTAATTTGTTACGTTCAGAAACATAACCTAGGCTACATGTAGTCCTAAGCAGTGGCGGAGACCTGGCCGGAGAATTGGTGGGGACGAAGGAGTGGCGGAAGGAAAGAAATTTTTTTATTTTCATGATTTTGCCGAAAATTTTCTATTTTCGCCGCCAAGAAGTTGATACCTTTTTTTTAGTCCTCACGCTCAATTATTGGAGGGGGGACGAATGCATGGGCCGTCCCCCCAACCCCTACATTGGGGGACAGTCCCTCTGTCCCCCTCTAGGTCTCCGCCCATGGGCCTAAGCCTGAGTTCCGAAAGTGGTGTTGCATTAGTTTTAAAAAAATTGTCAAACAAAATCACGGCGATTCACGGCGTGTGGGGAAAAATTCTAATGGCGGAATTAACATACTTCGTGACTTCGCTATATTTAATAGGCCAATCTTCTGATCCCATTGGCAAGGCCGTACCCAGGATATGTTATTTGGGGAGAAGTGTTTAATCCACCGAGAGCAAGTAGCCTACACAAGCAACCGAATGCGCGTCGTGAGGCTCGTGAGTTGCTTTCATGTAGCGTGTTCTGTGATGCCCCTCTCCCTAAATTCAGGGCCAGCTGAGCCTCCGTCAAAGCATGACGTATGGCCTACGTAGGCTACATTTGTAGGCATACACCTCTCTTTCTCTACCCCAACTCACTGAGCCATATTGATTAGGCTAGCACACACCATCACCTTCCTCAGGCTCCTCCTCAGCTTTTCATTCCCAGCTGCGACACCTTTCCAAGAACTCTTAGGGCCTACCCTGTATCATCTGATCATCCAGCTCCCAATTCTCAACCCAGACGTCACCCATCATTGCAGCATTAAGGATAAAATTAATAGTATGGGAGATATACAAACCCTTGGAAGACCAATAAGAAGGGAATTACAGATAAAGAATAGCAGTCAAGCAGAGGGAAGGTATCCCACTGCTACTATTTAATTGATTCCAAAAATATTCCCATTTTCATCTGTTTCCTGATCTATTATCATTTTTTATCATATTATAACAAAGAATTTTTTCCTTGGTAAATAGGCCCCAGTAGCGGGATCACTCCCTTCGGGTAGCCTATTGCTCCATACATTTCACATAAATGATTGTACACTAAGCTTCGTAATTGTTAGGCTAACTGTAATTAATCACTTTGTGTACTATTATGAATGCATAATAATAATAATAATAATAATTATTATTATTATTGTCTGTTTTATATTCTTGGGATCAATAAACAAGTTCAAGTTCAAGTTAGATGTTTCAAAATAGGCTACAATACAGTAACGACTGAAGATTCTTTCACCATAGGCCTAAGTGAAATGATCTTGATAACGATCTGATTGGGGCATCGCTAAATCCGCTGTGGCCCAAATGGCGCCATCTATTGAATGACCAGGAATCGAGATGTATAAAGATTGCAGCTTACTTACTGACTTACTAACTTATTTCGCTCAACGCTCAATGCGCGTTGTAGAGAACCAGTCTCCGTGTGGACGATATGAGAGTGTTTACGGGCGGCATCGTTATCTGGAATATTGTTTTTGGCATTGTTCTGTACAAATATTGATTTTGGCGATTTTATGTGTAGGATTCACGTCTGGTGAAACTCTCTTAAGAGTGAGTTAAGTTCTGTAGATTTATTTATGGCTATGGTCTAAGTTACAGAATATAAGAGATTTTGCTGGTCTTTAACTATTGATTTACAGTGTCAAGCGGCTATGAGCATAGGGAAAAGGTTCCATTAGAATGTAAATGGGTTGGAAAGCGGATATCAATGGATGCTAAATCAAGGCATGTTGAAAGACTAGAGTTGGTTCTTCATAGCACCCGAAAACTCATAAATGCACAGCATAATTCTGTACTCCATTATAGCCAAGAAAGTTCCGAACAACCAAAACAAATGTTTCCCATGTTCATATCCCATGAGACCATTAAATCACAAAAAAATCTGTCTCTTCTTATCGTCCTTATCCTCAGCTCCTCTTCTCCTTGAAGGCTATTATTAGCAGATACTGAATAAAATCTTAAAACACGAAAAATGTAATACACTACATAGCTACTAATTCAATTTCCAACAGCTTCGCCCCATTCTTTTCGACATTCCTTTCTCTGATGTGATGGACTACCACAGCACTCGTCTCCTTCACTGGGTTCAGACTATTCAAGCCAATACCTTAGTCTGAGATGCCACTGGTCAGCAAACATTTTGCTACCAGGATTTTAACATCTGCTCCCTACCATATAATTTAGCATGCCGATTCCAAACCCAAAAGGTTTCTAGGCAAAAATTATTTATAAGTTTATAGCGACTGATTTGATAATTTCAGGTATTTAAACGAAAAAGAAGTAAGACTGCCGTTTCGAATAAAGACGCCAATGACGGAACCAATTCCGCAGCTACTTTTGCCAGCACCATTCCCACACGAAATCGCCGACACTTATGAAGTTTCCACCTCTGCTATGGACGTGTCTGAAAGCTCTTGTACATCCTTGTCACATGTCATCGAGAATGCCAATGGATTTGAAAGTGTCTCGACTGAACTGTGTAAACCCGCAAAAAGCAAGCGTTCACGACACTGTGAGATGTGCAATCACAGCTTTGCAACCGTGCGCAACTTAGCGCGGCACATGTACCAGAAGCACGGACTTAAAGATCAGCGAGACACAAGAAATCACTCGAGGCCCATTTTATGCAGCACATGCGGAGTCAAGTCGGCGAGCATAAAGGAGTACATCGAGCATTTGAACGTACAGCACCGTAACAGTCTTACGATTCAGACGCAGTGCTTTGATAGCGTGCACGACTTTAACGTCTGGAAGAGCGAAATCAGCCGGAAGAGTCGGGCGGACTTTGTAACGCACCGAGGAAAAGTGAAGAATCGGGGCGCGTTTGTCATCGAACGATTCTACTGCAGCCGATCGAAATTTCCGAAACAGCAGAACGCAGGTACCCGAAAACGTAGCGTCAAGTCCCAAGGCAGCCGGAAAATAGGAAGCACCTGCCCAGCCTTCATCTTTGCGAGAGTTTCCAGTGAGACGGGCGAGGTCTCAGTGGAATGTTGTCTGCAGCACCACGGCCATGACAGCGACGCGCGTCACCTCCAGCTTTCCACCGAACTTCGGAACTCTGTTGCGGAGAAACTGAGCACCGGTGTTCCGATCGGGAAGATTATCAAAGATGCCAAGGGAGAGTTTGAGTCGGGTTTGGCACGCGATTTTCTGTTGTCGCGGCGGGATGTGCACAATATCAAGAGACAGTTGGTGAATGCGAAGGGACGGGAGGATGATACGAAACAGGAAAGTGGACGTCTAGTTCTTGAAACGTCGCCGTCGGAAAATATCAATCCGGACGCTTGCACAGTTAGGGCGTCTATTTATGAAAATGCCAAGTTCATCTTCGACTTTGTTAATGACAATTCTGATTCTCCAGCGGTTGATTATGTTCACAATAGTTTGAGAAGAATTGTTGCTGTTTTAAAGAGCCATGGTCAAGCTGGGCATGATTTGGGATACCTCAAGACAGATTAAAGACAAAACTGGATGTTTAGTGAAATTAATGGCTTAAAAAAGTATACTAGCCAGAGAAATAATGTAAATAACATGTTAGTAAGATTCAGATCCTTATGCTCACATTACTAAAAATTTTATTTGCAGGTTCTCATCCAAGAGACCAGGTTATTGAATGCTAATATATGCAAAAAACCAGAGTTTTCTGCGTTTATGGTGGACTTAGTAACAAAACATAATCATTAGAAAGTTAGGTTTTGTTGACTGCTATTTGATAGTGTACAATCATTGCATATAATGTGTATTGTGTACAAAGCTGCCACAGTTGCCTTGATACACCGGATGAGGTCATTAATGCAAGTACCAGTTTCCATAAAAAGTTACTTATAACGCAAGCGTACTTTATAAAATAGATCTCTGTCGATGATATTGATGATTAATTCATCTCTCTTTTTTCTTTCCTTCTCTCTGTCCATATTTGTCTCCCTCCCCACTTTCTCCTATCCTCCTTTATCTCAAGTTCTCTCTCTCTCTCTCTCTTGCTCCGTGTCTATCTGTCTGTCTCTCTCTCTCTTCCATCAGACTCTCAGTCTACATGTTTGTCTCTCAATCAATTATAATAGGACTCGCCATCCTCTTTCACACAGAATGAATGTCTCTCTCCTCCTATTTGTCCTTTCTCCCTATCCGTATGTCTTTCTATCTAGGCTATATCTCTGTCTATCTGTCTATTTATCTATCTATTATTTTGCAGCTTTTTATATCTACAAGAAGCTGTTAAAAGGTAGTGATTAATTATCAGCATTAACATTGACCAATAAATAACTTTTCTAAACTTCTAAGTAGAAATTGAGGCCATGCGCCATTCATTGAAAAGTGTAGGAAAATACTGACGTAATTAATAATTTTATGATGATGTATCATTTAGGCCTATGCCATCGTTTCTCTGGGTTTTGTTGACGAGAATTTACAGCATTTGGCAAAATTGTCTTGTATAATTTAGAAGATGTGATGACAAAATCATACAAGAATAATTGTTAGAACTGGATTTGAAAAGCTGGTATGAATATAAAAACGAAGGTGGCATGCCGTGACACAGAGAACCACAGCGAATTGCCGTGACCAGGATTCGAACCTGGGTTGTCTCGGCCACAACGAGAAGTACTAACCACTATACGATCACGGCCATTGCGCCACCTCGTTTGTGCTCTGGTCTCCTGTGTACTTCATGCAGCGCTGAATCCGAAGGTTGCCGACTACGCCAATGTTAGGTCTTACGTAGCAAGGAATATCATGCATATTAATCGATGTAGGCCTATCTTACGAGAATTATATCGTAGACGCTCTTCGATAGTTAGGCCTATCAGTGACTAGCCTACTCCTTTATAAATGCTGGTTGTTAATTACGACATGACGCTGCTTGAAGCTTGCTTCCTTTTGGACTAATAGAAATTATTTGATCCTCGTGTGTAAACATTTGCAAGAGGCTGTTGTTAGCCTAATTCGTAGGCTTTTTCTAAGTTTAGGCACACTCTTTAGGACTACGGTCAAGTTAAGGAAATCTTGGGCTTATCCAACGATCTTATATAATTATATCACGGGCTTACCGCTCGCAGCTCTAAAAATCGCAGTCTGTAATCTATCCGTAGGCCTGTAGGCCTATTTTTTATGGAAAGTCAAATCTAGGCCTATATAGGCCTACAGCTTTAATCGAGAGTTGAGGCCGGAAGTGGAACTGCAGTGTGACCCTCTCTTAATCGGCAATTTTGACGGGCTGTTCTTGTTCTAAGAGTTAGCTCTGGAGCCAGAGACTCCACCTAATATCTATGAACCTATATGCACATTTTCAAATGACAGGCTCTATTAAATAGTTTACGCCTAATCATAATCGTAATCTCCAAATTTCGAAAGCCCAACTCGAAAGCCAAACGCAGGACACCTGTTTTGACAGCTTATTCTTGAGCACCGTCTCTAGTCAGAAGGGTTTCCAAAAGAGTAGTCTGACGAAGGCCATGATACGGCGTCCGAAGGAAGTCGTGGTCTTGCTGCTAAGGAGTAAGGGCCTCATAAGGGGTTGAAAAACAACGACTGTAGTGATTCCAATGCCCATCAGATATAGGCCTAATTGGCCTACTGTTTTCGTAAAATACTATGTTTGAAAAAGCAGGCTACTGGAAATTTCTCTGCGCTCTATTTCTGCGTAAGTCTATGGCAGAGTAGTCCATTCTTGTTGCTAGTTCTATTGCTAAGCGAAACATTACCCGGTAAATTTTATTTGCAGATTTATTATTTCGTAACATTATAATATTGCAAAGTCGTAAATTCTGGTGCAGTTAAACGCTTAATCTAAAGCTTTGATTATAATAAAAAAAAGTTGCTAAAAGACGCTACGTAAAGAAGAACTCGTGGCGAGATTGCGGCCGACGAAAGCAAGGTAGAGGAGTTGAGGTGTGAGTTACAGGACGTGTGCTTACCGGGTAGATGTTACTGACGGTTCAGTAGCACGTAAACAGTATGGCCGCCACAGATAAAGGCAGAATAGAGAGGGCTGATCAATAGCCCAATGTTTCCGCGAGCCCACTGACCTACGGCAATCGATAGCCTAATGTTTCCGTGAGATTAAGTAAATCACTCATTGATCAGAACAATAATAAATTTACTTTATTGATGTTCGAACAATCCGCGGTTACAACGTACAGTTATGCAATTGAAACAATTGGCAAGAACACAAAATACAGAAGGTCAATCGATTTTGTTGTATTCTTTAGCTTATTTAAGCTTATTCATATTTATGAAAATAAGCCTTTTCATGGTCTTTTGACCATTGACTATTAAGCGGAATAATAACAAGTTTGCAATTTGTTTTTATAATCTTTAGTTGCGGGTGGGGATTCAGCGATTATAACATAGAGTCGTAAGAAGCATGATGTGAAGAATTTCTGCGGTCAACTCGCTTAACTGGCTGCGATGTCTGATGAGAGAACAAGGGCAGCCTCACGGAGGTACGCTGTACTGCCGAAGGAGACCATACGGCTGTATGCTGAATCGGCAGGTCATGCCAACCTACCTGATGAAGTGACGGAAGTTCTTGCTGAGGATGTTAGCTACAGGCTACGAGATCTAATTCAGGTGATTAATCTCTTATTGTTATTATATTTACCAAACATTGTGGTGATTTTTAAAATTATTTGATATTTTCTGATTTAGTCGCTGCTGTTGAAATCGCTTGTTTTTCAAGTTTAACAATCTCACAAAATTTCTCTTAAATATTGTGCAATGTAGCCTTTAACCCATTAATGCCGGAGGGTATAGAATTTCCCATACCATTTACTACCATCTCAGCATTAAAGGGTTAACAGGCCCATCACTGAAGTGCAGTGCATTAACTGCAAGTTTACTTGTTGAGCAGTAGATGGTAGAGTTTAGCAATAGCAAGGAAAGCTGTTTGATTACTGTAATCCTCTTGGGAGATGTGAAATCTCAGGCCACTCTTCTGTTTGATTTATCATTATTATGCTAATATGGTGCATAAGAACTGCAGCATACCAAACAAATTTTGTTGAATGCAATGGCCTCTGTTGTCATAAGCCGTTCTTAAACTATGGTTCTGCTTATTATCGAATCAGCGTGGAGTCTGATTTTCAGATTTCTCCATTTAGAGTAAGAACAAAAATAAAATAGGTTTAAGGTTTTAAGGTATGAATAAAAAATAAAGTTGACTGAATGTGTTGTTATTTTAGCAAAGCTGCGAGTTTACGAAGCATGCGAAACGTAGGAAGATGTCAACAAAATATTTCACAGCTGCCCTTCGAAACTCCGATGTACAGGTGAATTAAATTGCACTTGTAACCTTCCTTAAAATAATGATAGCTTTATTGTCAAGTTCTTGTATCTGTTTTAGATATATATTTTGTTGTCATTTTACAGTATCAGGTGTTTTTTATGCCCATGAGTGTTTTTCTTCTTGAGTTCTATGACTTTGTGGTGAAAGATTTAAAGTTGTCAACATGTGCAATGTGTGCATGTATCAAGTTCAGTTATATTATGACTGCACTGGACAGCGGGCACGGTTTGTTTGTGGCAGTTTTGCATCTGGACAAAACTATGTACAACTTAAATCATATTGACAATGAAGGTTGTTCCTGTAGAATCAAGTCCACGAACTTGAACAAATTACTTTTTGAGGTCTAGGTAAATGATGTAATTAGCTTATTCTTCATTAAACAATTGCTTTTCCCACTTCTGTGTACACACATTTAAGAAGCACTTTTAAAGATATAAAGTCATGAATTGGAATTCACTTTTAGCCTGGCCTGTGCTGGTTTTATCAAGCATTTTGCAGCCCATGACATATTAACCGCTCTTCGAAACTCTGGCGTACAGGTGAAATAAATTGCGCAACATTCTTTCAAATAATGATAGATTTATTGTCATGTTCCTGAGCTGTAAGATTATGTAAATTGACCAAGTCTATCGCCAAATCCAAAGTTGCAATATGTTGGTAGGCAGTCTGATGGAAAGAATATCTTAAAACAATCAGACGTGTTCTGTTGTTTTCAGCCAATCTTTGGTCATGGATTTTCGGAGACTCTGACTTTCTGCCAGACAAAGGAAGCTGATCTCTTCTTCTATGATGATCCAGAGGTGAATCTGGCAAATCTCGCTCTTGCCTGCCATGCTCCAAGCCCAGCTGGAAGAAAGTCCTTCAAAGGTTTTTAAATTTATTTATTTATTAATTGAAGTTTATTAAATTGTTTTCATTGCATTGAAGGCTCAGTCAGCTTTGAGATGTTTTCATTGTATTGTGTTGTATTGTATCTGAATGTTTATAAAGTGCTGCTCGCAGCAAGAGCCTTTCAGAAGCGCTCCCAGTGCATGCAACCTCAAGATAAAAGACAGGTTTTGAGATAAGGGAGAGAGAGAGGAGGAAAGACTAGCTACTAGAGAGGATGACAGAGCGAACTGTGACATCTGAATGTCACCAAGTTCTGTGCAGCAATATACGCAGCACAGTATGATTACAATCAGTAAGCTTAATGAACGGATGAGTACAAGTTGCTACCGATGTCGAATTTAAAGTTCTGTTTGCGGCCATGAAAGGTGTTCATCACATCCTACTACTCAGTTTACCAATGCTAAAGTCTGCCGAATGGAAGGTTGAAGGGACCTTTTGGGAGGATAGATAACAGGGAATAAAAATCTTCAGGGAAGTCTTTCTGTTGAGTTTCCAGATAGTCACATTTTATATAAATGTGTAGACTTTGCTTCTGGTGGACATTTTGAACATACAAGATTTTTATGTTTTCAGCGAACTGGATTGCTGTGGAAGGTGTTCGAACTGGGAGTTGCTTACCCCAAGCGGGTGCACAGGGTAAGCCACCTGCCTAATATGAGTAGTTCTAGCTGAAAAGGAATATATGATTTATAAGGTTTTGCGCTATTCTACATGTCAGCTTTGCTACCTCATTTTCTTTACTTGGAAACTCAATTGTTTAACGCTCAAAACATTCAACTTAATTACGTAAATGTTAGCAGTGTTAAAACGTCCAAAATTTATACTAATTATATAATAATAATAATAATAATAATGCTTTTATTTTCCTTTGATTTGCCTGCTTGCAGAATGTTTTTGTTGTACCAGTGCAGCATAATTTATAGTGCATAAATGCATGCAGTTGTGTGTATTACAGAAAGTCTCTAGTGCAATAGACCCAGTTTATTAATGTTTTCTATGCACTTTCTAAACCAAAGCTAAACTTGTACTCCTCCATTGATATTTCTTAGTGCACAATGCACATCCATATTACTACGTGCACAAATAAATAGTATTTTCAACCTCCCCGCTGTTGTAACTTGTACGTTTTGCCAATAAACTGCATTGGAACAAACAACTATATAGGCTAACACAGCAGAGTTATTTATTTATAGGCTACTCTGGACATCATAAATAGAAATTTGTTTTACATACGTAGATTTTGTTGAGCCCCCCCCTGCCATATGCAAATCATATAAATCTGGCAATCCCTCCCAGCGTACATAATATAGACAATGGACATCCCCTTGTGGCATTTAATGTTGGCTACCGTAAATGACTGCTTGTCTACGTTTCTTCTTCTTTATTTGTCATGATGCTCATTGATTGATTGATTGATTGATTGATTGATTGATTGATTGATTGATTGATTGATTGATTTCAAGGGAAACCTAGCGACCGAGGACCACGACCTTTGTCGGAAGATTCACTTTTGTATTTCGATATCGTGACAAGAGCCATTCTAGGCGCAGTCGATGAACCGATGAAAGTGAGCAGAATTACTTGGAACCGCTAATGTATTTTAGAGTCCAAATTTGTTTTTGTAAAGTTCCATACAAAACTGTTAAAACCCACTGTGGGAATTTTCCGGGATGTACAGTGTTTATGCTAGCACCAGGATATAAATAAAAGTCTAAATATAGACAATCTATGTATTAAGCCCCA
Source organism: Lumbricus rubellus (assembly GCA_945859605.1). Taxonomy (NCBI): domain Eukaryota; kingdom Metazoa; phylum Annelida; class Clitellata; order Crassiclitellata; family Lumbricidae; genus Lumbricus; species Lumbricus rubellus. Next base: position 20,934,087 of record OX243825.1, read on the forward strand.
TGATACACAGATATTACCTTCGAGCTAGACCACATAACTTCTCTTTGAATACCTATTAAAGATTACCATAGCTTCACCTCACATATTCTGTATATGAACAGCTACTAACATTATAGTTTTTCTTGTGTTTTGACAGTCTCTGTAAATGCTCTGCAGTACAATATTGTAAATTTGAAATGTGACTGTGTCAGCTTGGTACTTCTGATGAACGAAATGATTGATTGATTGATTAATTGAATTAAATGCATGTTAAGGGGTTACCTTCATGCAATTGATAATATTCACAGCGATAATTTAATGAGTTTGCTTTGCTGCCATTCGTTGATTTTCTATTTATATTAGTGATGTTTTTCTCCATGTAACGATGTTTTTTCTTGTCTTGTTTGCTGTGATAGGCTGCTCTTAAGGATCTTCGTATGAATTCACGACTCCTGCCGCTTCTGCCGTATCTTGTCAACTTCGTTTCCAATGGAGTGAGTGATACTTATGTTACCGGCGGCTAACTACATCTGCTTGAATATTGGTAACAAATTGCAACCATTCGAGATGAATTATACGTGAAAAATCCCTCTCAGTTGGTTTTCTTGCCCTGTGATAAACGAGGGACAGAAAGAACATCGTTTTGTCTGGAATGATTTCAGTTGCTGTGTTTGGGCTTGATAAAAATGCTATGAATACATTTGGATTGACTTGCCTCTGTCATCGTCTCTGGTGATCTTTCGTCATCTTTCTCTCGTCTCAAAGCCTGTCTTTTCTCTCCGGACTGCACGCACTGGGAGCGCTTCTGAAAGGCTCTTGCTGCAAGAAGCGCTTTTTAAATGGTCAGATACTGTAATACATTGCAATAGAATTCCATCTGAATGGACAAACAATAGATGATTTGTGTGTGTTGCATAGGTGAAGACAGTGAGCCATGATACTGCACAGCTCGGTCGACTGTTACACACCGTCAAAGCTCTCGTGATGAATCCCAATATTCATCTTGAGCCATATGTAAGTACAAAGAAAGTTTGCAGAAAAATTTGAGCTGTTAGATTGAATTGAGTATCCTGTATTTGGCACACATGAAAAGAATATGGTAGCACTTTTTGTGTGGAGTCCGGTGGTGTAGTGGGTATGTTCATCGCTTTAGTGTTTGCCCTGCATTCAGGAGCGCTTCTGAGTAGAAGAAGTGGAGGTGGTGGTGGTGGTGGTGGTGGTGGTGGTGGTGGTGGTGGTGGTGGTGGTGGTGGTGGTGGTGGTGGTGGTGGTGGTGGTGGTGGTGGTGGTGGTGGTGGTGGTGGTGGTGGTGGTGGTGGTGGTGGTGGTGGTGGTGGACATACAAAACTTAATGACTTGTCCAGTGTCCACTCTATGCAGGAAGATTTCTTATGACAGCTCAAAGCGACACTAATCACTGATTTAAGTAGTCAGCAGGAAAATAATTACCCGATTTTTTTACAGAAACCTGTGCTAATTATTCTGACACCTTCTGACACTTCTGTGATGTTTGATACTACTTTCATGTGACTTCTTAACACAAGTTTATACCACTTCTGTGATGTTTTTATGTGTAGCTATTTGTATGTTTGTTTGTTTGTATGTGCACTTGTTTTAGCGCCCCTTCAAGCTCTTCTACTCAGAGGTGCTCCAGAATGCAGAGCGGACACTGTGTCGGAGTTTCACGCCGAAGCGCTGAGCAATTGTGAGTGAAGGACTTGCCCAAGGTCCTTACGCGGCGAGGTGGATTTCAACCTCGAACCTTCCGGCTCCAAGGCAGCAATGCCACCACTACACCACCCCGCCCCACTTCTGACTTGATTTAGTTGTGTATGTTTGACGTATGCTTTGTTTAATACTTTTGTGCAGCTGACGATGCTGATTCAGACGATAGAGTATTGTCAGATCGAACCTCTAGCAGCTTCCATCAATCCGCAGAATGACCATTGGACCCTCAGAGACTATGCAGCCCACCTGCTTGGACTGACCACTTGGTGAGTAAAGAAAGATTCAGTTATAGATTGTAATGTAATGCAGGGCATATCGTGTGTAATGCCATTTCAAAATGTGCGTTCTTTGGTTCAAATGGTGTAAACTGATCACAATCAAACGCCCTAGACCGCATTCTTTTGTTTTACCAATTAAGGATGATAGAAACTTTATTCCCCGGGTTCTATTTGCCTCCAATTAATGATAGACATGGTTATGTTCACAATATTTTTGTAATTGCTGATTTTTAATGTGCTTTGGCGTGTAATTGGGTGCGGTGTGTCACCTGGATTTGTCTCTTTTCTAATTAAACGAAAATCATCGTCATATCTTGCAATTTCTAAACCACTAACTAAGGACTGTGTTCTATGTATCAGCTTCTTCTTCGCTTAAGATAGAACATCATAAAATTTAGGTCTTTGTGAGGAATTATCAAGAGCCTGAGAGCTATTATTTTTTGTATTTTTGTTTAATTTATAGGAAGCTCGACACTCCGATAAACCGGTTGAAGCAGTTAAATTTGGCCACACTGTGTGAAGTACTGTCAGACAATTGTCGCCCATTCTCAACTCACTACGGAGCTGTCATGGGAATTCTAGCCATGGGATTACCCGTAAGTTTCGTATCTCTTCATTCAATTTTTGATCAATTTAAAAGTATGTGGTTGCGTGCAAAAAAATGAATGGCATTCTTTGTTGTCTGTGAGAACCATTGAACCATTATATTTATGATATTGTAACGTAAACAGTATATATGTCTGTTTAATTTTTGCTGACGTGCTGCAGCCAATTACAAAGAACTAAATGTTTAAAAACTATTCAGGTGAAGGGGGCCATGGTTGAGTAAATATATGCAATTAAAACAAAACAGTTTACTACAAACTTCGTCAAGGGCTAATAGTTTTCGATTCATGATGTCATTATCGAATCAAATACTGTATTTATTTATTTGTTACAGCAATTTGATCTAGCATCCCTTCAAGGTTGTCTACTCGGAAGCGCTCCCAGTCCGACCCCCCCCCCCCCCCGGACGAATAGGACAGTCTTCGAGTTTGTTTTCGAATTGAATATTGATGCCTCACAGGTACGAAGATAAACTTTTAAGCGGCATAATATTACAAACAGATTGTTTTTTGGTGTTTAGGCTGTTCGCGAGACTTTGTTTCCGATGGTTTCCACGTACTGGGGTCATCTTGAAGAGTCTATGCGTGATTCATCCGCTGCAAACGCTCTCGTTAAATCCGATGCACAGAAAGTCCATGGAGCGCTTCTAGTCAGTACTTTTCACGATTATTTTCAGAAATCAAAGCCGTAGCTGTGGGGGGGGGGTGTTTTGGGTGTTTGAACACCCCCAAAATGAAAAATGCACAAAATAATAGGCCTATAATACATTTACTAGCACATGATGAAAAACCATGTAATAAAATCATGAAAACACCCAAAAATTAAAAATTTAAAAAATAATAGAATGGATTCACTAGCACACAATGAAAAACATGAAATTAGGGACGAAAAATGGCAAGAAAGCCGTTTCCGACGAATAAAAACAGTCGTCAGAAATTTTGACGACTAAAAAAGCCGAAGAAACACCCCCGAAATCAAATCCTGGCTACGTCCTTGTTAGAAATGTTTATTTTTCTTCAAAATTTTACACAGAAATGTTCATGACAGTTCTACAGTTGTTTAACTTTATCAGAAGGGGGTTATATAAAGTTCTGTTTATGAATGTTGTAAAGTTCTTATACAGACCGATGAAAATTGTTTTAAATTTTAGTTGCTAGTATTTTGCCAAATATTTTGAACTTCTGTTTATATTTCTGCAGGAACTAAATTCTGCTATTTCTATTAGTTCACTGCTTTGTTAATGACCTTGAGTGATTTTGTGATAATTTTTTGGGGAAATTGGTAATGTTCGTGGGACGTGTGTTCATTATCCTGTCTTAATAAAGGCTTAAAAATCCCCGAACCTTTGATGAATTGATGGCCGTTGAGGAGATTTAATAAATGTTAAGATGATTGTTGTTAAAAGGTATATGGCTTTAGCTGCAATTTCCAAAATGAAGATAGTTATGATGCAGAGAATGACTTTTGACATGTAAGCTTAGCCAAGTGTTGCCGGCTTATATCTATCACTTCAATTTTATATTTCCCTGCTGGATTAACTGCAGAATTTGAATTTTCTCTCCGTTCTCTATTTCAGTTAGTGGCAGAATATCTTGTGAGAGCACATATCCAACGCACCCAGCTGTCAATCAAGGCAGCCGAGAAGGAAGACGATTGGTCGGGGGCGGAGCCTGGGGCGGGGCCAAGCGCCATCAATCTCCAGATGGCGCTACATCCCAACCCAATCGTCGTACGCAACGATCGATTTCTCGACGGCGATCTCCCCGGCGCTGTCATCACCCTACCGGACAGCACGACCCCACCGGCGCCAAAGACCTTCTCAGAGATCTACAACCAACTGTACGAATTTTTCGGGGACGGATTAGCAGCGCGATTGCCGATCACGTACGTGGCGGACTTCTACGTGCGCAGAAAGGAACCGGCGCCGGTCAGCTTCGCGGATGCGGACACGGGGCGTACAGGCGAGGAGTTGCTGCAGCAGTTTCTCGAGCATCCGGCTGGCGCCCGACGTAATGGGGATCGGAGAATCGCGGAGGATATGGATGTCGATGAGAAGTCGGAGAAGTCCGTTTGGTCCGCGCGTTCGTCTCGTTCGGATGAGAATCTGTCGTACGCGGGAGAGGACGCGGATATGACGATCAAAGCAACTGTATCCGATCCGTCGCGAGGAATCAAAATGACCATCCTCAAACGACCAAAGACGAAGGTGCCGACACCGACAAATCCTTCTATTGTTCCGACTCCTATTGTTCTCCCTGCCCCGACTCCTCTTATCCTAGTTCCAGTTGTGCCGCCTGTCGAATCGGGTTCCATTCCGCCGAAGCCGAAAGTCGGACGCAGAAGCTCGATGCCGAAGACCGTTAAATCGTCGGATATGTTTGAGATGTCGCGCGTTAGAGAACGTGACGTGATCTTTGTTTTCAGTTTTCAGGGGCGGGTGCAGCATTGCGTGTTTTCCGAGCGACAGAAGGCTCTTATTCTCGCACGAGACATGGCGCTGCAGCACGCTGCTGTTAGCAAGTATCGTACCTTGTGTACGTCTCTGCAGTATTTTGGAAAACGACGAAAGTTGTTGTCGGGGGCAATGGTTTCCAAGCGGTGCACAGGTAGGGGTGCCCTAGACTTGAGTCATATTCTGTAAAGGGAGGAACAGTTAGGTGCGTTGTTGCAGGAGTTTTAGTAATAGTTGTTTAAAATGAGATAAGTGTATGTTAAGGAAACTTTATCAAATGTTTTTTGTTGAAAACACTGCCAACTGTTTTCATTGTACCGTGTATGTATACATTGTACATTCGTGTAACGATGTATGGATGCTGCATTTTCTGCTGTACAGTTTGTACACATGTATGTTTTGACATTTTTCGAGGAAATTCCAAGAGCCTTTCAAAAGTGCTGTGAATGTTGTGACTTTTCAAGGGCTATTAATAGTTGTGACTTAGCAAACGAGGACAGTGTAGCTTGTGTCAGACGAAATCAAATTTTCGTAAACAGATTCCACAAAAATAATCTGGCATTTGTGTTGATCGATGAAAGATGACTAAGATAGATCCTGCATTTGTCAGCCAAGAGAGAGAAATAGAAAATTCTGTATGACTTGCAGGTTGCAAGCTGTGTGTGTTGGTGGTACCTTACACTTGAAATGGTAAAAGAATGCAGTCTGTCAGTTTGTGGCATTTTTCAGTTCATTACCAATGGTTGTAATTGCAGCTGCTTTCATGTAGTTTGCTGTTTTTGTTTTTGAACTTCTTTCTCAGTCCTGATTATGTTTTATGCGTACTCAAGTGGACGCTGATTTGATGTAGCAGGTAGCAACAGGCAGCATGTCTTTGTCCTTCATAGGAAAATGTTTGCAAAGAAAAAACAATTGTTTTGTTTGAATGTGTTGTACGTTTTCACTTTTGTGTTACTTGGGTTGATCCACACCATGCTATGGGCCAGAGTGTTGTGGGAACCAGTTCTCACTCACTTTAGACCCTAGGGGTTTTACGCATAGGCATAGGAGATGGGGGTTCAAAGGGGGCAAATGCCCCCAAATTTCGGGCATGTCTGGTTTTCGGGCAAGCAGACCAGGGAAAAAATGTATATAAAAATTTACGGGAATTTTTGGAAAATTTCGCATTTCAACCTCGGATGGCTTTAAAAAAGGTCATCAGAATTTTCGGGCAAAAGTAATGGGAATTTTCGGAAGATTTCGACCGGATGCCGGACGACTTAAAAAAAAGGTAGTCAGATCAGATTTTTCGGGCAAAAGTTTGACTTTTGCCCCCCACCCCCCGCTGCTGAAATGTTCCCTATGCCTATGGTTTTACGGGTTAGAACCCTTGAAAGAAATGCATTACTGTTATTAAACACTGAAAGTTGAAAAATATGACCATGTTCAAAGAAGCCCCCCATCAAAAACTAAGATTACATCTGGCTGATCACTGCTAGTCCATCGAATTGTTTTATACGTGTGGTTTGGACTGGGTGAGATGTCATTTAAGTTGTGAACATTGCTCACAATGCATGGCCATTTCGTCATACTATAGATTTCTTGCATGCATGGAGATAATAATGTACCGGTATGTAGTTAGTTGTGCATTAAAGATGTCCCCAGAGAAGGGGAGCGAATATGGGGGGGAGGGGTGAAGGTCATACCCTCATTCGGGGGGGGGGGGTTAATGCTAAATGTCGACAAGGGGAGAGAGAATGGGCCCAGAGTAGGTCGTTTTTGCCTTTATGTTTGACCTTGTGTATATATGCGGCTATTTAAATTCAATTATACATGCATCACATTGGACCCTCAAAGCTAGGGTATCTCGCGAACATACTCTATCCCACCGACACTCACGAAGGAAAAATCAGCTGAGCGTGACCATGTCAACAGTGTGACACAGCAATCAGGGTGATCATTCATCCAGGGCCATTGATAGCCTTGGTTGGTTTATGAAAGTTGGTAGGCATGACTTTCGAATCCTATTTAATGGCTTTTCTTCGCAGGCTAGTCCACCTATTCCTTTCAAATAGGCATGACTTTCGAATCCTATTTAGGGGTCATTGCATAATTACGTAACGCCGAAAATGACCGTTTTTGACCCACCCACCCACCCTGTAACGTTTCGTAACGTTTCCCTTTACCCACCCACCCACCCTCCCCAGCGTTACGTAACGATAGTTACGAAAAATCAATTAGATTTAGGCCTACCAGACCTATGTGCGAATTCGTATTTATAATTTATAGTTTCATAGCGAATTTAATATAGGCTAGTAAGTGAACAAGATCTATAATTTGACAGTGGCCTGCTGCCATATCTTCCTCAGATATCTAGACCTAGGCCTACTTCGGTTACGTTTTACTATATCAATGCCGCGAAGTTTAAACTTCGAACACGTCATTTGTCCGAAGTGTCATTCGATAGTAATATAATATTCATTAATAAAAAATTCAAGGCGTTACGTAACGTTCAGCTGCCCCCACCCACCCACCCCTGTAACGTTTCGTAACGTTTTCAATGACCCCACCCACCCACCCTCGAGCGTTACGTAATTATGCAATGACCCCATTGATGGCTTTTCTTCGCAGGCTAGTCCACCTATTCCTTTCAAATAGGCATGACTTTCGAATCCTATTTAATGGCTTTTCTTCACAGGCTAGTCCACCTATTCCTTTCAAATGGGCATGACTTTCGAATCCTATTTAATGGCTTTTCTTCGTGGTGCTAGTCCACCTATTCCTTTCAAATAGGCATGACTTTCGAATCCTATTTAATGGCTTTTCTTCGTGGTGCTAGTCCACCTATTCCTTTCAAATAGGCATGACTTTCGAATCCTATTTAATGACTTTTCTTCGCAGATTAGTCCACCTATACCTTTCAAATAGGCGTGACTTTCGAATCCTATTTAATGGCTTTTCTTTGTAGGCTAGTCCACCTATTCTTTTCAAATCCTTTGCCAATCCCAACCCTCGTGTCCATTTGCGTCTCGGTATTTTGTCGAGTTGTCAAGACAGGCATTGCCTTTCTTAGAACTGCCAGTTGACTAGTTTAGCCCAGCACGTATTGAGTTTGCAACCAGTTATACTAGTAGGCCTACTATATTTTTAAAAAAACATTTAGCCTTCAACAAATCTTCAGGGTCACCAGACTACTCGCCAGTAACGATGACGAGCGTGGGAACGAACTTTTATGAAGGGTAATATTATTTTGCTAATGACAAATTGTCACGTTAACCTGAAGAATTTCCTGCTTGGCCGATCTTTATAGGACGAACAATTAGGCTTACTGTAAGTGTGGGTTACTGCACGACGGGTGTCGTACACCCACCGGGGCCCCAACAATCATTCTGTTCAACCCAAACAACCAGTCCTATAGGCTAGCTGTTCTGTCTCTACCCTTTGAATTCAGGCAAGCCTCGTCAAAAAAGACACGTAGCCTACGGCTTTGTTGTGTCGTCGCAGGCTTGCTATCATATCATGGGCTATATATTATTAGGCCTATAGATCCCAATACTTGCCACAGTGTCGCGTCGAAAGCCTGCAGTAGCCTGTGCTAGTAAATAGCTAAAACCACAATAGACGATATTCATACGTTCGCCAAGTCGTTCTTAAATAGGGTTACAGTTGCAATGCATGGATAGTGCAATATTATTGCTTTAGCAGTTGCAATTTAGTATAGGCCTAGGGCTACATAATTTCTAATAAGAAGAAGCTTCTGTATAGAAATGACCGACCTTTTATGTATGTGATTAAGTTTTTCGTCTATTATTATGTTAAAATGATGTCATGCGTGGATAGTTGGATACAGAGAACACCGCCATTGGCACTTGCCATCTTTTCACGTGACAAGTCGGTGATTTTCGTATCATCATTGATCAACATGACGTCACGCATGGCATTTTGAGTCAACGTTGTCTGACGTCAAAATGACGATACGTCCGGAGCGTTTAATGACGTCACCCACGTCATGTCTCAACGCATGACGTCTGCATTTCGAGTGTTCTTGTCACTATCCTTCGTCCTGTGATTACATAGTGACGTGCATCGCTTAATGACGTCACAAGAGTGACGTCACATCCTGCGTGGTGACGTATGGCGACTGCTTTCGTTTTCTCGTTGTTGATGACGTCAGCAGGTGGTGCCAGGGCTGCGACGGTGGGGGCGACGTTGTTTTCGACGAGTGGGGTGATAGCTGCAATTGTTGTGACGTTCATTTCAACGCTGGTCGCTGTCACAGTTGTCATCTTCATTTGCCTCTTCCTTCCTCGGAAACACAGTAGGAAGAAAGGTAATTCACTTTCAGGGCTTTTTTCAACGTGCAGCTGTAGGCCTACACAAAATGTGCAGTTCTACATGGATGGATATGTGCAGTTGTAGAAGCACTTCTGCACAGTTGAAACTAGCAAAGAAGGTAATTGTCCTCCGATTGGAAGTAATTTTCCATGCAGTATGGGAATGGACAAAAGGGGTTGTGCAGTTCTAAAAACTCCTCTAAAAACAGCCCTGGACTTAATTACTCTGTATCGTAGCCTCGTAGGCCTAGCTAGAAATTTATGCAGAGCCTCTCGCAGCGGTGCAGGTCAATCAGGCAATATAATTATCTGCACCTGAAGTTTTTACGATTTCAAGAAATTCTATTCTATAGATTTTGAGGAAATGCCCCGGCCATCTCATATCGGTGGGACGCGTGCCCCGACTGTCCCAGAGTAGGCCCTATATAGGCCTAGCCTACACGCCTATAGGACTCTGTGAGGCCTTGATTTACGCGCAGTGAAAACTGACAAAATAATTTGAACCCTTAATCCTAAATATTGTGTAGGCATAGTCTTCGGCCTTCAGGGGTCCATAAGATCTTCAGCCTTCAGCGGTCCATAAAATCGTCGTCGGCCGACCAGAAAATGTCCCGAGGGCCGAACTTTTTGGCACCTATAGCCTACAAGAGCTAGGTCGCTGATCAAATGCATTTATAAACAAATTTAGGCTTACAGCCTGTCTCGCACGACCGCAAGCAACAACCTATAAATAAATCATATTAGGCCTACGCTTTATATCACCTACTTTTTTATCACAAAATTTTGGGGATGGGGTGGCGGTAGCGCAATGGATAATACGCTGGCGTAGAGAGCGACAGGTAGCGAGTTCGAGCCATGGGCGGAAACCTAGGGGGACGGTCCCCCCAATGGAGGTGTTGGGGACGGCCCATCATTTGTCCCCCCCAATAATTGAGTGTCAAGACTTTTAAAAAAGGTCATCAACTTTTTGCATCCATTTGAACTAACCAGTAAAAACAATAAAAACTTCATAACACGGTCCACGGATGCTGTATAAAAACGTTTATTAGGCTTTATCCGCTGCTCTCAATGGGCTTGTTAACTGTCGCGTTATGTCGACCGGTTATTCTGTCAATAAAAGAATAGGCCTATAAGCTATAATAGGCTAATATTATTATCATTGATTAATGCGCCTGTGAACACTGAACAAGCTGGTTCTCACGACTTAGCTTTTGTGGGCACTGTGGAAGTTCCGCGTTTACGACAACGATAGGCCTGTATGTTATAAAATTTATTATTGAACTGTGAATTTAGAGCACGCATTTTGCATAGGCGTGAATAAACTTCGTATTGTGGCGTTGTTGTCGGATCACCATAAGTTTTTAAATGGCGGCGGCAGTCACCGCTACTTTTGACGCGTAGGCCTACAAACTTCGTAGGTGGTGAGAGTCATCAAGCCAGGCCTAGTTGTCATGACATTTGACCCTGTGCTGAAGTTTTGTGACGTGAAAATATCGTCGTCAAAATTTATTTATAGTTGTCGCACAGATGTAGGCCTAAACATGCGCTTCGTTTAGGGCTGCCAACTCTTGATTTTGCTCTTCCAGAACTCCCGCAGTCATTCGATATGCCCTTAACAATTTACACAATGTTAACATTACTGCAAAATGCAACAAATTTGTGACAATCCAATAATTTCAGGGCATACAATCTGCCAAAAATAGTCGATAACAATTATTGCGCAGATAAATTTCCAAATGACAAGTAGCCCAAATTTAAGACTTGAATCAACTTAAAATTAAAAGACTGTTTAATCTCTGTTTACTAGATTTAAACAATTGGTCATAATTTGTTTTTTTCTTGTTTTTTGTTTTGTTTTGAAATCTGTGTGTCATTTCATTTCAGTTTACTTTTGTTTCATGTGTAAGATGTTGTGCTTTGCACTGTTTTTTTACAATAGCCAAATGTTATTGAGAAAGGAAGGGTCAATCCAGCCTCAGCGGGTCCATACGACCTTTTTGGATTGACCCTTTGACTTATGCACCGATCACTCGAAAGTCATTGAATTTGTACTGATTACTGCTCTTTTGTACGTGTTTGATGCTTTGTCAATAAACGGCTTACTTACTTACTAACTTCAAGAAGGAAGCTTTTTCATTTTAGTGACCTTGGACATCATGCGGGACAATTTGAGATCGATCCAGGACACGGGACGCATATTTTATGGCTGATTCCGGGACTGTCCCGGCGAATCCGGGACGGTTGGCGACCCTAATTAAATTTTCGTTATCTTCACAACTCTTCGTTTTAGTTCAGAAATTCTGCACATCAAAATCAGCTGCTCATTTGAGTTCGAAACTCTAGCCTAGGCCTAATCAGTTGATATTTTGCCTATAATTATTAACAGGCCTACAAACTAGTCTCCCTTTTCTATTACAATACCGTTTTTGAATATAGTAGTCTTTAGGAGAACCGAGAATTAGACTACTAGGCAACTCTCATCATTGCGAAGTTTGCAGGCAGGCCTATTAGGCTATAGGCCTACGTCTAACTTCAATAAGCATGCCTCCAAGCATTTAAGTCATTTAAATAGTCCATATACGTATAATTATATCAGATTCAAACGATATAGGCCTAACCTAATAGTTATGAACATATGACTTTTTGGCACCGCTACTTGCAATCCGTCTTGGAAGCCTGTGCTAACCAAAATGCTAACGAGGCGTACGATTTATTCCAATCCAAATACATGGAGTCCTATAATGAATTTTTCCCTCTTATTCAAAATAAGTACGGACGAAATTCCACTCCCAAAAAACCTTGGATGACAAAGGGTCTCCTTAAATCCTGTAGGAAAAAATCTGCGCTATATCTGAAGTTTATAAAAAGCCCAAATGATAGTAATAAGCTCAAGTTTGTTTCTTATAGAAACAAATTTAAATCACTGAGAATTCAAGCTGAGAAAAATTATTATGCCTCAGAATTCTGTAAGCATAGCAATAATTTGAAGAAAACCTGGAGTCTCTTGCGAACTCTTATGGGTACAAACGATAACGTAGATAAAAATGTCTTATCTCTAACAGTCGATGGGGTGAAGGTTTCTGACCCTGGGTCCATGGCAAACAAATTTAATTCATACTTCACAGAGATAGCCCAGACACTTGCAGCTAAACTCCCCAATGCCACGACCTCCTTTGAGAAATTTATGCCTTCATCACTTATTGAATCATTTGGACTCAGTGAAACCTCCCCAGAGGAAATTATCCAACTTGGGCATTCCATTAATTGTTCACACGGCAAAGGAGTTGATGATATTGATCCTGGTATTGCACTTTACTCGCTACCCGCGGTTGCCCATCTTTTATCAGGTATAATAAACTGTTCTTTTAGCACTGGGATAGTTCCCCATTCTTTAAAAATTGCCAAAGTGGTTCCAGTTTATAAAAAAGGGATTAAAGACGATGTAACAAACTATAGACCAATTTCAGTACTACCATTTTTCTCAAAATTTTTTGAAAAAGCTATGTATGTACGTCTAAATAATTTCTTTTCTAAGGGAAATGTTCTCTTCCCTTCTCAACATGGTTTCCAATCCGGGCACTCTACCTACATGCCCCTAATGAGTATGCAAGACAAAATCTCCAATGCAATTGAAAATAACCAGTACGCAATAGGAATCTTTTTCGACCTGGCAAAAGCATTTGACACTGTTAATCATGATATCTTACTAAAAAAACTAAGCACTTATGGGATCCGGGGCACCCAATTAAATTGGTTCTCAAGTTATTTTACTAATCGATCCCAATTGGTTTCCTGTAATGGTGCTCTATCTAACCTTCGGCAAATTAATTTTGGAGTACCCCAGGGGTCAATTCTCGGTCCTTTGCTGTTCCTGATCTATGTCAATGATCTCCCTAATGCATCTTCTCTGTTGTACTTTATACTCTTCGCTGATGACACTAATGTTTTTTACTCCAGCTCATCTCTTGAAACTCTATTTAATGACGTCAACTTTGAATTGAAAAATGTAGCCGAATGGTTCCATGCTAATAAACTGTCGTTAAATCTGGATAAAACTAATTATATAATTTTTAAATCCCATAGAAAGAGTTGTCATACAGGAAACCTGGGGGTGTGCATTGAAGGGGTCCCACTCACCCAGGTAATATCAACCAAATTTTTAGGAGTGTATGTAGATCAACACCTAACCTGGAAAGACCACATAAAAACTGTAACTAATAAAATCGCTAAAAATCTTGGAATATTATCCCGTACCTCCCAGCTAGTGCCTCCCCAAATTCGTCTTACTTTGTATTACTCACTCATATACCCTTACCTCACATACTGTAACATAATATGGGCCTCTACCTATAAATCTAGTCTTCTGGATTTAATGAAGCTCCAAAAGCGAGCAATTAGATATATAACAAACTTGCCCTATGGAACTTCGACTGAATCTAAATTCCACGAATACAGCCTTCTCAATGTTTACCAAATTAGACAGATGCAGATAGGTGAATTCATGTTTAAATATTTCCATAGCCTATTACCTCCTGTGTTTAAGAATTTTTTTATCCATACTACTGAGGTGCATTCATACCATACCAGACACGCTGATTCCTACCATTTGCCCTATGCCCACACAAACACTCGACGCTTCTCTGTTAAATACAGTGGAGTTCAAACATGGAATGTTATTCCTATTTCCATTAGACTGCTGCCTAGTCTTGGTCTTTTTAAGTTACGTTTGCGTTCTCTGATACTCGACACTAACTGTTGAATTTTGTGACTAACTTATCCTATCTCCCGCATTGAGTTAATTTGGTGGCGACCTAAATTAGATTATAAATCCCTACTACATGTACTTGTGTATTTCTCGACCATACAAGGATCTCCGTGCCTAAACCTCATACAACAAGCTCTTTGATCATCGATTGTGTAACTGTGCTTTAGTTAAGGTGTTTGTTGTTTATTTTTTCCGTTGGTTATTTTGACTCATAATCTATGTCAGAACCATGCACTCTATGGCAACTCAATGGCCATCATCATCTTGATGCTACCGCCCAGGGGACTCGCCTAGCGGGGTTGCAAGACCCTTTTGGGTCCCCTGTGCAATCAAATTCTAACTTTTGGCATCATTAGTTAAGTATTGCTTTTTTATATTTGTTAACCTTGTTCTCTTTGATGCCTGATTCGATTTGTTCTTGTTTTCTTGATTATTTTGGTTGCCAAATAAAAATGATTTGATTTGATTTGATATCCTATAGGCCTATATAGGCTAATTATTGCCATGCATAGCAATGTTTTCATGAAGCAATTTTGTCAATGTTTTCAAAACAACATTTTCATAACAATGCAGCAATTCCATTTCAGGTCATGCATATTATTCGTAAGTCATAAGATTGAAGCGATTCAAAAGTTGCTTTGACATAAACAACTTGTAGCCTACTTATTACAGTACACACCAGAGGCCTGCCTCGAAAATCTGAACTTGCCTTACAGCTTAAACAAACAATCTTGTTCGCTTGGCCATGAGCTGCAACATTCTGATGAAATACTGAACGCAGAATGAGAATTGCCGGGGGTTGGGGGTTTCAACCCCCAGTCTTTTTTTAAAACCCCATGTTAAAGTATGTTTTTCACACCCAAATTCCAAGTGGATCAGTTGTTCAACCCACCCCCCCCCCCCCGTTATTTTTCCACAATTCTTACACTGGGTGAAATAAATTTGCTGCATTTAGAAGGCTTGACAAGATAATATGGGAGGGGAATGGATGCAGTGTAAGATCCAATAAGACTAAGATAGGGCCTACGACTTACGGTGCCATAATCTTGAGCACATTACACTTGTATTGTATTGTACTTTATTGTATTGTATTTTATTTTATTGCATAACAGAAACACCTGTATTGTATGGCATTGTATTGTATTGTTACTATTGTATTTGGAAGGCCAACCAATAGAGCCTATTATGTCATGGTGTGTGAGAGTTGTGAGCGCGTCACCAACTTTTGCGTAGCCTATCTCTGAACTGTTTTAACCTATAAAATATTGCATTTAAAATTTATTGTCCCATTATAATTATTGTCCATTCGTTACAGAAACACCTGGAAGCTCTACTATAGAGACAAGAGCTGGAAGTCGTGGTCCACTCGAATCGAATGGGAGAAACATTCCGCCTGGAAGTTCCAACGACGTCGAATGTGGACCCAGGGTGCACCAGGATCACGTGACTGTCATGGTGGTCGATCAGACAACTGCTGTAGCGATCAGTCAAAGAACATTAAGCAAGAAACGATTGAATAAAGGTTGTATGTAATACTATAGCGCCATCACATCTTAAATTCCAAACACACACACACACACACACACACACACATATATATATATATATATATATATATATATATATATATATGGCGTAAGCTTATTCAAGACTGGGGTTGAAACCCCAAAACTCCCGGCAATTCTCACCATGTGGGCCTATATATTTATCTATTAAATTTATGTTTACACCTGGAGTTTCAGTTTTTCGCACTGGGAGTACCTCTGATTAGAGGTTGCGCTGTGAGATGCTTTATAAGTCCATAAATAGAATTGAACAGGTTTCGATTAGAGCGATAAGTCGATTGAATTAATTATGAGCTTAATTGCAATCAATTATAAAACATTAAAATTATTTTATTTATTTTACTTTTCAGTGAACTCTTCTCCTCAGAAGCTGAACCTTGAGGTCAAGGTAGGACAAACTTATGTTTTATTAGGAACTCACAACGATTATAATTTTTCTAACAGTTAACTAGGTGTATTTAATAATAATTTCACGATTGATTTATATCTAACTTTGACTAAATGCACTATCGCCAATGAGCAATGACAATTAGGCTAAATGTAAAATTCACATTATTCCTAATTTTTAGTAGCAGTAGCCTAAGCCTGTAAATATTAAAATATTCAATTCATTTATTCAATTCAATTAATTTATTGTAACCATCAACCATAAACATCACCCCAGAGACATATCTGGCCTAGGCCTGCCTGCAGGTCATTTTCCGTGTATTACACACAAATATTTGTGAGGTGAGCACTCGCAAATAGGCTTCTTCGCGATTACAACCCTCTCTGCCTATATTAATTGATACAGAGCCGCTCTTTGATTCCAACATAAGCTAATGAATGCCTTACCACGTACCTGCATTTATTGTAGCTGCATAGCATACGTCGCATTCGTATTAAGCAATTCAACTCATTTTTCGCTATATTTCGCTATAATTATTTCGTTCTTGTGCGTTAGACGAATTCTGTCAGTGCATCAGTCACCGACCAAAAGAATCGACCGGAAGAAGAGACTGGTACCAACCGGAAACACGTGAAGCCATCCGTTTCCTACGATGGTCGTCTTCCCCTTGCACATACGGTACGTATACATCCACAATAGGAAAGCAGGGAATAAGTACTCCACGTACAGACAATACTCGTGTTACTGACTCTCTCACTTATAAGTTTACCGCTTCAAGTCGCATTGAAAGAATAAAACACGACGGTCAAATCCTACTCTTTTTTTTAAACTGTGGCTAAGTTGGGATGGGTTGGGGCGCCTTTGAGTAGGTCGATCTCTTGAAAAAGCGCTAGGCCTATACATACATTCTCGAAATGAATGAATGAATAGATGAATGAATTAATGATCTATGGAAATTCATATGATAATTTAGATAATTTAGTAATCTTTTAGACCAGAGTATTCACTATGAATGAGCTACAAGTTACTGTTTAACGACACTGCCATTTCAGAGATGCAGGGCCGTAGCAAGAACGAACGTGGCCCCCTCCGAGCATAATGTCCGAAATTTCTGACGACTTTTTTTTAGTCATCCGGCCAAAATGTCGGGAAAATTTAATCAATTTAATCAATTCGCCGTCCGAAAAAGTTGATGACTTTTTGGCCAAAATCTCGGGAAAATTTCATATTCGCCGTCCAAAATTTTTTATGACTTTTAAAATTTATTTTTAGCCATTTCATTCATTTTTTGCACTTTTAGGGGCCCCTTCCTTGCCGGGGGCCCCCTTGGGTCGGAGGTTACGGAGGGCGGTCGCTACGCCTCTGCAGAGATGATTAGTGTCGCCCTCCTCCTTTATCCAGGCTTCGGACTGGCACTGGCAGAGAACAGCCAGAGGCAGAGTTCTCACTATCAATTAGTTTAACCTATAATTATTTGTAGTGTTTGGATGACTCGGAGACTACTGTGACTCTGGTCAGTCGAGATACGATTGGACTCGGATTCAATATCTATGGCAACATGACGGAGGGCATCTTTGTGCGGGAGGTTCTCAGCAGAGGACCAGCCGTCGAATCCGGAATCATCAGCCAAGGTTCATTCATTCATTCGTTCATTCTTTCTTTATTAAATTTTTATTTTATTTATTTATTTAACTAGCCTACCCGGCCACTCATTGCTGTGGCTGAAAAGAGCATCCAACCATCCGTCCCTCCTCCATTCGACCTCCCCTAGGTAGGCTACTTGAAGTTGTTTTACTTTTACCTAGGTCTGAAAATGCCAGGTGTTGTTAGACTTAGAAATACAGCACATTACGTATACTATATAGGTATAAACCCGCATCGTGGTAACTGGTTAGACAAACTCCACCACTGCATGTCCGTGCCCTACTAAGTCAGGAAGTGTCAGCCCCAAGCTTGGAGAAGATGGAGGGCAACTATAATAATCCTTGTCGTGATACTGCTTCGTTAAGCATGCATTCTTCAATAATTGAACTCAGCAAATTGAAGTTTAAAAGCGTCCACCTACCACATTTTCTATACCAACATAAACATATATGTGTCTTACTTTTATACCATCGGTTGCTCCTGTCTTAAAGGTGTCTAAAGAACAAATTCAGTTGTAGGCTCTGTCTCTGCCATATCGATCGCCCCGACATAATATTGTTTATGTGGCCTACTTATAGCCGCGTAGTTATTTTGAAATAATTAAATAGTTTACATTTTGGTTGAATTTGCATCAATAATAGTTCTAACTATTTTTTCTATTCTGCAGGGGATCGCATACTAAGCATCAGCATCTCAACGGCGCACATGGTGCTCGAGGACGCGCTGACTATTCTGAGCTACGCATCATCCTACCCAGTCACACTTCGCATCAGCAAGAGCCCCGGTCAGGAAGACCTCTTCGCTCCTTCCGGTCAGGGTATACCTTCCGACCAGGAGATCGGCGCTTCTATAGCGGACGTCCGGTTAAGGGAAAGAGGGAGTCGGAGGCCGTCCGTTAATCCTTTGTACCGAAGTCAATCGCTGGATAATCTGGTTGATCTGAAGGCGGACGCCGACAGATCGATCAGCGAGTTCAGATCGTCGGCTGATCATCTGACGCGAAGGTTCAGCGAGTTCAGAGCATCGCCTGAATGTCTTCGACGAAATACCAAGAAACCCTCTAGTGTTACAGCACTCCATCGATGGAACTTTCAGCCGCAGCAGAAGCCGGACCTGGAGAGACTGAACAGAACCTATGCCTTGGAATCAGCTCCAGCAAGCGAAGGTCTTGCACTAGAGGACACGCGGAAAGTCGTGTACGAAGAACCATGCGGTCCAAATTACACAACTAATTGGGGTGACACAAGTGGAGAAAACTCAAAGAAGATTCCACGCGTAGACTTTGGAGTATCATCTGGTCCAAATTACGCAGCCAATTGCGGTGGCACAAGTGAGGAAAATAAAGAGCTGATTGCACCTGTGGACTTTGAGCAAACGTTGCGATCTGCAGCCACGCTGACCAATCAGGAGACGACAAAAGAAGAAGTAGGCATTGACGAATTTATTAAAAATGCATCGGATCTTCAAGACAATTACATTCCAACAGTGGTCAATAGGCCAACGGTTTCAAACAATGAAGAATTGGATAGGTTTCTAAAAAGTGAATCGAATGAAGACACGAGAATTAATCTCGATGACTTTGACGGCCAGGTGACTGTGACATATCGGGATGACGTCGAGGTTGACAATGACGAGAGTCATGCAGTAGTCAAGGATGACTTTACGACTTCAGGCGTCTCCATGTCGCCGTGCCTTAGAGGAATGGATTCTTCCGTTTCCAATCCAAGACTCGACGTTGAGGGATCGGATAATTTGGGACTACTTTCTGGCTCTGTGTTTACTGGAAAGGGTGATATGGACGAACCTTTGGATAGATTACAGCATTCAGCTGTGATCGCGTCATCAAACAGTGAGGAGTATGCTTTGAACAAACAAACGAGTAGCTCGGAAACTAAAATTATGAGTGACAGTACAAGTTCTGTTGTCGGCACTGAAGACAATGCTATAGTTGAGGACAATGCTATAGTTGAAGACAATGCTATAGTTAAAGACAATGCTATAGTTAAAGACAATGCTATAGTTAAAGACAATGCTGAAGTTGAAGACAATGCTGTAGTTGAGAACAAAAGGACAGAACAGTTGCGAAATGTTGCTGTTACCTTCGACGAAAACAAAAAATCTGATGCCAAAGGTCAGGGAATTTCTGGACTGAAAGCTCTGGGTGTGGTTGAAAATGTAGTAGAGATCCATGAAAGCAACAGAGCTAAAGCGATTGATCAAAAGGATTCTACCTCTGCTGTTGAACGTTCAACTGTCATTCGTGTAAATAAGGATCCTTCTGCTGTTTATTCGTCCTCAATGGAACAGACGACTATCGAGGTTATTGAATCCTCTCAGTTGCAACCAACTAACGAAAGTCCGTCATCAAAAGGCTTTCTGAAGACAATGAAGAAGTTTTTCAATTTCGGACAGAACAAGCCAGGTAATGGCGAAACTTCGTTGGAAGAGAAAAATAGCAACAAAACGGGGAAACGGGGAATTAGAAAACGCGATAAGGCATTCCTTGCTTCTTCGGCTGGAAAGAGCAGGGGTTCAAGTTCAGAGGGACGAATTAATGGTAGAAACGTAACTGGTGTAGTTCATCTCGAAACTGCTCAAGAACTTTCTTTCGCTGACGTAGACGATGACGATGACTCTGAAGAAGATATCGACAAAGTTATCGCTGATTTCATGGGACTTTCGTCTCAAGCTGGACAGTCTGAGGCTGGTGAAGGTTCCTCTCAGATAGAGCTGAACCGTGATGTAACCGGAGATGTGAGAACGGATGATACAATTGGTGCTAATAACATCACTCTGGAACTGAAATCAGACATTTGCCAGTCGTCTAGTCAGAGTCGAACGGAAACCGTGGATGTAGATGAAACTGCTGATTTGGACATTACTGAATTAGAGAGGGAAGCTGTGGGCAACTGTATCCGGGAGCAATTAGATAAAGAGATCTTCTTTGAAAATACAAACGATGTCATAATAAATCGGCAATCAGAAATTTCACGTGAAACGAATGACTCCAGGGGTAGAAAGGAAGTCGCGAATGCTATCAGCACTCAGGAGGAGTCTTATTCTCCAACTGAGACTTCGATGGAGTTGGGCGACATGGACGAAACCTCTGTAGTAAGATCAGTGAATGATTCAACTGGAGAAACACAACAACTGGAACTAATGACTCAGAACGTAGCCTCCTCCGCCCACTCAAACCCTTTTCCCCAAATTACTCTTATCAGTCCTGTACTCAAGAAGTTCCAAACGGACAGACACGACGCGAAAGTGATCAAGCCAATCCTGAAAAAGTTGCCCAGTCTTTCAAACTCTGAGAATAACTTTACTCTGGACACAGATCTGCAGACGAAGACGCCAAATATTCCAGATGACCAAATTGATGTACAGCGAACAAATACAGCTTCGACATCAGACCAAGGTCACACAAAGGGTATTCCGAATGTCATTCCCAAGGGCGTTACCACACCAGACGAGCGTAGAGCAATCCTGGAGGCCATGAGAGGAGGAGGATTCGAAATGGAATCAGATACGCAAGTCACATACAACGAGAGAACAAGGGCTGCAGATTCAGAAAGACTGGTGGAAAATAAAGTTGAGACGTTCCGAGAGCCACTGAATCACGGGACTGATTCGGAAGCAGAGGAATCAGAAGCGGAGATGGATATGCCCTGGAGAGCACACGCGCCCCCAAGTTATTCAAGTCACCATGAAATGGTTAAGACAGAGTCTGGCGCGAATGATTCATGGGACAGCGTACCAGCACCAAACTATGCACTATTTCCTGACAGTTTTGAAACAGAATCAGATAAAGAGGATTCGTGGGATATCAAAACCATAGCTGATTATGCAAATTACCACGAAGAGATTGAAAATGAATCAGAAGAAGATGTCCTAAATATAGATACAAGAGTAGTAAGCTTACCTGACAGTGTAAACTACTCTGGCGTGACAAATATCGAATTCATAATAGGCGAACGCGATATTCATCAGGCTGCAGGCCAATCGCGCGATTATGGTGATTCTCTTATACTGGATGCGAAGGTTACTGGAGGTTCTGTTACACTTGGTGAAGATAATCAAGATCCTGAGGGATCTACGATAGTCTCTGATTGCAACAACGAGCCAAAGACGCCCGTGGAAGTCGTGAAAAGTCTTCTGGAAAAGCTTCAAAGCTTTGGCAAGAGAAACTCTCGAGATGGAACAAACGGGGACGTTGTATCTGCAGACAGAAGAAGCGTATTAAGTCCACCTTACAACTCGCAAAACATTGCAATCCCATATGTTGTGAATAAGGGAGTTGGAAGCCGTGAAAATAACTACATCGAACGTGAAGATAAAAGAGCAAGTGGTATTGACACGTTCGAATCTAAAGACGCTCTTTCAAATCGGAAACTGAGTGAAAGCAAAATAGATTCTGATATCGTTTGCGAAAGTTTTGTAGAGCCTCTGCAACTTTCAGATCGAAGTGAGGTCTCTATCACAGACGACACTGGCGAGAGGCCGAAGGATGAGCTCTACCCAATGACCATTCTAGTTAACGGATATGACCAGTTCAATACAGAGCAAGGATGCACTCCTAAAGGTGTCGGGACCATTCTAGTTAACGGATATGACCAGTTCAATACAGAGCAAGGATGCACTCCTAAAGGTGTCGGAGATATCAACAACAACAACGAAAACAACAGTGTCTGGTTAGGCTAGGTGAAAAATGCAGCTGCACTCTCCATATATAATTGCAGCTTGACATTGACTTCTTTGCACCGTCTTTCAGTGCTTGTCATTTCGTTTGGGTGCTTTTTATTCTAAGTTAAAAACGAGTTTCACGGGTATAATTGCGACTATAACACTAGACTAGGCCTAAGTCTTTGATGAAATTAATCATGAGAACTTTATGTAGCCTATCCATAAGTTGGCGTGTAGACGGTGTAGACCCTGAAATATCTGCATAATTTTTATGCGCAAGATTTGTAGTCCTGCAAGAATTTAATTATCAGTGTAAATATCCCACTGCTTTCCTTTCGCTATATAGCCTAATGTGCATATACTAGGCCTACCAGGGCTGTTTTAAAGGAATTTTTAACTGCACAACTCCTTTTCCTTTCCACCATCCATGGTAAATTACTTCCAATCGGAGGACAATGACCACTTTTTTTGCTAGTTTTAACTGTACAGAAGTGCTTCTACAACTGCACAAATCCATTTAGAACTGCACATTTTGTGTACAACTGCACGTTTAAAAAGCCCTGAGGCCTACTCATTCGAACACGTTGACGCAACGCTGCCACTTGCATTGCTATCCTGTATAGAGTAATATTCAGAATCAGATTTTAGCCTAAACTGACCTGTCTTGCTTTTAAAACCCTCACAGCGAGTGCTCCGCTTACCGTTAGTCAATAGTCAATACTCTTCATACATTTTTGCCTGCAATCTTTGAGTGCGTGTCTTTTGGCTGAGCGTCGATGTACATGTAAGCCTAGCACACTGTATGTTATGAGGTCTCTTGTATCCGTGTTGCTGTTGCTAACCGACTACGAAATTACGCCTGAAATTCGAACTATATATCTTATTATATTAAGAAACGCATCAAAACACACTCTCATTGACTCAACGATTTTGATATCTAATAATTATGGGGGTCTAGCAGCTCTAGTTCTTGCATAGGCGGCGCCATATACCTTTTCTGTAACGAGGGCATAGCTAGGGCAGTCGCACAAGTGACCAATGCAGAGGTGGATTGATGGATATGGGTCAAGGTGATGTAGAGGTATATCTAATAATTATGGGGGGTCTAGCAGCTCTAGTTCTTGCATAGGCGGCGCCATATACCTTTTCTGTAACGAGGGCATAGCTAGGTATGTTCAGTGCCTTGCAACCGGTGGATCGCGGGTTCAAATCCATCTCAACCCGCCGCGTACAGGCCCTGACGACGACGATGATGATGATGACAACGACGACGACGATGATAATATTTTGATTTCATATTCGGCGATAGGGAAGTCCCTGAAGGTTCTTGTTTACTACGGGGCAAAAAAATAGTAATTCAGTACAAATACTTTTATGAAGAAACTATAATTATCTGACTTTATATAGGCTACCCAATAACATAGACTGTATGAACGAATTCACTCTGTAATTTATTGGTTATCTGGTTTAAATAATTGAAAGATTTTTAACTGCCACACAATAATATAGAGCAACTGTCATTAAAATCATCGAAAACTTTGCTGTATTCTGAAGGTATTATTTAATTTACCCTCTAAGCTTATAGGTTTCTATGAAATCACTCTTGCTGTCTTTCTATGACTGTCTCTCTGTATCTCTGTCTATAATAGTGACTCTGACTATAAGTTCCATATATATATCATATGCTTATGGTTAGGACAGATGTTAAGTATAGGCATACACATCCTTCTTTACTGAGAGGCAGCACATCTTTCTTCCCGTCTCTGTGTGTCTGTCACAGCCTGTCTATGTCTGTCTCTCTTGTTGTCTTTCTATGTCTGTCTCTCTGTATCTCTATCTGTCTGTCTCTGTCTGCCTGTCCCTGCCTGACTGTGTCTGTCTGTATCTCTTATTGTCTTTCTAGGTCTGTCTCTCTGTATATCTATCTATATATAATATATGCGTTTTGAGTATCATATATGTATATGTCTGCCTGTGTCTATGTCTGTCTGTCTATCTGTCTGTCTTCCTCTCTCATTCTAACTCTAACTCTCTCTGTCTGTTTTTCTCTGTTTTTCTCTGTCTCTCTGTGTCTCTGTCTCTCTCTGACTCTCTCTGTATGTTTGTCTCTGTCTGTCTCTCTGTCCCTCTTTCTCTGTCTCTGCAGTCATCAAGAGATTTCTTTCGGCCAGCGATGAGTAACAGCTGGGCTGACAAACTTCAACACTGCAGCAGGTTTGATGATGGACTGATGATGATGGGCGATGTTGCCTGCAGTAGCAGTGTGCCAACTGAACGGAGAAGAAGAAGAGAGGACATCATTGGAGTCAACGACAGAGATTCCGACGATTGGGTGACGACCTGCAGCAATGTTTTCAGATCTGCAGCCAAAAGAAAAGAGCCTATTATTGGTCAAACGGTTGCATGTGTATATGACATGCATATGACACATGTGTAAAATTGTGTATAGGCCTAGGGTATACGTTTGAATGTACGGACGCATGCAGTCATTCATGTGTGTATGTTTGCATCTATGCATTTGTCTATTTTATTTTATTTATTTATTTCTCTATTACTATAGCGCCCTTTCAAACTCGCTTCTCAGAGGCGCTCCCGTCTGCAGCGCGGACACTGCATCAGAGTTTCACGTCAAAGCGCCCGAGCAATTGCGAGTGAAGGACTTGCTCAAGGCCCCTAAGTGGCGTTTTGAGTATCAATCTTGAAGTGGCGCTATAACAAGTGCACACTCCACATACATACGTAAAGAAAGATGAGGACAAAGCTTACACGTCATTCAGCTTCCTCGTCGTCGTCATCCTCCTCCTCTCTGACAGATGAGGACAATCATCCATCATGTGAAGCCGAACGACTGGTTGAGGACAGAGATCACACGTGGCTGCATGGAAATTGAGGAGTGCCGACTCAGCAGCAGAATGAACACCGGAAGGATGCTGAAAAAACCAGAGGGTGGTCTCACTAAAACTGATATAACTCTTGTTCTGTTCGAAATATTTTGATAGAATCTGGCCATCATGATTGTGTAAATATGAATTGTCTTATTAAGTCTGTAAAATTTCATTTCGCAATTCTTACTCCTGGCAAAGATATGGGCAAAAACCTAAGAGGGTCTTTTTTGCTCACCCTGTACAATGTACATGTATTTAGGCCTACATGCATACATGTACATACATGCATACACATACATACATACATACATACATACATACATACATACATACATACATACATACATACATACATACATACATACATACATACATAAATACATACATACATACATACATACATACATACATACATACATACATACATACATACATACATACATACATACATACATACATACATACATACATACATACATACATACATACATACATACATACATACATACATACATACATACATACATACATACATACATACATACATACATACATACATACACTCGTATTATGTACATACACATTGCACACACACACATACATACACACATATGATATCAAACACATCATTAGCATATTATAATTGCCTTTGTCGAAATAATCCAGCTTTCACCAGCAATTTCCCTTCGAAATGACCTGCGCATCCTAAAAGCCGTTCCACCATCGGTAATTATGATTAAATTGAATTTCTTGTTTAGATTAGATTCTCAAAAAAGCGCAGAGGCAGTCGGTGAAACCACTTAGAACCATGGGGTCTCCGTATATTGGCAAAGGGGCACATGCCCTTTCCCCGAGAAAAACTGACACCTATTTATTTACTAATACCGTTTGGTTTATAACAGATTTCTTCACACTAAAGCTCTGATGCTATAATTATACTAATGAAACACAGAATGAAACTTCTTCATTTTCATTTCAAGAAATTTTCAATTTAGAAACCGCTATCAAAAATATCAGTGTTCCATAATTTTCTGCTTTGCACTTTTAGGCTCTTGCTCTTGCTCACAAATTGTTTACCCTGGCCATTGTGTTACGCCTCCTTCTTAAGAATTTCTACCTGAATCAGAACACAGTTGAAGTCAGTTGATTCGTCCGAAGCAGTGGCGTCATTTCCTGTCGTGAAATGGTTGCAGCTCGTTCCGGAAATGATTTTCTGCAGTTGCTTCGTGTCATCAATCTACGCAGAAGAAGCATTTGCCCTATCATCATCTTTGCTTTCACTAATTGTTTTATATTATAGCCACTGAATAGACTAAACGCCAATTTAAATTGACTAGCATATAATATTATTGCTACTTAAATCAATAATCAAATAGATTAATGAAGCAGTTAAGTTGCCAAGCAATTATTCAATTATCCTGCTATAGCCTAGATGAAATCATCAGCAATTCAGCATCATTAGTATGAAAGACGAATTTTATTTACGTCAGGGCTGTTTTTAAGGAATTTTTAGAACTGCACAACTCCTTCTTTCCTTTCCCATCATCCATGGCAAATTACTTCCAATAATTGGAGGAAAATGATTGTATTTGCTAGTTTTAACTGCACAGAAGTGCTTCTACAACTGCATACGTACGTATCATC
Source organism: Lumbricus rubellus (assembly GCA_945859605.1). Classification (NCBI taxonomy): domain Eukaryota; kingdom Metazoa; phylum Annelida; class Clitellata; order Crassiclitellata; family Lumbricidae; genus Lumbricus; species Lumbricus rubellus. Next base: position 20,961,014 of record OX243825.1, read on the forward strand.
ATCAGGCACCATGGGCTCAACGCCCTTAGGTGTCCACATACGTACGTATGTATGCGAGTATGTATGTATAATTGTATATGGCCATTTATATAGCGCCTTACAAGAACTTTGCGAACGTCCTTGAACCTCACATTCGTTCACGTTAAAAAAACCTGATTTACGTCCAGATACAAGCACAAGTGTATAGTTTGCATTTTCAGCAGCAGTGGCAGGAACTGACCTGTATGATTTTAATATCCTGTTCAAGACAAAAGGCTTTGATGAGAGTGAGATGAATCTGAAGAACGATGTCGCTGCAACTCGTCACGCATGGCAGGATGCACATCATCAGCGACTCCGGTTCACTGCAACATCAGCAGCAGCAACATCAGCAGCAGCAGCATAAGCGCCTCAATTGTTGCAACATCAATAACACAAGAATATCCATCTCACCTCATTGGTCATCTTACCCCAAACATAATTATTCGTCAACCTGCCTTCAGGTATACAAGGCGGTTAAGAAGACGATTCCGGGTCGTTGTGACAGACAGGGGCTGTATATACTGGCAAAACTAGAGGTGAGTATACATGTATGTACACGCTACAACTTGCCCTGTCTACAGGTCATTTTTCCAGGATACTGCGCGCAAATATTTCTGAGGTGACTGCACGCTGTACACCCGCATACAGTATACCCTCGATTACAACCCATGGTACCAGGTCAGAATCGGAGAGGGTCCGTGCTTCAGTCGCAGACCCAAGAACCAAAATAAAAAGTTTTCATACAGAAGCGTATTAATAATATGTCTAGAACCTGTTCGCTTTCTTTATAATTTCACGTGTAGCGGTGTAGGCTATAACTGCATACATAGGCAAAAAAGGTCGTCAGAATTCTCGGATGGGAAATTGGTATGCTTTCCGACTTTCCGATCGGATGACTAAAAAAGGTCACATACCTTCGCAGTATTTCTGCGCATTTGTAGATACCGCAGATAACTCTGTTTTGCCGATTGGATGCCTGCAACACCTCGCACAGAGCTCCGCCCACGTCAAAGTCATCATGTCGAAGAACTCTATGAAAAATTTTTAATAATAATAATGACTACTTTAAAATAATTATATATTCGACTGCACCAAGAAAGGATTATTATTACATCCTGAGAAGACTAAAAGCAAATGTTATTAAAGATTATAATAGTGTTCACGAAGAAAGCGTCAACAAACAACACGAATAAATGCATGCATACATGCGCACATACATACATGCGCACATACATACACGCGCACATACATACATGCGCACATACATACATGCGCACATACATACATGCGCACATACATACATGCGCACATACATACATGCGCACATTCATTCATTCATTCATTCATTTCGTGAATTTATATAGCGCTTCTTCAGAAACTACTCAGAGGCGCTCCCAGTCCAGCCACAGCTAAAATAATAGGTTTTGAGCGACTTATAAAAAGCAGGTGAATTTAGTCTAGGCATAAGTCGCAAGTTTAGTGGGAGGCCATTCCAGATAGCGGGACCCACAGAAGAAAAGGCTCAGCGCTGTCTTGTAGAAGTGCGAGCTCGAGGAACCAAAAGCTCCCCCGTTGTCGTAGAGCGAAGAGCTCGACGGGCTGCAAGGTCAGAGACAGGTCGACAAAGAATAGACAGGTATGATGGAGCACAATCAGTAAGGCAACGCCAGACAAGTGCAGCAACTCGGTAGGAGATGCGCTGTGAAACAGGGAGCCAGTGAAGAACATCACGCATATAAGCAGAGACGGGGGCGTATTTAGGAATGCGGCCAATGAGGCGAGCAGCCGAACGAAGAACTCGTTCAAGGCGCCCAATTAGTCCAAGTGGCAGACCCATGAGTACCGAACTGCAGTGATCAATTCTACTGGTGACAAAGGCATGGACAAGTGTCAGAGTAGCACTATGAGAGAGAGATCTTGAGACAACTCGGAGTTGCCGAAGCTGGTAGTAGCAACTGCGAGTGACCAAATTGATATGCTTAGAGAAATTGAGCTCTTGATCCAGAGTAATTCCAAGGTCGCGGACTGTGAGAGAGAAAGATATATCAGGGAAAGTTGCTGTTATTAAGTGCAGGTCAATGGATGCCAATTGCCTGCGAGTACCAAACCAGATAAACTGAGTTTTAGAGGGATTTAGTAACAAACGATTAGATGCCATCCATGATGTAAGAGCATCAATGGCATTGGACATTAACGATACAGTGGACACTGCATCAGTGGCAAGGCAGTGAGCATAGGCCTGAACGTCATGAATGTACATACATACATACATACATACATACATACATGCGCACATACATACATGCGCACATACATACATGCGCACATACATACATGCGCACATACATACATGCGCACATACATACATACATACATACATACATACATACATACATACATACATACATACATACATACATACATACATACATACATGCATACATACATACATACATACATACATACATACATACATACATACATACATACATACATACATACATACATACATACATACATACATACATACATACATACATACATACATACATACATACATACATACATACACGCAAAAAGACGTTTCTGCATAGAAACATGCATACATACTACAGTCTACATGCATACATATACATGCAAATACGCATGCAATCATTATTAGGCCTATATTATTAAGCCTATTCAGTTTAGGAAGAGGATAAGAGGGCGAGTAACAGAGAACGAAGAAAATGTACAATTTAGACGACCAGGTCCAGTCCCAGGTCCAATTTATATGGCGCCGCAAGCCGGCCACAATTTATTGCGCATTAAAAGCACCTGACAATAAGATAATTATATGTTTATTAAAGCCATATGACGAATTTAGTTTTGTTGATGTTGCAAACCTGTTCTGAATCGTCTTGTGATGGTCAGACAGTCCAAGGTCCAATCGTAGTCTTTGCCATGCTTTCATTCAGACGCTTGCCCCACTGCATGGAAACACAACAATCAATCAGGCCTCTGGTTAGAGACGGGGTGAGAATTGCCGGGGGCTGGGCTTTTTAGCGTGCAGTTGTACACAAAATGTGCAGCTCTAAATGGATTTGTGCAGTTGTAGAAGCACTTCTGCACAGTTAAAACTAGCAAAAAGGTCATTGTCCTCAGATTGAAAGTAATTTACCATGGAGGATAGGAAAGGAAAGAAGGAGTTGTGCAGTTCTAAGAATTCTTTAAAAACAGCCCTGGCCGGGGGTTGAATGCCTCATGGACCCGCACATAGGGGCAAGAGCAGGTTAAAGTTAAACGGTTAGTTTAAGTTGCTAAATTATATAACAAGAAAGTAGATACACTTTTGTATCTGAAAATTATTTCTTCCAACGCTGAGTTTCAGCTACGGGGAGACCATGTTTGGGTGTGGAGGGGGAGGGAAGACTTTATAATTATTGTGACCCCGGCGCCGCCTGCACTGCAATTACCTCAATACAGATGCTCAATAGAATGGACTTCCATCATCAGATTGCTCTGCCTTGCATCATGTGTATGTGTGTGTGTCTGCCTTGCTCTCTGGCGGTCATTCTCCATCTTTCCCTCGCCTTAAAGGCTTAAACCCTAGGCCTATCTTTTCTCTCGGGACTGATCACATTGACGACGCTGAAAGGGATTTGCTGAGAAAAGCGCTTTGCAAATGGTCATAAGCTTATACATTGCAATGCAATTATCTAAATGTATTTAACCATGATTTTCAATCAACTTGCGAGAATAAAAATGACATAAGCTTACAATCATAAATACATGCTTACACCCTAACATGCATGCATGCATGCATGCATACGTACGTACGTACGTACGTACGTACGTACGTACGTACGTACGTACGTACGTACGTACGTACGTACATATAGGGTGACACGAAAGTTCGTTCACCGTTTTCAAAATGCGTTATCTCAGTAGTCAGTAACGGTTTCATATTTCTTTATAATATTTGGTCAGTGAATACACCAGTCAAATGAAAGAAATTGGTAGAAATTTGATTATGATCCGGTCCGTTTTCGCCATTATTTATAAGAAAATGTAAAAACGACCAGTTTTTGCGGAAAAACTGCGTTCATCAAATTTACACAGTAAAGAAAATGTGTACACGTCTATAGCCTCGTATACAAGCGTGACAAGACACTGTTGTTA
>OX243825.1:20970195-21222695 GCA_945859605.1 Lumbricus rubellus
TTATATATATGCCCTTATTTATATATATATTACATATTTAGGCCTATATATTACATTTTCCGCTTCTTTGTGTGACACGTTTTTATCTTTCGGAATAATTATTATTGAGGTCAGTACTTCGAATCGGACCAAACGCGCAGTTGTATAAAAAGCAAAAGTCGTCAGCGAAAAAAACATTTGCCCATGTATCATGTAGGCCACTGCCCACTAGTCTCACACTAGACCTAGGCCTACAGTTCAGCACACTTTCCACAGAGCCACCGTGTTGTGTGGTTCGACGTCAAGAACCATAAACAAGAAGCCTTGCCTGGAATGGTCCTTCTACGGCTTTTCATTATTCTTATGACTTCAGGAAGCAGCATTTGGAAATTTATATAGCGCAGACGTTCCGATCATGTTCAGATAAAAATAATAATTGTAATCATCGGCGTAAACTGCGATTAGCCTGGACGATGTTAAACGCTGATAATTAATTAGAACAGGAAGTTTAAATAGCGTTCAGACAATTATAAATAAACTGTTCTATGTAGGCCTAGTTATACACTCGTTTTGAGTATGAACACTTGAAGAGTCCATTTAGCATAAAATTATACCTCGATGCAGCCATAATAGATTGGTATTCATGTGTGTAAACGAGTAAAACGACTTAATTTTCTTAGTCTCGGTGTACGAAGCAGGGCGTCAATAATAAATAATAATAATTATAAATAAATAAATAAATAAATAAATAAATAAATAAATAAATAAGAATTATTCTTCTCCCGTCAGGTCTGGCGCAAGACAAATTATTTCTGTCCTGATTGGGAGTTGAACCGTCATCTCTTCATCAGCAGTCCAGTGCTTATCGTGGGCATAAATTTCATGACAAACGGCTTTTACGAGTGTGAGTGCGTGCGTGTATAGGTATGCATGTATGTGCGTGTGTGTGTGTGTGTGTGTGTGTGTGTGCGCGCGTATGTGTCTGTGACCATGGACAATGGAGATCATAATTATATTGGTACCCATCGTCGCCAACTGGTTGGCGTCAGGAATGGATTATATCAATTGATGATGATGATGATGATGATGATAATGACGACGACGATGATGACGACGATGATGATGGTGACGTTGAGGGGATGATGATGATAATGATGATGATGACGGCGACAATGATGACGATGGCGTTGGTGATGAGGATGATGTTGATAATGACGACGATGATGATAATGATGATGACGACGATGATGATGGTGACGTTTGGGATGATGATGATGATGATGATGATGATAATGACGACGATTTGCAATTGTATAATTGTAAAACATGATTGTTTGGTTAAAAAAAGGAAATGAAATGAAATGATGATGATGACGACGACGACGATAATGACGACTATTATGATGGTGACGTTTGGGATGATGATGATGGCGACTATGATGACTATGATGATGACGACGACGACGATGATGATGAAGGCAACTCGCATGGTAAATGTCGTGGTTATATTAAATGATTATCAAATTAAACACTTGCTATGCATGTATAATTATTAATTATAGGTAGAAGTTAAGCTAGGCAATTTAATTGGCGAGTTTAGGTAATATGTGTGGCAACATATAAAATATTAATACATAAAACCAATGACTGCAGCTAAGCGTAATAACGAGTGGTCAAGATTACCATGACAACAAAGGACGCTAATCCTATTCGTGATTGGTGCAAACTGGAAGCGAATGACGTGACGAGTTAAAAATGACGTCAGCGAAGTGGACGTTAAGTTTTTGACTCTCTACAGGTATATCTGGAAATGGTGGTCGATTCGCTGCGGTGATCCATCAAAAGTTGTGATTTCCAGAGTAGAGACGAAGGTAATTGAACTGTTCGGACGATCAACCGATAGTTCAAAGTATTGTGCATTAAGTGCAACGCAATTTAAATGAGAAATTTGCGTTAGTGCATAATAATCATCGTGTGAAGTGTGAGACACTTGCGAAGAAGACGAACTCTTAGGCAACAGTCTGAAGAGTCGTGTAATTTGAATCGGCTAGCGAACAGCTGATTCGGCGTGTGAAGTACGAGGGACGTTTGGTCAACTGGAGAGGAGCTGTGAGGTGAATGCGACGATTCATCTTGTGTGCAACTGATTCACGGCAAGATACGAGTAAGGCGATTGGTGTGGTTGCTTCCATGACTGCATATTCAACCGTCTGATCAACATTCTTGACTGCGAAGAATCGGACGACGGAGAGAGCCGAAGACATTCGAGTTTCATACAACTCGACAGATAAGCGCAAATATAATATTTCCTAAGTAACTCGCCACACTAGGTAAATAGGATTGTTATTTGTTTGTGTATTTGAATGCAATTGAATAACTTCATTATATATTTTTCATAAGAAAACTGGGAGTTTGTTGAATTTGGAAGAATTTCTTGTATAAGTTAAACCCAACCGATTAACCACTAGGATAAAAAGGTGCCCTTTTACACGGCATACGACAACTATGGGGGCCCGTCCGGAATATTAAAACTGGATTTTTTAACTAACACTCGAAATATCAACGAACATTAATCTCAAGTATTGAAAATGTATAATTTAAAAGTTATCGCTTTTGCGATTGCGAAAGAACGACTTTATTGATAAGCGTTTACTCGATGCGATTTGTTTAACCTCGCGTAACCATAGAGTACGCATTTCAAGAGGGAACATTTTATTAATCTTGTTTAAGATTATCTTTTGAAGAATTTAATTCTTGTATAGCGAAAGCTATTGGGAAATACTTGTTAACTGAGTAAACAAGTAAGTAGACCATGTCGTCATTTGGAGAACATGAACAGTGGGTTAAACTCGCTAAAGAGATGGGAATGGAAGGTGATGAGTTGAAGACGTATGTGCGTGATAGACAGCAGGAAGCAAGAGACGACAGACTGCGTGAACGAGAAGATCGAAAGCTTAAAGATGAGGCCGCGGCTGCAGAAGTTAAAGCAGCCAGAGCACAAGAATTAGAGTTAGCAAGAATAGCTGATGCTAGGCTTGAACGAGAACGAGAAAGTCAAGCGAATAATGCAAGGCTTGAAAGAGAGGCGAATGACGCCAGAATTGAAAGAGAGGCGAATGACGCCAGAATTGAAAGAGAGGCGAATGATGCCAGGGTTCAACGAGAACGAGAGGCGAATGACGCCAGACTGGAACGGGAAAGTCGTGAGAATGAGGCAAGATTGGTTCGTGAAGCGGCCGAATGTCAAGCTAGGAGAGAAATGGATCTTGAGGTCAAGAAGCTTGAATGTGAATTAAGAATGAGAGAAATTGATTCTAGGAATAATCAGAATAGAGGTGAAGCCACATTCACAATGGTTGGTGATGGTTCATATCAAGGAAACAGTAACCATAACAGAGGAATGGAAGATATAAAATTCCCTGTATTCAATGAGAATAAAGATTGCTTGGATGCATATTTATTAAGATTTGAAAGGACATGCACGGCATACGAGATAGCAACAGAAAATTGGTCTCTGATGCTAGCCAAGCATCTTGAAGGAAAAGCGTTAGAGGTGTATCAAAGAATGTCATCTGAGGAGACACAAGATTACGAGTGTTTGAAAAGACATCTGTTAAAAAGGTTTCAATTAACAGAGGGTGGATATCGTAACAAGTTTAAGATGAGTAAAATGGAGTCAGGTGAAACACCTACAGATTTTGTGCATAGATTGAGGAGATATATGCAGCAGTGGCTACTTCAAGCTGGATTCGAGAAAACCTACGAAGGAATGGAGAACTTATTATTAAGAGATCAGTTCTACCTTACGTGTAGCAATGAACTTAAGATGTTCCTCAAAGAAAGAGGCAAGATGAGTCTAGAGGACACATTAAACTGTGCCGAGTCTTATATCGAGGCGCACGGATATAAATACACAGAAAGTAATCTAAGGCCTCCAGTGAAATTCAGTAACGAAAGGCCGAATGTGAAACCGTTCGACGATAAATCAAGAGAGAGGTTTAATGGAAACATAAATAGAGGACGAGGAGACATGAAACAGAACAGGGAGACGAATCATAATGGAAGTATGAATAGAGGATTTAGTAGAGAAAGAGAACAGGCGGCTGAACATAAGATAACTTGTTTCTCATGTGGCCGAACCGGACACAAGTCATATGATTGTTCACACAAACAAAAAGGAGTTGTTAAACATACTGCGGCGGCTATACAAGTATATGAGAATAGGGCGTACAAGATAGCGCAAGCAAATGAAGAGTTGAAACTAAATGAAGTTGAAAAAGAGGAAGAACGTAAGAAGGAATTACCGATACAGTTGGCAGCAAGTACAATGGTTACTGATCGGAGAGATGATGGCGATGACCTTGAGAATAAAAATGAAGGTCAGCTAAAGGTGAACGGTGTGATTGCCAGTTGTCTATATGATTCTGGATCAAGCACATGTATTGTCAAGAGATCGCTGGTAAATGATGTTGATTTCACGGGAAGAGAAGCCCAATGCATATTAATCGATGGGACATTGAGAAATTTTCCGACAGCAAAGGTTAATATTGAAAGTGAGTATTTTACAGGAAACGTTGAAGCAATGGTGATGGAAGAACCGGTGAAACCAGTAATTATCGGTAGGATGAAGGGACTAAAATATCTGGTAGTGAAAGAAACTACAGATAACATGATAAACTGTGATCGGAGTAATACAGATGATAACGAGAATAGAGAGGATAGATTGAAAAAGATTCAGAAATCTTTAAGTGTTGAGTCACAAGGACAAAGTGACAAAAAGAAAGTTCATTTTGCGAGTAAAATCACAAGTGAATTAAATGATGATGTAACGGATGACGTCATCGAGAATGATGATGTGTGCCAAACGACAGCAGCAGTTGAAACCAGAGCGGAATCAAAGAAAGTAACAAAATACAAACAGTTGAAAGTTACTGAGATGCCGGATTTAAATGTATCAACAAAAGAAATTAAAGAGTTACAAAGCAAAGATGAGACTTTGAAGAAGTTTTGGGATAAAGCAATTGATTGGAGTGGTGATGACAGTGTAACAGAGAAAGTTCTTTATGTGAAGAAGAACGGATTTTTGTATAGGAGATTCATGGAGACAACGGAAGATGATGCGAAGTGGCAGTTAATGGTCCCGAAGGAACTTAGAGGTAAAGTATTAGCCGTGGCCCATAACTCGCTATTGTCAGCACATTTGGGTATGAAGAAGACCCATGATAAAATTGTGAATGAATTTTATTGGCCATCGATAGGACAAGAAATTAAAAGGTATGTCCTGAGTTGTGATGTATGCCAAAAGTCGGTGGATAAAAAGGTGAGCCACAGAGCACCGATGGGACATCTTCCGGTACTGGATGTACCATTCAAACATGTCTGTGTAGACATTATCGGAGTGATAGAACCTATGTCATCAAGAGGTTATCGCTATATATTAACGATAGTGGATTTGAGTACCAGATACCCAGAAGCGATTCCACTGAAAGGAATAACTACAGAGGAGGTGGCGGAAGCCTTGTTCAATTTTTATTGTCGCATGGGTGTTCCTCAGAAAATCCATACTGACAGAGGGAGCCAATTCACTTCAGAACTGATGGCTGATGTTAACAAGATGTTGTTGATCAAGCACACTTTCACTAGTCCTTACCATGCTATGGGAAATGGATGTGTGGAGAGACTTAACGGAACAATAAAAGCAACATTGAGGAAGCTAATAGGAGAACAGGTCAAGGAATGGGACAGGTTCTTAGCACCATTATTGTTCGCGTTACGAGACACTGTACACGAAAGTCATGGGTTCACACCCTTTGAATTAATTTTTGGAAGGTCATGCAGAGGACCAATACAGATATTGAAGGAACTCTGGACAAATGAGAAAGTGGAAGATGAAGTAAAAGATGTTTATACATACATGACCGATTTGAGAGAAAGAATAGAAGAAACATGTGATATGGCACAGAAGGCCATACATAAAGCAAATGAAAAGAACAAGAAGTATTATGATAAGAAAGCACGTTACAGAGAGTTGAAGATAGGAGATAAAGTTTTATTACTGTTACCCAGTTGTAACAATAAGATGCTTGTAAAATGGCAAGGACCATTTGTGGTCAGAGGCAAAATAGGAGATTATGATTACAAGGTGGAAATTGATGGTGGAAAACTCAAAACATATCACATCAATATACTAAAGAAGTACTACGAGAGAAATGGAGAAGGTAATCATGTAGAAACGTCAGCATACATATCGGCGATAGTACATGATGGTAAAGATGGTGAAGATGAAGAAGAAGAGATATTGAGCTTATATGTAAGTAAACAAACGGAGACTTACAAAGATGTGGATATCAATCCTAAATTGACGGAAAAACAGAAACGAGAATTAAGGGAACTACTGAGAGAACATGAGGACATATTCAGTGATAAGCCAGGAAGGACAGATATGGTAAAGCATGAGATTCATCTGACGAGTGATGAGCCAATTCGGTTACGAGCTTATCCAACGCCATATCATCTTCAAGCGGAGATAAACAAAGAATTAGAGACGATGCTAGATAATGGAATTATAGAAAGATCGGAAGCAGCGTATGCAGCGCCGCTTGTAGTTGTTAAAAAGTCAGATGGAAGTAACAGACTTTGCTGTAATTATAAACAACTCAACAAAGTGACAGTATTCGATCCAGAACCGATGATGTCGAATGAGGATATTTTCAATAAACTCAGTGGAAGTAAAATCTATAGCAAGTTCGATTTCTGTAAAGGGTATTGGCAGATACCAATGAGCGAAGAATCAAAAGACTTAACCACATTCATCTGTGCACGCGGATTATATAAGTTCAATGTGTTACCATTTGGACTAGTCAATAGCGCATCCAGTTATAATCGCTTGATACGGAAAATATTACATGGAACTGAAAATCTAGAAAGTTACGTTGACGATATTCTTGCTCATACAAAAGGATGGGATGAACACATGAAGACGTTAAGAGAGTTTTTCACAAGAGTGAGAAAAGCTCATTTGACATTGAAACCGAAGAAATGTTCACTAGGATATGGCAAGATAGATTTCCTAGGCCATACATTGAACAACGACGATATAAGCCCTAAGGGAGAATCTATTGACAAGATTGTGGAAATGCCACAGCCTAAGACGAAGAAGCAAGTGAGAAGCTTTTTAGGAGCGATAAATTACTATCGAAAGTTTATTCCACATTGTGCAGAATTGATGGCACCGTTGAGCGACTTGACTAAAAAGTTAGCTCCTAACAATGTTGAATGGAACCAAGAGTTAGGTGAAAGTTTTAAGCAGTTGAAAGAAGCACTAGCTAAGACACCAATCCTTAGGTTACCAGACTTGGAGAAAGAATTTATAATACAGACAGATGCATCAGGAAAAGGGATAGGTTGTGTTCTTATTCAACAATATGAAGGAATAAACCATCCGATAGCATATGCGAGTAGAAAACTGTTGGAAAGAGAGATGCGATATTCAGTTGAGGAAAGAGAATGTTTAGCCATAATGTGGGGAATCAGTAGATTTGATCGATATTTGTGTGGAAGAGAGTTTGTGATCGAGACTGACCATTGTGGACTACAGTACATGAAGGAAGGGAGGATGAAGAATGCAAGAGTCATGAGGTGGAGCCTTGCCCTTCAAAATTATTGTTTTACAATACGTTACATTAAGGGATGTAATAATGTAATGTCCGATTATTTAAGTAGAGGATTGACCTAAGATTTAAGTAAATCAATGGTGATACTATAGGTAGATAAGAAGTAGTTGTGTTAGGTTGTGATGTTGTGTAAAGTAGTATAAGCATAGGCATAAGCAGTTATTGTAATTTGATAATTAGATAAGTTGATAAAGCCTGTGTACAGACTTTTGAAGAAAGGGTATTTGTCGTGGTTATATTAAATGATTATCAAATTAAACACTTGCTATGCATGTATAATTATTAATTATAGGTAGAAGTTAAGCTAGGCAATTTAATTGGCGAGTTTAGGTAATATGTGTGGCAACATATAAAATATTAATACATAAAACCAATGACTGCAGCTAAGCGTAATAACGAGTGGTCAAGATTACCATGACAACAAAGGACGCTAATCCTATTCGTGATTGGTGCAAACTGGAAGCGAATGACGTGACGAGTTAAAAATGACGTCAGCGAAGTGGACGTTAAGTTTTTGACTCTCTACAGGTATATCTGGAAATGGTGGTCGATTCGCTGCGGTGATCCATCAAAAGTTGTGATTTCCAGAGTAGAGACGAAGGTAATTGAACTGTTCGGACGATCAACCGATAGTTCAAAGTATTGTGCATTAAGTGCAACGCAATTTAAATGAGAAATTTGCGTTAGTGCATAATAATCATCGTGTGAAGTGTGAGACACTTGCGAAGAAGACGAACTCTTAGGCAACAGTCTGAAGAGTCGTGTAATTTGAATCGGCTAGCGAACAGCTGATTCGGCGTGTGAAGTACGAGGGACGTTTGGTCAACTGGAGAGGAGCTGTGAGGTGAATGCGACGATTCATCTTGTGTGCAACTGATTCACGGCAAGATACGAGTAAGGCGATTGGTGTGGTTGCTTCCATGACTGCATATTCAACCGTCTGATCAACATTCTTGACTGCGAAGAATCGGACGACGGAGAGAGCCGAAGACATTCGAGTTTCATACAACTCGACAGATAAGCGCAAATATAATATTTCCTAAGTAACTCGCCACACTAGGTAAATAGGATTGTTATTTGTTTGTGTATTTGAATGCAATTGAATAACTTCATTATATATTTTTCATAAGAAAACTGGGAGTTTGTTGAATTTGGAAGAATTTCTTGTATAAGTTAAACCCAACCGATTAACCACTAGGATAAAAAGGTGCCCTTTTACACGGCATACGACAGTAAACAAACGATCCATTATACAAAGCAACGTCAGAGAAACCGGTTTCGGATTTCTATTGAACTGACAACGGGCTGAACCAAGGCGGAAGGATGTAGGCCTACGTAGGCCTATCATGCATGTAAGAGTCGCAACCGAAAAGATTCTATGTATAGATTCTATAAAATGCATCGACACCGTCATGAGAGATTGGCAATAATAGAGCTTAGATAAACTGTTATCGCTTTAAGCTTAAACTGACATTTAAGCTTTTAATCGTTCTACCTAAATATAAACTAGGAGATGAAGTCCATAAAAAGATTTTTAGAGCCGTCGAATCAACAGTCAGATCTATTCATAAAGTGATTTCTTGTACAACAGAAAATTGTGAGACCTAGGCTATAGCCATACAACCTACGTCAGGATCCAATTGACAATGAACAGCTTAATAACTATTTTTAACTGCATAAAAATGCTTTAGGCCTACAGCCACAAAAAATTCGTTGAGAACTGTCCTTCTTGTCTAGAACTGCACACAAAAATTCCCCAATTCACGTAGGCTATAACAATATAATATTTTTCATAGGCCTGCCCTAACTTTACGCAATTTATTAATATTATTCCGAAGTTTCAAGTCATCCTATGACAACAAAGGTCTTTGACGACTTATGGCAATTGTATAATAATTTATGTGATTGAAAATTTTAATTATATCCTGGTGTAGCCTAATTAACGGACCAACGACCATAAAATGACATCACTCGCATAGGGTCACGCATTTGTGACGATTTGTGACAAAGTCACAAAGGGAGGTTTAAGAAATGTGACGTCACGTCATCACATCAAACATAAAAATGCGCAACTTTATTGAAAAATTTCAATTAAATGAACAAAGTAATGGGCTACATAATTTTCTGCTATGCCTACAGGCCCTAGTTTTCTAGACGCTTAAATTTGAATTTTCTTATAAACAACATCGATGACGTCACTTACACAAACCGTCCATGAGTAGGCCTAATAGGCTACGCCGTTTGAGTTTTCGAATGCTGTTTTAAAGTTTAGACTGTAATAACAAGTAAAAAAACATATTGAATTATTGAAAATGAGGTTAGGCCTATCGTATACTATGAGCGATGATGTACGTACTCGATATAGGCCCATAGGCCTATAGTTTGGATTGTTTCAAGTTATTGTCATTGAACATTTGAAAGATTTGTAATGATTCTGCCAGAGCTTTTCATTTTGTGGCATGCGTTATGATGATCGTAGATTCATAATAATTAGGCTAATATAGGCTACCTAGGCCTACGCTCTCTATTTTACTTCGCTCTACTGGGCGGCCTGAGCCTATAGTTTTAAGTATTTCTGCAGTTATGCCTATTATTAGGCCTACCTTATTTGAAAGGCCCTTGTTGTAAGAAAATATGCATCCCTTCCGAAAAACTAGCTGTTCAGAATGTATTTTGACATTATAGTCTTCTCGGGGAAGGGGCGCAGAGTTTTGTGACGTCATTTTTGAGTGTATGACTTTTGAACGTGTGACGAGGGGTGTCAAAAATCGTCCTAAATAGCGTGACGTCATTTATGGATGGCCCTTTATACATCTACAGGCCATTATTATTTTATTAGAGTAGAATTTGTGCTGTGATGCAGCTTGTTACAATGATCGATTGGCCTAGGTCTAGTTGGTTAGTTAGACTGGCTTTACGCACGTTGGTCTGTGCACAGGAGACTTGAAAATATAAATATTACTATTTATGGTATGATGGATTACGAAGCCTTGCATGGTTGTCAAACAGTTAAATTCAAAGTAACCAAAAAGTGAAAACAATCTTTCACCAGGCTCCAATGGGATTTGAACCCATGATCTCCTGCTTACTAGGCAGGCGCTTTAACCAACTAAGCCATGGAGCCACAACGATGACGAATCCTAATTTTGCATATACAAACCTTAACACACTCACATTTCATCCATGTTAAACACTAAAAATAGTTTCATTGTCATTCCCATAAGCCAAACTTTTTTATATAAACTGTTATATGCACAGTTTTACGTATTTTCTAGTTTACATTCAACTTTTAAAACTTTATTTTGAGGCAATTATACAATTGATACCGAATCGGGTCGGGATGCTTATTCGAGACTTGCAATTCACACCATTGAGCACGTGCATACAATGGCAATGTCTAACTTTCAACTGCTTACTAAAACACGTTTTTTTCGCGTAGAAGATTCGAAGCAGTAATTTCTTGCAAATATTACATACGTTGATGGATGTTTTACCGAATTATATCAACTTTTTAGTTGAAAATACATCCGTAGCTGAGCAATATTCTTATTCGACAGATGGCAGACCAGTTTCAAGACTGGTTGGTCAAAGTGGATTTTTAAAAACCTAATTATAAAAACTTTTTTTTGATGAAAATGCATTCCAAAATATAACAGGACACTTTGGGTATTTCTATTAAATCTCTTCATGTTATGTTTGTATGTGGCTTTCAGGCACAGCTGCATAATCCTTTGTCTTGTTTCATTCTACTGTTTAATTGTGCCTATAAATTAGGCTAATGGAAATACTTTTACATCTTACAGTTGTATTTTATTAAATTTTGTCTTCTTTCAAAAGCCTGTTATAGGGTAATACA
The DNA here is from genome assembly GCA_945859605.1 of Lumbricus rubellus. NCBI lineage: Eukaryota > Metazoa > Annelida > Clitellata > Crassiclitellata > Lumbricidae > Lumbricus > Lumbricus rubellus. The sequence goes on from OX243825.1 coordinate 20,981,704, forward strand.
TGATTCCTATCTCTATTTGTTGCTGCTAAACACCTCAGGCTAAGGTAACACTTTGTCATTCTATATGCAATTGAAAAGTATTTAATTTCTAACAAAAGGTACTTATGACAAAGTTAACATACTCCTCAAAGCTTATGACTCCAAGTCTCACTCCGACTCTTTCTATGCACATCTCAAAACTGTCCTATTTAGCCGTACTGGGGCCGGAAGCACTTCCGAGTAGTTGCCCTGAACAAAATTCTGATGAAAATCTTTTATTATTATTAATAGCACTTATTTATCAAGCACACCTTGATTTTGCGTGCCTTTAGTTGTATATAATGTGGTTTAGGGCGCATGATATTTCACTGTATAGGGCCTTCTCATTAGTGTGCTGGATAATTAGAGAGGTTGGGCAATGGAGATCAAATCCCCAGATCTGAGAAATTTGTGCAGACAGCTCAGCTATAATGAGTACACTCACCGCACACTGTCAGTGGGTAGATACTAGATAGATATCGATGGTCTTGATGGAGAGAACTAGCTATGACCACCTGCCTTCATAGGCACCCATAGATTTCTCTTGGGCAAGCTTAAGGGATTGTGATCTTCTTATTCCTATATTGAATTAAATAAGTATGTATATATTTATTTATTTAAGAAATTTATATAGCGCCTCTTCAAGGTATACGATACTCAGAAGCGCTCTCGGCCCAACCACGACTAAATAAAACAGTTTTTAAGGTCTTAAGAAACAGAGTGGAGTGACCCCTGGAAGTATATATATACCACACACACCGTATTTCACAAGAGAAATGCAGTCCTATGCTTTTATGCAAAACCTACAACTGATATAGAACCATTTTGCATTTTGGAACAGTACTAATCAGGTTTGATGAAAATGGAATAGCAACTTATAGATTGTCCACGGTAGTGTTTGGCTTTATGAGCACATATAAATGTGGTTTCAGCATCCCAGAATTTATTTACTAGGGCATAGAATTTCAAATGTAGTTGTACTTCCAGTGGTAATATGTATTGAAGAGGGAGCACTGAATATGGTGCAGAATCATTTCAATCGTGCACTATTTACTGGCTCTTTATCTTCTTGCTAACGTAAAGTAACATCATAACAACCATGTTCATATGATAAATGCACTTTTTTACACAAAAAATTCACGATGAAAATGTCTTCATTTAATGAAAAATGTCCTGATCAAGTATAGTAGCAACTACAAGAGGCAACAAACAAACAAACATCTTCACATTTTCTTCAGCAACTACAATATCAATACTCTGTATCGGACTTTAAAAACGACATTCCGCACTCGTCAAATGTTCGTTCTAGAATTAGAAATACGCGCAAAAGCAGCTTGTTCTAAACCACGAACTCGTCTAACGCAATATAAACAGGAAGAAAAATATTACAAACACATGTAAACGCAATATCTACGAGGAATTACTATGAAGGAATGTTCAACCAGATATAACGGAAAAGGAACAGCAGAATCACTGACTATGTCGTTCCACTTTTGGTCACTAAATTCTCGTGCCCTCCAGACAGCATGCCGTAGTGAACGTAGGGCCAAAAAAGACTTAATCAGCAGATGCAGATGTTTGAAATACTTAGCGCAATGACTAAATGGCATACAAGTTCAAGTTTTTAAACTGTTTGGTATAATTTTTTGTGATTGTGCTGCCTACTGTGCACGTTAAACGTCAACTTTACATGATTAAAACTGTGCAATCAAACAGATTATATAGCTCTATTTGAGAAGTGTTTTCAGCAACCTTCCTAACTGACCGCTCAGGCCAGGGTTGCCAAGTTGTCGCGGAAAATACGTATTTAATTCACTTAGAAAAAATTTATTAATGTCTAAATTCAACTGTTCATCTCGTGACATTTTTTCTACTTCTTGACGTGACCTTTTCTGAAATCTGGCAACCCTGGCCATCAATAGACAAACATTTACTTGCTTTCAAGTGCCAACAGAACAAAGGCAAACGTGAAATATTAACTGCTTATAACAACAGAGACAACTTGCTGAATGCCAATAGCTAGTTATTTCTCTCAACCCATTCAATGGCTCTCAGGAGTACAGATGACATCTATAGGGTATCGGAGATTATGAATCAAATTAGGGCAAAATGTTGATCAGCCATGATTAGGAACAATAGCAAATATTGGGTGAGTTCCCGAACCCACCCTAGTTTCATTCCATTATCTCAAATAACTCATTAAAAACAACTGCAAAATTAAGCTAGATGCTTTGAAGTTGGCTGTGAACTCAGTTTTTGACTCAGTTTTGAACTCGGTTTTGAACTCGGTTTTTGTGGTTGCAGACGGAATGCATGAAGAATTAAATGCATTACTATCAGTGATATTCATTAAACGCAATGATAATACATTTCTTTACATACTTTTACAGACACTTCTCAGCCTTGTAATAATAATAACAATAATAATAATAATAACAACAATAATTAGCATTGTAGCACAACCAAGGCTGAAGGAAAGAGCACTGCACAAGAGCTCAAACAGTCAATATGGTGTCTGTAACAAGGTCATCTCCATCACATGTAGGCAGAAATGTGATTACACGAAGTACAGTACAAGGTGTGACAGAAGGTATTCAAGTTAAAGGTCAAACAGAAAATTAGAGGCATCTCATCCTAGGAAAATTGGACAATTTAAGTGTTCCAGGTTAATTTGCAGTGGTTCTAACACAGACCCAGCATCTTCTGAATCACTTTAAGCTCTTGTTATGTTATGTTAAAGAGATGGAACCAGCGGACATTGTGGTAATCATCGACTGTGCATGTCCATAAAGCAGGGGTGTCAAACCTTTTTCAGTGGCGGGCCAGTTTGAACATCTTCCAACAAGTGGCGGACCAGTGTGAACATCTTCCAACAGGGTGTTGAAGCTCCTGAGCAAAATTGGGTAGTGATCTGAGAAGGAGCTCTGGGCTTGGTCAGCCAATTTTCAGAACATTTTAAATAATATAAGTGTTTTGTAACTTTCATAATTTTTTTAACAGAAAACCAACCGAAAACCATAAAAGGCATAGATACACAGTCTACACAGAGCTTTTTGTCTGAGCAAAAGTGACGTCAGTAAGAAAAAAACCTCCATGTATTTGGCGCTGACTGTAAAATAAAAATTTTTGAACTTTTATCCTCTAATTTTGTAATCTTTAGGGAAGGCTCCGCGGGCCAGAAAAAATCATTGTCAGGCCAGAAATGGCCCGCGGGCCAGCTCTTTGACACCCCTGCCATAAAGCAACAACTGACCAGATGTATCACATGACAACACTATAAAAAATATTACATGATATCACTGTAAAGTCGTAGGTTTACATTACATTTTCATGTTTGGTGTAACGTGACAACTGACAAGATGCACAAGTTGAAAGAAGAGGACAGAAAAGTAGCAGGTTCATATTGTCAGTATAATTATACTGTAGTGCTCAGGAAGCTGTTGATACTATGCTGTGCCACCTACAAATACTGAAAGTGGTATAAACCATTAATCCCGATTCAGCATTAATTACAGAATTCCGAATGTATAACAGCCACAGACAAATAGTCACTTAGGTCAAGGCCATAAATCCCTAGCATCAAGGTCACGAATGTCAAAGAACTGTATAATGACAAAGAGATGTTCAGTGAAGACCATTGGCACAAGGCAACTGTAAGAAGCAATCCAGGCCCTTATTTCTCATAGGTACGATTGGGCCATCCATATTGACAGAGCTGGTCATTGTTTATTCGTGGTTAGCTGTTTCAAATGAAACAGCCAACCATGAAGACTAGAAGCAGAGACTTACAAAATCAACAATAAAAGATGAGTTTTGCCAGGGCCATAAAGAAAAAGGACAATAAGAACAAAATGAAGGGTTTTATTAAAGTCAAAAGTAAGGATGACAAAATGAGCTCTCAAGTTCTTTAGTTCTCAAGGCCAAAATGAGAAGGGTAAAACTCAGGATAAAAAGGATACATACAAGTACACGAGGAAAAAATTAAATCTGCCACAATAACCTAAACTCGTTGAAATTAATTAATTAGCTGCCCAATAATTGAATCAAAATTCTCCAGGGACGACTGTGGACTTTCGAATAACTAAGAATGATTTGAGGTAGTAGCTTTCCATGTAACAATTATCCTAACTGGGAATTGCTTTAACATCTAACCAATCAGCAAAACAAATTAAACAGTAGTGATTGACATCAGAATAATCAACAAGAGAAAATGCCGTCTTTTCCGGTATATTCTGTCAGATGCAAATGTCTCAGCGGCTAATGCTGTCACCTTCACAACACTTTCACCCTGTTTGAACTTCATGAAAATTTGCCAACCCAGACATTCAACAATAATCCAAAGCCACTTCCAACTCCCGAGAGCCCATAATAAGCACCTCGAGCACAAGATCAACTAATTCACGATAATCGCACAAGCAACAAATTACTTACCAATTCAATTACAACTCGTTCATAACCAACAGTCAACCAAAAATATTAAGAATTAATAAAATGATTACAATGTCAAACAGCACAATGTCTGAAAATGATAAATCAACTGCTTCTGAAAATATCTGTACTGGAATGGAGCTGTGAGCAACTTGAAACTTCGGTGTTTCGCGCCCCCCCCCCCCCCCCCATGGACAAGAGCGGGTCGGTGGCCCCTGACTATGAGGAAGATATGAGGTCACTAGGTGCGAAACTGAGGTCATAACCGGTCTTGACCTGGAAAATCGGGGTTTTTTGCCCTCCCACCCTACCCCCCAGGTGAGGGTATTGGCCAACTCCTCAACTGGGTGGATGTTTCTGGTGGCCCACTGTGTAGGTGCAAGGTTTCAGGGCAATCAATAGCTGCAAAACTGAGCGTGCCTTCAGGACAAACAAACGTGTCTACATACATATATACATTCTCCTTTACAGATATATAGATTACATTGGCAATTTAATGATGCTACATTACTTACGAAGTTTGGCTAACACGTAACACAGTAGTTCAATAAATAAGCACACACCTACATATGCAACACACACCAAAAATTAATAATAATAATCAAAGAACATGCGCGGTCCAAGACTTGAAGATTGTGGCTGCAGGAGAGTGAAGGTTGGTTCTGAGGGGCAACAAGTACGGAAAATGACAGTCTACCAACATACAGAGGGGGTCTTTAAAAGGAGGACACAATTTCCTTATGTTGAGAAATAATGCATTAGTTTGCGTAGATTGGAAGCTGATGAGAACTCGCAAAGATCTATGAACAATGTTAAAGGTTGCTTAGGATATTACGTGCAAAGTTGCATGGTGAAAACACAAGATGGCCACCTCAAATTCAGTCATGCTGGATCCAAACTACTGCCAATTACAACATCACATCTCAAATTCTCTCTAGGAAAACCCAACAAACAGACCATCATCCTAAAAAAACGACCAAACCTCAAAATCAATTCTTGAGTACCAAAACCTAACTCAAACTCCAGTGATCTTAAACTCTCAATTATTTTTCAATGCGTCAATGACGCTTTCCAATCCGCAATTAAAACAAAACAACATTCTTGGCAAACAGTCATAAAAGCTTAGACATAATTTTGTGCATTCAAAAAACATATTCAAACTTCAGACCAAAAAAAACTCAGCAGGTTACCATGTCTGACTATTCAAGAAAAGATTAGATGTAAGGAACTTAGTACCGTAACTGTCCATATCTGCAAACTCTTGTCAGCAGTAGCACTGCGAATACGAATAGTGCACACTCCTGTCAGCAGTAGCACTGTGAATACGAATAGTGCACACTCCTGTCAGCAGTAGCACTGCAAATACGAATAGTGCACACTCCTGTCAGCAGTAGCACTGCGAATACGAATAGTGCACACTCCTGTCAGCAGTAGCACCGCGAATACGAATAGTGCACACTCCTGTCAACACTCGTGACTACACAGCTTGGTTCAGGAGTTTATAGCTCTTCAAATTAAAACTGTACCGAATGGGGGGTGATTATCGCTATTCGGCTGAATATGAATAATTATTGGACCAACTATTCGGTCGAATAGAAATAGTGCAAAAAATATGTCTACCGACAACATTCAAAATTTCATACACTAGCAAAATTTTCAGTTCAGTAAATTTCACACATGAACTAAAAGTAAACAGTTAATTATACTTGTAATTTTTGCATCCTTCTGCCAGTCTGTGTACACTCGCTAAAGCAACCGCACATGCAAAAACATGTGACCACTATTTATATTCGGTCCGTCCCCTACTATTCAGCCGATACAGAATAGCTATTTGGCCCGCTATTCGGCCCAGAAGCGACAAAACGAAGCGAATGCTTGGTACCGCCCTACCTCAGATGAAGCAGAAACACAATATGAGACAACAACAGAAATGTAAAATCGCAAAACTACCGCGGACTCCAATTAATTTCTAAATCCTAAACCTCCGCACACAAAGACAGAACCAGCATAGTCTGTCTCTGCCCGCAGTTCATCAAAACTTTGAAGCAAAAATCAGCGCATTTCTGTGCATGGCGTAGAACTGATTTGTGAAGCAGTGAACACACAAGCGATTCGACAAATAATTAAACATTGACTGGAATTAAGTAACACGTAAATCAATAAAGCAAAAAATCAATCAATCGCTGCACAAAACAGCAATCGATCTGAAAAAAAACTGCCAAAAACTAAAAACCAATCACCATCACCCAATCAAGTGAGCGAACACCAATCAATCAACCGTCAGCCAATCGCGTATCACGACGGAAAACGCAATCGGCCAATCCCACGACAGAACACACACGAAGCACGACCAATTGGAGCGCTGGATCCGAAAAAGCGTCGCAGCAGTGGCCCACGGAAAATACGGCGTTCGAAAAAGAACCGAAGACGAAACTAACGAATGTGCTGAAGCTAACGGCAAATTAATTACAGGAGGACTCCACCCGCTGCTCCGCAACGTCGATCTTCCCCTCATTCCACGCCCTCGTCTTCTGGCGGGCGACCCCAACCCACTCCACGAGATTCTCTCCACCCTTCGCAGCGGGAATTCTCTGTCCACCGCCGGTGGTTGACCGAATGCTCGGCGCAGACTTCGGGGCAGCAGCGGGCTGAGCAGCATCTCGATTGGTTGTTGGCGCATCGCTCGCTTTCGACGAGGATGTCTGGTGGCCGGACTTTTCTGAAGCGTTGGGTGACACTTTGGCTTCTTTCACGGACCTGTCGCCGCTGGTAGAAATGACTTGGAGAGCAGCTGGTACTACAGACTTCTTAGGTGATGCTCCAATGATACCAGTGGTCGGCGGCCTCACAGCGCCCGGTCCAACAATGCCACGAGGAACGACTCTTGATACGAGAGGAACTGCGGCTGTTCTATCCGGCGTCGCAGCTGCCCTGGAAGAAGAGACCGCCGTTCCAGAGACCAAAGGAACCGTCTCAGCAGGAACAGATCCGGAACCCGCAGTAACCTTTCTGGAACCGGTAGGAACCATTCCCGGACTAGAAGGAACCATTCCAGGCCTCGAAGCAGGTCTCGTCGGAGTTGTGACTGAAGGATTCTTGTGTTGAACATCTGTAGTTGTTCTCCCACCGCTATCCGACGTAGTAGTAGCACCTGCTCCACTCTCTGTCCGACTAGTTATCTCCGAGGATGAGCCGGGTGCTGGCGATGCCTTCGATCGAACATCATTCTGTCGAGTGTACGTGAAACTTCCTCTTCTCGATGAAAGCGACAGTGAAGACTTACTCAGAACCCCTTCATCCATCGGCTCCGACTGACTTGAAGACCTCGTCTTAAAGCTTGCGGGTGTACCCTGTTGCGAGCTTTTTTCTGCCGCAGGACTCTTGGTCACCCTGCATGAAATACTGTAGGCTTTCTTTATTCCTTTTGTTTTCTCGTCTGACAATGGGGTGCTGGTGTTTTTCGCGTTTTCCGATTTGTTTATTATTATTTCACTCGCCTCCTTCTGATCAATTGTGTCAATTTTCAAATCTGCGCCATTTTCCTTGCTCTTTTCCGCAGTCTTATCTACACTCCTTTCCTTGCTCTTTTCCGCAGTTTTTTCTACATTCCTTTCCTTGTTCTTGTCCGTGGTTTTCTCCACGTTACTTTCTGTCGCTCTCTCCAAGTTCTTTTCCGTGGTTTTCTCTACGTTCTTCTCCGTAGCTTTCTCCACGCTCTTTTCGGCGATGACCTTCCCTGGCTTTCTTTCGGAACCCCTAGAACCTCCTCTACCTTCGCCGCTCTCTGGACTCCTCTCCGCTTTCTTGTCTGCCAACTTCACGGAACTTGTCCTGATCTGTTGACCGGTGCTCGTAACACTGGTAACACCAACAGGTGAGCCTCCAGTCCCTTGTGACGACACTTCAACATGTTTACCAGACGTTTTAACTCCAGTTACCACCTTTGCGACAGATCCCTTATCTTTCGAGGCTGAACCAGGCTTTGAATTAGTGGTCATCTGTGGGGAAACATTTTCGTTTGCTCTGCTGCTGCTGTCGTCTTCCACCGGCTTGGGAACCTCCGCCTCGGGCTGCCTCTTCTGCGAGGAGCGCCGCTGGAATTTGCTGAACATCTGAGCCAGCTCCGTGTTTCCAGTTTCCGCTGGAACCAGAGGCCGGTCGGGAATAACCATGGATGACCTCTTGGAAACCGGTTTTTCCACGCTGGTTCCAGACTCGCCAGTGAACGTAAGAGTCTGCCTCCTGGCGGCCATTTCGTGAATTTTCTGTGCGCTGGGTGCCACAGCCCGAGGGGGCTTCTGCCGTACCACAACAACGGCAAGTGGCACGACCACCATCTGCTTTGCTGGCAATGATGACTCACTGTCAGTAGAATCAGCTACAGGTTTTGAAGATTCCTCTGTATTGTCTGTGAACAAATAAGAAAGCAAAACATAAAATGCATGAATTTCTACATATATCAATTTTACATATTAGCACACTCGATGTCTTTTGAATACCATTAAAAAATGCCGCTCACAAGCGCGCTTCCAGAAATTTGAAAAGGCACAAGGTACCGGAAGTAAAAGTGGCAAAGTATGTATATAACTATATACTATGGATGCCTATTCCAGATGCAGGTCAGTAGCCACTGATGAAAGCATGCATACATGTTTGTATCAGGCTACTTATATACTGCACTTTTAAAAAACATCACAAGGGCGCCAGATCTAAAATGCACACCTCAGGATAGCTTAAAAAATTTCCTTAGTTATCTGTAACAAAAGATAGTGAAGTTTAATGGTTGACCTTTCCAGTATTGTATTGAATTAAAACATTTATAAAGTGCCTCTACTAGGGTGAACCGTTCAGAGGCGCTCCCAGTGCGCAAGACCACGAGAGAAGAAATAAGTTTTGAGGAAAGAAAATGAGGAGGAAGAATTACCAGTTAGAAGTTGAGACCGAGTAGATGGAGACAGAGTATTCCAAAGTATGCCAATTGATGTAAAGGATCGGGACTGAGCCATAGCCATTCTAGTAGCATGATGGTGCAATGCATGAAGAACTACAATGTGCCAAATCATTGTGTGAAAGCATGGGGTCAACATATCTACACAGAACTGATGAATGCAATGATCGACAATCAAATTGGCCGGAGAAATTATTTGCAGAGCTCTCCAATATATTCTGGGTCATATTGACAATGCTCTTTTCCACTAGAAAGCTACTGTCTAAGCTACAGCTTAAAGGTCAGTGCAATCACTGTGTTTCTTGCATGTTTGTTTGTATGTGCACTTGTCATAGTGCCCCTTCAAGATCTCGCTACTCAGAGGCGCTCCCGAATGCATACAGAGTGGACACTGCATCGGAGTTTCAGGCCGAAGCGCTGAGCAATCGTGAGTGAAGGACTCGCTCAAGGTCCTTACGCGGTGAGGTGGATTCGAACCTCGAACCTTCCGGCTCCAAGGCAATGATGACACCACTACACTACCGCGCCCCACAAATTGCTTAAAACATGCAAGAAATTTGGCAGGTAGGAAGGATTCAGATAATGCCACTGAATGTCGACTGAAGCTGAAGCTGTCAATTTCTGAATTTGCGTTGGCCTGAACAAAAAAAAAGAAAAATAAACAAAGAGGAAGTAAAAGCATTGATTAGTGGACAGAACTGATAAAAATGTGACAGCTGAGAGAAAGTAAGTGGTGGGGCGCGGTGGTGTAGTGGTGGCGTCATTGCCTTGGAGCCAAAACGATCGAGGTTCGAATCCACCTCACCGCGTAAGGACCTTGGGCAAGTCCTTCACTCACAATTGCTCAGCGCTTCGACGTGAAACTCTGATGCAGTGTCCGCTCCGCATTCGGGAGCGCCTCTGAGTAGTGAGAGAGCCTGAAGGGGCGCTATAACAAGTGCACATACAAACAAATAAGATAGTAAACATGGCACTAATATATATTTCACCTGTAGCTGGTTCCATCTTTGGAGATATAGTCTCTCGCTTCAAATTTTCTCTTCTCAAAACTGCGCTTTCACCATGGTCAACAACCTCCGTGCTCTTAGCAATGACAATCGTCTCGGCAATTTTTTCGGTACTTTTCGTCAAGTAAACGTTCTCACCACTTTTCTTTGAATCAATCTTCTGAATGCCTTTAGCAGCCTCATCTGACTCACTGCCTCCTGTAACGCCCACATTTTCAAAACTGCGGTTGGTTTTAACTTTCTTAGTACTGCCGGATTTTTTATTGAAGCGCGTGACATCACCCTTCTCCGGAGTTTCTGTGGCACAAGAAATTCTGGTGGCATCCTCATTCTCTGAACTTCGTGCAGGACCTAAAGAATCGACTGAACTGCTGAATTTTTCACGACTTTCTGAGATGCCCCCCAGACTATCAGCATCTGATGCCTTTGTGCTGGTGACTACACTCTCTTCTTTGACAAACGGTAGAGGTTTTCCAGCAGCTGCCAGTTTCTGAAATGAACCAAAAAAGAGAAGATAAGTTACCACTGCAAGCATAAATAAGTACTTCTGAACGGTTCACCCTACTAGGCTTTAAAAAATGCTTAAATACAATACCATAACCATAAATTTTAACCATAGCCATAAATTAACCCTTCACCCATTCATTTTTCCTGTTAAGCCCGTGTTTTCAGCATATATTCACGGGGGGGGGCAAACGGGTAAAGGGTTAACCATAAACAAACATAACCATAAATTTTATTGAACCCAAGCAAGAGTATGACATCGACAGTCAAGTATAGTAGAAAAAGCAGACAGACAACAATGGATCAATGGGACTCAAACCCAAGGAATACAATAAATGGAGAGAGGTCAGCTGGTGCGTACAAACACATTTCTCATTCGTTCTACAAGTCTGCAGCAATGAAACTCTGCCGATTGTAACAGCTGTTACATATTTCATGTTTATTGAGCATGAAGCAAATCCACGTGAAATCGACGAAACCACAATCAATAGGAATACAACAGTTTTGTTATAACCCTCCTTCCATACGATCATACATGCATACACGACCATACGACAGATATGCAACTGGCATAACAATAACACCTCCAAGTAGTTTCCTTGAAAAGATGCTATATACTTGTAAATACTTGAATGAATGAATAAAGAATATACCCGCTAAGTTCCTCACATAAAAGTTCAAATGACGAGTAAAATTTACTGAAATGCCACAACCCGACTGCTTACCATTGACGTTACGATAAACTTCTGCTGGTAACTTGACAAGATTCGTTTTCCTTTCGGTCTCACGGCCAATCGGTGAATGACGGCCGACGAGATTAAACTGGGATGTCGCTGGATAAGATTCAGGTCAAGGTCATCATGCAATGAACCTGAAATGTATTTCATCTATGATCTATCCATGCACTACATGTCTTCCAAAGTTTTAAACAAGAAAATCGCTTCAGGGAATGTATCGACCTGCAAATGTTTATCTTGCCAGCTAATAATTATCAATCATTTAAACAGCGAATTAATATACAGCAGCCAGCGATATATTTACTCAGCTATACTTTCACTATTTTCACTCAATGAATGAGAATATATACCTCCATGCTCCAGTCTAAGTACGCGAGTTCGGCTACCCTACCCTCGGTTTTCGGGGTTGAAGCTCCCTCCGCTCCACTAAGAGAGGTATCGCTCCCCTTAAAGATTGCTACTCAGAGGCACTCGCAGCCCAGACGAAGCAAAAAAGCGGCCTTCAAGAGTTGGTAAAATGACAACAGTTAGGGAGGTGTCACATAGTCAAGAGAAGTCTATTCCAAGTTGTTGGACCACATGAAGAGAAGGAACAGCTCTGCATTGTCGCAGAGCGAACGAAAGGGACCATTAAGTCACTGTGGACAGCGGAACGCAGAGTGCGGCGAACTGTGCAAGTAAAATGGGGGAGGCAAAGCTCGCGCAGATAATCACTTAGTAATGCGAAATGCAATGCACTTAAAAACTTGGCTACTTTTCACATTTAGAGTCGCACTTGTAGTTACTCCAAATGATGGGTAACACAGCTACTAAGAAATGTGGATGTCTTGCTTACTATCTGCAGCTGGCGAGTGATTTCCATCATTGACAGTTTGTGACTTAGAAATTGCGACCCACTTTTCCTTAAAGAAGTCCTACAAACAAAGAAGACTAGATAACATAATCAACTTATAATGTGTTTAATAGAGATGTGACAATTTAATTATCATACATATCGTATGAATGAAGACTTAACTCCAAAAATCTACATGGAAATAACTTTTTAGCATGAAAGTGGTATTTCCCCATGTTATTGCTGTAATGTATTCGTTATTGTTCTCACAGTCTCAACATATATGAGCGCCTCTGAGGAGATTCCTTGAAGGGGCGCTATATAAATTGCATAGATAGATAAATTGCATAGATAGATAGAGTAGCCTAGCCACATTAGCCTAAGTGTTATTTGTACGACATAATTGTCAACAGAGTAGGCAAGAACACAGTAACAGAAAGGGCAAAGTTGATTAAACCTCCATCATCTGTTTACTCATTGAACTGAAAATACTAATCTAATAACTTCTGTAGCTCCCGATCAATAGTCCATAAGGCATCTAACAATTTACTATCACTGATGAATGACTCTTTAAAATCAAAATTGGGGTGCGGTGGTGTAGTGGTGGCGTTCAGTGTTTGGGAGCTGGATGGTTCTAGGTTCGAATCCACCTGAAGCCATCACGCAGGGACCTTGAGCAAGTTCTTCACTCACAACAGCTCTTTGGCGTGAAACTCAGATGCAGTGTCCACGCTGCAGTCGGGAGCGATTATGAGAAGAGAGATTCAAGGGGAGCTGTAGCAAATGTGACAAATAGATTAAAAAAACTTAAAAATAGCATAACAACAATAGTGACCTCTTCAGCGTCATTCTCGTTACTGTCAACGCTGAGAAGGCTGTGTCCACTGTCAAAGCTCGGCCACTTCTCCGATTGATTTTCCTGGTCAAACAGAGAACAGCAACTACTATTACGAAACCCCAGTAATGTAGTCTAGTATTTTATATGGTTGTCGAGAACTTATATGTAGAAAGAATAAACAATGTAATTATCTGGTTAATTATTTAATGAGTAAATTCTGTACAACGAATGAATGATGAAGGCCTGCTTGAAGCAGGGTCCTGCACACTGCTGTCCGCCTCATAGGCCACATTCCTAAGCTTGGCCGAACTCTGAATACATGTGGGTCTTTGTGGGATGTACCCCATTGGATCCCTCACCCACAGCCAGTGTTTGATCTTGGCATCTTGCGGGGGACGTTCCCCAGGAATTAATTTCTCCCCCAAATTTAAGTTTTCCTATCGATCCCTATAGCTCAAAAGATGGGTGAAAAGAAATGTCAATGTACAGTTGTTTACATCTATTGGAATCTCACACCTTACTTTAACCGATAGGCTCAATTCAGTGACGAAAAATATGTATACCAAGTTCATCCACCAACTCCTTTGAGCATTTCATTAAGACCAAACATTTATTTATTTATCCGTCAACAAGAAATACATAAGTGTAGTCAATGTAGTGGATAGTGTGCTGAACAGCCAACTGAAAGATCGCGGTTAAAATCTCAAATGCGCCAGAAAATTTGGTTCAAGATATCTACTCCAACTGCACCTCATATCCAACTCAGCTATAATGAATACACCGATCGTACAATAACGGTGGGAAGATGAGACGGTGAGGGAGAGGACTAGCAACCCACCACCCTCATATGCTGAGGCTAAGAACTGAAGTCACTGACACTTCATACCCTTGGCTGCCTCAGGGCTAGCTTAAGGGACTGCTCATCTTCTTCTTCTTTTTCTCCTCCTTCTCCTCCTCCTCCTCCTTCTTCTTCTTCTTTTTCTTCTTCTTCTTCTTTAACATGAAGAACGACAATCTATTTTTGTTGCAAATACCTTCAATCCATTTTCAATGAACAATTCGGCTGTTGTGGCGAGATTGCACGGACTCTGAGGCAGACCCTCGTCGTCATCTTTGCGCTGAAGCAACGAATTCACACCACAGCTATCCTGAAAGTGCATATTGTATATTGTATTAAAACATTTATACAGCGCTTCTACTAGGGTGAACCGTTCAGAGGCGCTCCCAGTGCGCAAGGCCACGAGAGAAGAAATAAGTTTTGAGGAAAGAAAATGAGGAGGAGGGATTACCAGTTAGAAGTTGAGACCAAGTAGATGGAGACAGAGTATTCCAAAGAGAGGGGCCAATTGATGTAAAGGATAGGGACTGAGCCTTAGTCGTTCTAGTACGAGAAACTAAAAGATCAAATCTATTTGATAAGTATGTAACTACGGTTCCCGGACAATTCGGCGCCGGACAATTCGGACCGGACAATTCGGACTGAACAATTCTTTGCAGCCCAAATTCGTGATTGGACTTCTCCAGCACCCAAAATGTATATTGTCGAAACTAATAATAATCTGACACCTCACTATATATCGGGCATAAAAAATTATGGGCCTATAGGTATGAAACTTACATTTATCTAAATGAGATGCCTAAAAGTTGATAATTTACTGCATTTAGCTACTAATTTCAGTGTCTTATTTCTGTTATTGGATAAATTTTAGAAGACCAGACAATATTTGCTTGGTGCCATATAATTATAGTTCATACCATTGATAAACAAAAGTTTCATAGTCGTAGGAGCAATATTTTTACATGCACTCCGAATTGTCCGGGTCCGAATTGTCCGGTCCGAATTGTCCGGCGCCGAATTGTCCGGACACCGTAACTACGTATGCAGTTAGTTAACAGTCATCCGTTTGAACAAACTTTCAAAGGTGCCAAGAACCTCAGTATCAGAGCTGTTGAAATACTTACGCTATGCAACAAAGCTTCAGATGAGATTGCTGACACCGGGAGATTTGAATCACACGTTCGTTCAGTTGAGAAGATACTGTCGGCCGACAAACTAATCTGCTTACTGACCCTCTGGAAAGCACTACAACAGGGAATTAATGAAAAATTTATAACATAACGTACGTACCTAACGATGATAACCTAATTCTGAAGCTTACAGTGCAAAATTATTGATAAGATGATCTAATTGTGAAACTTGCAGCTGTGCAGCTCACATTAAACTTATCATCATAGAAAGAGGCACGGTGGTGTAGTGGTGGGTTGGGATGCCTTGTAGCCGAAGGTTCAAGATTCTAATCCACCTCAAGCCGTCACATAATGACCTTGAGCAAGTCGTTCATATACAATTGCTCGTGCGTTTGGCGTGAATCTCCGATGCAGTGTCCGTGCTGTAGCCAGGAGCTCTTCAGAGTAGGAGCTTGAAGGGGCGCCATAGCAAATGCAATGAATATATATATACAAGATAATATTAAATACGGTAACTACTATGTCGTAAATACTTACTGTGTATTTGTCAGCTTGAATTAATTAATAAACGAAAATTATAACAAATAATATTATCTTTTTTCTACGTTATTTCCTCAATCCAAAACCGAAAGGCATACATCAAGAATTCAAAAACCACACTGGTAAAATTTACACTGGTCTAGCAAAATACAGTCCACAATTATTCAGCGCACCCAGCTTGGGTTGAATCGAGTCCATCTCTTTGGACCTTGCTAAAAGGAAGATTCAGGCTGGGCACCCTCTTATCTGTGTGAGCTTTGCCTCCCCCCTTTCCACTTGCATAGGCCGCCGCGCACTGCGCTCTGCTGTCCATGGTGACTTAATGGTTCCTTTCACTTGCTCTGCAACAATGCAGAGGCGTTCGTTCCCTGTGGTTGGTCCAACAACCTGGAATGGACTTCCCTTGACTATGCGACACCTCTCAAGCTGTTCTCAATTTCACAAACTGTTGAAGACTGGTTTCTTTCGCTTGATCTCAGCGCCTCTGAGTAGGTACCTTGAAGGGGCGCCATATACATTACAATTGATTGATTCATCAAACCAATGATTGCATTTTATTAACATCACAAGTGCCACTCCAGTCCGTTTCTTCGAACATACCATTCATCGTCTTCTTTAGTATCCGCGCTCACAATGACATCTGTCGTCGATCTTGCCTTGAGTAGAACCGACGAGCTTTCCGCCACGTCATCGTTGTTGGACCGTCGTCGGCTGTGGCCCCCGTGACTGCTCACCCCATGAACGCTCACCCCATGACTGCCACCCCCATGTCCGAAGAATTTCTTCAACGAACGAAGAGGATGAAACGATTTCTTCTTTTTTGACGTTGCGTCTGTCACGTAAACCAAGCAATCATCTGTTAACACGTCTGTCATGTAAACCAAGCAATCATCTATTAACACTGTGTCTGACTGTCCACCCAAGAATTATCACACGTGAAATGCCAATCCGTGACTCAGTCTGACTCACCTCACATTTTGGCACGCCTATGGATTTCGTTCACAAGAAACAATCCATTGATAACTTACCATTACCATGTGTGGGGTAATCGTAATCGTGGATTTATTACGGCACAACTTCAAGAGAAACTCCTCAGAGGTGCGTCCGAATGTATCTAGGGTAAAACCCAGATCATAAACAGATGAAGAAAAGGAGTAGTGTGGAATACTTGTGAGAGGAGAAGGAAATCTTCAGAAGCTGTTGACAGTGTTGAGGAGGGCCAAACCAAATGAACTTGGTTTTGGAAGTGTTAAGAGAGAAACAGTTACCTGGTAGATGTCATACAAGAGTGGAGAAAATGTATCGCTATGTGTATGTATGCTGCATGCCAGTGTTATTTTAGTTCCAGGATTAATTTTTATTCCTATTCTTATTCTATTCCATTGTTGTAATTTTTATTCTAGTTTTAGTTCTTCTTTATAAATAAATTTCGTTCTTATTCTAGTTCCACTTCCTATTTAGAAATAATTTTAGTTCCAGTTCCAGTTCCAGAAAATTTTTATTTCTAGTTCCACTTCCACTTCCACTTCTCATAGTTAGGCTATGTCTAACATGAATGGGTAAACACGCACACTGGGTGCCCGTACTCCAAACAATATGGCTGCCAACGAATGCAATAAAATTAGCTCGTGACCATCGACGACAATGTTCATCAATTCAGCTTCAATTTCAGCAGAATGACTGCACTAACCCTAACCGACCCTCACGAAGCCTAACCTGAGCCCTAACCGACCCTCACGCTTTGCATGTTGAGATACATGTGGCGATGTCGTCGATCGGTCGCGTTCTAATTTTACTGCATTCGTTGGCAGCCATATTGTTTGGAGTACGGGCACTCAGTGTGCGTGTTTACCCATGAATGTTCACAGTAACACACAAAACAGTGTCTCGAGTCTTTTGACCTATTTATAAGATTAGTAAATTGCGGACAATGTGAATGCGACTGTTAAGAAAAAGTCAGACTATAATAAAAGTTTCTCGGCAGAGAGACACTAAAAAGTTACCAGTCAATTATTCCGGGTGACAAGTTCGCACGTGTTTCTTCAAATTTGTTGGATTCTTCCCGCTGAGCTGTTTATCACAGCATTCACCGCTATTGGCATCTACTACTTCACACTGACTAATATTTTTTCCTTCTGAATAGGAAAAATATTGCCAAACGGCAGACTCTTTTTTTCTACCCGCCAAACTTTTAGACAAACTCATATTTACGCTTTTTCACTTCTAATTCTGGCTAAGTGACACCCGTAGCTCGATTCGTAAACAAACTGGCTGACGCGGAAATGACCATAAAGCATTATGCAGAGATAGAGTATACGGAGAAGCTACTATCATAGCGCCGCGTGGTGACAAATCAGGAGCCGCCTTCAGTCCGAAAAAAAATCTGGAACGAGAATAGAATAGGAATAAAAATTCCAATATTTTCTATTTCTATTCCGTTCTCGTTCCAGAAAAATATTGAAATTTTTATTCCTATTCTATTCTCGTTCCAGAATTATTTTTTATTCCAGTTCTCGTTCCATGGAACGAAATTAAAATAATTATTATTCTTATTCTATTCTCAGGAACTAAAATAACACTGCTGCATGCATGTTTGTATGTTTCATATCTACAGTACTACAGTACATACAGATGATACAGTTCCCTGTAAATGCTTAGCATAGTGGAGCAAACTGGAGCATATATGCCAGCTTAAATGGTGTGATAAGTCCTTGATTAGTAGCAGCAGCCCTCCTACCCATCCCACACTCACCCATTGATTCAGGTACATCGAACGACGATGAGCCTCCACCATCCTGTGCCAGGCATTCCTCACTCAACATAGTTGATTCGAAGCTCGTCTGTGGCTCAAGTTCTTTGATGGGCACAGCTTAGAGTTCAACCAGATCCTCCTGAATCAGCAAAACAATTGAAGCTTACGACGATGATGATGATGTGAAAGATAACACCACAATACAGGAGCACACAATGCAACTGTTCACGATAGTTAATTGAGGTCACTGTGTTTTTGCTAATCAGGGCTCAACCCCCTATCTCTTCATCTAACCACATCAGCTAAGAAATTGACTGCATGTTGGGGTAATGTAACTGTTTAATAATAATAATAATATATTTTCTTTATTTAAACGTCTGCAAGACGCACGCGCTTTACATTTACAAGTTATGCAGTAATCTTAATTAAACTTAACTACCAACTGAGCAGACAGCTTTGCAATTACAATGGCGCTAATAGCAGCCTACAAATCAAATCCGCCCAACGGGGGCTCGAACCTGCTACCTCTCGCACTCTTGGCCAGCGTGTTAACCATTACTCTACCGGGCATCTCGAGAGTTGTCAGTTGTTTCATGTGCAACATACAAATAACAACAGCAGATATTGACCTGCATTCTAATATCATGAACTTTGGTAACCTGTCAACAAAATTTACTGTCCTCCTAACCAAAAACACTTAAATCAACCAGATGCCCTCAACAGCAGTATATGGAGCAGATTTAATGGCTGTCCAAATGCAAAGATACTGAGGATTTTGATAGACTGGAAACTGGCCTATAATAGACAAGGCTTGGAATTCTAAAAGAGCTCTAGAAATCACTGTTAGAAGCAAATCATGTAACAATTTGCTAACCAGTGTTTCTAGACTAATTCGACCCCCCTGAAAACGAAAATCGCGGTT
Source organism: Lumbricus rubellus (assembly GCA_945859605.1). NCBI lineage: Eukaryota > Metazoa > Annelida > Clitellata > Crassiclitellata > Lumbricidae > Lumbricus > Lumbricus rubellus. The sequence continues at coordinate 21,001,198 of OX243825.1, forward strand.
AGCAAGCTGGATTTTTAGCCGTTCCATGGGAAAACAAGATGGCGGACAAAATGGCTGCCAATTGCTTCAAATAAATAAAAGTAAAGTATTTTATGTGATAGGAACACGGTTTTAGATTCTAAATTAAGACTATAGGGTCCAAGGAATGCAATGGAATCAAAAACATATATGTAGCACTGCAAGAAAATCAAAATGGCGGCCAAAACGGCGGCCAGAATCTTAAATGGCTATAAATGAAGTTCTGTATGCAATAGAAACATGATTTCAGAGTCTAAATCAACATTTTCGAGGTCAAGGAATGCGATGGAACCATGGTCAGATATGTAGCTCTACACAAAAACCAATATGGCGGACAAAATGGCGGCCAGAAACTTAAAATGGCTATAGGTTAAGTCATGTATGCAATGGAATCATGATTTCAGGGTCTAAGTCAACATTTTCGAGGTCAAAGAATGCGATGAAACCAATGTAACATATGTAGCACTGCAAGAAAACCAAGATGGCGGACAAAATAGCGGCCAGAATCCTAGAATGGCTACAAGTGAAGTCATGTATGCAATCGGAATTTGATTTGTTTTTTTACCAGGTCTTTGCGAGATAGCATCTGGGGCCCGTGCTGTGGAATTTATCTACAATGTTCCCTTATTTGGCCTGAATTGATCATTCAAATTATCACAATTCCCTCAGCAAGTCTTAAACCAAAAAGCATTCTTCAAAAGAAGACCGACGAAGTTTTCTTGCAGCACAATTATCACAGCGAATCAAGCATACTATCCCATCATCTGCATGGCATCTGGATCTAGCATCAACATCGTGCCATGAGCTTCCCTCAAAACCACTGGCATGGGATCGATGCTTTCTGAAAAGTAAATTGTCCGGTCAGCAACTTTTTAACAGAGGCAGGCATGGCATTTATTTTAAATATTTTATGTAGGGTCTCTTCAAGGGAGGTTGCTCGGTATCAACCCCGACATAGCCACGACTAAATGCATGGGACAGTTTTTAGATTCGTAAGAAACAGAGTGAAGTGACCCATGGATGGATAACAAGTGCTGTGAAAAGGGGTGGACATTTCAGGTTGTGGAACCAGCCACAGAGAATGAACGTTGCTGTCGAATAACAGAAGCTCAGCTTGGTCCGCCAACCGAAGAGTCGATCGACGCTGGACACCCGTGTTGTAAAACAGAGTTCCTGCAGTTAAAATGGACTAGTCCCTCAAAGCATTGCCTAACCAACACAAAGACTCTGTAGGCAATCCGCTGCGGGGAAGGGATCCAATGCAAGACATCTGCATATAATATGAGATATGACCAAATTTTGCGATATGTCCAATAAATTGTGTCATAAAACCAATTCCAGATAAATTATTGATGGGCAAGCAATGGTACACGTAATGCTTCAAGCAATAGGGACCCTCCAGATGTGAAGACATACGGTGACCTGGCAGATACAATGGTTGCCCGTGTAAAGGTACTTTCGATTGGCTACAAGAGGGTTAATAATTTTTGTCTTGGATAGGTAGTCGGTACTGGACCTGGACATTGCTTTGAAAAAGGGGAGCCATACAGAAATGGTGACTATAACCACAGCTTTGTCACTGTATTGAGTTTTGAAATAGCGGTAATCCGTTGTCGGAAAATTGGCTGAATGTTCTAGGTATGCCTGAAAGCAAAGGTGATCTAGCTTCATTCCTGTCCATTCAGCTCTCAACAGCCACATTTGGATATTTGGAGATACAGATGCAGCTGTTGCTGGTGGTTCCTTGAAGGAAGAAAAGGTGTTGCCTACTACCGGGCCAGATGTGTAGGACTTATATCTAACCATGTTTGGGTGATGGCGGGAATATCAGGAAAGCGGGAGTTCATCCAATTCAAGCAACTATGAAGAAATATATTGGCTTTTCTTGCCATAACTGGATGTGCTGTGGTATTTAGCAGGAATGAACTGAAAGAATGCATGAATAACCTACTTGGAGACTTCTCACTTGCCTTTTACATTGGAAAAATTCTCCTATAAGCTCATTAGCAAACTGTAATTTGGAAAAAGCCTATCTTCCATATATTGATGCTCAGACACCATCCTCATCAAAACGGAGTGCGACGGAAGAAGGTAATCTTTACTAGTGTGGCCTGGTACCGGTCCTGCGCCGCAGTCACATTATAGAGTTTATCTGCAAACCATGAGAAGTTAATAAGCATAGCATCGAGTCCTGTTGCTATCGAAGTGTGATTTGCCGTGTACACTTACATGTACGTACAATTGCAGGAACAGCAACAATGCCTTAATTAATTCTACTCTATATACATAGCAGTAAAGTCATGAAACATTGCAACAGTTGATAGGACAAGTTATGAAACATTGAAGCATGAATATTGCGCCAGCAATAGAATAGTTAAACTGCAGTGCAATCATAAGCCACTAAAGTAGGCTATTTCAACTAAACAATTTCACTGCGTTAAGCTCAATGGTATGTATATAGAAGATAGAATGTGACTTTCTTGGAATTATTTGACCAAGAAAACAATAACTAGTCTAATCTGAAGTCATGTCTCTATCACATACATTCAGTACGGTACATCATTTATAGCCAGTTAAAGCTGTTGTCCACCTTTTTTCTGGCAGTGTCACATAACATATAATGTGCCTTTAACTAAATCACATTCCTTGACTCGGAAAATTTCCATCTACATTCTGGAATCATATTTCCATAAGGTATACAGAACTTCACTAATAACCAATTCAAGGGTATGACCGCAGTGCGTTTGCAGGCGGTTCATTAAAATATATACTTACTTACTTATTTTGTCCACCACTCTGATTTCCTTGCAGTGCTACATATGTGACATTGATTCCATCGCATTCTTTGACCTCGAAACTGTTGACTTAGACCCTGAAATCATGATTCCATTGCATACATGACTTAACCTATAGCCATTTTAAGATTCTGGCCGCCATTTTGTCCGCCATATTGGTTTTTGTGTAGAGCTACATATCTGACCATGGTTCCATCGCATTCCTTGACCTCGAAAATGTTGATTTAGACTCTGAAATCATGTTTCTATTGCATACAGAACTTCATTTATAGCCATTTAAGATTCTGGCCGCCATTTTGTCCGCCATTTTGATTTTCTTGCAGTGCTACATATATGTTTTTGATTCCAGTGCATTCCTTGGACCCTATAGTCTTAATTTAGAATCTAAAACCGTGTTCCTATCACATAAAATACTTTACTTTTATTTATTTGAAGCAATTGGCAGCCATTTTGTCCGCCATCTTGTTTTCCCATGGAACGGCTAAAAATCCAGCTTGCTAACCGCGATTTTCGTTTTCAGGGGGGTCGAATTAGTATAGAAACACCGGTTAGCAAATTGTTACATGATTTGCTTCTAACAGTGTAATTTTCAGATTCCAAGCCTGGTCTAATAAAGACAAAATGACAAATACTTGTCACTTTCTTGGTATTAACGGAATAATAAAATATTTTTCTTGTTTGGTTAAATATCTGTAGCACAACGCTAAAACTAAACAAATCTTCTTCTTGTCCTCTTTTTTTCTTCTCGGCATATAAAATTTATCATTTTCACAAATACTATTTTCTGGTCCACAGAATGTATATAGCATCGCAAATTGCCTTTTTTTATTGAGTGCCTATGTTTGTCGAGGCGCCCTTGTAACAGCATGTGCTGTGTTACAGCACCATATAAATTGTCGTCATCATATAATTATTAACTTATTAATTTCATCTTCCTTGGATTTCCTACGCATTTCTCATTCTGGCAAATGTCAACAACATTTGACCATATCAGTAAATCAGTCAACAACAAGACAGCCGTGAAAGCTGACAAATTCTCATGTTCTCACCAAACTATATAGTCGAATGCTTGCTTTGAAATTTTTCTTTAAAACCATTATTCAAGCATAAATGCTGATACGTGTACAGTGTACACTGTACAGAGATATGGACAGTATTGAATAGATTCAGAATGCAAACTTGGTACAATCAATTTGAATTAATACAATGGCAGAACACTTCTGTCTGATGTTTGTAGCAATATATTTATAAATAAAAAATAGCATATCACAGCAAAAAACTCTTCTTTTTGCTTCTGCCCTCTACATTGTACATGAAATCTTTCTCCTTCTCACAAGAAACAATGATATGAGGAACAACAACTATGGTGAAAGTAATAAATACACTGTACACCTTCCCTTCATCCATCCAGAGATTCATTTGTGGTGCTGGCAAAATGCCATGAAAACAATAGTCCACACTGCAACAGTCTCAAGTCCAAGCTCAAGGATTTTCATCTGGCCGCAAATCAAATTTCGTCTTGGCAAAAACGACATCACCACCGTACACGGTCAATTTAGTCTTTAAGCCGAGTCATTAAGTCCTTTATGGCTGCAATCATGCGGACGCTTATCGAGCATAAATTCTGAAGAGAATCGTGCCCGGCAGAAACGTTGCTGCCTTTTTCATAAATACAACGCCATGTCAAGCAGTGGATTAATATTGAATTTCTAGGGCAGTCATTTCCTCTGTGTTCAGCCCCCCCACCCTTCAATCAGCTACAGTCTCTGATCCTTTGTCAAGTTACAGAGATGAATCAAATCTTTTTGATCAAGTGCAGGCGAGCTGAACACCCAATAAACTGCACAGCCTTTGCATCTACAGGTTGCAAGGCTGCACGACCATATATGCAAATATCATCTGAAGCCCTGTGGGCATGAAGTCTTCTTCTTTTGTTCTCTGCCCTCAGGCAGGTAGGTGTGTCCAGTTGTCCACTCATCTCTACTTTGTGCCTCTCTCTCTCTCTTCAATCCTCTGTACGCATCCTCTGTCATCATCCAATCCAGAAGCATCATCATTAGTTTTTCTCATAGATGTAAAAACCTATGGAAACGGAATAAAAAACGGAAAAACGTCGTTTTATTCGGGAAAAAAACCCGAAAAAACGGAAATGGAAAATAATTTGACTTTTACATATTAAACTGCATTTTAGACATAAAACCATTGTTTACTTACTACATGTATCTCTTAAATGATGACGTGAAACAATTAAATAATGGCATCAGTCATCTGAAACCTTGAGATTGGGCTGAAAACGTAAGGAATATCAGGAAAAATAAAATTAAGGACAATAATAAGAGACAGAAAATAACTAAATAGCGTTACATAAAAAATAAAAAACGGAATAAAACGATTCGGAAGCGAATAAAAAACGTTTATGCAATGAAGCTGCCTAGTGCATGAGCACCCAATATTGCAGCTTGCGAGATTTACTTAGCCTAATTTTAAAGTAACGAAAAGTAACTATTGTTGTTTTAGTTACCGTTACCTGGTAAAAGTAATCAGTTACTGTAACTAATTACTTTTCCCAAAAAGTAACTAGTTACTGCAATAGTTACCTCAAAAAATAACTAGTTACTAGTAACGCGTTACTAGTAACGAGTAACGCACAACACTGGAGGTAGGTCTGTATATTATAGGCCTACGTTAGAACCTGCAGCCACGTGCAAACAACTATGGTCTTTCTCCCATCCATTCTTTCTTCGTTCGATGATGTCTCTTTAATATTACGGTGTCATCTCTCATGATGTGACCAATCCAGTTTCTCTGCCGCCTTCGTATTGTCCCAGCATGGACCTTTTCTCTCCCACCATTTGTAGAATTTCTTCGTCCGTCTTGTGCTCCCTCCAGCTGAATCTTCCATTCTGTGCCAAATCCACATTTCGAAGTGATCGCCCAGAAAACAAAAACCCTTACATCCAATGGGTCTGTCAAATAGAGTGGAAGCAGCTGACATAATACGCATATGTATAATGGATGACCTGATGTTAAAAAACTAGAAGTTGGAGTATCGTTTAAGTGGCTCACAAACTCACGAAGGCGTAAATTATACTTGCCAAAATGGTGCAAACGCGAATACGAACAAGAACTACATCCGGAAACAAACTGTACAAACAGATTGCATTGTAATTAACAATTTATCCTAAAGAGACAGTTCAAAATATCTGCCCAGAACTGTTCATAGCTCAATTCTCATCAAAAGAAATAAGTCTCCAGTTTGGAGGAGCGAGTAACCGTGAACTGGGTTGTACTGAAAAAACTATGGAGCTCCAGCAGAGCTGAAAACTACAAAGGACTTATCTCTTGTCACTCACAGCTTAGAAATTGTCAGGCGTAAAAAAAAAAGTGTTGTGTTTCCGGTAACGCGACCGACCCATTTTTACGGCCGCGACCCAAATATTTTTGTAAAAAAATTTTATTAAAAAAAATTTTTTTTTCAAAATTTTTTTTTTTTCAAAAAAAATTAAAAACATTTTTCAAATTTTTTTTTTTTACATTTGTATTGACATAACATAAGAGACGTCAACAAAATAAAATTAATAGGACTGTTTCTAGAGCAGTTTTAGGTGCAGACAGTCGGGAAATAGGCAGTTTATACTTGCTTAGAACACGTACTTTGTTTCAGCGTGCAAAAAAGACTAGTGGGGTATACTTTTTCGGATAGTCACTGCATAAAAATATTTTACAAAATAAAAATATTTTCCGACCTACCTACCCAATTTTTTTTAGCTCTGTTACCGGAAACACAGCATTTTTTTTTAGGCCTCATGTACGGGTATATACCAAGCAATGCAAGCATTCATGAATAAGAATACAGTACAATGATATTTCACTAATTTCATGTTCAAGGCGCCTGATTCCTTGAATGCAAAGCCAGTTCTATGCAGTTTAAAGACAGCAATGCATGCAAATTTATGAGAAAAAGCAAATGCGTCCACATTGCTTCTCGTATACCCAGAAATAGATTGTTCATGAAGCTATGGTCTTCCTGCGAAGGTACTTTGCAAGTCTGATAGATTTCTACTAATCACTGAGATCATAGTACACAGAATAGTCGGTAAAATAAGACCACGTGAACCACACAAAATCGCTTCACAATGGCCTCAGATCAACGATAAAAAAACAGGCAACCCAAACTATTATGTTCTCTATTCACATGCCAGCCTCCTACATGCCATTCGACTAAATAATTATTCATTCATTAAAGCAGATGGGACATCATGGTAGGAGTGGGAGACAGGGACAGAAAGAGTGGGAGACAGAGACAGACAGAGTGGGAGACATAGACACAGACAGAGTGGGAGACAGAGACACAGACAGAGTGGGAGACAGAGACACAGACAGAGTGGGAGACAGAGAGCATTGGAGACAGACACAGACAGAGTGAGAGACAGGGACAGACAGAGTGAGAGACAGAGACAGACAGAGTTGGAGACAGAGACAGACAGAGCGGGAGACAGATAGTCTGATCGAAAGCAGCATTACAATGAGCCACACGTTGCACCAAGCATACTAAAAACCTGTCCATTGGGGAATCTGCTGTCATAACATGGAAAACGGAAACCCCAGGAGAGAGAGATGAAGGCATCAAAGGGGAACATTGGGGTGAAACAGCATTCAGCATCGCGAACAATGACCACAACTGAAAAACACGATGGTCCAGCGCAAAGCATTGCGCAAACACATTTTCAATTCCACCGACAAATAGCGACTATTTACGATCAGTTTTTCTGATTAACTGCGCTCTTCCCCCCCTTCCCCACACACATAAGCACACATGCGCGTGCGCACACACATGCACGCACACACACACACACACACACACATGCACGCACACACACACACACACACACACAAGCACACAGAAAACACCCACATAATTTTTAACCAACACTTACTTCCAAGGACGGCTACACTTGGCCAACAATTTTCACAGGCCGTGCTCTAACCCAATCTAAAGAATTTTACGAAGTGGCTATCAGAATGCAACATACATGTTTTAAAATCAGGGATAGTCGTATCTGGACTCCACTATCATCGTTAATGCGTAGGCGAGGCACAGTCAACAGCCAGTATAGATATGACATAGAATGGATCCTTTTGTTTGCATAGATCTATTCAAACAGCTCTATATATGGTCAGATGATTTCAAATGTATCTATAACTGCAGTAGTAAAATTTCAGTCATGTACAATTTTTTGGGATACGTGCTTGAGGTATCCTCTCATCAAATAGAGTCCGTGGATCGCTTGTCTCTGAATGTGTCTTTGTCAAGGTGCCATTGTAATCCCTTATCCATTACCACCTCCACCTCCTTGTAATTTCATCCCAGTATATAGGCCCCTACTATGCGGGACTCGTCCCTTCTGGAGTGCCTATTGCTCCCTAATCTATTTCCATAGTCCTTGTTGAATGACCTAATTGTTAAATACCACTTGTACATATACTTGTGTTATACTGTTCTGTTTATTATGTTTATTTTTGGGAACAATAAAGAATTTGAATTTAATGTTCAGCATGGCTGTGTTATGACGCCATAGAAATTGTCATCATTACATAACAGCGCACAATATTGTCACTTGCCTTTCTGTTGAGCACTTTTTTCTTCTTCTCTCCTTATTTGTGTTAAAAGTTTGTTTTCTTGTCTTCTATCCATGGACATTGGGCACTACAACCTTGATAGATCTACAAGTGAATAATTATGTAGGGCAATGTATGTAGTATAGGGTGATCAATTGAAAAAAATGATTGCCCAGTGACTACCAGGTATTTGTAATAGGTGACCATGTTAGCGGAACCTTCATTTCTTTTGGGTTTACCCAATGTTGTCACTGAATGTACGATGACTGCCTTTCTATTACGCTTGAACTGTTTTGGTGCACAATAAAAGTGTGTTCATTCATTCATTCGTAGATTCTCAGCCCTGTGATTAATAACAAATTTTTGTGGACAAAAACTTCATATATTGCACGCATATCCTTGCAATTTTGATTATTTTTTTCGCTCAGTGATACGACATTGTGTGAAAGAAAAAATCATATACACTGCATATATCCCTGCAACATTAATATCTGGGTTTTTTCTCTTACCAATTTGATAGGTAGTGAAATGTTAGCTGTGCAGTATTCCAATTCAGCCACAATCTGTACCAGAACCTGTACTTCTGAAAGGTTTCAAATGGCTAACCAATACTGAACTCTTTCAGTATTATTCTAAGCCTTGCAGTCTCCTTGCAGTTCCATCAAGGAAATTACAAAAGGCTCTTAGGATGATTGCACAGACTTAATCCTATAGACAAATGTGATCTAAGATAAGTGGATCACGTCCAAATGCCCACCATGGATGCAACAGGCTTTAATGCTGCTTAGACGTGGTTCACAACAAAAGACACTATATAGGAAAGATTGAAAGCAAGACTCTGCCTGCAGGTATAAGCATACAAACCCAGCACTAAAATCATTACACTGACTTTATGTTCAGCAAAGAATCTCTTTCCAACAGTGACTATTAACCCTTTAATGCCGGAGGGTATAGGATTTCCCATACCATTTACTACCAATTCTGCATTAAAGGGTTAATGGTTTACTAAACACTTAACTCTAGATATCGAAACACAGTACAGGTTAAATTTAAAATCGGTCCTCATTCACTAATATTCCACAAGGCAATAGATCCGATTGCATATTTCGGGGAATAGAGCAACGAAAATATCATCCAGCAAACGTCATCTCTAGATGTCATTTCTAATATCTATCTATCTATCTATCTGTATATGAATATGTTAATTACTTGTTATTACCGGTAATAGAAACAGGTTTGGGTAATTCGATTGGAAATCATGCAATATATTATTTACTCAGTCCCTTGGAGTATAATTCAGACGGTAATTCTCATCAAGCATTCTAAAAAGCAGTGCTCCTTTGGGAACCTTGTGGGTCTTAGGCTTTCTCGTCTTTTTTTCAGGCAGGTCCAGGAATGAAACAATGCCATTTTTGTCTAGCTGATCCTTGCCTTGTCCTGTACATGTACCTCTCTAAATTGCCAGTGTGGCTCTTTGTCTTGTCTACAGATCTGTCATTCAGACCTGCAGCATAATTTCTTGCCTTCCAGTGCATGATATCTTTGACCCACATCAGTTACACATATAGATCTGGTTCTCTAGTACTAAGATTCTTTGTTCAATACAGAAATAATAACAAAGCACAAAGCACTCTTCAAATCCTTATGAAATGACATCAAATGCCATGCTAGCATTATGGACTGCATGGGGTATTAACAAATAAAACGCATCATAAATAGCATATCCTTCTCTTGGGAAACATGTCACACATATCACATGTAGCAATGGTGGCTCTGTTAAAGAGAGATCGTGTTATAAGGCTTTTTATAAATTTTTATAACTCTCCCGAGCTGCAATGCTTAGAATTCTGGCTATTTGTCGAGCATAATAAAGTGGGTCTGATATGTAAACAAGATCAAATTCACATGGTACCATGACACAATCATGAAAGGCTACTGGACATGAAAGAGAAACCACTTGTCACAATGATACTGAGACATACAAGTGATACAACACACATACTTATACATGTAAACTGCTAAACATATACTCGGCCTCTGAGGTTGCTTGTTCCAGGCCATATGCATTGGATGTGTGGCCAGGTTACACGCCTGCTCGGCATCAGTCATGCTTATTTGCATGCATTAAAATATATAATTTTAGCATTACACACACACACACATGGCATATTTTTCATTGCAAAACGGTATGCAAACTGGTTCTAAGAAATAACCAGTGGGTGGCATTAAAAACACGCGTTGACCGAAATATACGTGCAACATCGTGCATCTTAATTTGCTTTAAATGTTTAGAGCAGTGACTGTTTGCGCAGTCATTGCTATTTACCCGGTAGACATTTCTTTGCAGTGGTTCACAGTGCTCAGTGTCTTCCGGCATTGGTAAAAGACCGCTTTAATAGTACTTCCTTAAATGATAGTCACTCTGCCTCGAACAGAACATGCAGATAATTATATGCTTGAAAGAGCACGCACATGACATGTGTGTGTGTGTGTGTGTGTGTGCTAAACACGTGGGGTCACGCTTCTTTACGCATCAGAGACATTCACCAGTGAAGCAACGGATTGCATGCAGGTCTTTCCCACTGATGTCACGTCACGACAAACCATGATGTTTAATACACAAATGCATCCTGCATGGTGGTTTTAGATTGAGCATCAAACATGCTACTTCAGAAATGCTTTCCAATTCTTAACCCTTTAATGCCGAGATGGTAGTAAATGGTATGGGAAATCATATACACTCCGGGATTAAAGGGTTAAGCACATTCCATGTGAAGCCAAGTCATTGGTTCAGTGTGGACCAATTGATGAAAATCAGGGCCTCAAAAGTCTATTCAGCAAGGTCAAAATCCTCATAAATAATACAACTCGGGACTTAGGATCTGATTTATCTATCTATCCATCTAAGAAATTTACATGGCACCCCATTAAGATAACCATTCAGAGGCGCTCCTGATCCAAGCACGCTCACAGAGGAAAGTCACGAGTAGTCTACTGACTCACTGAGTTTTCTTTTATATATGCATTCTCAGACTTTTGACATCACTTGGTAGGCACAAAATTGAAAAATAATAGACGTTATAAACTTCGTTCAACGTATCATTTCAGCTTAAAAGACTTTTAAATGATTCTTAACACTGTAATTATATAACAGTCAGTTGACATATGCCGAAAATAAAAGCTTAAACATACATGGAAGATATCAACCCGCTGAAAATCTAATTTTAAAAAAACTCACAAGAACCACTCCATAAAGCAATCCCAAGTAATTTGAACTTTTAGTTTGCTGCTGTTTAACGACACTCTGTCATATCGTCCTCCTCCTTTCTCCAGGCCTGGGACTGGCACTGCCAAAGTGCGAGCAGTGGCGGAATTGCTTCTTTGATGTTTTTATAGAAGCACTTGAAACTATTTTGAATCCCTTTTCAAGATGGCGACAAATTAAAACGAAACTGATAAAAATATCGCTATTTTATTAAAACAAACATACATCAGGTTATGCCCATGAATCCGTACACAAAAACTAATTCACAAGGTCAACGTGTGTCTTCACAATTCCAAATAAAAGCATAATTTCATGGCAATGATAAATTCAACCACTCACCTGTTCCAAGTAGCATCACTAGTGTGAGAGAATTTACCACAACACAATACGCCACGAAACAACAGCTAAATCCTAAACAGCCTAACTATGCAAGATTTCTGTAAGCGACCAATAAAGCTGCATTAATTGAAGAAACGCTCATTCAATACTGGGCATATTATAATAAAACACAAAATAAATAAATTAAAACAAAGAACTACGGTTTGTTATTCAGTTGTTCGTGTCACACAGCGAAAGCCCTCGCATTTCATCGGAAACAGTAAATCTCATCGAGTGAATAGGCTAAGCATAATAATTATAATAATTTTTAAATATTATAATTACACATAAACAGGTTATTGTGGCAAATAAACGTACCTTTATCGGTCTAGTTATTCATGCCAAAATATTTTACTGTTATCGCTATTTGCAACACAAACTCAATCGAAAATAGTCCTGAGTTAGGTGTGATTGTCTTGTTATGCCTGACTTTATGCTTTGCGACAACGACCTGCTTTGCGACCATCGACAACACAGTAAACACGAATGACGTAATTGTGGCACAGAAGAAACTCATTTAGCGCCACACTTTGGTTCTCCGTAGTCTGCCATTGTGATTAATTTGCCTTTTTGAATTTAGAGGATGAGTTTATAAGTTTAGGGTTAATTAATATTAGATAATGTTAGTTAGGTAATATAAATTAGGTACCATGCTACATAGGTGGAAGACCATCTTAGATGACGCCTGCGACTCTCGAAAGTAAGCAATATTATGCAATATAGGCTAGGCCTAGGCCTAATGCTCTATTGCTCCCGGCTAATCAATCGAATCGAGAAAATCAACAGAGGCACCTCAGCGTCGTTAGCGGCCCTTAGAACGAACGTTTAAATTTATGTAGCCTATCACAGTATCAGATAGGCCTATATGCGTATTTGAATTTTAAAATCGTCTGAAATCATGCAAAACTTAATTCTAACCCTCGGTGGGATTGGCCTAGACCTAGGCCTAGGCATTGGCCTATAGTAGGCCCTACCAGTATCGATCAGTCTCTACCCAGTCTATGACGGTATGACCTGGCGTTTCTACAAAAGCGTCCTTAATTGTAGAGTGTAGACAGGTAACACGTACGTACTCTCTCTGTCTCGAGATCTACTGTATGTGTCTGTCTGTCTGTCTGTCTGTCTGTCTGTCTGTCTGTCTGTCTGTCTGTCTGTCTGTCTGTCTGTCTGTCTGTCTGTCTGTCTGTCTGTCTGTCTGTCTGTCTGTCTGTCTGTCTGTCTGTCTGTCTGTCTGTCTGTCTGTCTGTCTGTCTGTCTGTCTGTCTGTCTGTCTGTCTGTCTCTGCATAACTAAAGGATTTATATCACCACTGCAAACATAATATAGGCCTAGGGCCTTCAGTGCCGCCTACTAGCCTACATAATGATAGATCATAGACCGATAGCTTACATATCGACGCTAATTAGGCCAAATTGTTCCATGCATCCTATACACCATGAAGGGCTAACAGATCAAATTAAATGTGAAGATTTTACCCTGGTAGCCTATACCTGTGGAGGGGGGACTCGGGGAGTAGCCTATACCTTCGAGATTCTCCTTCAAGCGGCCTGACCGTCCTGACGCATATGCACTTAGCCAGAAGCCTACATCCATAGGCCTACATCAATAGGCCTACATCCATAGGCCTACATCCATAGGCCTACATGACATTGTATACATGGCCTACATGTATAAAATATTATAATTACGATTGAGCAAATTCGTGCTCTTGGTAGGCCTAGTCAACAGTCGGTCGATAAAGTTAACTCATTTTACAGCCAGGTTCGCTAGTCTGGACGATTTAATAATAAAAACAGACCTTTTGAAAAGATTCAGCATCGCCCTATATACTCCTATAGGCTGACTAGCTCCGACAATTAACAGCCAGAGAGCACTGCCCAAAATATGAAAACATTTGAGCTAATATATATAGACTATCACAGTCCATGGCACTAGGCCTAAAACCAGTATGAGAATTGCGGAAAAATAACTGGGGGGGGGGGAGTTGGCCTATGATAAACTTTGAAATTGGGGTATGAAAAACATACTTTAACATGGGGCTCTGAAAATGACTGGGGGTTGAACCCCCAACCCCTTCGGCAATTTTCACCCTGCCTAAAACTGCATGATGCTGCTGCTTATTAGGTCACAGCGTTCGTTCAAAACCACAGGAAAAATACATGATTGTAGACCTAGCTCGCAACCGTAGACCTATGCTTGAGACCTTCTAGCGAACGCTATTGTCCAATGTATGTGGCAGATCAATCAATCAATCAATCGATCGATCAATCAATCAATCAATCAAGCAATCAATCAATCAATCAATCGATCGATCGATCGATCGATCGATCGATCAAGCAATCAAGCAATCAATCAATCAATCAATCAATCAGTCGCATATTATAGTAGGCGTTTAGATCAAATTCACCGAGGTTCTGGCTTGAAAGAAATAAACGACTACATTAACCTACACAAAGGCAATGTGTGGTTCAGATTCTATTTAAGGCTTGATTGCATGGAATTCGGATTATACTTGAATGTGTTCAAGGTAGGCCTAGGCCGCATTTATCATAATACATGCTGGGTACGGTTACAGCTTCAGCAGCTGCTGAAGTCCAATGTAGTTCGATTTAGTTCGGTATTCGTCAATTTCTCCGAATTTTCAGGTGATATATCGCAAAGGACTTCAATTAACCAAAGCGCTGAATCACTTCTCTGAACAGTCTGTTGGCCTGGCCTAGCTTTAATCACAACGATGTGCAAAGAAATTTCAGATCAATGCTTCATCCCATTTAATTAAACACAATTGCCCAGGTTATAGTTATAAGGATTGCACATGTCTGTTATATAAATATAATTAAATATGTGTATATATAATTAAATGTGTGTATATATAATTAAATATGTGTATCTATATATATAGCCTAGCCTGTGTGCCTACTACTGCAATCACACGCATTGATTCACGAACATATTCGAATAAAGACTTTATAAAGCAGTTTTTCTAGGCCTAAAGTTTAATTTGAACTTTTGAAGGTAGGCTGGACCAACATGTATATCGGCGTAGGCGGCAGGCATAGGCCTACGTGTACATATATTATGGAGTATAAAACGGACTGATCGAGCTATTGAAAACATTTTGAAACAGCTTAAAATTGGCTAGGCCTACAATGTTAATTGTGACGAACAGGTGAGTTAATTGAGTTTAAAAGAGTAAGTTCTTAAACGATAATAGGCCTATAATAGGCATAATAGTGTAGTATTAGTAGTGGTGGTGGTGGCCCTAGTAGTAGTAGTAGTAGCTGTGGCGTCTACCAATGGGGGGGGGGGGGGGTTAGGAGAACGTTCTCCCACGTACGGTTTCTGAGCTGGCGGAACTGGTATAAACAGACACGGCATATTATTATCGACATGGGTCTGTTGAAATATTGCTACGGGCTGTTTGCTTGCCGCTGCTGCCTTATGCTGCTGCTGCTGCTGCTGCTGTTGCTTGCTTGCTACTGCTGTTTGCTTGCGTGTGTCTGCTCGCCCAGCATACGCTCAGCATACGTGCATGTGGGGAATTTTCCATTGTGCGCTCAGCATACGTCCACCTACTGGCTAGCATGCATCGCTTGGCCTAGCCTTGAGCCTATATAAGAAAGGTTCTTCCCGTGCTTCGAGGCAGACGAATGGTCTAGCGAAGAACGCGGTAAAACGCGTAGTAGCTGGCTGATGATCTGGCTTGACGAGCGGTAAAACGTTCGTTGAGTGATACAATTGTGGAGAGAGGTAAAATCCTGAATCTGTGCCTCGAGCTCGAACATCGGCCTCTTCAGGTGCTCCTCCACGTGACTGGGGTTCGGTTTCCGACTACCGCAACCTAGCTGACGGACGAAGCTGCCTTCGACGACGGTCAACGGCTGGTGCTGCAGGGACCGGGACGACGGTCTTTCCTGCCTTCGACGACGGTCCGCAGTTGGTGCTGCAGGGACGGATACGAGGTCCGTCCTGCCTTCGACGACGGTCAACGGCTGGTGCTACAGGGACCGAGACGACGGTCTTTCCTGCCTTCGACGACGGTCAACAGTTGGTGCTGCAGGGACGGATACGAGGTCCGTTCTGCTCTACGACGACGGTTCGAATCCTACTGTTGCAGAGGCGGATACGACGGCCCGGTTCTACTCCGACCATTCACGCAGGCGTTATTGCCTGCTGTGCTCGACGACTCCGATTCGATTCCTGAACGCTTCGTATCCACTCCGTCCATTCATGAACTCTGGCGCTACATAAACTGCCGCATCGACGCACGAACTCTGGCGCTACATAAACTGCTGCATCGACGAACAAACGCTGGCGCTATATAAACTGCTGCATCGACGCACGAACTCTGATTCCAGCGCTGTAGAAATTGACACAAACAGTTCGTTCTTGAAGTGCTATAGCGATTGTGGTGCTACATAAATCTCCTGAACTCTATATGATCATCGTGGTTTCTTCAATAAAAGTGTTTAAGCCTAGTAGGCTAGTCCTTGGTCTACAGCCAAGGCCGTACTGCGCGGACTGACTGAGGGTACCTTGACGACTGGGGTTGGTGCTCGGCTCCTGGTGTTTTCGCCCAACCCCTGGTCCGCTACAAACTGGCACCGTGAAGTGGAGTGACTGGAAAAATTCTGGACTGCTTCAAGCTGATTCCGCGAAAGTGATTCGCTGCACTTCTACGAACTGGTGAGAATATCGACAGACGGCGACAATGTGGAGTCCTCTGATCGGAGACATGGACGGAAACGCCGCTGGCTTCCCAACGACTTCTACAACCGCTGCAGAACGAGGAAGGGACCTCTTGGTCGACTACGAGGTCGAGTCCAGCCGATTCCTCGAGAAAATTGACTTCGACGACACGCCGAAGAAGGATCGCAAAACCGTGCTGATTGCGGAAAGGGACGCGAGCAGACTGGAATCGAAGGTCATGGAGAACGTCGGTCGCTTGGTCGCTGAAAAGAAGAACCCTATGAAGCCCGGAAAATTCGACGGAACGGGATCCCTCGAGTCATTCCTGGCACAATTCGACGTCTGCGCAAGACACAACCGATGGACTGCAGCCGATAAAGTCGACTTCCTCCGATGTTCCTTGGAAAAGGCGGCAACGCAGCTGCTGTGGGATTTTGGAGCCAGCACCGAAGTCACGTACGAACAGCTCGTCGTCAGACTACGCCAACGCTACGGGTCGGAGGGTCAAGCTGAGACCTTCCGAGCTCAACTCTATTATCGCCGACAGCGAGCTGATGAAACCCTTGGCGACTTGCTGCACGACATCCGGAGACTCGTCGTCCTTGCCTACCCGGTCCCGTCCAACGAAACGACGGAAATTCTTGCGAAGGACGCTTTCCTTGAAGCGATCCGCGACCGGGAGCTGTCTCTCAAGGTGAGAGAACGAGAGCCGAAAACCATCGACGAGGCGTACCGAACCGCTCTACGCCTGTCCGCGTACCAACAGACGTCGGACATGGAGGATCATCGACGACCCGCCAATCGAGTGCGGGGGTCTCAGGAAGTCGACGCCGGCGGACAGCTCCAGTCTCAACTGGACAGTTTCTTCGCCTCGCAACGTAAGTGGCAGCAAGACATGGAAGGAAGGATCTGTTGACAGCTGGACGAACTCCGAAGCTCGCATCGGACGAGTTTCGGCGCTGAACCAACTGCTCCACGGACGGTTCCATCTACCGTTCCTACTCCTCCGTCTCCGCCTCAAGGGAACGCTTCAGGTGGTCCCGGACGCGGGATAACCTGCTTCAGCTGTGGACAGGTGGGCCACGTGGCTCGCCGGTGTCGCCAGCGTCAGCAGTTCTCCAACCGAAGTGACGACGCACGCACCTTGGACCCACCGACGTCGGGACAGAGCGGAACAACCGTCACGAACCATACAACGAGAGACCGAGCATCGGGTGTGACGAACAACGCGATCTACATCCGTGGAACGATCAACGGACAGCAAAGAACTTGCCTAGTGGACACTGGGTCGGAGGTAAGCCTGGTTCCCTCTGCTGATGTTGATGGTTTGCCGCTCCAGCCTAGCAATCGCATTCTTTTGGCTGCCAATGGGACGCAGATTAGAGTCTTGGGTCAGATTGATGCTCCGATTAAGATTTCTAGAGGATTTTCTATTGATACTAGTTTTCTTGTGTCCGATCAAATTGGTGAACCAATGCTTGGCATGGATTGGTTGAGGCAGCATCGTTGTCGCTTGGGTTTTGGACAGGGTGCACTGTTTATTGGTCGGCGCCGCATTCCTTTGGTTAAGGGCAATGGCTCGTTTTGGTGTCGCAGGGTTATGGTTGCCGAGGAAACAACTGTTCTTCCTCGTTCGCAATGTGATATTCCGTGTAAAACTCAGTATCGTGATTTGGCGACCTGCGCTCAAGCCTGGATGACTGAATCTAAAGAAATCCAGCCTGGATTGCATGTAGCCAGAGTTGTGTTGAGTGATGATGCTGATAATGCTTGTATTCGTGTGGTGAATATGAATGAACAACCCGCCCTGTTGGCAGCTGATCGAATGTTGGGCGACTTAGACTCCGTGAAGGTCAAAGTAAGCGACGAGAATGAGACACAGACGGGTACTGCTGACGACAACTCTTTGGTCGGAAAGTTAATGGACGAAATTTCGGAGGATGTCCCGGCCGATGTGAAGGAACGACTGACGGAGTTATTGGTTGAGGATGAAAGCATTTTCTCGACGACTGAACCTGACTTGGGGAGGACCATGATTTCCCAGCACGGGATTGATACTGGAGACTCTCGTTCGGTGAGACAACTTTTGCGTAGACAACCGCTTCCGTCTCAGGCCGCTATTGATGTGCAACTGGACCAAATGTTGGAGACTGGT
The DNA here is from genome assembly GCA_945859605.1 of Lumbricus rubellus. Classification (NCBI taxonomy): domain Eukaryota; kingdom Metazoa; phylum Annelida; class Clitellata; order Crassiclitellata; family Lumbricidae; genus Lumbricus; species Lumbricus rubellus. The sequence continues at coordinate 21,020,117 of OX243825.1, forward strand.
GTTGTGGAACCTGCTGTTACTGACTGTTCTGCTAATGTGTTGCTCGCCGAGAAGAGAAGATGGTCCTCTCGCTTTTGTTCTGGTTACCGCAAGTTGTTGATTCAGGCACGGAAGGATTCCAATCCTTTTTCCGGAATTGTTGCCTGTCTGTGGGTCCTCTTTTGCGCAGTGTGTCTTAGCACGATTGAATCGTATTGTGGATGTCTCCAGGGAACGATGAGTCTTGTTCATGTCGACAGTATCGGTTTCGCTATCTGCGTTTGGTTATTGAACTGTGGACTTGTGACCTTTGACCCCGGAGGATTTCGATCAAATTCTAATAGACTGATTCGGGAGAGACTCGTTCATCTGTCTTATGTAGCTGATCTGTTAGAAAGGTTTGAGAGGTCGCCGAAGGCCAAGCCCTTCGCGTCTCAAGTCGACAAGCTCCGCCACTGCTACGGGCGGATGAAAGGACAATGGAGTGAAACGGCAACAGGGATGACCAACGGACCACCCGTTGAAGCAGCGAACGGTGCCACAGCTTCTTCAAGCCGTCGGCCACGTCACCGTTGGAAAGAAATGCCTACCACGGAAGCATCTTCAGAAAGTCAGCACGCCGAAGCTATCGACAGTTGCTTCGCCAGCGCTGTTGATCGGACGAGGACCAGGAATCCTGCACCGCGTAAAGAAAGAACGCCTGAAACCGAAGCGACAGGAAGATATTTGCACGACGGAGACCCTGACGGAGCGGCGACATGTACCAGTCGACCTCGCCGTGCCGTTCGCCGTCCTGTCCGGTTCCAGTAGGAGGCGAGGCAGCGGTGGCGCACGAGTTTGTCTCGTTGGCGCTCGCCTCTCCGACGGCGCACGAGTTTGTCTAGTTGGCGCTCAAGCTTCCTCGACGGCGCAGGGTTCTATATCGGCGCACGGGTCTGTCTCGTCGGCGCTCAAGAATCCCCTTCGGCGCGCAGGTTCTGCGCGCGCATCTTCGTCGGCGCCCCTAGTCTACGTCTGCGCGCAAGGGTGCGCGCAAGATTCCACGTCGGCGCACGAGTCTGTCTCGTTGGCGCTCGCTTCTTCTTCGTCGGCGCACATGTCCTCGACGGCGCACTGGTCTACGTCGGCGCAGATGCCTATCTGTGTGCGCGCACGTTCCTCTTCGTCTACATGTTCCGCGCGCTTTCTACGGACGCAAATGCAGGAATTCTGAATGAATCGTTCTGATAGAAGCGTTTTTCTTAGTGCACGATGACAGCGACCTCGGTCGCTGCGGACATTCCGTGCCTAGGTAGAAAGGAATCAATTTTTGTGTAAAAGCACTTTTCTTCATTTCAATTAACGAGGAAAATTTTTATGGAAAAATACGCATTTTCTTTTTATTTGTGAAAAGAATCATTTTTATGAACGCTTTTATTGTGGAGTGCACCGTTATTTTTATTGTGTAAAGAAAACGCTTTTATTGTGGAGTGCACCGTTATTTTTATTATGGAAAGGAAGCGCTTTTATTGTGGAATGCACCATTTTTATGAACGCTTCTATTGTGGAGAGAGGCGCTTTTATTGTGGAATGCACCATTTTTATGAACGCTTCTATTGTGGAGAGAGGCGCTTTTATTGTGCAACGAAGCATCTTGTCTGTCCCTAGATGGACTGTTATAGGCCTAATGCTTAGTGTAAATCATTTGATTAATCGTACGATTATTTGCGATTATTTGCATGCAAGCTTGTTAGTTTGCGTTCTTATCGCGTTATAATCCTGTTGTTGTAATCATTACGACTTATTTTCATTCGTGAACTGTTTCGTAATTATTATTGTATCACGTTATTTTTACATTGATTGTAATCGTTCGCAATTATGGACATCGCTGCTAAAAAAAAAAAAAAAAAAAAAAAAAAAAAACCAGAAAAAAAGAGAAAGGGGGTTGTGCGCGAACGGCACTTCGTACCCGAAGGAGGAAATAAAAAGAAAAAGAAACTTGTGGACCACTATGTGGCACAATTTATTAAGTGGACTTAATTGTCCGGGTTTGTGAAACCAGTACGGTATTTTTCTGTTTAATTTTGATCACGCAGTCTGAGTTTATGTCGCTTGTCTGATTTATTATTGTGATTATTGTCAATGTCGGTTGGTTCGATTCGCGACTTCTATTGACCAAACGATAATACTGTCTGACTTATTTGTTCATGTGGATCTGGGACCTGGCTGTCAGGATTTGTGAGAGCAATACGGTATTTTTCTGTTACGCTGCCGTTTACCTCAAAATGCGCTACGTAAATGTACGTTTGTCGTTGGCCAAGTTTAAGCATTTCATGTATCGTTTATTAATGGCATTGCTCTCCCCTTCCCCGGTGTTGCTCCGAGGGGGCCTCGGATTTTTCGTTAGGGGGGAGTGTTGAAATATTGCTACGGGCTGTTTGCTTGCCGCTGCTGCCTTATGCTGCTGCTGCTGCTGCTGCTGCTGCTGTTGCTTGCTTGCTACTGCTGTTTGCTTGCGTGTGTCTGCTCGCCCAGCATACGCTCAGCATACGTGCATGTGGGGAATTTTCCATTGTGCGCTCAGCATACGTCCACCTACTGGCTAGCATGCATCGCTTGGCCTAGCCTTGAGCCTATATAAGAAAGGTTCTTCCCGTGCTTCGAGGCAGACGAATGGTCTAGCGAAGAACGCGGTAAAACGCGTAGTAGCTGGCTGATGATCTGGCTTGACGAGCGGTAAAACGTTCGTTGAGTGATACAATTGTGGAGAGAGGTAAAATCCTGAATCTGTGCCTCGAGCTCGAACATCGGCCTCTTCAGGTGCTCCTCCACGTGACTGGGGTTCGGTTTCCGACTACCGCAACCTAGCTGACGGACGAAGCTGCCTTCGACGACGGTCAACGGCTGGTGCTGCAGGGACCGGGACGACGGTCTTTCCTGCCTTCGACGACGGTCCGCAGTTGGTGCTGCAGGGACGGATACGAGGTCCGTCCTGCCTTCGACGACGGTCAACGGCTGGTGCTACAGGGACCGAGACGACGGTCTTTCCTGCCTTCGACGACGGTCAACAGTTGGTGCTGCAGGGACGGATACGAGGTCCGTTCTGCTCTACGACGACGGTTCGAATCCTACTGTTGCAGAGGCGGATACGACGGCCCGGTTCTACTCCGACCATTCACGCAGGCGTTATTGCCTGCTGTGCTCGACGACTCCGATTCGATTCCTGAACGCTTCGTATCCACTCCGTCCATTCATGAACTCTGGCGCTACATAAACTGCCGCATCGACGCACGAACTCTGGCGCTACATAAACTGCTGCATCGACGAACAAACGCTGGCGCTATATAAACTGCTGCATCGACGCACGAACTCTGATTCCAGCGCTGTAGAAATTGACACAAACAGTTCGTTCTTGAAGTGCTATAGCGATTGTGGTGCTACATAAATCTCCTGAACTCTATATGATCATCGTGGTTTCTTCAATAAAAGTGTTTAAGCCTAGTAGGCTAGTCCTTGGTCTACAGCCAAGGCCGTACTGCGCGGACTGACTGAGGGTACCTTGACGACTGGGGTTGGTGCTCGGCTCCTGGTGTTTTCGCCCAACCCCTGGTCCGCTACAAACTGGCACCGTGAAGTGGAGTGACTGGAAAAATTCTGGACTGCTTCAAGCTGATTCCGCGAAAGTGATTCGCTGCACTTCTACGAACTGGTGAGAATATCGACAGACGGCGACAATGTGGAGTCCTCTGATCGGAGACATGGACGGAAACGCCGCTGGCTTCCCAACGACTTCTACAACCGCTGCAGAACGAGGAAGGGACCTCTTGGTCGACTACGAGGTCGAGTCCAGCCGATTCCTCGAGAAAATTGACTTCGACGACACGCCGAAGAAGGATCGCAAAACCGTGCTGATTGCGGAAAGGGACGCGAGCAGACTGGAATCGAAGGTCATGGAGAACGTCGGTCGCTTGGTCGCTGAAAAGAAGAACCCTATGAAGCCCGGAAAATTCGACGGAACGGGATCCCTCGAGTCATTCCTGGCACAATTCGACGTCTGCGCAAGACACAACCGATGGACTGCAGCCGATAAAGTCGACTTCCTCCGATGTTCCTTGGAAAAGGCGGCAACGCAGCTGCTGTGGGATTTTGGAGCCAGCACCGAAGTCACGTACGAACAGCTCGTCGTCAGACTACGCCAACGCTACGGGTCGGAGGGTCAAGCTGAGACCTTCCGAGCTCAACTCTATTATCGCCGACAGCGAGCTGATGAAACCCTTGGCGACTTGCTGCACGACATCCGGAGACTCGTCGTCCTTGCCTACCCGGTCCCGTCCAACGAAACGACGGAAATTCTTGCGAAGGACGCTTTCCTTGAAGCGATCCGCGACCGGGAGCTGTCTCTCAAGGTGAGAGAACGAGAGCCGAAAACCATCGACGAGGCGTACCGAACCGCTCTACGCCTGTCCGCGTACCAACAGACGTCGGACATGGAGGATCATCGACGACCCGCCAATCGAGTGCGGGGGTCTCAGGAAGTCGACGCCGGCGGACAGCTCCAGTCTCAACTGGACAGTTTCTTCGCCTCGCAACGTAAGTGGCAGCAAGACATGGAAGGAAGGATCTGTTGACAGCTGGACGAACTCCGAAGCTCGCATCGGACGAGTTTCGGCGCTGAACCAACTGCTCCACGGACGGTTCCATCTACCGTTCCTACTCCTCCGTCTCCGCCTCAAGGGAACGCTTCAGGTGGTCCCGGACGCGGGATAACCTGCTTCAGCTGTGGACAGGTGGGCCACGTGGCTCGCCGGTGTCGCCAGCGTCAGCAGTTCTCCAACCGAAGTGACGACGCACGCACCTTGGACCCACCGACGTCGGGACAGAGCGGAACAACCGTCACGAACCATACAACGAGAGACCGAGCATCGGGTGTGACGAACAACGCGATCTACATCCGTGGAACGATCAACGGACAGCAAAGAACTTGCCTAGTGGACACTGGGTCGGAGGTAAGCCTGGTTCCCTCTGCTGATGTTGATGGTTTGCCGCTCCAGCCTAGCAATCGCATTCTTTTGGCTGCCAATGGGACGCAGATTAGAGTCTTGGGTCAGATTGATGCTCCGATTAAGATTTCTAGAGGATTTTCTATTGATACTAGTTTTCTTGTGTCCGATCAAATTGGTGAACCAATGCTTGGCATGGATTGGTTGAGGCAGCATCGTTGTCGCTTGGGTTTTGGACAGGGTGCACTGTTTATTGGTCGGCGCCGCATTCCTTTGGTTAAGGGCAATGGCTCGTTTTGGTGTCGCAGGGTTATGGTTGCCGAGGAAACAACTGTTCTTCCTCGTTCGCAATGTGATATTCCGTGTAAAACTCAGTATCGTGATTTGGCGACCTGCGCTCAAGCCTGGATGACTGAATCTAAAGAAATCCAGCCTGGATTGCATGTAGCCAGAGTTGTGTTGAGTGATGATGCTGATAATGCTTGTATTCGTGTGGTGAATATGAATGAACAACCCGCCCTGTTGGCAGCTGATCGAATGTTGGGCGACTTAGACTCCGTGAAGGTCAAAGTAAGCGACGAGAATGAGACACAGACGGGTACTGCTGACGACAACTCTTTGGTCGGAAAGTTAATGGACGAAATTTCGGAGGATGTCCCGGCCGATGTGAAGGAACGACTGACGGAGTTATTGGTTGAGGATGAAAGCATTTTCTCGACGACTGAACCTGACTTGGGGAGGACCATGATTTCCCAGCACGGGATTGATACTGGAGACTCTCGTTCGGTGAGACAACTTTTGCGTAGACAACCGCTTCCGTCTCAGGCCGCTATTGATGTGCAACTGGACCAAATGTTGGAGACTGGTGTTGTGGAACCTGCTGTTACTGACTGTTCTGCTAATGTGTTGCTCGCCGAGAAGAGAAGATGGTCCTCTCGCTTTTGTTCTGGTTACCGCAAGTTGTTGATTCAGGCACGGAAGGATTCCAATCCTTTTTCCGGAATTGTTGCCTGTCTGTGGGTCCTCTTTTGCGCAGTGTGTCTTAGCACGATTGAATCGTATTGTGGATGTCTCCAGGGAACGATGAGTCTTGTTCATGTCGACAGTATCGGTTTCGCTATCTGCGTTTGGTTATTGAACTGTGGACTTGTGACCTTTGACCCCGGAGGATTTCGATCAAATTCTAATAGACTGATTCGGGAGAGACTCGTTCATCTGTCTTATGTAGCTGATCTGTTAGAAAGGTTTGAGAGGTCGCCGAAGGCCAAGCCCTTCGCGTCTCAAGTCGACAAGCTCCGCCACTGCTACGGGCGGATGAAAGGACAATGGAGTGAAACGGCAACAGGGATGACCAACGGACCACCCGTTGAAGCAGCGAACGGTGCCACAGCTTCTTCAAGCCGTCGGCCACGTCACCGTTGGAAAGAAATGCCTACCACGGAAGCATCTTCAGAAAGTCAGCACGCCGAAGCTATCGACAGTTGCTTCGCCAGCGCTGTTGATCGGACGAGGACCAGGAATCCTGCACCGCGTAAAGAAAGAACGCCTGAAACCGAAGCGACAGGAAGATATTTGCACGACGGAGACCCTGACGGAGCGGCGACATGTACCAGTCGACCTCGCCGTGCCGTTCGCCGTCCTGTCCGGTTCCAGTAGGAGGCGAGGCAGCGGTGGCGCACGAGTTTGTCTCGTTGGCGCTCGCCTCTCCGACGGCGCACGAGTTTGTCTAGTTGGCGCTCAAGCTTCCTCGACGGCGCAGGGTTCTATATCGGCGCACGGGTCTGTCTCGTCGGCGCTCAAGAATCCCCTTCGGCGCGCAGGTTCTGCGCGCGCATCTTCGTCGGCGCCCCTAGTCTACGTCTGCGCGCAAGGGTGCGCGCAAGATTCCACGTCGGCGCACGAGTCTGTCTCGTTGGCGCTCGCTTCTTCTTCGTCGGCGCACATGTCCTCGACGGCGCACTGGTCTACGTCGGCGCAGATGCCTATCTGTGTGCGCGCACGTTCCTCTTCGTCTACATGTTCCGCGCGCTTTCTACGGACGCAAATGCAGGAATTCTGAATGAATCGTTCTGATAGAAGCGTTTTTCTTAGTGCACGATGACAGCGACCTCGGTCGCTGCGGACATTCCGTGCCTAGGTAGAAAGGAATCAATTTTTGTGTAAAAGCACTTTTCTTCATTTCAATTAACGAGGAAAATTTTTATGGAAAAATACGCATTTTCTTTTTATTTGTGAAAAGAATCATTTTTATGAACGCTTTTATTGTGGAGTGCACCGTTATTTTTATTGTGTAAAGAAAACGCTTTTATTGTGGAGTGCACCGTTATTTTTATTATGGAAAGGAAGCGCTTTTATTGTGGAATGCACCATTTTTATGAACGCTTCTATTGTGGAGAGAGGCGCTTTTATTGTGGAATGCACCATTTTTATGAACGCTTCTATTGTGGAGAGAGGCGCTTTTATTGTGCAACGAAGCATCTTGTCTGTCCCTAGATGGACTGTTATAGGCCTAATGCTTAGTGTAAATCATTTGATTAATCGTACGATTATTTGCGATTATTTGCATGCAAGCTTGTTAGTTTGCGTTCTTATCGCGTTATAATCCTGTTGTTGTAATCATTACGACTTATTTTCATTCGTGAACTGTTTCGTAATTATTATTGTATCACGTTATTTTTACATTGATTGTAATCGTTCGCAATTATGGACATCGCTGCTAAAAAAAAAAAAAAAAAAAAAAAAAAAAAAAAAAAAAAAAAAAGAAAGGGGGTTGTGCGCGAACGGCACTTCGTACCCGAAGGAGGAAATAAAAAGAAAAAGAAACTTGTGGACCACTATGTGGCACAATTTATTAAGTGGACTTAATTGTCCGGGTTTGTGAAACCAGTACGGTATTTTTCTGTTTAATTTTGATCACGCAGTCTGAGTTTATGTCGCTTGTCTGATTTATTATTGTGATTATTGTCAATGTCGGTTGGTTCGATTCGCGACTTCTATTGACCAAACGATAATACTGTCTGACTTATTTGTTCATGTGGATCTGGGACCTGGCTGTCAGGATTTGTGAGAGCAATACGGTATTTTTCTGTTACGCTGCCGTTTACCTCAAAATGCGCTACGTAAATGTACGTTTGTCGTTGGCCAAGTTTAAGCATTTCATGTATCGTTTATTAATGGCATTGCTCTCCCCTTCCCCGGTGTTGCTCCGAGGGGGCCTCGGATTTTTCGTTAGGGGGGAGTGTTGAAATATTGCTACGGGCTGTTTGCTTGCCGCTGCTGCCTTATGCTGCTGCTGCTGCTGCTGCTGCTGCTGTTGCTTGCTTGCTACTGCTGTTTGCTTGCGTGTGTCTGCTCGCCCAGCATACGCTCAGCATACGTGCATGTGGGGAATTTTCCATTGTGCGCTCAGCATACGTCCACCTACTGGCTAGCATGCATCGCTTGGCCTAGCCTTGAGCCTATATAAGAAAGGTTCTTCCCGTGCTTCGAGGCAGACGAATGGTCTAGCGAAGAACGCGGTAAAACGCGTAGTAGCTGGCTGATGATCTGGCTTGACGAGCGGTAAAACGTTCGTTGAGTGATACAATTGTGGAGAGAGGTAAAATCCTGAATCTGTGCCTCGAGCTCGAACATCGGCCTCTTCAGGTGCTCCTCCACGTGACTGGGGTTCGGTTTCCGACTACCGCAACCTAGCTGACGGACGAAGCTGCCTTCGACGACGGTCAACGGCTGGTGCTGCAGGGACCGGGACGACGGTCTTTCCTGCCTTCGACGACGGTCCGCAGTTGGTGCTGCAGGGACGGATACGAGGTCCGTCCTGCCTTCGACGACGGTCAACGGCTGGTGCTACAGGGACCGAGACGACGGTCTTTCCTGCCTTCGACGACGGTCAACAGTTGGTGCTGCAGGGACGGATACGAGGTCCGTTCTGCTCTACGACGACGGTTCGAATCCTACTGTTGCAGAGGCGGATACGACGGCCCGGTTCTACTCCGACCATTCACGCAGGCGTTATTGCCTGCTGTGCTCGACGACTCCGATTCGATTCCTGAACGCTTCGTATCCACTCCGTCCATTCATGAACTCTGGCGCTACATAAACTGCCGCATCGACGCACGAACTCTGGCGCTACATAAACTGCTGCATCGACGAACAAACGCTGGCGCTATATAAACTGCTGCATCGACGCACGAACTCTGATTCCAGCGCTGTAGAAATTGACACAAACAGTTCGTTCTTGAAGTGCTATAGCGATTGTGGTGCTACATAAATCTCCTGAACTCTATATGATCATCGTGGTTTCTTCAATAAAAGTGTTTAAGCCTAGTAGGCTAGTCCTTGGTCTACAGCCAAGGCCGTACTGCGCGGACTGACTGAGGGTACCTTGACGACTGGGGTTGGTACTCGGCTCCTGGTGTTTTCGCCCAACCCCTGGTCCGCTACAAACTGGCACCGTGAAGTGGAGTGACTGGAAAAATTCTGGACTGCTTCAAGCTGATTCCGCGAAAGTGATTCGCTGCACTTCTACGAACTGGTGAGAATATCGACAGACGGCGACAATGTGGAGTCCTCTGATCGGAGACATGGACGGAAACGCCGCTGGCTTCCCAACGACTTCTACAACCGCTGCAGAACGAGGAAGGGACCTCTTGGTCGACTACGAGGTCGAGTCCAGCCGATTCCTCGAGAAAATTGACTTCGACGACACGCCGAAGAAAAATCGCAAAACCGTGCTGATTGCGGAAAGGGACGCGAGCAGACTGGAATCGAAGGTCATGGAGAACGTCGGTCGCTTGGTCGCTGAAAAGAAGAACCCTATGAAGCCCGGAAAATTCGACGGAACGGGATCCCTCGAGTCATTCCTGGCACAATTCGACGTCTGCGCAAGACACAACCGATGGACTGCAGCCGATAAAGTCGACTTCCTCCGATGTTCCTTGGAAAAGGCGGCAACGCAGCTGCTGTGGGATTTTGGAGCCAGCACCGAAGTCACGTACGAACAGCTCGTCGTCAGACTACGCCAACGCTACGGGTCGGAGGGTCAAGCTGAGACCTTCCGAGCTCAACTCTATTATCGCCGACAGCGAGCTGATGAAACCCTTGGCGACTTGCTGCACGACATCCGGAGACTCGTCGTCCTTGCCTACCCGGTCCCGTCCAACGAAACGACGGAAATTCTTGCGAAGGACGCTTTCCTTGAAGCGATCTGCGACCGGGAGCTGTCTCTCAAGGTGAGAGAACGAGAGCCGAAAACCATCGACGAGGCGTACCGAACCGCTCTACGCCTGTCCGCGTACCAACAGACGTCGGACATGGAGGATCATCGACGACCCGCCAATCGAGTGCGGGGGTCTCAGGAAGTCGACGCCGGCGGACAGCTCCAGTCTCAACTGGACAGTTTCTTCGCCTCGCAACGTAAGTGGCAGCAAGACATGGAAGGAAGGATCTGTCGACAGCTGGACGAACTCCGAAGCTCGCATCGGACGAGTTTCGGCGCTGAACCAACTGCTCCACGGACGGTTCCATCTACCGTTCCTACTCCTCCGTCTCCGCCTCAAGGGAACGCTTCAGGTGGTCCCGGACGCGGGATAACCTGCTTCAGCTGTGGACAGGTGGGCCACGTGGCTCGCCGGTGTCGCCAGCGTCAGCAGTTCTCCAACCGAAGTGACGACGCACGCACCTTGGACCCACCGACGTCGGGACAGAGCGGAACAACCGTCACGAACCATACAACGAGAGACCGAGCATCGGGTGTGACGAACAACGCGATCTACATCCGTGGAACGATCAACGGACAGCAAAGAACTTGCCTAGTGGACACTGGGTCGGAGGTAAGCCTGGTTCCCTCTGCTGATGTTGATGGTTTGCCGCTCCAGCCTAGCAATCGCATTCTTTTGGCTGCTAATGGGACGCAGATTAGAGTCTTGGGTCAGATTGATGCTCCGATTAAGATTTCTAGAGGATTTTCTATTGATACTAGTTTTCTTGTGTCCGATCAAATTGGTGAACCAATGCTTGGCATGGATTGGTTGAGGCAGCATCGTTGTCGCTTGGGTTTTGGACAGGGTGCACTGTTTATTGGTCGGCGCCGCATTCCTTTGGTTAAGGGCAATGGCTCGTTTTGGTGTCGCAGGGTTATGGTTGCCGAGGAAACAACTGTTCTTCCTCGTTCGCAATGTGATATTCCGTGTAAAACTCAGTATCGTGATTTGGCGACCTGCGCTCAAGCCTGGATGACTGAATCTAAAGAAATCCAGCCTGGATTGCATGTAGCCAGAGTTGTGTTGAGTGATGATGCTGATAATGCTTGTATTCGTGTGGTGAATATGAATGAACAACCCGCCCTGTTGGCAGCTGATCGAATGTTGGGCGACTTAGACTCCGTGAAGGTCAAAGTAAGCGACGAGAATGAGACACAGACGGGTACTGCTGACGACAACTCTTTGGTCGGAAAGTTAATGGACGAAATTTCGGAGGATGTCCCGGCCGATGTGAAGGAACGACTGACGGAGTTATTGGTCGAGGATGAAAGCATTTTCTCGACGACTGAACCTGACTTGGGGAGGACCATGATTTCCCAGCACGGGATTGATACTGGAGACTCTCGTTCGGTGAGACAACTTTTGCGTAGACAACCGCTTCCGTCTCAGGCCGCTATTGATGTGCAACTGGACCAAATGTTGGAGACTGGTGTTGTGGAACCTGCTGTTACTGACTGTTCTGCTAATGTGTTGCTCGCCGAGAAGAGAAGATGGTCCTCTCGCTTTTGTTCTGGTTACCGCAAGTTGTTGATTCAGGCACGGAAGGATTCCAATCCTTTTTCCGGAATTGTTGCCTGTCTGTGGGTCCTCTTTTGCGCAGTGTGTCTTAGCACGATTGAATCGTATTGTGGATGTCTCCAGGGAACGATGAGTCTTGTTCATGTCGACAGTATCGGTTTCGCTATCTGCGTTTGGTTATTGAACTGTGGACTTGTGACCTTTGACCCCGGAGGATTTCGATCAAATTCTAATAGACTGATTCGGGAGAGACTCGTTCATCTGTCTTATGTAGCTGATCTGTTAGAAAGGTTTGAGAGGTCGCCGAAGGCCAAGCCCTTCGCGTCTCAAGTCGACAAGCTCCGCCACTGCTACGGGCGGATGAAAGGACAATGGAGTGAAACGGCAACAGGGATGACCAACGGACCACCCGTTGAAGCAGCGAACGGTGCCACAGCTTCTTCAAGCCGTCGGCCACGTCACCGTTGGAAAGAAATGCCTACCACGGAAGCATCTTCAGAAAGTCAGCACGCCGAAGCTATCGACAGTTGCTTCGCCAGCGCTGTTGATCGGACGAGGACCAGGAATCCTGCACCGCGTAAAGAAAGAACGCCTGAAACCGAAGCGACAGGAAGATATTTGCACGACGGAGACCCTGACGGAGCGGCGACATGTACCAGTCGACCTCGCCGTGCCGTTCGCCGTCCTGTCCGGTTCCAGTAGGAGGCGAGGCAGCGGTGGCGCACGAGTTTGTCTCGTTGGCGCTCGCCTCTCCGACGGCGCACGAGTTTGTCTAGTTGGCGCTCAAGCTTCCTCGACGGCGCAGGGTTCTATATCGGCGCACGGGTCTGTCTCGTCGGCGCTCAAGAATCCCCTTCGGCGCGCAGGTTCTGCGCGCGCATCTTCGTCGGCGCCCCTAGTCTACGTCTGCGCGCAAGGGTGCGCGCAAGATTCCACGTCGGCGCACGAGTCTGTCTCGTTGGCGCTCGCTTCTTCTTCGTCGGCGCACATGTCCTCGACGGCGCACTGGTCTACGTCGGCGCAGATGCCTATCTGTGTGCGCGCACGTTCCTCTTCGTCTACATGTTCCGCGCGCTTTCTACGGACGCAAATGCAGGAATTCTGAATGAATCGTTCTGATAGAAGCGTTTTTCTTAGTGCACGATGACAGCGACCTCGGTCGCTGCGGACATTCCGTGCCTAGGTAGAAAGGAATCAATTTTTGTGTAAAAGCACTTTTCTTCATTTCAATTAACGAGGAAAATTTTTATGGAAAAATACGCATTTTCTTTTTATTTGTGAAAAGAATCATTTTTATGAACGCTTTTATTGTGGAGTGCACCGTTATTTTTATTGTGTAAAGAAAACGCTTTTATTGTGGAGTGCACCGTTATTTTTATTATGGAAAGGAAGCGCTTTTATTGTGGAATGCACCATTTTTATGAACGCTTCTATTGTGGAGAGAGGCGCTTTTATTGTGGAATGCACCATTTTTATGAACGCTTCTATTGTGGAGAGAGGCGCTTTTATTGTGCAACGAAGCATCTTGTCTGTCCCTAGATGGACTGTTATAGGCCTAATGCTTAGTGTAAATCATTTGATTAATCGTACGATTATTTGCGATTATTTGCATGCAAGCTTGTTAGTTTGCGTTCTTATCGCGTTATAATCCTGTTGTTGTAATCATTACGACTTATTTTCATTCGTGAACTGTTTCGTAATTATTATTGTATCACGTTATTTTTACATTGATTGTAATCGTTCGCAATTATGGACATCGCTGCTAAAAAAAAAAAAGAAAAAAAAAAAAAAAAAAGAAAAAAAGAGAAAGGGGGTTGTGCGCGAACGGCACTTCGTACCCGAAGGAGGAAATAAAAAGAAAAAGAAACTTGTGGACCACTATGTGGCACAATTTATTAAGTGGACTTAATTGTCCGGGTTTGTGAAACCAGTACGGTATTTTTCTGTTTAATTTTGATCACGCAGTCTGAGTTTATGTCGCTTGTCTGATTTATTATTGTGATTATTGTCAATGTCGGTTGGTTCGATTCGCGACTTCTATTGACCAAACGATAATACTGTCTGACTTATTTGTTCATGTGGATCTGGGACCTGGCTGTCAGGATTTGTGAGAGCAATACGGTATTTTTCTGTTACGCTGCCGTTTACCTCAAAATGCGCTACGTAAATGTACGTTTGTCGTTGGCCAAGTTTAAGCATTTCATGTATCGTTTATTAATGGCATTGCTCTCCCCTTCCCCGGTGTTGCTCCGAGGGGCCTCGGGTTTTTCGTTAGGGGGGAGTGTTGAAATATTGCTACGGGCTGTTTGCTTGCCGCTGCTGCCTTATGCTGCTGCTGCTGCTGCTGCTGTTGCTTGCTTGCTACTGCTGTTTGCTTGCGTGTGTCTGCTCGCCCAGCATACGCTCAGCATACGTGCATGTGGGGAATTTTCCATTGTGCGCTCAGCATACGTCCACCTACTGGCTAGCATGCATCGCTTGGCCTAGCCTTGAGCCTATATAAGAAAGGTTCTTCCCGTGCTTCGAGGCAGACGAATGGTCTAGCGAAGAACGCGGTAAAACGCGTAGTAGCTGGCTGATGATCTGGCTTGACGAGCGGTAAAACGTTCGTTGAGTGATACAATTGTGGAGAGAGGTAAAATCCTGAATCTGTGCCTCGAGCTCGAACATCGGCCTCTTCAGGTGCTCCTCCACGTGACTGGGGTTCGGTTTCCGACTACCGCAACCTAGCTGACGGACGAAGCTGCCTTCGACGACGGTCAACGGCTGGTGCTGCAGGGACCGGGACGACGGTCTTTCCTGCCTTCGACGACGGTCCGCAGTTGGTGCTGCAGGGACGGATACGAGGTCCGTCCTGCCTTCGACGACGGTCAACGGCTGGTGCTACAGGGACCGAGACGACGGTCTTTCCTGCCTTCGACGACGGTCAACAGTTGGTGCTGCAGGGACGGATACGAGGTCCGTTCTGCTCTACGACGACGGTTCGAATCCTACTGTTGCAGAGGCGGATACGACGGCCCGGTTCTACTCCGACCATTCACGCAGGCGTTATTGCCTGCTGTGCTCGACGACTCCGATTCGATTCCTGAACGCTTCGTATCCACTCCGTCCATTCATGAACTCTGGCGCTACATAAACTGCCGCATCGACGCACGAACTCTGGCGCTACATAAACTGCTGCATCGACGAACAAACGCTGGCGCTATATAAACTGCTGCATCGACGCACGAACTCTGATTCCAGCGCTGTAGAAATTGACACAAACAGTTCGTTCTTGAAGTGCTATAGCGATTGTGGTGCTACATAAATCTCCTGAACTCTATATGATCATCGTGGTTTCTTCAATAAAAGTGTTTAAGCCTAGTAGGCTAGTCCTTGGTCTACAGCCAAGGCCGTACTGCGCGGACTGACTGAGGGTACCTTGACGACTGGGGTTGGTACTCGGCTCCTGGTGTTTTCGCCCAACCCCTGGTCCGCTACAAACTGGCACCGTGAAGTGGAGTGACTGGAAAAATTCTGGACTGCTTCAAGCTGATTCCGCGAAAGTGATTCGCTGCACTTCTACGAACTGGTGAGAATATCGACAGACGGCGACAATGTGGAGTCCTCTGATCGGAGACATGGACGGAAACGCCGCTGGCTTCCCAACGACTTCTACAACCGCTGCAGAACGAGGAAGGGACCTCTTGGTCGACTACGAGGTCGAGTCCAGCCGATTCCTCGAGAAAATTGACTTCGACGACACGCCGAAGAAAAATCGCAAAACCGTGCTGATTGCGGAAAGGGACGCGAGCAGACTGGAATCGAAGGTCATGGAGAACGTCGGTCGCTTGGTCGCTGAAAAGAAGAACCCTATGAAGCCCGGAAAATTCGACGGAACGGGATCCCTCGAGTCATTCCTGGCACAATTCGACGTCTGCGCAAGACACAACCGATGGACTGCAGCCGATAAAGTCGACTTCCTCCGATGTTCCTTGGAAAAGGCGGCAACGCAGCTGCTGTGGGATTTTGGAGCCAGCACCGAAGTCACGTACGAACAGCTCGTCGTCAGACTACGCCAACGCTACGGGTCGGAGGGTCAAGCTGAGACCTTCCGAGCTCAACTCTATTATCGCCGACAGCGAGCTGATGAAACCCTTGGCGACTTGCTGCACGACATCCGGAGACTCGTCGTCCTTGCCTACCCGGTCCCGTCCAACGAAACGACGGAAATTCTTGCGAAGGACGCTTTCCTTGAAGCGATCTGCGACCGGGAGCTGTCTCTCAAGGTGAGAGAACGAGAGCCGAAAACCATCGACGAGGCGTACCGAACCGCTCTACGCCTGTCCGCGTACCAACAGACGTCGGACATGGAGGATCATCGACGACCCGCCAATCGAGTGCGGGGGTCTCAGGAAGTCGACGCCGGCGGACAGCTCCAGTCTCAACTGGACAGTTTCTTCGCCTCGCAACGTAAGTGGCAGCAAGACATGGAAGGAAGGATCTGTCGACAGCTGGACGAACTCCGAAGCTCGCATCGGACGAGTTTCGGCGCTGAACCAACTGCTCCACGGACGGTTCCATCTACCGTTCCTACTCCTCCGTCTCCGCCTCAAGGGAACGCTTCAGGTGGTCCCGGACGCGGGATAACCTGCTTCAGCTGTGGACAGGTGGGCCACGTGGCTCGCCGGTGTCGCCAGCGTCAGCAGTTCTCCAACCGAAGTGACGACGCACGCACCTTGGACCCACCGACGTCGGGACAGAGCGGAACAACCGTCACGAACCATACAACGAGAGACCGAGCATCGGGTGTGACGAACAACGCGATCTACATCCGTGGAACGATCAACGGACAGCAAAGAACTTGCCTAGTGGACACTGGGTCGGAGGTAAGCCTGGTTCCCTCTGCTGATGTTGATGGTTTGCCGCTCCAGCCTAGCAATCGCATTCTTTTGGCTGCTAATGGGACGCAGATTAGAGTCTTGGGTCAGATTGATGCTCCGATTAAGATTTCTAGAGGATTTTCTATTGATACTAGTTTTCTTGTGTCCGATCAAATTGGTGAACCAATGCTTGGCATGGATTGGTTGAGGCAGCATCGTTGTCGCTTGGGTTTTGGACAGGGTGCACTGTTTATTGGTCGGCGCCGCATTCCTTTGGTTAAGGGCAATGGCTCGTTTTGGTGTCGCAGGGTTATGGTTGCCGAGGAAACAACTGTTCTTCCTCGTTCGCAATGTGATATTCCGTGTAAAACTCAGTATCGTGATTTGGCGACCTGCGCTCAAGCCTGGATGACTGAATCTAAAGAAATCCAGCCTGGATTGCATGTAGCCAGAGTTGTGTTGAGTGATGATGCTGATAATGCTTGTATTCGTGTGGTGAATATGAATGAACAACCCGCCCTGTTGGCAGCTGATCGAATGTTGGGCGACTTAGACTCCGTGAAGGTCAAAGTAAGCGACGAGAATGAGACACAGACGGGTACTGCTGACGACAACTCTTTGGTCGGAAAGTTAATGGACGAAATTTCGGAGGATGTCCCGGCCGATGTGAAGGAACGACTGACGGAGTTATTGGTCGAGGATGAAAGCATTTTCTCGACGACTGAACCTGACTTGGGGAGGACCATGATTTCCCAGCACGGGATTGATACTGGAGACTCTCGTTCGGTGAGACAACTTTTGCGTAGACAACCGCTTCCGTCTCAGGCCGCTATTGATGTGCAACTGGACCAAATGTTGGAGACTGGTGTTGTGGAACCTGCTGTTACTGACTGTTCTGCTAATGTGTTGCTCGCCGAGAAGAGAAGATGGTCCTCTCGCTTTTGTTCTGGTTACCGCAAGTTGTTGATTCAGGCACGGAAGGATTCCAATCCTTTTTCCGGAATTGTTGCCTGTCTGTGGGTCCTCTTTTGCGCAGTGTGTCTTAGCACGATTGAATCGTATTGTGGATGTCTCCAGGGAACGATGAGTCTTGTTCATGTCGACAGTATCGGTTTCGCTATCTGCGTTTGGTTATTGAACTGTGGACTTGTGACCTTTGACCCCGGAGGATTTCGATCAAATTCTAATAGACTGATTCGGGAGAGACTCGTTCATCTGTCTTATGTAGCTGATCTGTTAGAAAGGTTTGAGAGGTCGCCGAAGGCCAAGCCCTTCGCGTCTCAAGTCGACAAGCTCCGCCACTGCTACGGGCGGATGAAAGGACAATGGAGTGAAACGGCAACAGGGATGACCAACGGACCACCCGTTGAAGCAGCGAACGGTGCCACAGCTTCTTCAAGCCGTCGGCCACGTCACCGTTGGAAAGAAATGCCTACCACGGAAGCATCTTCAGAAAGTCAGCACGCCGAAGCTATCGACAGTTGCTTCGCCAGCGCTGTTGATCGGACGAGGACCAGGAATCCTGCACCGCGTAAAGAAAGAACGCCTGAAACCGAAGCGACAGGAAGATATTTGCACGACGGAGACCCTGACGGAGCGGCGACATGTACCAGTCGACCTCGCCGTGCCGTTCGCCGTCCTGTCCGGTTCCAGTAGGAGGCGAGGCAGCGGTGGCGCACGAGTTTGTCTCGTTGGCGCTCGCCTCTCCGACGGCGCACGAGTTTGTCTAGTTGGCGCTCAAGCTTCCTCGACGGCGCAGGGTTCTATATCGGCGCACGGGTCTGTCTCGTCGGCGCTCAAGAATCCCCTTCGGCGCGCAGGTTCTGCGCGCGCATCTTCGTCGGCGCCCCTAGTCTACGTCTGCGCGCAAGGGTGCGCGCAAGATTCCACGTCGGCGCACGAGTCTGTCTCGTTGGCGCTCGCTTCTTCTTCGTCGGCGCACATGTCCTCGACGGCGCACTGGTCTACGTCGGCGCAGATGCCTATCTGTGTGCGCGCACGTTCCTCTTCGTCTACATGTTCCGCGCGCTTTCTACGGACGCAAATGCAGGAATTCTGAATGAATCGTTCTGATAGAAGCGTTTTTCTTAGTGCACGATGACAGCGACCTCGGTCGCTGCGGACATTCCGTGCCTAGGTAGAAAGGAATCAATTTTTGTGTAAAAGCACTTTTCTTCATTTCAATTAACGAGGAAAATTTTTATGGAAAAATACGCATTTTCTTTTTATTTGTGAAAAGAATCATTTTTATGAACGCTTTTATTGTGGAGTGCACCGTTATTTTTATTGTGTAAAGAAAACGCTTTTATTGTGGAGTGCACCGTTATTTTTATTATGGAAAGGAAGCGCTTTTATTGTGGAATGCACCATTTTTATGAACGCTTCTATTGTGGAGAGAGGCGCTTTTATTGTGGAATGCACCATTTTTATGAACGCTTCTATTGTGGAGAGAGGCGCTTTTATTGTGCAACGAAGCATCTTGTCTGTCCCTAGATGGACTGTTATAGGCCTAATGCTTAGTGTAAATCATTTGATTAATCGTACGATTATTTGCGATTATTTGCATGCAAGCTTGTTAGTTTGCGTTCTTATCGCGTTATAATCCTGTTGTTGTAATCATTACGACTTATTTTCATTCGTGAACTGTTTCGTAATTATTATTGTATCACGTTATTTTTACATTGATTGTAATCGTTCGCAATTATGGACATCGCTGCTAAAAAAAAAAAAGAAAAAAAAAAAAAAAAAAGAAAAAAAGAGAAAGGGGGTTGTGCGCGAACGGCACTTCGTACCCGAAGGAGGAAATAAAAAGAAAAAGAAACTTGTGGACCACTATGTGGCACAATTTATTAAGTGGACTTAATTGTCCGGGTTTGTGAAACCAGTACGGTATTTTTCTGTTTAATTTTGATCACGCAGTCTGAGTTTATGTCGCTTGTCTGATTTATTATTGTGATTATTGTCAATGTCGGTTGGTTCGATTCGCGACTTCTATTGACCAAACGATAATACTGTCTGACTTATTTGTTCATGTGGATCTGGGACCTGGCTGTCAGGATTTGTGAGAGCAATACGGTATTTTTCTGTTACGCTGCCGTTTACCTCAAAATGCGCTACGTAAATGTACGTTTGTCGTTGGCCAAGTTTAAGCATTTCATGTATCGTTTATTAATGGCATTGCTCTCCCCTTCCCCGGTGTTGCTCCGAGGGGCCTCGGGTTTTTCGTTAGGGGGGAGTGTTGAAATATTGCTACGGGCTGTTTGCTTGCCGCTGCTGCCTTATGCTGCTGCTGCTGCTGCTGCTGTTGCTTGCTTGCTACTGCTGTTTGCTTGCGTGTGTCTGCTCGCCCAGCATACGCTCAGCATACGTGCATGTGGGGAATTTTCCATTGTGCGCTCAGCATACGTCCACCTACTGGCTAGCATGCATCGCTTGGCCTAGCCTTGAGCCTATATAAGAAAGGTTCTTCCCGTGCTTCGAGGCAGACGAATGGTCTAGCGAAGAACGCGGTAAAACGCGTAGTAGCTGGCTGATGATCTGGCTTGACGAGCGGTAAAACGTTCGTTGAGTGATACAATTGTGGAGAGAGGTAAAATCCTGAATCTGTGCCTCGAGCTCGAACATCGGCCTCTTCAGGTGCTCCTCCACGTGACTGGGGTTCGGTTTCCGACTACCGCAACCTAGCTGACGGACGAAGCTGCCTTCGACGACGGTCAACGGCTGGTGCTGCAGGGACCGGGACGACGGTCTTTCCTGCCTTCGACGACGGTCCGCAGTTGGTGCTGCAGGGACGGATACGAGGTCCGTCCTGCCTTCGACGACGGTCAACGGCTGGTGCTACAGGGACCGAGACGACGGTCTTTCCTGCCTTCGACGACGGTCAACAGTTGGTGCTGCAGGGACGGATACGAGGTCCGTTCTGCTCTACGACGACGGTTCGAATCCTACTGTTGCAGAGGCGGATACGACGGCCCGGTTCTACTCCGACCATTCACGCAGGCGTTATTGCCTGCTGTGCTCGACGACTCCGATTCGATTCCTGAACGCTTCGTATCCACTCCGTCCATTCATGAACTCTGGCGCTACATAAACTGCCGCATCGACGCACGAACTCTGGCGCTACATAAACTGCTGCATCGACGAACAAACGCTGGCGCTATATAAACTGCTGCATCGACGCACGAACTCTGATTCCAGCGCTGTAGAAATTGACACAAACAGTTCGTTCTTGAAGTGCTATAGCGATTGTGGTGCTACATAAATCTCCTGAACTCTATATGATCATCGTGGTTTCTTCAATAAAAGTGTTTAAGCCTAGTAGGCTAGTCCTTGGTCTACAGCCAAGGCCGTACTGCGCGGACTGACTGAGGGTACCTTGACGACTGGGGTTGGTACTCGGCTCCTGGTGTTTTCGCCCAACCCCTGGTCCGCTACAGGTCTAACAATTAAGTTTACGTGCCGTGCAGTATGAGAATTGTAGAAGGGGCCAGACATTGATTTACATGTATGTGGCGTTGGTTGCATGGTGCATAATTATGCAATAAGGTCTTTACCATGGCTTCCAAAGAACGACTGGGGGTTGAATCCCACAACCCCGGCAATTCTCTTCCCGAGGCTACAGTCATGTAAAATTAACCCTTGGTCCAGTGTAACACCAAATGGAAAACCATTCTCTTTGATTATGGTTTGGTGACAGGTCGGGAGCGCCTCTGAGGAGTTATCTTGAAGTGGCGCTATATAAATGTTCGATTACAATTACAATTACAAATGACGAAGATGCATGAAGACAGCATTCAATTCAGCAATAAGAATGTTTGCTTATTATGTGATGACAAACGAAGTAAATTTAGATGACAGTATATTGACATTCAATTTGAATGTAACAAAAGTAAGTAATGCAAATAAAAACGAAGGTGGCATGCCATGACAAAGCACCACAGCGAATTGCCGTGATCAGGATTCGAACCTGGGTTGTCTCGGCCACAACGAGAAGTACTAACCACTATACGATCACGGCCATTGCGCCACCTGGTTTGGACGCATTTTTATGGTGCATATAAGCAGATTTTGAATCACATGTGATAAAAGGTTTGTATGTAACGAGAAAGACTGCTGCAGCTTTCAGAGAAATAATTTTGAATTGACGCAAAAGAATATTTCCTTTAGATTTCTGTGTTGTTCGCTTGTAACAAAACTGCGCAGAAGGGGCACTGGCGCCGCGTAGCGTTTAATGGACCAACAGAAAACCTATCATCCCTCAGTTGTTGAAATGGCATCGACCGGATGTTCGGAGGGAGTGTTTCGTCCACAGTGGAGGGACGAGAACTAACCGGCGCCCAATCGTCCGGTGTATGGCCTAATCGCACGCGTTTTTCTAAGAAACGGCATCATAAAATAGAGACGTAAAAATTATTGCAATAAAATAGCATAAATACTTAATTTTATAAGTAGTTGTATGAAAATAAAATTTCACGTCGTTTAACATCCCAGGACAAAAGTTTTTGTACCATTTTTCTTAACCTACTCAATGCAATTATCTCCATTGGATCACTATCGACCAGACCAACTAAACATGGCGCGGTGATTCAGAGCATAGTAGTGGACACTAGTATTTTCTTCAATTTTTGATGTCAAATCGCGATCGATTCGACGAATTGGAACCGGAGAAATTTCATCTGTACGACGAACTGGTTATTGGAATCAAATTTCGGTATGTTTACGTGCTCTTTTGTGGGTTTTGCGACCGAAGTTGTGACTGCCATTCATAAAGTAGTCGGTCGGCCATAACATGTCGCAGGTTTTATGAATGGAGAGGTGAGGTCACGTGATACGTGAAATCGTGAACACACCCGTTTGCTTGGAGTTTGGAGGTCAATCCCCGGTAATCACGCTACGTGGTGATGTACTAATTACTTAAATTACTGATGAATGTGCTGACGAACCATCCAATTTCGTGATAGTGCGGAAGTTCATGATCTTGTGCGAACATCCGGGCTTAACGTAAAGCTCGCAGTACTATCTGATACCTGAATTTGGCTAAATCGTTTTGGGTTGTTTGCCTGTCTCTTTTTGCCTTAATACAGAGTTAATATTCGTTTGAGTTCTCGTGTCGGTTGTTGTTAGTGAGTACTGATTTTAAAATTAATTGTTCGAAAGAGGGTAACCGAAATAAATATTCGTTTCGTGTTTGGGTAGTACTGTAAGTTCGTTTGGTTTGTGGATGAAATATTGTGTCGTTCATTTGTTAAGGATATTAATAGGAACCACATGGCAAAAATTTACGATGAATTATTTAAATAATTTCTGAGAGAGAAGGGTTGATGGTTGGGTGCAGCCCAAATCCCTTAAAAACGAATATCGACTGGATATCTGAAACTGATTTACTACGTGCAAAGCATGCAGCCTAGTGATTTTCTACACTAAACTGTGTTATCAGCTATACGCACAACCACTATCATGCATTTAAATAAAATCTGAATAACTTTTGAGAGTTCGAACACATTCTATAGTCGAAAACTGTTTCGGGAAATCGTTCGTTAGTGCATTTTTTGTGTTATCGGGAAGTCAGGTTTCGGGGAATCGGGTTGTGTCCTGTGATAGTTTGTTGATGTCTTAAATTGAATATGTTCTGGTGATCTTCTAAAATTTCTTACGATGGTTGACGGATATGTTGCCAATGATTTTTTGATAACGAGGACGTGCTAGCTTTTTATATGCATTGCCTGGATGCTTGAAAGTATATAGTGGCCAGAGTCAGATTTGTATGTGTGGGGGAGTTATATGTGTGTGTATGTGGGATGTGTTTGCGTGTTTGTGCAAGCATGGCTGTCTCTCTGTTTTATGGACTGATCTTCTGTCCTCTGTTGTATTGTGCGATCTGTTGATGTCCCTTTATTCTTTCATTCTTTTGTTTACTCATTCTATGAATTTATATGGTGCCCTTTCAAAAACCTGCTCAGCAGTGCTCTCAGCCTAGCCATGGATTTTATGTAATGAATTTAGCAATTTATGAAGCAAAGTTTGACTCCGGCACAGTAAAGTTAATTCAATTAAAAAAATTAGTGTTTGCAGGATTATGACATATATGTGTTTGTAATGGCTTTACCTAATTTGTATATGAATATGTTGACATTTTGGTCATCTAGCCTTTATTCCAAAGCACTTTAAATATTTGTCTCTAACTTTGCGCTTCTTAGTTTGCTCTGATTGCCTGCAGACAATTGGTTCACTGTTGGCAAATACATTAATATCAAATGCATTGTATCCATGTATATTATGTGTGCGTGTGGGTGTGTGTGCAACATATGTGTGTATGCAGCATATGTGTTTACGTATACATGTGTGTGTGCAAACTGTGCATGTGCACACGTAACATTTATGCGTTCACCGTATACATATCTGTGACACTGTGTGTATGTATTTGTGAGTGCACACACACAAACGTTTACAGGCCAACTCGAAGGCTCTAAGGCGCCGATCTTGCCCTTAGCCGTATCACTTAGCCACAGCTATTGTACTTTAAATTTTGCTTTTGCTTTCCCATACGATTATTTGAATAGTCTGATGGCTATACTATGCTTGTAGTTGTTGGTGTACAAACACAATTAGGTTTGTCTGCTTTCCTTTTGTCTGAAGTCTTTACTTCTGCAGTGGATAATGGGGGCTACCTAAACCATTTCAAGCTGTTTCAACTTTGAGTGCTTTAGCAAATAATGGCCATGAATTTGATAAACATAGTGATTATTTCTACCAGGACTGTCTTATTGGTGGTAGAACTCCCTGTATGGAAAAAAATGGCATTGCCTCTATCATTACTACTCTGGTGTTTGCCTTTTCAAAAATAAATTTAACCCGTTTACCGTGTAATAAAAATTTTCTTAGTAAAAATTGGACGGGTTAACTCGGGGATCACGGTAAAGGGGTTAATAATAGTAATAATGATGATAATAATAATTAATGATGATGATTATAATAACAACAATAATAATAGGGCTTTTCCAGTTTAAATAATGATAAATTAATTGCATCAAATCCTCCGAGAAGCTTTTCTCTGACGTTCATTATTAACCCTTTAATTTTACTACCTTCTCGGCATTAAAGGGTTAAAGCTCATATTCACTTTGTAGTCTATTATGTGATGAATTAGCACATGCCTACAGATTTGAGTCACTAGTGTACGTGGTCCTACGTTGAGCCAGAATTCTGTGCAAGAGATTGACTTGATGATTGACTTAATGATTGATTGATTGATTGATTGCAGTCATTGCTGTGTTGATGTATCATATACTCGGATGTATCTGTAAAGTTGGGATTCTGTGTATCAATGAGTCAATAATCGGTGCAGAGTCCCGGCTCAAAACGATGAGCAACAATGCAGATTCAGTGAAGCTGAAACATTGGAATGTTACACATTATCTCCACGTACATATAGTGATACCCATACATATATATATATACACATATATAATATGTATATATATATGCACACCATGGGCATATATATGTATATATATATATATGCCCATGGTGTGTATATATATGTACATATATCTGTGGGTAGTGGCTCTATTTGAGTGAATACTAATTTATGACAAGTCAAGATGATGTTGATTAGGAGTGCCACAGGGATGGGCACGACATATGTTAGCTTTAATACTAATCGATTGTAATTAACTGAAATTTGCTAATTAAGTAGAATTAGCTAAATTCTTTATAGCTAACAAATTAGAATTGGCCGTCTGCATTTACTGATGTTAGCTAATCTAATTTAGGTGATTGGAATAATTTGCTACTGATATTTGCTGATCGATTTAAATTGGAAGGACTTAAATTAGAAGGACCTGCTTGTTTAATTGCGAAGTTACCCATCCCCTTCTGAAGGAGGAGTGTGCCTTAGACATCCCATGAGTGCTCCCCCATCAGACAATTTAATTATTTTTTATATGCTATGCAGGGCTGATTTTAAGGAATTTTTTAAACTGCACAAACCCTTCTTTCCTTTCCCATCCTCCATGGTAAATTACTTCCAATCGGAGGACAATTACCTTTTTTGCTATTTCTAACTGTACTGAAGTGCTTCAACAAAGTTCTGCACAAATCCATTTACAACTGCACATAAATTTTGTGTACAACTGCACGTTAAAAAAGCCCTGATGCCATGACAATTTATTATATTTTGTGTGTCCTTCCACTTAAAAAAATATCCGGTGATTTCTTTGACATGGCCCTTTGGGTGCATTCATTCATTGAAGAAATTGCCGTTCGATTGTGCCATGCTATCCGTTTGAATTTCGGCCGGTGGACGAAGCTTATCAGGAGCGTTTAAGGCTAACAAACGCGTCGGCCGAGTTAATTGCAAATGTGCGAAGAGCGTGCTTCGGATTTCTGGAGGGGTTAATGCCACATGCTGGTTCTGGCTTCCGTTACTGGTGCCAAAGTATTGGAGGTTGGGTCTGCAAAGCAGCGCGCCGCCGAATGGCACCACGGTGGCTGGCGAGCGTTGTCTGGTCCCTTCCGCAACGCACGTAGACATGCCGCCGCCTGCGTTTGGCGCTGGCAGCTGGAAGTCGAGGTGTGTTGGGGATTAGATGCGGTAGTCGTTAGTTACAGCATTTGTGGATTCTTCTGCTAAACAGGACCTTCACTGTGGAATGCGAACTGCTGTCCTCCCCTGCGCACCGCCCCCAGGCTCCCTTGTGCTGCACTTGCCTGCCGGAAAACTTGAATTACTTTATTATGATGATACGCACTGAGGTGTCGACGAATGTGCAGTGATGGTGATTGTGATGGTGATTATGATTATGATATGATGATGATTATGATGAGGATGAAGATTATGATGATGATGATTATGATCGTGATGATCATTATGATGTTGATGATGATTACGATGATGATTATGATTATTATGATGATTATGTTGAGGCTGATTGATTCATAATTTGGGTGACAAGCATTAGAGAAGACAGCATTGTCTGGTGCAGTATTAATTATGTATTTAAATGGATCCTGTCAGCTTAATGGAAATTCCAGGTGGAATTTCCTATGTTGCTATTAATGGAAAACTCTGTGAAAGTCACAGTCATACAAGTGTAATTGACATAATTTTAAGCTATAACATGTTGAAGGTTCATTTGGGGGCTGCCGTACTGAGAGTGCTCTGAACAGCTTAGACAGCAATAGGCAGACCCGCATTGAGGGTGGGTGCTGAGATACTCTATAGCACCCGGGCCCACAGTTTTGGGGCCTGCAATTATGAATATGTGCATGGTGGCTTGCCAGAAGGGAGGGTGCTATTGGAGGGTAATCCACACCCGGACCTGCAGCGCTAGAGGCACTTTAGAAATTGTCAGATACAATATGACCCACAGTTTTATCTTTGAAAACTATTGCTGTAAATGATACATTAAAATGTTTCTCTTCTGAACTAGTTTCAACTTGTGGCACTGACGATAGTTAGGCCCAAAAAAAATATGTTGTGTTTCCGGTAACAGAGCTAAAAAAAATTGGGTAGGTAGGTAGGAAAATATTTTTATTTTGTAAAATATTTTTTATGCAGTGACTATCCGAAAAAGTATACCCCACTAGTCTTTTTTGCACGCTGAAACAAAGTACGTGTTCTAAGCAAGTATAAACTGCCTATTTCCCGACTGTCTGCACCTAAAACTGCTCTAGAAACAGTCCTATTAATTTAGTTTTGTTGACGTCTCTTATGTTATGTCAATACAAATGTTTAAAAAAAAATTTGAAAAAAAAATTAAATTTTTTTGGGAAAAAAAATTTTTTTTTAGAAAAAAATTTTTTTTAATAAATTTTTTTTATAAAAATATTTGGGTCGCGGCCTTAAAAATGGGTCGGTCGCGTTACCGGAAACACAACACTTTTTTTTTTACGCCTTACCGTTAATGAATCTCAGCTATGTACACACGTCTATAGAATTAAAAACGATCTTTCTAGAAATCAAATAAAAGTTTCTATCAATAATTATGTCTTGGAATTTTAGACGGCCAACAACAACAGCAGGAGCAATTGAATGTCTGACGTGGAGAAATCACCCGAGGAAGACGAGGGGTCTGCAGCAAGGTCTCCGGCTTCTTCAGACGACGACATGGCGAGGCCTCACGTGTACGCCACAGTGACGGGCCACCCACCGGCCCCACCGTTGCCCGCAAGAACGAGGGGTTCCATCGGGGGATCAGAGGGTCGACAACGAAAGACACGCGCACGTTCGCCCGTCAACGAGGACACGAGGAGAACCAGTGAAGATGTCCAGACATCTGATGCTGCCCCGGCCGTGCCTCCCCGAGTTCCACTCTACCTGTGTCCGTCTACGGGGAGTGTTCTAAGAGTTTCCACCCGGCCGGTTCTCTACCCGAGACCGCCGGTCGAAGTGCCTTCGGTTCCTTCAGTGCCGTGCGCGTTGAACCCTCAACTTTCGGCGTCGGACATCCTGAGGTCGCGACCCCCACCGCCCGCACGAGACGCGATCCCGAGCATTTCGTTTTCGCCCACGGAAAAACCCACGGAAAACCCGTTCATGAGTTCCGACTTCGTCGACCGCATCTCGCTGACGTCGTTGAACGCATCTCGGGATTCCGACCTTGTCTGGTGGCCGTCCGAAGAGCAACGTTCGCAGCTGTCCAATCAGGTCCTCCAGCTCACCCACTGGCCGATCCCGTCGCTGCCCCCGTCAACGACGGACGCCGCGGACGCGTCAACGAGTCGACCGCCGCGACGCATGAACGACTACGTCGACGGTCCGGTCACCTCGCTCCAAAGCAACGCACGGTCAACGACGCTCGACGGGCTTCAGCGAACGCACGTCCAACACGATTCTCAGACGACGGTCCAACCCGCTTCGTCCCTCTCACGGCACCTCGCTCCCCAGAATCCCGAAATTTCAGTGTCTTTGGCGAAGGCGAAAACGAGCGAATCGGACTCAACGCTCTGCCGTCAGAGCATCCTCTGCTCGCGATGTGGTAAATGCCGATGCAAGCAGTGCACCGAGTCAAGACCGCTGCCGCGAGTCTGGCTCGGCGAGCGGGAGTGCAGTGCACAGGCCGCGGTGGACTGCACGACGTGCATGTGCGTCGCTCGCGCACTTTTCTACCACTGCCGCTCAGCGGAGGAATCGGACTACTCGGATGATCCATGTGCGTGCACGGAACAGAGAGACTGCTGTAAGAGGTGGACAGCGCTTAGTTTACTGTCCCTCTGTCTACCGTGTTTGTGCCTCTACTGGCCACTCGAGGGCGCTGTGAGGCTGTGCACCGCATGCTATAATAGACGCCACGGCCGGGGATGTCGCTGCCCGAGCGAGATGCAGACGAGCGCTTCGAAGGGACTCCTGCTCGACTCCGAGTCGTCGAGCTCCTCCTGACTTCGCTTTCGAGTCGTTGTCGCCGTCACTTGAATGTCATCGTCGACTTGAATGTCATTGTCGACTTTAATGTCATCGTCGACTTTAATGTCATCGTCGACTTTAATGTCATCGTCGACTTGAACGTCATTATCGACTTTAATGTCATCGTCGACTTTAATGTCATCGTCGACCCACAGGATAAATATTGAAACGTTTGTGCTTATTGATTCGGACCAGAAGTGCATTTTAACGTGAGAGACTGATGCGTTGAAACCGATCTTTGCGTCGACTGCCTTCCTTGTCGGCTGTATCTTCTAGCGCTTCTGCGTACCACCCCCTGATGCCTGGATGAATGCCAAAATTTAACCGTCTGCACCTATGTGATATATTTTGTGGCATAATGAAACACACTTTGCAGTCTGATTGTATTTCGTGACAGAACGTGTGACATGCGTGAAGTTTGGCTGTATCACGATGCGTGCGATCTGTTCGTGGACGTGTATGATTCGTTCGTGGTGTACATAAGCGTAGGGTGCGTTAACGCGTGAACTGCTGTGACAGAGATCTTGTGAAATCAAGAGCTAGTCTTTGGCGAAAGGCGATCGATATAATTGCTCGTATGTTTTTGGGTAGCAGTTGTGTAGCGGCTTCTAAGGCATGCTGGTCACTTGCTTACCTTTTGCACTTGAACATAGATTTGTTCTTGAAGTTTGTGCCAAACCGTTGCGCAGCAATCTATATTACACATGGTCTCGTTATTTGTTCTGTGACATGCTTTATTCCGCTATGTAACCGTCCGTATGTATTGCGTACACGACAGTTGTATTTTCGACCTGCCCCCTCTGCTGCAATTCGTACAATTTGCGAACATACTAATAGGTTCTGTACACCGTAGAATCGTCTATAAAACATTTATTTTGCCGTTGTTACTACTATTTACTTTTGTTAAATATCATATTTGCTAGCTGAAATTTTTTAACTGTTAAGGCTTACTGTTTATTAGATCTGAGCAGAATTTACTTATAATATGTAACCAAATGCTATAATAGGATAATAGAACGTTAGAAATAGGCTATTGTGGACGCATAATTAGGAGTTTATTTTGTGAACGTACATTTGGTCAAGACATATACCCTCTCCTCTGTAATACCCCCCTCCTCTGTACGAACCTGCACACAAATCGCCTCAATCCGGTGACCCCCTCCCTGGGTACGTAATATTTGACAGCCCCCCCCTGTTGTGTGTGGTACAAGACGTTAATCATAAAATCTACTCTGCTGTAGAATTGAAACACAGCATAGAACCTCACTGTAATGTAACTTTTAACTTCACTCCAAAAGATGGTGCCAGTACATGAAGTAGATAGTGCTTTGTTGTTAGATGTTCACGTTAAAACTAAATTGTTTTTACGGGATTTTTGCGTTGGTAATGATCCGCTAAAAGAAGTTGCTGGCCGTTGGATAAAGATAATCTGCTATATTGAAGTTTTGGAAATGCAGGATAACGTGATTATTTTAATTCAATGGCCTCGTGCTGTGAAAGAATTAGCTTTAAGTCCTTCAGGAGTCTCAAAGCCACATAGGTAGCAGTACGGTCCTGAGTCCTGAAACTTGTCTAGATATAGTTGTTAGCTTTTGTTTGATGTTCCTGTCTTGTTGTGAGCGTTTATTGTTCCATTTTCATGTTTGATTTCACGTGAGCAGTTCACGCTCATCTTTCCAAAGCAATGGCTGCTCCCATTTTACTCATTTGTGCCAGTCTTTTTCTATGCTTTAACTGCTAATAAACCGTAGTACATGTTTAATTCCTGTGTGCACGAGTATTAAACTTGTACATGTGTTTTATATATATGGAATCACATAGGTCAGTGCTGTCCAACGTGCGGCCCGCGGGCCGCATGCGGCCCGCGGAGCGATTTCAAGTGGCTCGCCAGAGCATACAAAATTCTTCCACTGTGTATAAAATAAAATGAAGAACAAAGTCTATACTAGTCGAATCTAAGTTTTTTAAATTGAAATTGTAATGTAATGTTTCTATTGTTCGAAAAGCCACCGGAAAGGCCAATTCAGAAAAATTTCTTTCTATCTCTGACTTCTTGTTTTGAACATTTTTATCCCTCTACTCAACTAAACTGACCTCTCATTGCTATATCCTCCAAACCGTTCACTTCTAGTCCATTCCTGAGATGTGTAGCCTACAGGGTTTCAGCACGTCTCTAAGTAGGCTAGCTGCAACAGTTCCTTTCGAGAGATTGTCCAATTGGAGTCTTGAGGGTTGAAGGAAATGGACAGAACCGATGAATGGCGATGTCTTTGGCTCTATCTCAGCCGTGACTATTGACTGTTCCTTAGACCGAATTGACTGGTTTCGGCTCAGACAGGATGGACATAAGCAAAAAAACTGTAACTGGGGACGAAATGAAGAGCTGAGTTTGCCAGACCGTGGCTGCCAGGCTGGGCTTCAAACTTAAAATCCAGCTGAGCGCACCTAATAATTTTGGTGCATTCAAGGTATTAAGCACTGTTCATTTATACATTAGCCAACAATACTAAAACAGTTACAAATTATCAGTAACTTTTTGCTGTTGCTTTTGAGCTTATTGTTGCGGCCCTCGGCTTCAAGAATTTTGCTTCTGCGGCCCACGGGGCCAAAAAGGTTGGACAGCACTGACATAGGTCCTGCCTATCTACGCACATATACACTCGCATATTATATATATATATATATATATATATATATGTGTGTGTGTGAATATATATATATATATATATATATATGCATTGAAACATCCATACTTAGTCAGTCACAGCAGTGTGGATAACTGTGCTTGCATGAATGGCTTTGAGAATGTGTGTTCTGTGGCGTGTGTATAATTATATATATATATAATTATATATATAATTATATAGTTATAGATGTGTATGTATATATATGCTTGTGTGTGGAAACCATAATATTATGTCAGCATGCATTACTGGTACATAATGTAAATATTGTATATAAATTGACACATCTATATATATTTGCTAGATTACTACTGCTGTACATAAAGTTAGACAGGGCATTGATACTGAACGAGAGAGAGACTGTTGTGAGCTGAGTTGTGAGATGATACAGTTGAACCTGGATGACGTGGCGTCAAAGCCGTACGTCAATTTATCGATCGATCATAGAAACAGGCGCTTTAAATTCTGTGATATGTAACTTGTGCAGTTCTGTCAAATTCCTGTTTGAGCATGATCTCATTGCCGTGCCTTATATATTATATAAAAAATAATTAATACGTTGATCGATGTTGATGATAATTAACTTACCTCTGTTGACAATAACGCCGATTCCCTGGTGATCAAAAACTCTTGTGCCAGTAGCTCTAATAACTTTGTCTGTAACAGTTCTATTAAACGTTAATAAAAAGCGGTGGGATTTTTGTACCCAGGTTTAACTGTATGTCATTGATCCTTAGCACGTTCGGCTGTACATAAATTTCAGTTCTGTTCGAAGGACTTTTTCTAATTCTGGACCTTGAATATTTGTAGCTTTTCTTTGCTCTTAGTCATTGAATTGCCCTGGCTGACCAGCCCAGATCTATGTATTTACCGTTAGTTTTTTAAATGTCCAGTTATCTTACATTATCTTAAAGTTAAACTGGATTTTGGAACCGAATGCTTAAACTTTAGGTTTTCGCCGGCTTTTCTGGACGTGTCCAGCTGCTTTGTTTTGCTTCTCCTGGGCTTGGAAGTCAGTATTGTTTTTCATGAAATATATGTGCATGAATTTATACTGCCAGGTTTATTTTGTGTACGCATTGTGTTGCGTGAAGTAAGGAGAAAACGTTGAGTTTGAGCGGTCAAGTCGAGAAACAGTTTCATTTATAGCTTTATACTAGTTGTATGTTCGCTGTACTGTTCTGTTTGAATGGTCTGCCAGAGTTTCCGTGCCACGGTATGGTACCCAGAAGTTCTGAGCAGCTCCACGTACATGTAGATACCTCAAAGAGGTGCTAAATAAGTTTTGCGTACATTACACAAACATGTTCTGTATTGCACTGGTAGTAAGTTCTTTGTACTGCTAGCTTTATAGATTTGTACCACTGTGTTTGTACAATTTAATTGTTTTGCGCTACGAGGTTTATGGCGCTTTGCACACGTGTACCACTTGCTGTACCACTATAGTCCTATAGTTAGGGTACTGTTTGTCTCGTTGTACTGTTAGTGTATGGTTAATATGATTGGTTAGCGCAGTTACGATTGTAATTCAGCATGCTTGTATGATGGTCAATAAATGTAAGACAACCAAGAAAGTTACTTTGAGAAAAGAATAAACTGTTGAATCGTTTGTTTTGATTTTAGCATCAGTTTCAAACTCAGCACAAACCCAATGACCCACTGTATCTGTGTAAAAACTTGCAGATACATCCTTGTACATATAGTGATATTGACCACATAAATACAAATGATGTTAACAACATAACTAAACCTTGCACGCCACCAGGTTCCTGTTGAAATATTTGAATTGATCACATTGACATTTAACTGACCTCTTCTTATCCGAAACAACTCCCAAATACCCCAAAAAACTCACATATACAAAAAACTCGCAAATACCAAAAAGCTTGCAAACACCCAAACAACTCACATACCAAAAAGCTTGCAAATACCCAAACAACTCACATACCAAAAAGCTCGCAAATACCCAAACAACTCGCATACCAAAAAGCTCGCAAATACCCAAACAACTCGCATACCAAAAAGCTCGCAAATACCCAAACAACTCGCATACCAAAAAGCTCGCAAATACCCAATCAACTCACATACTAAGAAGCTCGCAAATACCCAAACAACTCACATACCAAAAAGCTTGCAAAATACCCAAACAACTCGCATACCAAAAAGCTTGCAAATACCCAAACAACTCGCATACCAAAAAGCTCGCAAATACCCAAACAACTCGCATACCAAAAAGCTCGCAAATACCCAAACAACTCGCATACCAAAAAGCTCGCAAATACCCAAACAACTCGCATACCAAAAAGCTCGCAAATACCCAAACAACTCACATACCAAAAACTTGCAAATACCCAAACAACTCACATACCAATAAACTCAAACAACTCACATACCAAAAAACTTGCATATACCCAAACAACTCGCATACCAAAAAGCTCGCAAATACCCAAACAACTCGCATACCAAAAAGCTCGCAAATACCCAAACAACTCACATACCAAAAACTTGCGAATACCCAAACAACTCGCATACCAAAAAGCTCGCAAATACCCAAACAACTCGCATACCAAAAACTCAAACACCCAAACAACTCACACATACCGAAAAAAGCTTGCAAATACCCAAACAACTCGCATACCAAAAAGCTTGCAAAATACCCAAACAACTCGCATACCAAAAAGCTCGCAAATACCCAAACAACTCGCATACCAAAAAGCTCGCAAATACCCAAACAACTCGCATACCAAAAAGCTCGCAAATACCCAAACAACTCACATACCAAAAACTTGCAAATACCCAAACAACTCGCATACCAAAAAGCTCGCAAATACCCAAACAACTCACATACCGAAAAAAGCTCGCAAATACCCAAACAACTCACATACCAAAAAGCTTGCAAATACCCAAACAACTCGCATACCAAAAAGCTCGCAAATACCCAAAAACAACTCGCATACCAAAAAGCTCGCAAATACCCAAAAACAACTCGCATACCAAAAAGCTCGCAAATACCCAAACAACTCACATACCCAAAAAAGCTTGCAAATACCCGATTCCAAAGCGCAGGACCAATGAAGGTATTAGTTCATTCATTCGTTCATATATTGATTTATATAGTGCCCCCTCAAGAAATCTCCTCAGAGGCACTCCCAGCCCAGCCACGGCTGGGAAAAAACTTGAGAGATTTATGAAACAAAGTTTAACTGGTCAGATGTAGTGAACAAAGCTTTGAAGAAAGTTTGTTCCAGATTGACAGCCTTACAACCGATGTGTCTACTGTCAACAGATTTTAACAACGTTAGAGCCGTTTTCTTAACCCTTTAATACCGAGACGGTAGTAAATGGTATGGGAAATCCTATACCCTGCGGCATTAAAGGGTTAAAGGATAAAATTTAATGCAGAAACCAGCAGAAGCTGTGCCTTGAAGGGTGTCACAACTGTTTGTAGCTGGCCAGGACCTGCTCCAGTCCAGCAAAGCAGTCCACAAAGTCATCCTCCTCCAGGCCGTGTCTCCGATACTGGTGAACGTAGGCACGCGATTCAAACATTCTCCATCCCCGCTCCACGACCCGGTCCAGAGACGGAATGATGGACTGGCTGTTGCTAAGCAACGCAGCCGACTTTTCGTAATGGATGAACGGTCGAGCGTGGGACCAGTGCGTGAAGGCATGGTCAGCGGGGAGCCAGCTGCTGTACAAGCGTTGATCTTGGAAGGCCGATACATCCGTCTGCGATACGTCCTTTCCACGAACGATGAGTAGGTTGGAGATGGAGCGAATTGCATCGTCCGTACCACATTTCATCTGCCAGTTGATGCCTAGTAAAACAAACAGGTGTATCACAAAAACTCGTCCATATATTGTGTACGCAAAAATCATATTTTCAAACCCATCCCTCTGTTGCATCTCGCGTATTTCTGCGTAGGAACAAATTAGTTTCTCTAACTTCCCATTTACAAAAGTTAATTAACCATTTAAAGTCACCTATATGGCGTTTATTTTACCGTGGGCTACTATTTACTTTTGTTAAACATCACATTTGCTAGCTAAAATTTGTTAACTGTCATGGCTCAGTGTTTAGATATGAGCAGAATTTAATTACCGGTACAACGTAATAAAATGCCATCAGAGAACTTATAGGGCAATACAGAGTTTCTGATGTCAAAAATTAGACATTTCTTTTGCGTATGTAAACAATTTTGTCGAGACTCGGGGCTTAAAGTGTGGCAGAATGGTCATGGACGACGTCCTGGCACTTATTTTCAAATCTCTATGCCGTCCTGCCACTTATTTGGCCAGCACACCTCAAAATGTAAGGGGCATTCTGGCACTTCTTTTGGAAAGGTAATGGGCATCCAGGCACCAGGGCTGTTTTTAAGGAATTTTTAGAACTGCACGCACAACTCCTTCTTTCCTTTCCCAACCTCCATGCTAAATTACTTCCAACCGGAGGGCAACTACCGTACCTTTTTTGCCAGTTTTACCGGTAACTGTACAGAAGTGCTTCTACAACTGCACAAATCCATTCAGAACTGCACATTTTGTGTACAACTGCACGTTAGAAAAAAGCCCTGCCAGGCACTTATTTTTTTACACTCTTAGCACAGTCAAGACCAATCCCACACCGTACACACCCATACGCAGAATCGTCTGACTCCAATCTTATCACCTTACCCTCTTCTATTGCGGCATTCGCAACCAGCATCTGTCGAAGGTGCTTCAGTAGACCAGGCCACTGGAAACTGCTGAACTCCGCAGATCGCTTGGAGACGTGCGGAATAGTACGCACGGTCAGCATCTTGTATTCCGGATGTGATGCAACACTCTGCAGTAAATCTCCTAATGAATGAAGAAACAAATTATAAAGAAATCTTCTGGGTTCGCATTAAATGCTTATCATGATGATCCAAATGCATCTAGGGGCTGGACGCACCGGGAGCGCTTCTGAAAGGCTCTTGCTGCGAGAAGCGCTTTATAAATGGTCAGACACAATACAATGCAATCCAACATGGCTAAATAGTATTGATTGCAAGACATAACTTGTAAGAAAAAATCCAAATAATACTCTTCAATGTTACTTTTAGTTTCTCGGTTATCTGCATGAAATATAATATATATATATATATATTATGTCAAATAAAAATTATTATCTGAAATTATATAGCAATTAGAAAATATTGACATTGCTCCAGTTTTTACTTGTTTTCTTTTAATGGAAATTTTAATTTTCGATTCATGACCGGTTTTGTGGATATGGGTCACATAAATTATGATGCTGAAAACCTAAAACACAGTCTACACACCAAGGCTATTTTTAAGGAATTTTTAGAACTGCACAACCCCTTCTTTTCCTTCCAATTCTCCATGGTATATTACTTCCAATCCCAGGACAATTACCTTTTTGCTAGTTTTAACTGTACAGAAGTGCTTTTACAACTGCACAAATCCATTTAGGACTGCACATTTTGTGTACAACTGCACGTTGAAAAAGCCCTGCTACACACCATCCCTTCTTACCCATATGACTGTGGACGAGAGATGCAGAGGCAGACGAAGCATCGGAAGCTGGTACAAAGATGTTGGCCAGGTAGTTGGAAATGACAGAGTTGATGTCCCTAAAGGAAACCTTAGGCACGGCCAGCAACTGATGGCAAGCTCGGTGCAGGGCGTCGTTCTCCATTGTTATGATGGCGTCGGCCGACTGATAAAGATGAGCCAGAGACAGAATCGAGTTGTAACTCTGCACGGCCACTTCGCCCTTCTCGTACGGCCACACGACCTACAAAAAGTTCAGTCCATATTATCATTTATTAACATTTAATATTATTTTTTAACATCACACATGTAAGTGTATCTTTGAAGGCGCTTTCATGGATGCTGCATAAAATCTCAACTACAATTACAAGGTCATTGCTAAAAGACATTTTGTTACATAATAATAACTACGTACCACTCATGAATGCACCTTATTATTAATATTAATGTCATAATATTAATTATTATATTATTATAGCAGTGTAATAGTGATAAAACAAGGGCGGCCGAGGAAAAGGTGGTTGGACGAGGTTCAAGAAACAACAGGAATCAATCTGGAACAACTAAGAGAAGCGACATCAGAAAGAAAACAATGGAGAAGGTTGGTCATGACGATCGCTAGATTGCAAGAAACTGACAGCACAAGGTGACAAGGTGTAATAGTGATTAAAACTAACGAAAACTAACATTTTAAACAGGAACAAAATGTCAACTTGAAGTATACTTTACCTGATTGATAAGGAACGAATGTGGGTAGTTATCTCGTAAACACCTTGTAATGAAGGCACCGACACCTGATCCAGTTCCTCCAGCCAGACTCATCAGCGTCAGAAAACCACCAAGCATATCACACTTCTCCGCCTCGTGCTGTACCGCCTCCAGCACACGTTCTTCCACCTGTGGCCCATGTCGGCAGAATCCATGCGCCCAGTTATTGCCGGAACCTCGCTTCTGGCAAATCTGCCGTCCTGATGGGTAGCACCATCGACCTGACCGCAGTGCATCATCAATTGTCTGCGCAATTACTTTCGGCTCCATGTCAATCATCACTGCTCTTGCATTCATCCGATGGCCCAACTTGGATGTCTCCATCGTGCTGAAAAATCGGTCACGGCTTGCCTCTGCATAGCCGGTAGCCTGGTCAGCCGGGCACCAGGCCGGCAGCGATTGGTCAAGATCATCTGCGAGTAACTGAAACAGCTGACCACCTATTTGGTTTCCACACTGACCGACTTGAAGAGTTATTATCGACATTGCTCCTCATCTGAATATGTTAAACGCTGTCGGAATGGTAATAGCTGACATTTTCAAAAATACAGAGGATATCTAGACGGATATGTTGCCACAGGCAGCAGAGTGTAAGTTTTGCACAGACTCTATAACAAAATGGAAAAATAATGACACAATTTCACTTAATTAATGTTGAGCTTCCGGTTTTTAAAACGTTAGGTTTTTTTAAAGTATAGCTGGCACTTCTTTCTTAATTTTTTAGCAAACAACCCATACATAAGTTCTAAAAGTTTACAGCGGCAACCGACCGGAAGCTCTCTAAAATGGTACAACTAATAACCCTTATTTTATACACAGTACGATTGTTATAGTAAATTTGAGACTATTATTGCTATTACCACAGTATAATTTTTTTGCACGAGTCCCCTAAATTCTAAATTCGGCATTAAGGGCTTGGCTAGAAACATTCATCGATTTTATCAGTAAAGTATCTCCACAGTATAAATAATTATTTATACTGTGGTATCTCCCAGGCTCAGCAAACTGATCGCCTCTATCTATGATTCCTTTCCTTTTTTGTCTTCTTTAAATTGACCTTAAAAAGCATTTGATGTTTCTGTTAATTTAAAGTGCATTGTGATCAGTAGTATGTATTCATTGAATCGATTAAATAAATTTGATTTGATTTGATGATTCTAAAAATAGCATTGGAAGATCCATAGATTTGACTTCATTTGCTCAGAGAGTCAGATGATTTCCGGTCAAAGTTTGTTTCTAGATTTTTTAATATGGATAAAGAATTCAAGACAAAAACTTTATTTGTGCAGAATCTGCCTTTTACGACTACAAACGATCAGCTAGAGGAGTTATTCAGCGAAATAGGACCACTGAAAAAATGTTTTGTGGTTGCTAAAAAAGATAACAAAGGTAAGCGTTATAAGGCAACATGTGAGTGTGAGCGATAAACAGACTTATTAATAAGTGCACGCGGTAGCGTTATTTACAAGTAGACCTACTCTCTTTAATTAGTTGTTACATCTAGTATTGCTTATCTAATTTGACTACAGTTATCATGCAAGAGAAACTAGAGCTCTGCAATCCCAGGAAAATTGCAGAGGCACAAGCCCTTAGACTTAGACTTACATGGATGAAGTATCAGTTACTTAGCGTAAAAACATGGTCGTGGATCCGCTCACGCCCGTCACGTGAACCGTCTGGAAGAGGCGAAGACCGCAGGGGGGGAGAAGGTAGTTGATGTTAGCAGTTGATGGTCAAGCTATTAGGCTAGGTTGGCCAACAACTGCTAAACAACCAACGCAAAAATCTTAAGAATCTAATGACGACACTAACACTAACCCTAACCGACCCTCACGACGCAAAAATCTTAAGAATCTAATGACGACACTAACCCTAACACTAACCCTAACCGACCCTCACGACGTGAAACCTTATACCCTATACACGAACGACACCTAGGTCTTCTATGTTATAACCATGCTTAAATTTAACGATAAAGAGCGCATAATTACCTGTGCAAAATGTTCCTCCATACGTAGGGTCATTTGTAAGACATTTTAAACGTTTTACATTGCAATTCGTGTAAAATCGTGAGACCCTGCGACACGCAGCACGTGCTGTTGACAGTAGGGTTTACAAAGGATGGGCCTAAAAAAAAAAATCTTGTGTTTCCGGTAACAGAGCTAAAAAAAATTGGGTAGGTAGGTCGGAAAATATTTTTATTTTGTAAAATATTTTTATGCAGTGACTATCCGAAAAAGTATACCCCACTAGTCTTTTTTTGCACGCTGAAACAAAGTACGTGTTCTAAGCAAGTATAAACTGCCTATTTCCCGACTGTCTGCACCTAAAACTGCTCTAGAAACAGTCCTATTAATTTCATTTTGTTGACGTCTCTTATGTTATGTCAATACAAATGTAAAAAAAAATTTTTTGAAAAAGAAATTTTTTTTTGGAAAAAAATGTTTGTTGAAAAAAATTATTTTTTTTTATAAAAATTTTTTACAAAAATATTTGGGTCGCGGCCGTAAAAATGGGTCGGTCGGGTTACCGGAAACACAACACTTTTTTTTTAACGCCTGGGCATAAATTGTACTCGACAACCTCCTCCCCTACGGTATTCGACTCTTCCACATTGTTTTCCGCTAACCTGATTGGCCGACGGGTGTTAGCCCGAATGGTAGCCTGCAATGCACCGTCCGTAGCCAGTGCGACCAATAATGTTACGGGCGTGAATGTAGCACATGGTTTCCGCTAACGCTCGGGGCGTGAGCGGATCCACTACGTAAAAACATCTTATTACTGGTAAGAAGAAGAAATTTAAACAGCTAACAAAAACCAATTAAGGTGTTCAGTCATAAAAGTCGAAATTTGAGAGAGCTGCCATACAGTAAACAGTCTCTCGAATGGGCTTGTTACCGTCATCTGTTGTCGATCATTCTATGACTTCTTTGTTCAAGAACTCATCTGGTAGTTCAGTTATGTAAGAAAATCTGTGAGTGCTGTATGGCACATAGTCTTTCAGAATATTCTGCGCATTGCCGCTGCAGATAAAAGAACTCAATGCATGTCATATGCCGCCACAATACTCAATGTTAGCCAGTGCTGATTGAAAATTCTACCATGTTATGCTGCACAGAAAATTAATTTTTCACTTTTTGCTATCATGTGTGCTGTGTTTAAGATATTGCAACAGGAGGATACTGCCTCATGCATAAGTGGGTCATTGGGAAGTATTGATAAAAATGTTTTTGTTATTTTTGTAGACAGCTGCAAAGGTGTAGGATTTGTGACCTTTGCCTCAGAGTAAGTACACAGTTATACATTGTCAGTTTGATCCACCTTTATCTTTCCAACAAATATGTGCTTGTTCTAGCACCCCTTCAAGTTTGCTACTCAGAGGCGCTTCTGAGTATATAGTGTGGACACTGCATCGGAGTTTCACACCAAAATGCACGAGCAATTGCCGGTGAAAAACTAGCTCTGGGTCCCTATGCGATGGCTTGAGGTGGATTCGAACCTGCAACCTTCCACATCCAAGGCACCGAACATACTCCTACACCACCATGCCCCACTGAGGACCTCTATGGTATCAATATATAATTCTTTATCTTGTCTCAATTTAATGTCAGTTACTCATTTTGATTTTCAGAGATGACGTATCAGCTGCGTTGAAAAAGTCGCTTCATCTCGGAAGCCGGAAGTTGACGTTGAGTTTGGCTGGAAAAGATGCGACTAAATCGAAACAGAAGAAAAGGAAACGTTTACAGACGGAAGAAAAAGATGGTCCATCCAAAGCAGGTTGTTAAAATGTGCTTTTATGACTACAATTGCATTGTATCTATAAATTTGTATAGCTCCTCTCTCAGTGCACACCAATCAGAGGCATTCCTAGTGCGTTAGACCAAGAGAGAAAAAATATACAATAATATATATTAATAATTTCATTATTACTTCAAGCCGATAAGTAGATGGTAAATTTTGGAATTGTAGTCATACATTTATATAGCACCACTTCAAGAGAGCTCCTCAGAGGTGTAATGGTAATGTTACATGATGTTGTTGTAACAGGTGATAACAAGTTTAATGATAGTCAAATTTAACTGTTTGGCAGCCTGCAAGGCACCATTTATCCTACTGTTCTCTTTATGGTCCCTCCTGGGGAGTTGTTAGCAGAACCTTACGTTCCTTTGGTTTTACCTTTCAACATAATTGCATGTGACCATTTACATTCCAGTTTCAGATTGCTACATGTATGTTATCCTATTTTTTTAGAATTGCCAGCTACCCAGACTGATGAAGAAAACACAGCCAAAGAAGATGGAAAGGCCGCTAAAAAGGAGGAAAATGTGTCAAAAGAAGCTGCAGCTAGAACGGTCATCGTCCATAGCGTCACAGACGAGAAGAAAGTCACGGATTCGGCGGGAAATCCGAAAAGTATCCGAAGCATACGCTTTAGTGTGGGTGCCGATGGCGATAAGTTAGCCAGCATTTTGTACCGTGGAAAAAAGGATGCGATAGTAGCTGCAAGGCGATTTTCGAGTAAGAAATCCCCGAAGTGTTTCTTTCTAAAGTGGCTCGTTAACCCTTTAATGCCGAGATGGTAGTAAATCCGGCATTAAAGGGTTAATCACTCTTCGTTCACTTCAGCTATGCCTTTATTCATTTTGAGTTTTAAAGAAAAATTACATGTGACATTGTTGCCTCATTTATCAAAGGTTATGCTTAATCAGGCTGATTAGTATATGAAGGATAGTTGATTTGAGTTCGTTTATAAGTGATCAGTTTGCACCTAAAGATTGCAGATTTTATTTTAAAGGAATGATCTGGTATGATGCCATGATGATTATGCGTGGAAGAGATTAAATGGCATGAACACCTGGATTAAACTTAAAACTACAAACAATTAAAAGAGAATAGAGCAAAAGGAATTGTGAAAGAACAAAGCTGTGGACAATAATTGTTCGTAAAAGTTCATAAAAGCACATTTAAATTGTCTGTCAAGCTTTTAATGCATTCTCATTTATTAGAATGCATTAAAAGCTTGACAGACAATTTAAATGTGCTTTTTATTTCTAACTTAGATGCAAAGTATTTGTCTTAACAAATCTAGTTTTGTGTTGTTAAGGAAAATTCTTGAAAACAGATTTTGCTGCAGATATTTTAATGAAAGTTATCACATTTGTTTGATATTTTACTGTGTATCAGGAAACAAGATGACCGCAAATGTACTTGGTCATGAGGTCAAAGAAAAGTCACAGCCTGTCGAAGCCAACCCAAAAAAATCTCGGCTAATTGTACGAAATCTAGCGTTTAAAGTGAGTGGCACAAAAAGTTGCATATTTTGTTCTGAGTTGCTTTTTTTGCTTTAAATGTTAAATGCGCAATCAGTATTCAATAGCTTTATTCCGTGTTACAAGCTTTATTTATAGGATTATTAACTTTCGGTTTCGTTGGACTGTTTCAGCAGTTTCATATTAAAACACTTGTATGTGCATTTGTTAAAGCGCCCCTTCAAGCTCTCTTTGCTCAGAGGCGCTCCCGAATGCAGAGCGGGCACTGCATCAGAGTTTCACGCCGAAGCGCTGAGCAATTGTGAGTGAAGGACTTGCCCAAGGTCCTTCCGGCTTCAAGGCAACGACGCCACCACTCTTGTTTTTTTGTGAGATATTTCTAAAGCTGTTGTTGGTTTGTTTTCTATTTCAGTGCGAAGAAGGTGAACTGAAAAAGGTATTTTCAGAGTTTGGAGATATCATGGAAGTGACGATCCCTAAGAAAGAAAATGGAAAGAAGTTAGGTTTTGGAATTGTTCAGTTCTCAGCAGTTGAAGCAGCCGCCAGGGCAGTCGGGGAAATGAATGGAAAATCAATCTTAGGTTTGGACATTTTGTTATTATATTTGTAAAATTTAGTCATCTTATCACCAGTCTTGTCCTCTAGACCAAGATCTTGGTCTCGGGTGTTCAAAGGTCTTGGTCTCTCAAGAGCATTGGTCTTAGGACCAAAGTCTTGGTTTTGGTCTTGAGGTTCAAGATCATGGTCATTGAGAGACCATTGGTCTTGGAACCAAAAGTCTTGGTTTGGGTCTTGAGGTTCAAAATCATGGTCTTAGACTTTTTCAAGACCAAGATTCGACTGTCAGAACTTTATATGAATGTTATGAACAGCGATTAATCAAGGTCATGTTAAGGTCATTGTATGCCCTGGGCAATCTTGCATTTGTGGAACTGGCAAATCTGGAAGCACAAATTAGGAACGCACCTAGTTTCAGTTTTAAGTCTCCGACCTTCTGTTATTGACTTTCGGTTTTGTTTCAACACAATGACGAGCTCTAGTCAATTCAAAAGTTCCATACATCGTTACTTTTGGACACAACTCTTTCGTTACACTAGAAAAGGAAAACAAATTATAGGTACTCGGTTTTGAGGGAACAGACCGGTTGTTTCGCTTGAATAAAATAAATAATGTTTTCATTAACTCTTTAATGCCGAGATGGTAGTAAATGGTATGGGAAATCCTATACCCTCCGGCATTAAAAGGTTAAAGTTTCGGGTTATCCGACTTTGCGTTTTTCGTAACTCTGAGTATGAATTATTTTCCCACCAGCCGTGTTTTAGCAGAGTGCATGTTGAATTGAATCATTGTGCATGGAAGATCTACTGTATTTAATGGTAAACTATATGGAAAGTTGCATTGAAAATGTGGTTTGAAATAATTGCTGTTTTCACAGGTCGCCCGGTTGCTGTTGATTGGAGTTTGCCGAAGTCTAGATACGAACGGTTAAATCAGCAGACAGGTAAAAGTTTAACTGATG
The DNA here is from genome assembly GCA_945859605.1 of Lumbricus rubellus. Classification (NCBI taxonomy): domain Eukaryota; kingdom Metazoa; phylum Annelida; class Clitellata; order Crassiclitellata; family Lumbricidae; genus Lumbricus; species Lumbricus rubellus. The sequence continues at coordinate 21,064,898 of OX243825.1, forward strand.
TCATCATCTCTCGTTTTGCTCAAATCCAACAACGGTTTATTGAAGTTGAAGTAAATAGAAGATTAGCACCGGTAGTTGCTGATTGCTGAAGAGGAATATAGGACTGACGGATGATAGATTTATATTTTTTAGATGTGCCTCTTGCGATGTATACATGTATGCATGCTATGTAGGTTTGTCTGTGTGAGTTTGTGAATGTCTTAAGTGTGGGTTCAGTAACATGCATATCATCAACAATTGCAGGAGACACTTATAAAATGAAAACTGACAGCTATGAATTAGTCAAGACTATGCTAAATATACATCAGCTAAGATTTACCGGGTAGTCGTGCAAAAATTTCTATGTATGGGCTCACCGATCCTCCCCCCACCCCACGTCCCTACCTCCATTTTACTCTGGAACCTTCTGGCCAGCCACTTGCTGGGAAGTATTGCCACTGGCCTGCCAGTAAAGAAACTTTGGCAACTCTGCTGTAAATATTTGATGGAAAAAAGTATAACAGATTATAGATGAGTGTTTGTTTGCTTTTCATTATTTTTTATTTCTTTTTGAATTGCCAAGAATTTTTTATGCAGAGTCAACTAACGGAGACGCCAAAGAGAAAAAGACGCACAAGAAAAAGAAGAAAGAAGAGGAGGCGGATGAACACGAAGATGATTCTTCCAACGAGAAGGATAGTGATGAGGATGATGATGAGGATGATGATGAAGAGGATGATAGTGAAGTGAATGAAGTATCTGATGAGGAAGATAAGGTGCTTGATAGTTTTGGCGTAGTGGGCACTGATGATGAAGAAGATGATGATGATGATGAAGATGATAAAAACGAAGAAGATGATGATGAAGATAATGATGAGAGCAATGATGAAGACAACAGTGAAGATGAAAATGACTCGTCATCCGACTCAGGTATGTCTTTTAATTTTTTTTAATTTGTAAGTCAAGTAATTTATTAATAAATTTTGTATGCAATTTCAGCATTCTGTGCAGAGTTTTAACATTTCTGTTGTGTAGCCCTATGCAGTTTTGAATTGATTTAAAGCTTCTTCTTTAGGCCTTAAAAAAATGTTGTGTTTCCGGTAACAGAGCTAAAAAAAATTGGGTAGGTAGGTCGGAAAATATTTTTATTTTGTAAAATATTTTTATGCAGTGACTATCCGAAAAGGTATACCCCACGAGTCTTTTTTGGCACGCTGAAACAAAGTACGTGTTCTAAGCAAGTATAAACTGCCTATTTCCTGACTGTCTGCACCTAAAACTGCTCTAGAAACAGTCCTATTAATTTCATTTTGTTGAAGTCTCTTATGTTATGTCAATACAAATGTTAAAAAAATATTTTTTGAAAAAAAAATTTAAATTTTTTGTTGAAAAAAAAAATCGAAATTTTTTTTTTTAATAAAATTTTTTACAAAAATATTTGGGTCGCGGCCGTAAAAATGGGTCGGTCGCGTTACCGGAAACACAACATTTTTTTTTACGCCTTACGTTCTCTGCCAAGTGGCAGGTCCAAACGTCCAATGTTTCCACTTTTCCCGCTGTTGTGCCATGTCCTTCAGTTCTCTGTATCCCTCTTCCATCATCCCGTCCAGCAATTTTTGCCTAGGCCTTCCTCTGCACCTCTTTCCCTCCAATCTTCCTTCAATTATTTCCTTCTGCAGTGAGTCACCTCTTAGCAAATGTCCCACCCAATTCTTTTGTCTTGTCTTTATTGTGTCCAGCAGAGATCTTTTCTCTTCTACCATCATTAGTACTTCTTTATTTGAAACGTGCTTTGTCCAACTGATTTTCTCCATCTTTGACTTAACTTAACTTATGACTTAACGATTTAAAGCTGTTGACAAGTTAATTTCGTTGGTGCTATATAAATGCTGAATACTATCACTTGGATATATTACATTTGTAGGGTTTTAACAATTTGTGACTCTTGTGTGCTTCACAAAAGTCGCTGTGCCTACTACTATGTTCCTACATGTATTATGGATACCTAATACCTATGTATGTTATTCACTTAAATTGTAAGTTAAGCACTTGTTTGTGTATACATGTACCCATACCTGTGCAATTTACATGCGTGTACCTGCATAATACCTTTGAATTGTATTTCACTTTCTTTGACGCATATCAACAATGCAGCTCCATTCATTTTTCTAGGGCTATTTTCTGGACTGGGGGTGCTGCATATAAGTGGATCTAAACAGTTATAAAAATACCTGAACATTTTATAGCTCCTTTGTAAGGCGAACTCTTTAGACTACTGCAAGTTATATTGATAAGTTCATGCTGCAATGTGCATTAATGTCTTAATGAGAAAAACGTTTTTAATAAGAATGCTTTATGATGCATAATATTTATGTGAACCAAAGTGCGGTTATGCAGTTGGATTAATAAAGAATATACTTACTAATAAAATTATGGTGATTTTTGTGATGTCGTTGTTATCTTTTGTTGTGCTGGTGGTATCATGATCTGCTAACATTAATCCTGGATTTTGCAGAACCAAATGCGAAACGACATAAAACCGAGAAACAAAAACAAGTCCAACATAAACCGGATGTGGATCAAGGACGAACGGTTTTTATCAGGTCAGTTTTTCAAAACTGTTTTTCAGGTCAGTTTTTCAAAACTGGTTTTCAGGTCAGTTTTTCAAAACTGGTTTTCAGGTCAGTTTTTCAAAACTGGTTTTCAGGTCAGTTTTTCAAAACTGTTTTTAGGTCAGTTTTTCAAAACTGGTTTTAAGGCCAGTTTTTCAAAACTCTTTTCAGGTCAGTTTTTCAAAACTGTTTTTAGGTCAGTTTTTCAAAACTGTTTTCAAAGATGTGCTTTTTCTTTCTGAGCACTAATCAGTGGGTGATTGTATGAGAATCTTTGTTTTCTTTTCCCCCCAATTTTTATATTGTATATTTTTTAAGGATAAGCAGGACTGAGGGTTGTTAAGATTAATTCTGCTCATTTTGATTCATGTTTTACCTTTGTTTTTTCATTTAAGGAATCTTTCTTTCGAGTCAATGGAAGAAGATCTTGAAGAATTTATGGAAGAACAGTTTGGGGAAGTGACATATTGTCGAGTTGTAACTGATAAAGCTATGGAACACTCCAAAGGTTTGTCTTATTTTCTTTATATTATGCTCTCATCGAATCATACATCAATGTATAGTGTACCAGTAAAGGCTTTCATTGTGTCATACTTTCATTGTATTATGCCTTCTTTGTTTTATGTTTTCTTTGCATTTTGCTGTTTTTGTTTTGTGCTGAAATCATTGTATTATGCCTTCTTTGTGTGATGCTTTCATTGTATTACACTCATTGTATTATACTTTCATTGTATTATACGTTCATTGTATTTATGTCTTTATTGTATTATGCTTTCATTGCATTTTGCGTCAAAGCAGAGTTTACAAATTATATTTTCTTGTTTAACTAGCAGTGGTTCCATTTTACTCCACAGTTTTCATTCACCTTTGTAGGTTTTTGGTGCGTTGTCACAGCTTTCTACTCTGTCTGATAGTTGTTTGTCTTGAATTTTTTCTTTCTGTTTTAGGGAGCTACCCTTTCAGTGAGATGTTTACTGTAGAAAAATTTGTTAAATCATGTTACATTTTTTTCGAACTGTTCTGTTTTAGGAACAGCATTTGTGAAATTTAGGACCAAAGAACAAGTTGAGGAGTGCATTAATGCTAGTTCGTCAATGGTAAATAGTCTTTCAACTTTTTTATCAAATAGCCTGCTTGTTGTGTTTAAATTTAAATTTGAATTTAAAAACACAATAAGACACTGCGGCTTAACATAAGTAGAAATATATTAATTCAGAGAACTATTTTTAGATCAGTGGGAGCAGGTCTTGTAAAGTACATTTGCTTTTGAACCTGGTTTTGATGATTACTTGTGATGGACAGTTACCAATCACCATTGACTTGTAGTGGATTGATCTGAATTTTTGCTGATTTCCTTCTTCCAGGATGGTCTTGTGCTTGATGGAAGAAAACTGATTGTGTCGTTGGCGCTTGCAAAGGAAAAAGCGGACGAGCTGATGAGTCACCAAAAGAAGGAAAAAGTCGACAAGAGAAATCTTCACCTCATCAGAGTTGGACGTTAGTTAAATCAGATATTTTATTTCTTCGAATTAACATTATAGAGCTCTGTCTGCTTGTAACATGTTTTTATTATTATTATTGTTATTAAGAAATTATCATCATGCACTGAGTCATGACATGGTGTTACAGATTTCTATATTTCTATAAGTTAGAGAGGTAGACAAGATAATATTTTTTATTACCTAGTTTTCTGCTGTTACAAAGTGAGGTAATTATCCATTTTTGCTTGTATGCATGTATGAGCACTTGTTATATCACCCCTTTAAGATTCTACTTAGAGGCGCTTTCTACTATAGCGTGGACACTTTATCAGAGTTTCATGCCGAAGCGCATGAGCAATTGCGAGTGAAGGACTTGTTCGGGTTCCCTATGCAGTGGCTTGGAGTGGATTTGAACTCACAACCATCCGGCTCTTCAAGGCATTGAATATATCCATACACCACCACACCCCACGATTAATTTTTTATTGGGATGTAGCGCCACTCAGAGATTCAGAGCTGTGCTGTCTCATTTATAATGACACATTGTTTAGCAGCCATATTTTGTTCTGTTATTTTTTTATTTTGTTTTTTAGTAATACGACCAGGAACACAAGAAGCAACTGGTCTTTCAAAGGCTGACCTCGTGAAACGTATGAAGGTATGGAACAGTCTCTAAAATGCAGTTTAGTGACCCAAACCATGTAATTTAATACAGTGGCAGGTGAAGTAAAGCTAAGCAATGGTTGAGCTACTTAGGACATAGATGTGCAGTGTTTAATCTAGTTGTTTAATGGGGGGAGTAGATTCCCACCCCAGGAATGACATTTTCCTCCCAAAACCTGATTTCCATTCCCAAAGAGGAGTACTATATTAAACACTGATGGATGAGTGGCCATCCATGTTCATTTACTCACTTATCCATAGGGTTGTACAACTTGAACGCAGATATTCCATATTAGATCATTTCGTGCATTTCTATTTGACAGGTTGAAACCATAACAAGACAGAAGTTGAAAAACCCGAACGTGTTCGTATCAGCGACGAGACTTTGTATCCGAAACATTCCGGTGTCGGCAGACGACAAGTCACTTCGGAAGACTTTCCTCAAAGCGTCTGGAAATCCCCAGTCTAGGATTACGGAAGTGAGTTGCATTGAAGTGATTCAACTGATGTTCTGCTACATGTAAATGTTCTGATAAAGTAATACCATACAATACATGCGGTAATACCGTAATAGTGTAATCATTAAACAGCAGGTTTAGAAATTCGAACTTATTTTGAATTTGTTGGATGTCCTTCATGCCAGAATAAATTGCCTATTAGCAAGAAAGAGCTCTGCAAGTTTGCTTTTCTTCTGGTGACATGCTAACCCTAAGACAACTGCAATTATATCGATGTAACTTAAATGACGAAACCTGTTCTATTTATTTGTTTTTCAATAGTGTCGTATCATGCGAGACCTCGATCGTGTCGGAAATAATGGACTTGGCAAATCTCGTGGCTACGGTTTCGTCAACTTTGACACGCACGAAGATGCGCTTGCAGCTCTGAACGCTACGAACAACAATCCTGAAATCTATGGTGAAAGCCGGGTAAGCAAAGGAATGAGTTTTTAGACCTTCATTTGGGTTGGTGGCATTTGTGAGGGTGGAGGTTGTTTTTTCACCCCTGCATCTATGATTCAGCTCTGTAAAGTTCAATTGAAAGTTTATTATACTTTGGTGACTGAGAATGGAGTATGTGATGGATACAGGAAGTTGAAGGAGTTAGGCAACATGAGGAATGGCAAAATTGGATGCACAACCCTCCCTAGGAAAACAGAGAACCAAAGGAAGAAGTAAAGATTCCAGTTTCAAGTACTGGTACAGGTGCACAGATCCTAAAAACATAGCATTAAAAATGTTATGGAATTGATTATGAGCAATCAGATGCTCTGGTTATGAAAATATGTCATTGTAAATATTTTTATCTGCATTGTACAGATGTATTTGTTTTCTTTTTTTTCAGCGACTCATTGTAGAATTCTCCCTGGAGAACAAATCGGCGTTGTTGACTAAACAGAGACGTATTGAAAGGAATCAGGTACAGCTTCATCTTTCTAGTCAATATTATATTGCCAAGACATTCGCTCAGAAGAGCGTATTTTACCTCTGTGATTTAACATTTGATAGGGGTTCAGGGTAATTGTAAAACTCTGGCCTGAAGAGCTTACGGATGCATCCCGCTACCCTCTGTAGGGTCGACTGAGCAAATCTCATTCGGCAGATGGCGTTGGTAAAATCATTTTGTAGAACGTGATGGACGCCTTGCATGGCTGCCAACAGTTACATTTAACTCCTGTAGAAACTTGTGATCACCCATTGATACTATGAATGGTAATACTGCGTTGTGTCAGTTTGAAATTAAACGAAGACTATTTCAGTGCATGAATGAAAGGTCCTTTGCAGCAATGGTTAACAAATGCCATTTAGAAAAACAGATTTTGGTTGTACTTATTATCTATTTGATATAAATGAGCTACAGAAACATTGCTTTGTTTATTAAATACACATGATAGCAGATTTGCTCAGATGAAACTGTTAACTGTTCTTGGGAAGTAATATGTTCTTGGCAACTGATCGCTGCAGTGATTAGTTTTAATTCTTGTTCACTGACTTACTTACTTTCAGGTTATAAAGGAGACCCCGAAACCGACAAAGTTTGAACCCAAAATTGTTCCACCGATAGCCGGCCTGAAAAAGGGTTTGCCGAGTCACTGGGGTCCAAAAATCAGACACAAAACTAGGGCTACGCAAAAGATGCCGACGACGATAAAACAGAAACCGGCAGACTCGGAGGAAAAAAAGAAGGTAAACTAGGATTTTTTAATGTATAATTATATGCTGCTTTGTTATAATTTTGCATCTTTGTGGCTATAGATTTAGGTGTTTATGTGTGATAAATTCGTGTTCAAATAATTTATCTATTGAATATTTCTGATTTTAAACTTCAATGCAGAAGTCTGGCTCCGTTCTTTTCCTACTGTCTTCCAGGTGTAGCCCGTTTAATGGGAATTTTTTACTTGGGTGACCCTGCCCTGCGGGATGTCCATCCCTTTAGGGCCCCCCTTTGCAGCCAATGCATGTATATTTTATACTTTTGCTGTCATCTTGTTTTCTGGTTGCAATAAAGTGAATTGATTGATTGATTGAATTAATTCAGTGGTTGTTTGTCACTCAGCTTTTCTGTCACAGTGATTTGCCTCATTGGCGTATTTTTCTTCATAAGGCAACCAACCATGTCATCCAAATGTGCAACTTTGTCCATACAGTGCAGGTGTTTGATTCCTGGCAGTTTTTCCTTTAGGATTTACACATGTAGTATAGTCAAGAAAGTAAAAAATATAAACCTGAAAAACTTAAATATTTCTAATTGTTTTCTTTGCAGAAACGAAAAAATAAAAAGAGGAAGAATGTTGCTGAAGTACGAGACAATTTGGACGAAATCATAAACAATTACAGAAGGAAGTTTGCTGCAGTTTAAATTAGAATCTTAACGCAAGACTGTCTTTTATGTGAACTGGTCGTATCTTATTGTTCTGAAGGCATATAATCGGGTCTTGGTGTGGAACAGTTTTAAGGTTTTTGCTTCATATGTGCAGGACTGCAGGGCACTTCAGCAAAACAAGACTGCAGTTTAGGTGCAATTAAATTTAAAATGGATTCAGTTGCTTTCTGCAGTACCAATAGCAACACGCAGTTGCAAGAGTAAGCACCTTCCAAGACAATAAACATTATGTATAAAGTAATATATACTGGTACATGGTTGTTTTTTTACACAGAAAGACAACATCTAGGTCTTGCAAATCAGGCACCAAATCTTTTGATGACTATGCCAAGACTTTTAGAATGGTACTGAAATTTAAAAATGGTAAGGCTTCAGTGACTATTCAAAGTCTTTCAGAAGTTCAGGTATAGAAAATGTTTTGCTGAGCATGAACAGTTCCACCTCTTGCTTATTCCTTCTGTACCTCAGGCAACCCATCTACGCAATTGATGCATCTCTTTCCGGTGCACCAGTCTTTCAGCCTTGTCTTACAACGTCTCCAAAGGTGGTTGGAGACGTTGATGGTCTCTGGCCATTCCTTCCATTGTCTTCCCTCTTCTCAACAACTCTCATTTGCTTAGATTGAACTGCAAATTAAACACACCATCATGGGCGGAGTTTGGTTTCCGTTCTTGGAGGGGCTAATGCCTTCTTAGGGGGGCTAAGCAAGGAAAAAGATATAATTTACATGGTAAAAAAGCTGAATCTGGGCCTTCTTGGGGGGACTTAGCTCCCCCTAGCCCCTGATAAACTCCGCCCATGCACACCATTTACACGTTGAAAACATGCATATTGATATCATAGAATAGACTAAAAAAATCCTTTAACAAAACTGTTATAACTGCAGATGCTTTAATATTTCTTCAATTAAGCAGTTCTTCTGTATTTAATAAAAACAAAATTCTGTACACTTTCACCAAAATGTTTTAGTGACCAACTGCGTTGTTCCATCTCATGAATATACCACAAAAGTTGAACAAAATGACAACATATTATGAATAAAGTTCGTGCTCGTTAATTCTAGCAATTGTTTTGCAATATAACACCAGACTGGTACAAATCATTCTTCCAACATCTGAATATTAACGGTCTTCTTTCAGAAACAAATCATTCTGCTAACTCCATCTTTAATTTAAAGCTTGGTTTGAAATTTCTGATAAATAACACCAAGTTTGCTGTTTGGTCAACACTGTTACAAGATGGCGCTATGCACACTATTTTCCTGCATTCCTTCACCAGACATCGTTTAACATAAAATCTTCGTTCTAGAGCTACAAAAATGCCACATGCAGATATTTTTGAGGCACGCTGTGACAAAACAACCTTCTCGAATTTCTTGTCTGTTATCTAACATCATTACAGTTGAACTCAAAAGCAAGTTTAATTTAACAGACGAAGCAGAATAGCGGCGATACAGTTCCCAATGCCAATGGCATTTGCTGAAGAAGAAGAGGCCGACACCAAAATCACCTAAACTGATAACGTCATCAAGCGATAGATAAAAAGACAGTTTTTCTGTTCACTCAAAAAGAAAACTAAAACTGGCTAATAAATCACACCGTTCGAATCTTTCGATAGCTCAAAACATCGACTGTTTTCACGTGTCACAATTGTCTGTTAACCGTTCTAATTAGCCGATGGAAGGAGAGCTGACTATCCGGCCACACAATTGCTTCTTCTTAAGGTCCGTACGTCCGATTATAAAGTTCGGATGTAGACGGCTACTTGATGAAAGCCTCGGGTGGAACGGAGTTCTTCTGCTTCATATCAGTGAAGACGGATGCTGCCTTTTCATAATCCCAGTCGTTTTGCTCAAGACACCTGTATCGTAACAAGAAAGCAGACAATGGTGCATAAAAAGTATAGAGAAGAGAAGTGTTTTGTAAATTTATGACTAACTCATTGTATTGCATCTAATCATTTAAAAAGCACCTCTACTAAGGTGAACCATTCATAAAATTCTCTATGCATAAAAAGCAGAGAGACGTGTTTTGTAAAATGACTAGCTCATTGTATTGTATATAATTATTTATAACACACCTCTAGTAAGGACTGTAAGGTGAACCATTCAGAGGTGCTCCCAGTGCGCAACTCCCCACAAGAAGAAGAAAGTTTTGAGAAGAAGGCAGAAGAGAGAGATGGCTAGACAGAAGTGCAGAGCCAACACAAAGAGAAAAAATGTGACATGTAACTGTCCATAACACATAAACACCCAAATACCAATCTTTCCTATCGTTGGATATCTTAACCCTTTAATGCCAGAGGGTATAGATTTCCCATACCATTTACTACCATCTCGGCATTAAAGGGCTAATATGACTAGTGACAAAGAGAATGCCTGAGCAGATGCCTTGAAAAGGTGCTCTGAATAAACACCCAATGACACCAGACATGATGTCAACCAACACGCAATGATCATCACCAAACTTACATGCTTGAGTAGTTCTCATTCATCCCAGACTGAACACAGAACGCCAAGATCATCTGCTGCCGAAGCGCTGGTGCAGGGATGACTTTTGTTGCTGTTAGTGCAACAACTGGAGGCATGAGAGGTGCAACTGGTGCGACAGACGATGCAGCAGCAGCAGCATCAGGGGCTTTGCAATATTTCTGCAACAAAATTGGAAGAAGAAGAGGATCAGAACATTTCAAAAGTCTGTGAAGCTGCTGTTTGTTTGTATGTGCACTTGTTGTAGCGCCTCTTCCAACTCTCAACCGCTACTCAGAGGCGCACCCCACTACAGCGCGGACACTGCATCGGAGTGTCACGCCAAAGCGCTGAGCAACTGCGAGTGAAGGACTTGCCCAAGGTCCCTATGCGGCGACTTGAGGTGGATTCGAACCTCGAACCTTCCAGCTTCAAGGCAACGACACCACCACTACACCACCGCGCCCCACAATAAAATAAAATTGTGTCAATAGCAATGCGGTAGTGATGAAACACATTACACTGGAAAGAACTTAATTTAACACACATACAGTGCAAATTATGAAATTACATAGTTAAAATTTACATATATAGTGAAAATATGACACTTTGTTAAAACTTACATAGAGCAAATTATGACATTACATAGTCAAAACTGAATGAATAAGTCACCAAAATAGCCAAATATATTCTTACAATATAAGATTCCCCGCAGTTTGTCAAACTAGCAAGCAACTGAGCAGCTAGGCTAAATGTTATGACTTTACCACAATTCTAAAGTGGACATAGGTTCCACAAGTAGTATGCAAGAGTGTACTAGAAGTGACTGGGAAACCAAACCAGCAGTGTTAATCAGCGTTAAATAAAAGCATAAATAGCACATGCTAACCTTAGCCATCTCAGGTGATGCATTGCACACAAAGAGCATGTCGCTGGTTAAAGCAACGCTACAAATGAAACCAAGATAACATCAGTAACAACGACTCAGCAATACCATCCATTTATAAATCTATAAAGTGAAAAAATTAAAAAATTTTATTAGACTGGATGCCGTGAACAATCAATCATAAATTCCTAATACAAATTGCAAGAAAAGAATAAGTGCAATACCAGAAGAACCCATATTTCAATACAGCAGACAAAAAAGGCCAGTGACCGCAGTTAAAAATGTAGGATCGATTCAAACACGTCCGACATAGCATCGGCCGTTTACTGAGGTTGGTCCCTCCATTTGGAATCGCTCTCCTCCCTTACAAAGGACTTAACTAATAACTGGTTTTTTTCCTCATGGGCATATAATTGTTTAAAGACATTTCTTTTCCGCCATACTGAGAACACCTCTGACTAGTTATTCTTCAAGAGGTGCTATATAAATTAATAGATACGATATAAAACAGTTTAAAACATCCATAACAAGAATGCATACTGCTAACAATATCAGATTTTGATCGTCTGCATATGTCATAAATATATTTTTAGAATAAAATAATACACTGAATATTATTTATGAAAGACGTTTGGCCAAAGAAAGGTTCACAATGAGAAACAGATCGAAAAAACTTACCCAGGACCATTTGGTACTGCCACAAAGTTGCGACTAAACTGGCGAATCACGTCTCTGTCTGTTTTATTTGAGACTGAAAAGAAAACACGAAAAACCATAAGACATCAATTTTATATAAAAAAACTGCTTTGTAGCTAGTACTGGCTGTACAAATTAACTCTGAAGTTGAATTCAAACCAGTATTCTGCAAAACAACAGACTCCACACACATACCAGTATTGTATGAACCCTGATCAACCAGAGTAGAACTTACAAGCATCTTCAGCATCTAACTTCCTTATTTATAAAGAATCCATGTAATACATGATGTGTCATGTCATGTCATGTCGCCATCGTCGCATCGCGACGGTTGGCTACATGAATGGACCTTTAATGCCCAGAGTCTTCTGTTCCTTGTCGCGCTCATTAAGTCAGAGCCTACAAGTCCTGTCCAGTTCAGGACGTTGTCGATCCAAGATATCCTCGGCCTTCCTCGTCCTCGGTTCCCCTCCACAAAACCCGTCATGATGCTGCTTTCGATGCTACCGTTTTGTTGTCTCATGATATGACCAAAATATCGAAGTTTCCGAATTTTGGTGTGAGCCAATAGTTCTCTTGTGGCTCCCGCTGACACATACACCTGTTCATTGGTCATCATTTTAGTCCATGGAATTCTCAGCAGCTTTCTGATACACTTGTTCTCAAATGCTTGAATTCGCTTTTCTTCATCCTTTTTCAGAGTCCATGCTTCACATCCATACGTCGCTACTGGCCACACCAAAGCCTTCATCAACCGCAATTTGGTGACGATGCTGATTGATTTATTCTTCCAAATTTTCGTCAATTTGGTCATGACGATCATTCCCATGGCTAGTCTTGATTTAACTTCACTCACACAATTCCCATCTTTTGATATCCTACTCCCTAAATATACAAAGGAATCCACTTGTTCTAGTCTTCCCGTACCCACCACCGTTTTGAGCACCTCCTCAGTAGTCGTCATAACTTTCGTCTTAGTTACGTTGATTGACATTCCATATTCTTCTGCAGCATTTGCGACTTGTTTCACGAGTTCTTGTAGTTCTTCTGGTGTTGTGGCCAGTAGGACAATATCGTCAGCATATCTCAGGTTATTGATGGTTCTTCCGCCAATCCTGAATCCACCGGCGTACATGATGTACATACTGAAAAACACTTCCCGTATGTCATCAGAAATTTCCAGCATATTGAAACATAACTAAGGACACGGATTTGCGGTAAAGTAGGTTTGCTATTCAACAAGAAACAAACGAAACTGGTTTATCTCAATCTTATTGAATAGCGTAGGGAGTGGGGGAGTTGGGTGGGTTAGGGCAACATTTTTAGTAAACACTCTGTCACAAAGAGCGCACGAAAGCTGGATCACTTCGCGCCACCCTCCCACAAAGTCCATTCAACCTTCCATTCAGCAGTTAGCATCAGTAAACTATGCAGCAGGACATGATGGACCCCTTGCATGGCTGCCAACAGTTAAATCCGACTCCTGTAATAACTTTTGATCATCCATTCACTACTGATTGTGATCATACTGTGTTGTGTCAGCTTGAAAATAAAAATGAAGTTTATCTTCATCATTTTAATCCCAGGAATTTTACAACAACAATGAAAGAGTTAAATCGTGCATTCAATTAACTCACCCTCTTTGAAAAGTCCATGCACTGTAAACGACAGCATAGTTGCCTAAAGAAGCAAGCAAAAAGCAACACATTCATTTGAAAAAATTTCATATTGTGCTTTGATGCAATTTCTAGTCACCCTTGAATTCTGTTGACCATAGAAGGACCACAAAAAGTAAACTTTCCAACTGTCGTAAAACTAATCATGTATGTAATGCTTATCCAATCTAAATTGTTCCAAAACAATAATACAAGCATAATTTTAATTCACGTGAAATATCAGTTTACGCGGCAAAATTTTTATCAGCAAGCATATCGCTATATTTGCTATATCCTCAATAAAAATCCTATTGCAATAAAATTGTACCACACATTACTTAGACCAATTCTTCTTAGTGAACACGAAACAATCATATCTTAAGAACACTCTACTGAAAGACATTCAAGCCACGACACAATCATATCACAAAAAGGCTCTACTGAAAGACATTCAAGCCACGAGACAATCATATCATAAAAATGCTCTACTGAAAGACATTCATGCACTTCTGGTCAATGAAAACACAAGAAATGCTGTGTCTCGTCCGCCTACCGAAGTGAAACCGACGTCAACCGTGAACGACACTGGATCATGTCGCGTAGCAGGCAACTCGGACAACAGAGCGATGACAGCAGAACGACCCGACTTTAAACGATGCTGACGTTGAGCTGTTACAGCAAAAGAAATCAGCAAGTCAAGACCAGAATTTCACCGACTTACCTACGAATATCACTACCAATGACGTATAGAATATCACAACCAATGACATAAGAATATCAGTGTCAATGACATACGAAATCACTGCCAATGACATAAGAATATCACAGCCAATGACATAATAAGAATATCATTGTCAATGATATAATAATATCACTGCCAATGACATGTTTTGCAAACTAATGTAATATTTGTTTTATCTTGCTGACATTTGCTTGAAGACCTTTCTCTTCTCAAGGGTCTATCATGCTGAGAGCACTTCCGAATGGGTCTGCTGTGAGAAGTTCTTTACAAATGTTCATATTAGATTAGATTAGATTAGATATAGGAATCAAACTCCTAAAACGTTTAGAGCATTTTATATGCTGCCTACCAGTATCTTTCGTTCGTGCCAAATTTCGACATTTCATATGATATTCTGACATCGATGCCTGCCTAAGATGCACAAACACCACACACACACACATCAAGTATTGCTATAGCAACCGACTTCAAACTCAACAGTTCTATAATGATCATAAAGGAAACATCACTAACTCCACTTCTCAAATTTATAATTAATATAGATTATTCATTCATTCATGAATTCATTCTATATACAGTAGATACCAATCAAGAAACCTATTCATGAGCACTCCCAGCCCAGAGCTCTACGGTAAAACAAAACGGTTTGAGAGATTTACGAAACAAAAGTTTGATTGGTCAGAGGTAATAGACACAGTTTTGAAGGGAGGTCATTCCAGATGGACGTATCGTTCATAACCAAGAAAGCCCAACGTTATCGTTTATAACCAAGAAAGCCCAACGTTGCCTGGCAGCTAAACAAGCTCGCGCAAACAAGGAAACTCCTTTCATAGCAGAAACAAAGAATAAAAAAACTGAACTGTGATTTAATTAAAATGTATAAATAGCTTTTATTTAATTTAAACATGTATAAAAATGAAACTGAATGTTTCAGGAGAGCATTAGGTTAGCACCTTCATCTACCTCCTTACAACAGGATGATAAAGAAATTACAGCAATACTTAAATACTATGAGAACAATACTTTAGTTCTTACTTTCCACTACCACTCCATGAATAATTCGAGACGGAAAACACTGCCTAAAAAACAAATGTATTGCATTATGAGCCAAATCTGTTAAAACAAAGCACACAGTAGTTTTAGAAACAATTCAAACATGGTATGTTTGGCAATGTTCACTGGCATCCATGGTTAGACCAAAACTGAATCCATTCAAATGATAAGTGATGCAGCATGATAAACTACATAATCTTACTATTCTATGAATTCTAGTTCTATGTTGTTGAATATAAAACACTTTGATTGTTCTCAGAAGCATAGCTGTTTATTTCATTTCAATACAAGCAATACGGAGAACATTTTAAATCCTTTTTAGTTTTACTCTGGACTTCTTGTATACATATAAACAACTACTGCATAAATGACAAGAACTTAACTGCCAGCAAGTCAAACAGCAACTTAAGTAAATGTAATCTTTGGCAATGTATTTCTCTAGCGGCTGGTTGTTAACCCCATAGCTAGTTAATTAATGCTAAAAAGTAATACCTGTTCATGATAGGCGTCTATTAATGGCTGCCTGTTGTCACTGTCATATAACGTGAAATACCTGCAGCAGAACACAAAAGAATTTTAAGCATTATGCAATTCTTTGCAAATAGTTCAATATCTGATTATTTACCTGAAGTTCATACCAAGCATTGCAGAACTCAATATGCACACAGAATTATTTAGGCCCACTCAGTCTAAGATATTCCTGATAACCTAAGACTGTGTAAATTAGGCATCAAAACATTGAAAGGAAACTATCTACATGCCGTAGGTTCGTAATTTCTCGAAGAAGCGTTTAATAAGACATTTAGTTTAAGCAACTTATTAAAAACTGTTCCTAGGTTTTTAATCCACATCAAGTGTCCTCATACTTCCACAGATGTACTCATAGATCTATACAATAAGGAATTTTCAAAAATCGATTAAATTTTTCAAAGCATGTACTCACTGTTCTGCAAACCGTGCAATTATTTCTTGAACATGGACATTGGGAAAGAAGCTGCCCTGGAAGAATCAAAAATAAACACAGCTGTTACACTTGAGTCACAACATAGACTATGAACTGGCAATGGTAGCACAACTTGACTTGTCTCATGGTAAGAAACGACTTAAATTTTTAATGACTGGTCACAGTACCTCTGACCTACTATATATACAACAATGTGGGGCACGGTGGTGTAGTGGTGGCGCCGTTGCCTTGGAGCCGGAAGGTTCAAATCTACCTCGCCGCGTAAGGACCTTGGGCAAGTCCTTCACTCACAATTGCTCAGCGCTTCAGCATGAAACTCCAATGCAGTGTCCATGCTGTGGTCTGGAGCGCCTCTGAGTAGTGAGCTTGAAGGGGCGGTATAGCAAGTGCACATACAAACAAACTTGCAATTGATTACCAAGTGACCAGGTTTTCAATTAACAGTCTCTGAATTAAAAAAATGCAAAACAGCAAAAGGGTAAAGGCATTTATAGTGCTGAAAGTTATGAAAAGATTTTTTTTAAACCCTAAAAAAATACGAAACAACTCACCTTTGGAGTTGGCAAAGTGGTTGAGGCTTCAACGTCGAATGTAATTGGTGGAGGTAGCACGTTTCCATCCTATCATTTGAAATACAATTCAGCCAATTTCAAAGTTGTAACCAATGCGGCCACCTTACCTTGATTTAAGTTATCACTGACCACAACCAACATGATAAAATCTTAAGCTTTGAATATGCAAAATCACCTGTTACCTAATTATCTCATATGCTAAATAACTTGACCTTGCTATGAGCACAACACACTAACATATGCCATCCTATAAATGCTGCTAAGTCGTCATTCAGAATATCTTTAACTCTTTACAGCCGAGTAGTATAGTCTAATAGAAAGACGAAAATAAAAATACAAAAAACCAAAGGTTTAATTTTTAATAAAAAACACAAAAGCACTCGATAAAATTCTGCGACAAACACGTTTTGCTGCAAACAAGACAAAAAAGCAAATTCGAAAATTAACTCACCAGCTTCAAGACTTTTGGAAATCGCTTTCGGATGGCGCTAAAAACAGATGCAATGTAGTGCAAGCCCATAGCAATAGGAGTCTGAGGCGGCCAGCGACTTGCGATTGGCGCCAAGTTGCTCCTAGTGCCACGTTCTGCAAAAACACTCAGCAGACAGACGACAGAACACACAGCAGAGGACAAAAATAGCCATGCCAAGTGGCATGACAACCAGGATTCGTTAAAAACCTTGTACATTGTTAAATAATTTAGCTTAATTTATGCAAACTGTGCAGTAAATGAATTTTTTTCTCTCGTAATTTGCACCAATTGATAGCAAACTACGAACGATGTGGGTTTTTGATGCAAAGTACTTTCTTTTTATAATGATCTTTTCATGTCAGCAGATTACTATAATTTGCCAGCAGTTTTGTGACTTTTATTTTTCCATTTAGAGTTCTCAGCTGATCCAAATATGAAATCCTTTAGAAGCCGTTATGACCCACATGCTGGTAACAAAATATTACGACTTCAGCTTAACCAATGCCACATTCAAATGATCAATCAATCAACCAATCAACAATGGCTTTGATACCTGTAGAGGCATTGTATGTGAAGCAACACCAAATGGGGCTGTCTTACACATGGAGGGATCACGGGATTTGGGCGGGGGAGGATCTTGGCAAAATGTATGTACGCAAAATAAATGTCTCATTATGATGTCCACATTAGCCTGTTTATAACTCTGTATTATCCTATAGTCATCCGATAGCACTTGATTACATGATATAATTAAATTCTGTTCAGGTCTAAACAATAAACCATAGCAGTTGAAAAATGTTAGTTAGCAAATATGATGTTCAACAAAAATAAATAGTTGCCTACGGTAAAATACATGCTTCACAGATGAGTTTGTAACGGGAAGCGGGTGTGTAGCATAGAGAGCTTATTTCTACGTACACATAGGCAGTGGGTTAAAAATGTATGGGCGCGTAGGAGGACGGGGCAAAACAAAACCAAAACAACGAAGTCTTGATGCTCGATTCTTCATTCCAAAAGGATGTTTAATGACACGAGTATGCAAGAGAGTGTTTCAGGAAGCAGCTCAGCCTATCGGGAGGAGCAGGCTAGACGGTGTAATTAAACGTCGCTTTAAAAGTGGAGAGTGTGCAGTTGAAAGAAGCGGAGGTGATCGAGTTGGTTCAAAGAATGATTCGAAAAAGGGAAATGTGCGTCAGTTCATCCATCACCTCAAAGCTCGCGAAAGTCATTATGGCCGGCAAAAAAGTGTTACACCTGCCCTCTGCCTTGAAAAGTATCAATCATTTGCGGAAAATGTACGAAAATAAATGCACCAGAGATCATTTGAAAGTTGGATAACGCATGTTTTACAATGTGCTTGTAAACGATTTTAACATCGGCATCTCGGGCCCTGAGTCTGATACTTGCACAACATGTGACTGTCTCACAAATCAGTTAACAGTTTGTCCAGCAGAGCAAAAGACAGAACTCATGACCAAACTGCGTGTACATAAGCTCAGAGCGAGGGCATTTTATGACCTCTTGAAAGAAAGAGATGAAAGCATCTACATGGTCACTTATGACCTCCAGCAAGTACAATCTCTGCCAAAAGTCACGGTTCAGGAAGCTTATTATTCAAGGCAATTGTCACTCTACAACTTTGGCTTATGTGACATGAATAATAATAAGAATTATTCATACATCTGGTTGGAATCACAGGCTGCAAGAGGGTCCAATAACATTGCAAGTGCTGTTCATCATTTCCTGGACCAGTATCCACCCAAGTCAGCCAACTTCAATACCATGCAGAAGGTTCGCTTTGTCAGTGACGGATGTGGAGGCCAGAACAAAAACAATAATATTATTGTGGGAATGGTTCAGTCATGGCCGTTTCAGGCTCCAGAACACATACAGATGGCTGAACTATGAACTAATTTTTCCAGACTGTAACTGCGCAGATGAAGACAATGGATTTCGGATATAGATTATTATTTTTGTTACAGTGATAAACACTGAAATCAGCACTTTAGTTTCAACGATGAAAGTTTTAAGACAAAAATATTCAATAAAAATGTGACATACCACAAGTCAAGTGATGCTCGCACTAACGACATGGAAATAACCTGGCGTTGGCGCAACAGGGATGTATGCAGTTGTGGGGATGAAGACTGCATTGAAAGATATTTTGCAGAAAGCAAGTATCAGTAAAAATCATAGGTCTGTTTTCATCCAGAGGGTACTAACAACATGGAAATAACCTGGCGTTGGTGCAAGAGGATGTACGCAATTGTGGGATGAAGACTGTATTGAAAGATATTTGGTGGAAAGGGAGTATCAATAAAAGGTACTTCGAGAACACGAACACAGCCCCATTGGCACTAGATGACCAGTTCTTGGCATTTTTTCACCACATGAAACTAGTCTACACTGGCACTCAGGCAGGCATTCCCTTGTGTCAAACTCTTGCTAATGGTGACTACTTCTATAAAGCAATATCTCCCGTGCCATTTGGAAATTTTAGGAACATGGCACTTGTGCACATATGCACAGCCTTTATATTACTTTTTGCCAACTCATAAAGAAACGATGACGGATAAAAATCCTAAGGTTACGAAACTCAATAACGAGAACTATCCGATGTGGAAATTTAAAGTGGAATTTTTTTTACTAAAGAAGATTTGTGGGAAGTTGTTGTTGAAGAAATGACGGGTCCAGTAACACCAGTGTGGCAAACTAAAGATGGCAAAGCCAGGTCCACAACAGGTTTACTAGTGGATGACAACCAACTACATCTCATCAGGAAACAAACAACAGTAAAGGAAACATGGAAAACCCGACAGAAATACCACGAAAAGGTTACGTTATCAAGTAAGGGGAACTTGTTAAGAAAACTCTGTTCATTAAGACTTTCAGAACATGGCGACATGGAAAGTCAACTGGCAAATATGGAAAATTTCTTTGTTTTTTAATGGCAGACAAGAGTCACAAGTCTGAAAAAATTTCATTTAAGTTTCTAATATTATCGTTATTGAGCACAAAACTAATCTTTCAAATCATTGGTTTTTCTATCACTTATACCATCTGTATCCTGCATTCAGGCAGGCATTCTCTTGTGTCAAAACTCCTGCTAATGGCAACTATTTCTATGAAACAATTTCTCTTGTTGTATTTGGAAATTTGAGGTACATGGAATGTGTGTGTTTATGCACAGCTTTCATATCAATTCGTTACCGTGACATCTTCCTTAGTGTGCTTCATGCTATGAGTTTAGTGTGCTTCATGCTATGGGTTTAGGATCAGATTTTCGAATAGGAGACCCAATCACTTCTTGCAATTGGTACAGCAACACCGTCTGCCCTTGTGAAGCAGTCTTTGGAGCTGACCAGGGGAAGGAATTGGAGAAGTACAGTAGTACTTTATGATGGGCAGGGCAAGCAATGTAACACTTTGGGAGGAGAAGCAGCAAAACAACAAGATGGTGGCTCCTACAATTGGTCTACTCGTGGAGCCAGACATTTCCGGGAACTACAATATTTTAACAGCGCTAGTAGTGAATTGTGGATGGTAATGGAAGAAGAGGAAGACCAAACAGAGAGTGGATAGATGGCATCAAAGAGTGGTGTAATCAAGACATTTACAGCTTAAGCAGATCTGCGCAGGACCGCGGACTTTGGAAGAGAACGATAAAGTGTGCATTGGACACCTACGGGTTGTTGACCCAAAAATAATGATGATGATGATGAGTAGTGAACCAATTGGAAAGACCAGCACATAATTTGCAGAAAGTACACAATACAGGAGGTTGCGAAGACAGAGGTTGTGAGGACATGAGGTTGCAAGAAATGGGGGGGGGGGTTGCAAGGACTCGACAATGAAGACAATCGTTGTGCTTTAAACAGCATTCTGCAAGCACTGTCCAACACTCCACCCCTTTTCCAATTCTGCCTCAGGGGCAACTATCCCTCCAAAGTTAACACGGAGACCAACCGCACTAAAGGATCTATTAACAGAGCGTATACCCAGCATATGGAAGACAATTGGAATGCAGAGTGCGTTGGTAATTCAACAACATCGGCCACCGAACTAATAGACTACCTGTCTCTGTCTTGTGGCCTTCATCTTAACAACAGTCATGAGGACGCATACGAAGTGATGGTGGTGGCAGAGGTCGCACTAAAAAGAATCAACACAGAAGAGGTTTATCCCACAGACGACGATTCGACCGGAATGTCGGCGGAGTGGTTGATGACCAGCTCAGTTTCAAGCGATGCCCAGAAGATCCAAGGCCCGGGGCACAAGCGAAGTGATGATGGCATTGCTAGATGGACTTATAACACATACATCCAGCATTTGACCTACCAATATTACATTGTGCTACCAGTTTTCAGTTGTTCTGCATATTATAGTAGTTAAGTTGTCCTTTTCGTGGTTTTAAAATGTTTTATAGCAAACTCTATTGGCTTTAATACTTACCCTTTTTTATAGACTGCTGATGAGACAATATAACCTGTCGAAAGTGCAAAAAATAAAATAAAAAGGGGTTATGCTACTAGAATAGTTATTTCAACTGTTATAACTGAACATGAGAACCTTGATAGAGGTTGCGGGAATGGCAGGAACAGTAGCCAACCTGAGAACCATAGCAACACAGTCAAAATCTTGAGCAAGTACCAATAATATCTAGGAATCATCATCATCTTAAGTGTGGCAACAGCAAAATTCACGACCGATTCCAAGGCCAGTTTCGAAGCACCGTTATGTGCAAAAAGTGTGCCAGCGCATCAGCAACCTTCAATTATTTCTTAGTGCTGTCCCTGCCCATTGATCAGACTGGATCTAGCAAGTGCTTAACACAATTCATGCAAGGAGAAACCCTCAACAAAAGCAACCGGCTGACGTGTACTCAATGCCAGACTAAACACACCATTGCAAACAGAGCTCCACCAATACTAGTGATACATCTTGCAAGGTCTGATAATTAATGATAGACTAAAGAAACTGAATTTCAACTTTGAATTGAGGGATGGGAAGTCTTGTTTCGACATGTCCATCTCGTGATCATGTCCAACTTTAATGCATCACCAGAACTCATTCAAACAACTGACAAACTCATTGGACGCCAGGGAAAGCTCCTTGCTTGTCAAATGAACATCAGTTTACTAGTCTTCAAAAATGTTTTCTTTCGTACCAAAAACATTCTCAGCACAACTAAATCAAAATTTAACTTAAATGGGTTTCAGAAGATTGTGGGACAAAGAACACCCATTTCATCACATAGATTGAGGCTGCTTTAGGGGCTTACTAAAGGCTACAGGGCATGTTTGGGGACCTATTGACCTGAAATATTTAATGAAGGCTGTGAGTTATGATTAGCGGACCTATTAACCTTATGTATTTAACGAAGGCTGTGACTTATGATTAGGGGACCTATTAACCTTATGTATTTAACGAAGGCTGTGGGGCATGATGGGGGTGGGGGAAAAGGCACATTTACTTGAGTGGGTTTACTAAAGGATGTTAGACATGATGGAAGAAAATAATTCATCTTAATGCAACGGAACGTGAAACTCACAGGTTAATATAACCTGAGTGTGTTTAATGGGTGTGGAACATGAGGAACAGGTGATGAAGGAACACAGGGAAATTATGATGGAAGTGAAAAAAGAACACAAAGAGATTTACGAGAATTATAAACTTTATTTAAACGATTTGTTTTATTTAAATACGACAAAACTAGCCCTTGACATTTGGTGCCGTGACCAGGATTCGGTCAAGCTTCGTTAAGTTTAAAAAAACGAGGACGGTGAAGAGCGGAGTTGGAAGTCGGAACAATGTGGTGGAGATACTTCGGCGTTGCTGTAGATGAAGGACCTTGAAGGTCGTTGGTACATTCGTGAACTTATGTTGGTTGGTCAACCATTAAACCGAGAGTTCGGTGGCGTGGGGAACGGTATTACCAGAGGTCATTGTGAATACACGCGTCTGTGTCTGGAGCCAGTTGACCTTTTCTTCGGAACGATTTTGGGAACAACTTTGAGGACTTCGGAGGATGACAGTCTGGTGTTCGACGTCAAGAAGGTGAACTTCGGTTGAGCCATTGGTTCTGGTTTGACTGAAGGTCTGGTGTTTGACGTCAAGAAGGTGAACTTCGGTTGAGCCATTGGTTCTGGTTTGACTGAAGGTCTGGTGTTTGACGTCAAGAAGGTGAACTTCGGTTGAGCCATTGGTTGTGGTTTGACTGAAGGTCTGGTGTTTGACGTCAAGAAGGTGAACTACGGTCGAGCCATTGGTTCTGGTTTGACTGAACTTTTTTATCTAGTGGACTTTGTACAAGTGGACGGGGGAGCAAGGAAATACAGTGCAATCAAGGACTGAAATCGGAGCCAGGACAATATCAAAGGAGTTTTTGTCTGAATGGTACCCTTAATTCTTGTCTTGTATTGTCAGTTGTTTGTTTGTGTGGTTTAACCAAGCATGGAGGAAGAGAAAGAGAAATTAAAGTTTTTTAGTGCTGATGCATTAATTGGTCTGTTAGTTAAGGCGGGTTCGGATGTGACTTTGAACAAGGAACAGCTTACTGATTTGTGTTTGGTGGCAAAGGGTTTAAAGGAGGGAGTTTTACCTAAGAAAGTGGTAAAGGAGATGTCAATAGTTGACACCAACTTCTGCAATCATAGCACATCAGCGTGACACTTCAATGTTAGACACGCAATGCTTTGATGTGAGATGCAACTCTGAGCTCTGCAGGAAACGAATGAAAATCTGCCAAAGCATCATGTGACTGGCAAGTAGAGCCTTTACGATGACCACAACCATTTCACTTGCACTTATGAGATTAACCCTTTGAACCCGAAACTCCCGTAACTCTATGGATAACGGGCTGGTTTCAAAGGGTTAACACATGCAGTTAGTGGGTTGCTGCAGCTGAATTTCACTTCAACTTCAAAGGGCTTCTGTAGATGCATTTCAACAAGCATCTGACATTCATGTTTGTGCCTTGGAGAAGATTAAAGGCATTCAACTACTCACACTTTTCAATGGAACATTCTCAGGCCAGACACACTTTGAGCATTGAAGGCAAGACGACTCCTTTCAACAAAGGAACACGAACTTTACAATTGAGACTGATGCGACACCATTACAACAAACGTTTCTGAACTTTGAACGGTATGCCTTGAATTCCCATACATGCATCGCATGCACATATTTCATTTTGTGGGGAAGGCCAGTGGAATTGGAGCAATACTAAAAGTGGAAGAATTGGAAGACTACTCTTGACCAATTCCACTTCGCATATTCCATATGCATGTGATTTCTCAATAATCATCACTTATCAACAAAAACTCGACTTAACTGAAAAGTTCAGTCTCTCTTCCATAGTATTTTTAGAAGTAATACTGGTAACATTTTCATGTTGTTTATAGCAGTTGTGGCACCTGAAGCTCAAAATGAAGTGGGGGACATAAAGTGAAAAGCAGCAAAACGCAAATGTGAAAGACAAAAGTCACACTTTCTACTAACCAGGTCGTCAGAGTAAAAAAATGACTGCGACTAACAACGCAATTCATGAGAACAGAATCCATAGAACGACAGCAAAATTATGGTCCAGTGCCGAAAAGAAAGCTGGGAACACTATTTGACAAAAATTCTTCCCTACAGATTGGGAAAAAATTTAATCAAACATAAATAATGCATTAATGAAACAATAATACGAGAAAGTAAAATTTTAAAAGGGACATAACAAGGGGTCTAAAAAATTTAAAAGTGTAATAAAAACAATTAAAAAAGTAAAGACACTCAGATAAAAGAAGATAGGTTAGTAAAGGAACGAAAGGGAAGAAAAACAGAATTTGCAGACCAGAAAATCGTCATCCTGTCCAAAAGGTAAAAGATAAAGATAGTAGAAATTTTCATTCTCAGGCAATGTCTGACAGACAGAGAGGTTGATGTCACACTGATCTGAGAACGGATGAAGTTTCGTCGCATCATGCGGTTGGTTGAAGACAGTCTACAACCAACCAGGCAGACGTCCAGCATGTTGTAACACTGTCCAAATGACGCATGAAGTCTTTTCCACACTGCCAGTGTTAAAGCTAGAATAAGCTTTGACAGGAGACAGCGTGGCAGGACTCAGCTCGGCTAAGCGCAGGAAGTTTCCTCCTGAAGTCTTATCAGACTTGAAGTATCTGCATTTTGAACACTCGAAGTGGTCAAAATTCTTGAAGTTGTTGATCCATGGATGAAATTTGCAAAAAGAGAGAGAAGAAGAAGAGCAAAGTATTTGCAAGATAAGATGAGACAAGAGATATAAGTCAGAGAGAGAGACAGAGAGAGTAAGAAATATAATAAAAAATATCCCATAAAAGTAAACATCTAATAATAAAAAGACGAAAGAAAGTCAAGTATAATAATTTATAATAAAATAAAAAAGGAAATAAATAAAAATGTAATAAAAATTACAGGTAAACAATATAAGCACTGGACAGCTGCTATCCATCCTATGATCTTTCACGTAAATCTGAGTTCAAAACAGCAGGGAATATTGCAATCTGCAAAGTAACGTATTCCAACTATTTGCAATGAGCATTAAATCCAACACAAGGTCCATTGGAAATTGTCTGCTGAATCCCGCAACAATTCGCGACACATCTCAAATGGAGTCCCTGCGTCTCAGATCACGAATCACCACAAGGTCCCTAGCTTTTAAACCTCGCATTCCAGGTCTAGGGATAATTGTCCACACTGGTATCACTAAACCCTAGAACCACTAGGATTTGCAATCCTTACCTAGCCTACTTCTTTGGAGATTATCCCAGTCTTGGCCATATGACTGAATAATAATGTTAAATAATTAAGTTATTGGATTGATTAATGTCTAACAACTTGGTGATACTTGAGATGCTTTGTGTAATTTTTGTTCCTGACTTGGTGTGCTTATTGCTATTACAAACGGACCAATAAAATTGATTGATTTGATTTCAGTAAAACATCTTGGGACCACTGCTATAAAGACGGACTGGACAAAATCAAGGCACTCAATGAATCACATCTTGGCAGAAAACCAACAGACAACAGGAGGAGCAGTCTGATTTCTAGCCATTGAACTAAGGGCTACTCATTATGTGGAAACACGGGTCGAATGGGTTGTTGGCATATCATTGTCATAAACAGTAGAGCATCACTGATGATATTAGGTTTTGCAAATGGTGGGACAGATATGTTTTACTAGATGCACGGAAACAACCTGCTGAGAAACATCACATGTAGAAACATCTGCAAGATAATGTGTTTCACTTGCAACAAATAAAATGGAATGTGCATGACTAGAGAAACAGGCAGTTACGTTTTGCAAATGGGACATTTTGATATGAGGTTTCTTACGGACAGAAGAATGGACAATGGGACATGGTTCAAATCTTGCAACTTTTGAGTATCACTGGTGTCAAAATTGCGTGCCAGAATTAGTTCTTATTTCACGAGGGATTTACTCTGGTTTGGCTGCACTTTTCGTAACATTTCCGTGACTGGAATGGCCGCAGATTGAGGGGACAGCTTTCATCTACCGGTCAAGCCTCAGACCTGCATACACCGTCTAAGTAAGGGAACACTAAACATGTTGGGGCAATGGCTGATCGAGTCCTTGGAGCAGTACCAGTCACCAATCACGGAATGTTTACTCTATCGATTAATTATTAGATGGCGAAAGATATGAGCAAATAGAAGCAGCAGAAAACCTTATGCAGATAATAATAACCAGGAAGCTGGGGCTATTTGGTTACATATGCAGAATGAGCGAGGACACAAAAATAAAGAGGGTGGTGTTTGGAAGAATGGAGGGAGCCAACAGAAGAGGTAGACCACACAAGGAATGTCTGGACAACATAACCCACTGGTGTGCGGAGCACCAATACAAGACCTGACACATGCAGCCCTGGAAAGACAAAAATGGCGAGGAATAATGAGGATGGCAGCGGGCACCTATGGGCACCGGTCCCTTGGTTCTTGATGATGATGATGAAAGATATGTGCTCTGCATGAAAAAAATAATCTGGTAGCTTGAGAGATTTCCTTGTACCATGTCATCATCCATGTATGAGAGACCGCTGGACAATGAGACAACAATGAGTGGCAGTTCACATTGTCCACGATTGTTCCTCATTTCTGGTTCAACGTGAGAAACTCATCATATGCTATCATCTGCCAATTCTAGTTGGGAATCTGTAGGGTGAGCTCCACGTGTGTGTGTGTGTGTGTGTGTGCAAGTCTGCCACTGGTGACCTGAGCAATGTTTGCTGACTTTTCTTAATGATCACGTTAACATCGTGAGACCAGCATACAGTGCATCCCAGGGCTTTGTAAAGATCATCAAATTTCAAATATATTGTAAAATGTAAAGACATTGACTGGCTTCTATGGGGCATCCTGTGTAAATGGGAACCTTTTTACACAAGGTTTTGCAAACCTAATGCTAGGTGAAAATTCCTACAAAATGGTTTCATGAGGCAGCGGGAACGGACACACTGATCCAAAACAGCCTTCAACCTCAGTTGACCATACTTCCGTTTATCTGGAAAGAAACTGAGATGGAATGACGAGGCAGTTGAACAGTTGCAGGATCACAATACTGCATGTCACTTCCTGCCAAAGAGATTGCCTGCTTTCGGAACAGCACGACTACAAGATCTGCAAGATCTTAGATGAGTTCCATTTAAAATCCTTTCAAGATGGCACTATATGCCGTTGTATGGTGCCTGTGCTACAATTGATTGACATGTGAGAACAGGACATGGCAATGAAGATAAATGACTATGCAAAAGAATTCCACAGGTATGACAAAGCAGGTGAACTAGGGGCATAACAGTCTTCTGCATAATTTCTGAAAGGTTAAAGGCAAATAATGGGGTTAGCAGCAGCAGAATTACTGTAGAATTGAATATCAGAATATTTAAAATATCAATATAAAGAAATAATGATAATTTTGGTACGGTGAAGCAAGCGTAATGAGGGAAAAGATGCCAAGCAATGGATCATACAAAGAAATGTAAATGCAATATATGTTGTATGTTAAGAAATTATTCCAGGGTGATGGTACCCATCTCCTTGGACCATTTGGACCAATCCTGGCCATATTTAGCACACTCTGCCACTTACAACTAAACCTGCAGTCTACTCCCTATAAGTCTGTGGCAGAATTTTACCAAATGCAGAGTTTGGCATGCAAACTAATTATTATCTGGATGATTAACTATTGACTTGTTATTTCATAATGTACACCAACGTGCAGTTAGCAGTTGGTTTCGATAAAAGATATACATATTTACTTAATGATTCCAACAAAGGTCTGACTTGGCAGCTGTTTATTGGAAGTCAGAAAGCAGAAATGATATACAAGGGGTTGAACTGTGCCCACAGTGCATTTTGTGTGTAAGGAAAATTATGAATGGAAACACAAACTGGAACCAGACAGATTGACATGAGTTGAATTCAGCACATTCTCTACGCACATCACCACGACCGTTTTGTTAAGAAATAATGACTAATAGGATTCCAAACACTGATGTTAGGTAACTGGATAAAATGACAAATATAATACTACTGTGGAAAAGGTGCGAAGTGGAAGACAAAACCTCATAGTGATAATCAACAGTAGATGCTCCTTTCGCTTTTACTATACAGTCGAACTGCCGAACACGGCACAAAAATTAGTTTTTTTCCCTTAATTGCTATATTACACAAGGACTACTTCTTCTTTACATCACAGAAGGATAAGTCCGTAAACCAACAGGGATGCATTTAATGCGCTTAAAGACACAGTTGTTTGACTAGGTATATTAGATATGGTCTGTTTGAGTATGTATACTAAAAATATGCTATTCTCATCCTCAAGCAGACGATGTTGTTTACAACTCCTTTGAAGTATTGGGTTCATTGCCAACACCTACATTAGGTAGATCAACCCCCCTCTCTCTCAGTTCCTTTTGGAACATCGGGCGACAAGGTTTCTCCATTCCACACGATCGGCAGCGACATTTGCTGCCTCGCTAAAACCATGCTTCTTAAGTATCTACTACTTCGCATCAACTAACACTGAATGCTCAAACACATATAATTTATAACCTTGGACAATATCAGTCAGCTGGATGGAGCACAGAACAAACGAGTCTATACTAGAAGAGCTGCAACCAGAGCAGCGACTGTTGGAGGTGGTGAAGAGAAGGAAGTTGAACTACTTTGGACACATGATCAGAGCAAACAATCTACCGGCATTCATATGTCAGAGCTAAGTGAATGGAAAAAGAGCCCAAGGAAGACCGAGGAGATGCTGGGTGGACAATATTGAGGAGTGGATGGGGTTGTCGATGGCGGACTGTGTAAGGCGTAGAAAAAAAATTGTTGTGTTTCCGGTAACCCGACCGACCCATTTGTACGGCCGCGACTCAAATATTTTTGTAAGAAATTTTATTTTAAAAAAAAATTCAAAAAAAAATTCAAATTTTTTTTTATTTTTTTCAAAAATTTTTTTTTAAACATTTGTATTGACATAACATAAGGGACGTCAACAAAATGAAATTAATAGGACTGTTTCTAGAGCAGTTTTAGGTGCAGACTGTCGGGAAAAAGGCAGTTTATACTTGCCTAGAACACGTACTTTGATTCAGCGTGCAAAAAAGACTAGTGGGGTATACTTTTTCGGATAGTCACTGCATAAAAATATTTTACAAAATAAAAATATTTTCCGACCTACCGACCCAATTTTTTTTAGCTATGTTACCGGAAACACAACATTTTTTTTAGGCCTAAGCAGAGCAAGGGAAAGAGAGGGATGGAGGAGACTGATTTCTGGTCTCTGATCCGCAGTAATGAGGATGGTCAAGATGATGATGATGCTGACTATATCAGTGATGAATTGCTCTGCTACAACAAGGGTTACAATAGGGAGAGGGGTTAATGGGATGACTTCATTTACTTGTGACTGCAGTACTTTTTGGATAGAACAAATTGGTGATTCCCTGTCCACATTGCCATGTTCAACTGAGACGAACACCAGAAGTGCTTCTGAAATGCTGACGAGTTCACCTTCAGAAGCATGTGAGATAATTCAGATGAATCTAACTTAAAATGGAAATGTTCTGAACTTTCACAAAGGATGACATTTCATAATAATTCACAGTAAATATCATGTCAATGCCAAATTAACTTCTCAAAAAGGTTGGTTTCAAGCAGCCCTCAATCGATACTTGGAACAGCGTTGGATAATACCGTGCCCCGTTGATTCAATTAACTTCTTGGTGAACCACACTGACATCAAGCAGCCTTAAATGATTAGGGATGATGTCACTTCCTCAACGGCCACTTACAAGTTTATGTTCGTGTGATAATAATAATAACAATAATATTATTCCGCGGCTCTTTTCCTGCACTGGTTTTCAACGACGACTAGGTGCGGTTCCAGATGTTTTTATTTAAGTAATTAGGGTGTAAGTCCCTGATGGATCATATGTGCCTCGGGGCAAATTAAAATAATAATAATAACAAGCATAATAAGTCGATTTACATAGTACCATGGCACAATCCTGGTTGAAGACAAGGACTCAGTATACGATGACAACCATATATTTACTCAAAAAAGCCGAGTTGTGACCTATGATTTGAATGCATCTTGAGACAGCACATTCTTCACGAGATCAAGAAGACTGTTTCACGTATTGGGTGTATCAACAAAGAAGGCCCGATCACCAAAATTTGTAGAAGACTTTGGTAGTTGATTGCTTGCATGTTTACCACTCAGCCCAGAGTCTGCTATGTTGAACGCAAAGAACGATATAACCTACTACCACATCACATGTGATCTGCACTAAAATTAAATGCTACTATCTCTGGTGCCTTATGCTTCCCATGTCAAATGCAATGTAGCTTCAAATGAGGTGAAACAGTAGCACCTCATTGGGAAAAACCTGGAAACATGCAGAAGTAGAAATGGTCACAAAGAAAGACACGGCAGCTTGAGGTGGATTCGAACCTGGAACCCTCTGGCTCCAAGGCACCGAACGCACCACTACACCACCCCGTCACACAAAAATAAATAGTCGCCGCCTACAATAAAATACATGTTTCATAGGTGACTTTAGCTAAATATAAATGGCTTTTGCAAAGGATTGTAGAGAAGCTTATTTGAACGTACACATACTGGAGGTCAACAAAATGGATGAGTGCGTATGGGAGGGGCAAAAATATGATTTTGTTTGTGTGCGTATTTCATGGATAAGTACTTTGGGTCAAGTAGCTTTTTGTTTGTTCTGTCAAAAAACATGGATACGTGTACACTTTAATAACTGCATAAAATTCAGGCAACAGTCAGATTTAATTGGTCAGTGCTGCATTAAAAGCACAATTCTAATTGGTTGACAATTGGGATAATCTGCAGCAATCCAAGGTAGACCAAACTAGTTCATAAGAACAGTTACAATTTGAAGTAATAGCCAGATAAAACAGGTAATTTACATTAAGAACTTCATGTAAAATTGGATTAAGAGTTGTGTAAAATAAAATCGTAAATGACTTTAACAGACCTTGTTAATAAAAGCAGTTATAGACGTGTAACATTTACACATGTATAACTGCTTATATTACTTGTGTCAGATAGATGGGCTTGCTTGGACAAAAGACAAATGCGTGTGCATTCCGGACAGAAAAATTGAGTGGTTGCTTGTGAGGTTTGGTTGTATGCTTCATAACACAATAGCCATTCTACATACATACCTTGCCCAACTGATTGATTGAGATTGATTGATCAATCAGAAAAAGCAAACTGATGAAGTCCTTTAACCCTTTAATGCCGGAGAGTATAGGATTTCCCATACCATTTACTACCATCTCGGCATTAAAGGGTTAAAACAAGCCTCTACCAATGACCTATTGGCATTAACCCTTTACCAACCGAAGGTATAGGATTTCTCATACCGCTTACTACACTTTTGTGATCGGTAAAGGGTTAAGAGAGCCCATATGGAACCATACAGTGTGAATTAGAATTATTCAACCCCATTCCCTAGTGATCCAAACCACAAGATGATTGCACCCACATATTACTTTCATGACTATAATCCTCAAACCACAGATCTATGGAACCCAACTAGAACAATTGGATCAGCTGAGAAAATTATGTAAAAACTTTTTATTTCAAAACAATGCCCAAAAGTTAATAGTAATAAACATAAATGTTTTAAATGAATATGCAATTGCAAATATATTTAAACTTCCCTAAATATTGCTGTGTATTAGATAACGAGCCATTCTACTACTGATTTACCAGCACTTCTTTCTTCAATAGCCAGTTCGATCTGATCCTGGCATTTTCCCAACAGCTGGACGAATGCATCCCATCATAGCTCGAGACTGTTCAAGCTGAAGCATGACTGCAAAAATCTTATTAAAGAATAAATATAGAAGAGTTTACCTGATGTATGTGGTTCGGTCCGTGAATTTGTCACAAAGCGGATTACCATCGAGGCAGAGTTCTTCAAGGTTCAACTTTGCAAAGACTTGCAACTCTCGCTCCACTCTCAGCTGATGTAACATATATAAACACAAATTAGCATGACAAAATAAATTGATAAAAAGCCTCAGCTCCTCTTACCTCACTTAACAGTCAACAATAAAAAGACAAGTGAGACAGACCAGAAAACTGAGAAATAAATCTGATTTGACACAATAAAAGAATAAAATTGATTCGAACAATAACCGATTAAAATTTTTAATAAACATACAATAATGAATGAACCCACAAAACGCTATTTTTAAGTCCTCACATATAAGTTTGTAAATAATTCTAAAATATAGCTTTAAAACTTCATTGTAGATAAAATGTGATAAACAAACATAATTCAATTAAGAAATAGTACAATTGCATAAAAAAAACCTGATATAGCATAAAAATTTTGAAAGAGATATTTTATCAATTATGACGATTTATCAATGAAAAAAGCCCTTGCCTGATTGTGAGCCAGATTAAGCTGCTGGAGTTTCGGTGCTTTTTCTTCAATCTTTGCAAACCACTCAAGATCTGGAAGATGATTCTTGCTCAAATCAAGTACCTTTAGCTGAAGAAAAAGTTTTACTGATCAGTGCCACACATCAATCCACATAAATTTAGTTTAAGCAAATATTAAAAGGTCAAACATTGTGCACAGACAGTCACCATGTAGGTTTTTCAAATCATAAGTATGGCCTAGAGTTGAAGTACTTAGAAAAGTTTCATATGTCACTCATAGCACAGATGACCAGCACCATAGTTCACAATCAGAAACAAGTTATAATGGTAGTTTGTCTTGGCAGACTAATCCCCTAAATATTGACCCAATAATGGCTTGGTTTTGGCACATTAAACAGCACAGCAGTACAATAGAAGTCACTAATTACAAATACAGATCATACTCAGTATGTATATAAAGTTAGTAATTGCAAACTTGTATCAACACCCTCTACATTCTGCAAACATAAAATATGCCCACTGGCTTAAGCACTCCTTAAATTTCAGCATGGTAGAAAGCTCAGCTGGAAACTATAAAAAATCTTATAATTACAAGCTTAAGGTTCTAGTAGGAGTCTTTTACAGCCACTCAACATGGAAGGATGAGGATGTTGCAATGCATTCCACTGCATAATAATAATAATTATTATTAACAGCAGCTTCAAATGGATAAACCTGTTCATCTACACAAGTGTAAGTAAGTCAGTATATTCTTCATCATCATCATCATCATCATCATCATCATCATCATCATCATCATCATCATCATCATCAGTGGGTTCAGCGCCCGTAGGTGTCCGATGCCTTCTTCACCAAGTCCTTCCATTTTCTCCTATCCAACGCCGCTCTGCTCAGCTCCTGAAGCGAGGCTCTGCCCCATTCGGAGACGTCGTCGAGCCATTCCCTGTGTGGCCTTCTTCTCTTGTTTGTCCCGTCCATTCGTCCGAACATCAGTGCTTTGATCTTTCTGCCGCTGTCCATTCTATTCTTTATTATACCAGTTGCTAATTGCAATCCAGTTTACATGCATATAAAAACTACGAGAAGCAAAAACAAAATGCTAAAGAAAGAAATCAGCTTTACATCTGGAATATTTTCCCCGATGATGTCCATGATTTTCTTTACAACTTGACTTCTGCGTAGACTGATGAAGACGTCGCCTTTCTTTAAATCTACAATTGAAACAGAAATTAAACAAAACCGCCATTTTCTATCAGTGCAAAGTAAAAATGAAATACATATCCAAATTTGTTAACCCATTCCCGCCGGAATTGTTCCGATACCTATTGGATTAATCGGGTCACCCGCGACCCGATCCGGCGGGAAAGAGTTAAAGAGCACACAACTTAATCCCAAATGGCATGATGCTCTGTGTGCAAAAACTGACATCTTATTTACTAAATTAAAATGCTAATAACTCAAAGAACTTCAAAAAAGAGGGTTTGTATCCATATCCTTGCTCCCGCCCTGCGAGCGGCCGACTCAGTTGACTCCTTGAAATCAGGATTCAAGACTTACATATTCTGCAAGGCCTATTCTGCCATTAGTTGAACATGAGGCATCCTTGCAACGGCATGGCTGCATGATGGCACAATAGAAATTGTCGTCAATGTTATTATTGTTATCTATATAAATAAAAATGAAACTTTGCGATCCTGCGGTCACGATCACGCCAAAAGTGACGCACCAATTGTTTTGAAAATTTACCAAAACCTTCCATTCCAATAGCACAAGGTCACAACATTTCTTTCCCCGAAAAAAAACAATCGTTTCCACAAAAAGTTAAGTTTGCAATCCGTTCGCCCGCCATTTGCAAATTCAACGAAACCGCACGCTTGCAAAATTTCAGATTCGTCTTTACCCGAAACACAGTGACGAAACATTAATGAGGTCGCGTCCCGTGACGTCATAAGCGATAAGCGAGTCAATAAATAATTCCATTACGAAAACGGCCTTCCAACATTCTTGGGCTCTATCCGATGTCAGTAAAGGACGGTGTGAGGGAAGAAAGGAGCGGAGTGGGAGGGGGACGGAGCGGACGGCAAGGGGGAGGGTCTTTTCTGCCACAGCAACGCGTGGCTGGGTACAGCTAGTTATATTATAAAGTTTAAAGGTAAAAATGTCTGAATATTTAGTGAACTAACACAGAGTGCATTCATTTTGCAGTGTTACTGCAAAGAAATAGCAATCATTTACAACAATATCAACTAACTTACCTTCATCATTGGCCAGATCTGTCAAATTTAGTGATAAGGCTGCGACATCATATCTTTTGCTCATACATTCCTAAAAATTCAAATGCAATAAAACTGAATACACCATATCAAACAATTGCATCCAGAAATAAGCAAATGCACAAATCAGGACATTACCCTCCAAAAGTGACCAGTTGTACCTATAACAGCAATATTTCTTCTAACACATTGGATGAACTTTCACATATCCATGCCTGGAGCAGAATTCAGAGTATACTATACAACTTAATTCAAACTGTTCCAAAGAGGTCCCATATACAAACAAAAACAAGGCCTATTTACCGCATAAAGGAATTAGCCCACACTTTTATTATACTATACTGGTCAAAGAAATATTTGAAGATAACAATTCACAACAATTCATAATATTGCAAACTAAACAGGAAACTACATTCTGCCTCAATTAAGAGCCAGTTTAGTTACTTTCATCCAGTCTATAGATATCACTCTGAAACTATTATTAACTAATTCATACTAAGGGCTTAGTTGTATCCGCATTACATTAAGTCCAGAACATATTAAGCTAAAATAACTTGCTGAAATTGCTCAAAATATATATTTTTGGCACATGGCCCCACAGCTGCCGAGGACGGGCATATGCCAAGAGTAGTGCAACTTTCAAGGGCCCAGGCTAGGTAGTCATGTACAAAGTTAATCATCTACGCCTTTTTAAATATATATGATCATGCAGAGAATTAATTACAATCAGCTTAAACTTCAAGTTAACAACTGAAAAATCATACTGAATAAATAAATATAAAATGTTATGTCGTATCTGCACGTTTATCAATTCAATTTGTTTCCAAAACAAATATTCTCATAAACCCCAAAGAAGGTTAAGATAGTATAAGAACCCGTGACTGATCTGAATAGGGGCCAGAATTTCTCTCGTCAGCCGTGCATGACCTATGCCAACATAGTGGCTGGGAGCGCCTCTGAGTAGCTTTCTTGAAGGGGCGCTATATAATTCCATAGAATGAACGAATGGTAATATCCCAGTACACGATAGACATATGTTAACCCTTTGAACCCGGAGTCCCCCCCCTGTAACTCTCCCATTGGGTTCAAAGGGTTAAAGACAAACCCTACCTTGATCTTTTTTGTGACATCCTCGGTCAAAGGACTGACCGGAGGTCCACCACAACGATTAATTTTCACGACCATCTGAAATGACCATCACCAATTCTTGTTCATTTACATGCAAATATTTTTTAACAGCATTAATAGCATTGTGGATTACATAACATCTATAGGCACCATCTAAACTACAATGAACTGTTGAGAATATTTGTGCTCCATCAAAATTACTGTTTTATATAAAAAAAGGTGTATTATGAGCATGCCTTCAGTCGTCTGCCTAAGGTCACCTGGTGATTTACCCATATAATCACAGTCAGAAGGACTGCATGCATGTAAGATGGATGTTGTGAAAAAAAGCATGCAATAAATATCAACCCTTTACCCGTTAGCCCCGAGAATATCCGCTGAAAACATGGGCTTAATGGGAAAAAGTAACGGGTAAAGGGCTAAACAGTGGTAATATTATCCAATCTTATCCTGAAACACCCAAATTTTTTGGTCTGAAGCACTCAACAGTAAATGCAATAGTGCATCATGTATACATAACCAAGAAAAAGAGCAGCAGCACAAGCTAGCCCGAAGGACAACCATGGACATGACGTGCTACCAACTTTATCTTTGGTGAGGCCCAACATAGACAGGAAATTAATACAAGCATTCAAGAAACCATGTTCCAACATGAGATAAGACTACATGCAGGTCCCAATTCAGTTATCAAAGGAGCAACCAATTCAAGATCCTTAACAAAAATGCACAATTCAAAAACCAAACGAACGTTATACCTTGAATCCTTCCGGAACCGTTATTCGTTTTGAGGTGTTCTGAATAGCCCTGGCTTCGGCGCCACCTTTAACGTAGAACAAAGCCTCTCCGCCTTCGTGTTGGAACTAATTAAACAAATACAACAATACAAATGAACCTGATTAGAACAATAACAGTCAATGACAATGGATGTATTTTGAGTACAATACTTAACTAGCGCAATTCTTAATTCAGCTTATAAATGACTGCTGCCGAAATTTTGAAAAAAACAAAGAACCTTATAAAGAGTGTCTCTTGCTAGTCTCATACAGAAGAGGAAATTATAAACACACAAATTAGAAACTTACGTGGATGGGAATAAATGGCACAGCAGCAACGCTGCTTAACGATCGTATGATGAAATCTTTGTCAAGTTTCTTCCCAAAAGGAATCTGAAAACAACAATGAACCACATGAGAAACGACAATAAACCAAATAACCAAATTTCTTTACCTTAAAAGTCCACTGATCTAAATTTCTCTTTATACGTGATTAGCCCTAATACACAAAAACACATCCAGTGAGTAAGTTTTAGCCCACACGAATATTTTAAACAATCACTTGCTCTGGTGCCGTAACTTGGCACAAAACCAGACACAAAAATCACAAAAACAAACAGAATAATGAATTGTAAATCAGAAACCACAAAATGATTATGTGGACCAAATTTTGAGTAAACTGAAGCAATCACACCAAAATGTCACAGAAATAAATATTAACCCTTTGATGCCGAGAGTGTAGTAAAATGTATGGGAAATCCTATACCCTCCGGCATTAAAGGGTTAATTAAGCAGATTCTGCCTGCAGATTAAACTCTCCTGTCATCGTAATTTAATATATATTTTCACTGGTTCACCGGGTTTGATTAAACGTCACGCCAATGGTCTCACATAAGTTGAACGTCACAGTCTAGATTGTATGTTTAAATCACCATGTTTACTTTTCAAGTAACTTCAGAGAAACTTTTTCATACTCACTGTAACTTTGTACCAGTCGTTTCCATCTCTTTTCATGTCGTTGCCAAGAGGAAGCCCGAGACGGGACAGAACCCCATCAGTATGGCTATCCATCGCCGCACGGTTCCCTCCTCTGGGGCGAATATCCCGGCGATTTCTATGTCCATACGGGTTACTACAAAGATGCAAATAACAACCAATCGGAATCTTAAATACAAATCGTAAAGTCAAATGAAGTGACATTATTTATTTATCTTATTTATTTTTCGCAATTGTTTAATAAAATATATACTTACCTAGTATATATTACGTACATGTCTATTTTTTATATCAACTGTAAACTGAAAAATAAAGAAATTGATGATTAAAAAACCCAGGAGGCAAATCAATAGCTGAACAAAACACCAAGGTTCAAATGAAACTAGGTAAAATTATGCGAAATAAGATAATTTTAAGGATTAAATATAAATTTTGAATATGAATCTAAAAAGGTCTAAAGAATGCTCGAGTGCTTGACGTACAAACACACAGCCAGTTGCTTTAAAACCAGATCATATCAGAATTCTTATAATGGATGGATATGAAAGCAGGGTAAGGTCAATGTCAATTAAGATACCTTTCGTCAAGGAAATAATTCCCAATTTCAGAACAATTAACATTAAATCATATGCAGCATTGAAAAAATAAATAAACAAAACAGGCCAGACAGGCCAAGTCCAGAAAAGGTGGAGGGCTAGGGTAATTACTAATTACCTTTGTTACATATGACACAGTATCGTTAAACAAGAAAAGCATAAATAATTGCACAAATTTCTTACAATCTACTGTGAGAACCTGAAGCACCGGCGTCATCACCATCCATCCGGATATCATCGTCCAGTCGTTTTGGTCCTAAAACAAACAAAAATCTCAGCGTACACAAACGTTCACCAGTAGATATAATGGTGACCATCAATGTATAATAACTGATAAATTACTGATGTAAATAGGAAACCCTGTTTTGCGGAACCATATGTTCCTTTGGGCTTACCTATTGACAACCTGCACACAAATTTGTAAACTGTGAGCTTGTATTACTTTGTGATGGTTTTCAATAAAAAGTTGATTGATTGAGTAGCTCTAGCCAGGGCTGAAAGTGGTTTAGAAAAGTGGCTGGGTCTGACGTTGGCGAACAGATAGCTCCAAGACGATAGCTTCATACAGAAGAATGAAGAAAAAGGATCAAGGTCAGGTAATCGTTAAATAACACACGAGTGGTAAACAAGAAATTATTATGGAGTGTTACCTAAGTGTGGTGGTCGATCTGAGTAGCGGTTGCGCTGTCCTCTGTGACGATTGCCTTTACGAGAGCCACGCGAGTTTTGATAACCACCTAAAACAATTCACACAAAATTACAGTTGTGTAGTGAATTCCTGACACTTTAATCCCCAAAGCAGAATTTGCCCGATCACCAATCAACTTCTCACGTTAAAGCCAAGTTATTTGCAAAAGTCTAACTTTTGACAAATTTTCAAATCTGCTATTCAAGATATTCGCCGACTACTCCATAAGCACTGGTTTTCAGGATTTGAATTCTTGGTGGACATATGTTTCAGGAACTTGGTCAATTACATATCTTGCCAAATTCAATCTGCATTGTTAAAAACGCATCTTCAGAGGGTCAGTGTTAAACGCAAGGTGGACATCTGCGTTCCGTGCCTGGTCATATAAGTGTGAAATAAGTTCGAGAAAAGCAGCCATTCAAACAGAGATTGTATCGATCGTATTGTATGCAATCGATCGAAAATCAGTCATGGGTTAAGTCTTTAAAATCGCATCTCACGTGTTCATAATTAACTTAAATACTTTACGCTGAGCCCCAGAAAGCTAAGCCCTGTGAGTCAATCAATCTAGTACCAGGCAACAAAAACAACGATTTCTTACCGTTATCCCTGAAATGGCGCGACCCATCGTGCGCAGCAGTTATTCTAAAGTTGTCCATATCAATTCGGAAATCAGCACTTCAACAATAAACGAATATTATGCCTTTATATGCCTTTGTACTCTGTAAAATGCAAAATGGCGGAATTTCTTCTTCGCTTATTTTTCAATGACGGTTACTTCCTGTTTCACAAATCGGTTGAAATCACTAAGTCAGCGTTTTTGAGCTCATCCCGGCCTAGGTTCACAGATCGCAACGGTTTACAGTGTACAGTTGTGCAATTGAAACAATTTACAAAAGCACAAATTACAAAAGCAGGAAACATATGATACAAAAATATGCTGATGATACTTACCTGTTGATTCCATCATCAGATAGTGCTACCATCCCAGCTTAACTGAATCATGTTTCGCATTGGGTGGGTACTTGTAACCTTAAGATAAATTGCAATAAGACATATGAAAATGATTGTCAGAGGACCTGGGGCGTGCAGGGGGTGGGTCCGACCCAATAGAAACTTTCTCATACGATTAATAAGTATGAGAATATCCCGACTCCCAATTAAGTTTAATCGTTCATCCATTCATTTCAAGGATTCACAAAACGCTTATTATAAACATAAAATTGCTTTTCCTTTGAAACCCTACATATTAAAGCTCCACTGGCAGCCAGCGTCTATGCGCGAATTATATTTTGTTTATATGCACATTAGGCCTATTCTGTACTGCCACCATTAGTTCATGCTCTATATAAATTAGTTCTCTAGTATGACATTTCCGGTTTTTTACGTTATGCGTTTTCGTAACTTAACTGGGTAAATTGCTTTATAATCGAAATATACATTATTCAAGGCTTACCCGCATACGTAGTTAACAATTAATAGCAGCTGTCCTTGTTTTAAAAGTTCGCCTTCTGTATAATTGGTGACAGCACTTTGCTCGGATGTGCAGCAGCTGGTTTTCGAATCCAGACGATACATGTTTTGTCAATAATCATCATAATAATCGTCATCATCATCACCATCGTCATCATCATCATCATCCAATGCATCGTGGATCACTTCCCCCACCCCCATAATCGCTTATCTTGGGCTGTTATTCTTAAGCTTTGTAGATCATGTTTACACCAGTCCCTGATGCCATTGAATAACTCTTGTTAGGTCTTCCCCTCCTCCCATTCCCACCCATTGTTTCCAACATCACTCCTTTTCTTTTGTCAGCCATTCTGCACATAATGTCCAAATTCTGCACATGCATGTATATCTAAATAGACTCATATTTAGTCTCATCTCTGTTTGCATTAATTAAAGGCTTCTTTTTTACCGTTAGCCTACATTATCATTTTGTTTCCATGTGCGCTCACAAAATCTTGTAAAAATTTAATGGAAAGATGTGCATTTTAAAACTATTGTTCCCTAAACTGAGCAGTAACCCCTTAAATCCCCCTTGTCTACACCACTGATACTGTGCATGGCCAAGAGAAATCTGTCTTCATCACATGCTTTTGCTCTTTACTCCCTTGCCAATTATTGATCTACAAGTAGTTTCATTGTAAATATAATGTTCATTAAACTTGTAAAATCAGAGCATAGGCTAGTTTACAAATGAATGTTGCGAAAATCAGCTGTGTTAATACAGTTACAGTTTTCTGAATGCAGTAATTGTGCAAGGTATGTCATTATTTTGTAGTTGTAGTAGTGATGTTTCCTACAATGCAAAAGTCTAAACTTGGAAGGACTCTGGAAGCTTACTAGTACTATGATCGGAGACATGGCCAGCAGTAGGCCACTGACCGAAAGATTTGTAAATTCTTGGAGTTCCAATTCTAGTCTTCTCGAACTAGCGTACAAACTGAAACAGGCTGAGTTTCGAGTGTTTGGAATACTGGCGCCGGATCGGCTGTCCATGATGGCAACAAAAGAAGTGCCACCGGATCAAAGGAATTTAGAGAGACGCGTAGACGAAACCCCCAAACAATCTCCTTTTCATTCGGTCTGCAGCAACTCGTTACTTTCTAGTATTGACAACTCATTTGACGATGCTGTTACCACGAACGTCTCCTTAAAGTCAATTCAGGACCGCTACAGAATGTTCAAGGCCAGCTTTCCGCGCTTCTCAGAGTGCGATGCTGCAACCACGAGCGAAAACTGTAAGCCTATGCCGAACGACGCGAATACGAGCTCGTTGGAAACTTTGGCGAGTGACAGCACGCTTTCTAACGCCGTTTTGAAAATGTCACCGAGTCAGAAGGCAGCGCCACCACCAGCAGATGTTGAACTACTCAAACGTCACCAGTGTGACTGGTGCGCCTATCAGACGGACAGCAGATCTCATTTGATTCGTCACCAGAGGGCGGTTCATCGTGATGCTTCTAGCAACGATGTATCCGTTCTTTCCTCAGATCTCTGTTCCGCACCGGTAAAACCAGCGCCGGCAAGACAGAGGAACTGGTGCAATCGGCGATTTAAGTGCGACATGTGCGTGTATTCGACGGACTGCCTGTCGCATCTCCGTCGCCATCAGGGCTGCATGCACAACAAGATGATGTCGTACTGGTGCTACATATGCAAGAAGGATTTCTCACGCAGCGAGAAGACGAAGGCGCACTTCGTCACGTTCCACCCAAACGTCCCGTACGATCCAAGGAAAATCCGAAAGTTTACACCACAGCCGACGCCGACAACGACGTCTAAACCAAAGCCGGCCGAGGAAAAGCGTGCGAAAGTGAAACCCCCGAAAAAGATCGAAGTGGCAGATAAGATCGTCGCCGTCAAAGCGAAAGATGTTTCGAAAGATGTCAAGAAAACCGTGATTAAAGCAGGCAGCCGAAAGAAGAAAGGCAAGGTGAAAGGTCGCGAGAAGCGGCATTCGTGCCCGAAGTGCAACTACGTGAGCCACGGTCTTTGGCACATGAAGCGACACATGACCGAAGTACACGAAACGGAGAAAGAGTTCTGCTGCAAGGTCTGCAGGTACGGGGCGAGCCGCCAGCACCGTGTCGTCGTCCACATGGAAACTCACGGTGAGCTGTTCTGCTTCCACTGCGACTACTCGAACGCCGACATGGAGATCTTCAAGCGTCATCTCAGCATGTGCGCCGCGCTGCACCGTATCCGAACGGTAGTGCGCTGTCACGTTTGTCACACGGACTGTGCCGATCCCGATCGTCTGAAGTCACATATCAACGAGACGCACTCTCTGATC
Source organism: Lumbricus rubellus (assembly GCA_945859605.1). NCBI lineage: Eukaryota > Metazoa > Annelida > Clitellata > Crassiclitellata > Lumbricidae > Lumbricus > Lumbricus rubellus. Next base: position 21,108,249 of record OX243825.1, read on the forward strand.
CTGCACTCGTGCGACGTCTGTCCATTCTACACGGAAGTCCCAGACGAGATCTATGCACACGCACGACTGCACGTGGATGACGAACGCACGTGCAAGCTGTGCAACGTAACGTTTCAAGACGACGATCAGTTTGGACATCACGTCGAAACGAAACACGTTACCAAGTCCACAGACGAGAATTTCTCGTGTTTGTTGTGTGGTTGTGAAGAAGGTGAATTTGCGGACATGGTGCGTCATGTCCAGGATCATGATCCTAAGCTATTCGTCTGTGGTCATGATATGTGCGATTTCAAATGTTCCGTGGAGAACTCGTGCAAGTTGCACTGGAGGTATTACCACGATGACTGTGCTCCTGAGTTGGGTGCTAACCGCACCGAGTCAAATCTGGCGGCTGAAGAAGCACCAGAATCGGAAATGTCTCTAGACAGCTGAAAGTCAGTTTGGAAATGATGCACAGCTGAGCAGTACTGTAGTAGTTTAGAAACTTCCTGGGAACGTCCAGATTATTATTTATACATTTTTTTAATGTTTATGTGTGTGTACATGTATGTTTCAAGACAACAGCAGCAACAAAACACCTTTTACATTCATCACGATTTGTGGCCACCATTTACTTACCATTGCATCATTGGCATAGTTATTTTATTTACTATCGGATATTATTCTTTTTATCCATTACTACTATTTTTGATATTATTTTTATGCAGGTAGCGGAATCCTTTTGTTATTACTATTATCGTTGTCTACATTGGGTGTTCATGTATCCGCTTCAAGCTGGTACTTCCCACGTACACCGCAGATGCAGAATATCTGCCTGTTCTATGGTTATAATAATTATGGTTACAGGTCTTTCTACTCTGTTAAAAGTCTGCACCTCTGCTCAGCATTTGCTGGAAATTATGTTGATCTGGTAGACATTGTGTTTTTGGCTGGCATTCATTCATAGTTGCTGGTCCCTCCAACTGGCCTCTCTACCTCCTCATGTTCATTACTCTCTGAGCATGACTGTCTTTCAATATAAACTGAAAACGTGTCTCATCCAGTTTAGGTTTGGTTTTAGTGTTTGCCCTACTTCATTAGGCACTTCTGACCTTTGGAAGGAGGGCTTTATAATTTAATTAACTTTGTATTGTATTTTATTATCACCTCTATCAATCTGTTATTCACAAAAGAACGATAAACTTCTGGAGAAAGGAAAACAGGTTGTAAATGTCTGGCTATCATATTATTCTGTGTATCACCAGTTTTTCATGATCACCATTAAATGCTAGCACACATGAAATGCTATGAGAGATTAGTTGTTGACTGAGATAGTATTAAAATTAAAATAATTAATCGGTAAATCTTGTAGTGAAAGATATGAAATATTATCTTGGTGTTCATTGCATGTGCTGCACAAAATCTTTTTGCTTTTGTGGCCTGTATGGAATTGGTCTAGTCACTTTGTTGTTTTTTCTGTCTGATTTGTACCAACCTCATTACTCGTTGAATGAGACATTCTAATGACACATCTGATTTAATATCTGCCATTGTTATAGACAGACTTTTCACATTATTTCCTCCTAACCATGTGAAAACCTGAGGGAAGGACACTAGACATTGTAGGCACGTGAGGGACTTTACTGTAAATGTCACAGCTCAAGTGAGTCAAGTCACAAACTTATGAAGCTGTGCCCGAGTGTACTTTAGTGTTTGTCTTCTTTAGTACAGGTCTGTGCATTGTTTCTGATGATAATTTACATAATAGTTTTCATTTAGTAGTATAAACCATGTTTTAGCTGCAGTTACCGAGCACTGAACATCAACCTTAACTTTTGAAATATATTAACTTCGTATAACACAATAATTATAATGATTATGATTTACAATAACTGATTTTGCCTCATGTTTGACTATAGTGCCCAATGGCCAAATCAAGTAGTGAAAAGTAAATCTCCACGCATGAAATATATATTTAGTAAATTATGACATTTGTGAGAAAGTACACAATGTATATTAAAGCCATTGCAAGACACCTATGCTCAACATAGTCTCAATATTATTCTGCCTTGATCTGACTATTCTGTAGACAAAGACATTCAGTTCAGGGAGACATTGGGATTTTATGGTGCATGCATGCAGTCATTGGATCACTGTGAAGTGATGATGTGACAAAATATGCAGGCATGACCTTACTTTTCCTGGAATAAAATTCGATTAAACTCTTCCACCAAAGCCAATCTCAGAAAAGTCTGTCATGACCATCAGACCTGGGCTAAAACCTCACCCAGGGATTTTTGTAAGCTATCTCGTTTTCCCTTCTTGGCTTTTGACAGGATTTGCCGAGTAATACGGTTTGACCAACAATCTTGCTTCATAACGACCTCGAGACTGATGCACTGAACATTCTAGCAGTTGTGCTTTATAAGTTGTCATGTTATAATTGTTGGCATAATAACACTTCTGCCTGGCAGTCTCTCTCTTCTGCCTTGTCTCTTCTCAAAACCTGCTTCTTCTTGCGGGTTCTTGTGCTCTGGGAGCGCCTCTGAACGGTTTACAATACTAGAGGCACTTTATAAATAATTAAATACATTTCAGAAATGTCTCCTCATGGACAAGATGTCACGAGGCTGCATTTTATTGTAGGGGTGGATGTCGGGCCATTTTCGAAAACAGTGCTTTGCGTTATAACAAGAAGTCCGTTCTAGCATTGTTATAAGAATCTTTTTTTCAGCAGCACTCGTCAAAATGGCGGAGTCCGCAGTTCACGTGGGTCGAAGCAGTTTAATGGAGAAACTTAAAGAATTGGATATAGATGCAGTAACAGTGGAACATCCAGAGGTTAGAATCTAGTGGCATACGCAGATAAACCTATTTAGAATCGCTTGATGTTTAAGACGGAGCAAATAAAGGTAATGGAAACGATGCGGTCTTTAGGTAAACATTACGTGTCATGCCACGCACCAGCGTTGCCACTCCTTGGGTTTTTTCACAAGATCTTGGGTTTTTCGATCCGAACTTGGGAAATGGGGTTTTTTCAAGAAGAACTTGGGTTTTTTGCTTGGGTTTTTTTCGACAAAAAATCTTGGGTTTTTTCAATTCAAACTTGGGAAAATGGGGTTTTTTCGGGAAGAACTTGGGTTTTTTTGCTTGGTTTTTCTGTTTCGACTAAGAAAATCTGGAAATTGTGGACATTTTGGACAGATTTGAGCCGGACGGCTAAGAAAAAAGGTCATCAGAATTTTTGGACGGGAAATTTATTTTGGTACGGTCCGTACGGATGACTAAAAAACGTCGTCAGATTTTTTGACGGGAAATTGTCGAAAATTTCGAAGATTGGACGGGAAATTTTCGAAAATTTGGGCAACTTGGGTTTTCTTGGGTTGTTTTGACCGTCCAACTTGGGTTTTTTAATTTTTTTGAGTGGCAACGCTGCCACGCACCATTGAGCTTAGTTGGTGAAACTGATCAAGACCGCGAGCAGTGATCCACAAAGTTCTAATAGATAAGCGAGCCTGTGGTGTGTGTTAATAAACTTCGCCACTGGTTGCACTGTGCCAGTGCCAAACCTGGATAAGGGAGAAGGGCGACACTAATCATCATTGATATGGCAGTGTATATTTTCGCCCCCCCTCGATAGTAAATGTATACTCTCGGTCCACCAATATTGTTTCGATCCACATGAATGAACGACACGAGTTTCGAACCGGTCAAGCTGAGTTAGATGCAAATGGGGATGATGGGGTCAACCCGAACCTCTGAACTGCAGAAAAGCCAGATTTCCCGAAAATGCAATAGAAAGTGGCCAAACTCCCAAAGACTATTCAGAGTTAAATTGAAATCTTGGCATAATGGACTTAAAGTCTTGTTAACACAGTTTAGGCTACTGTCTAAAAATGTATTAGTTTTTTTACCTTATTACCAGTAAGAACAATAAGAACATAACACAAATGCCATTCAACAACGTTTACTACGGTTTATCCACTGCTCTCTTGTCACTGGTTAACTGTCGCGTTATGGCGACCGAGTTTCTCGATAAAATGAATATAAAATTTACCTATTTTTATGATTGTAATTAGAGGTCTCACTGAGTTTTGTGCTTGAGTAACTTACAATGAATGTAGCATTTATTTTGGGTGTTTTAATTTTGGAATTGCACAAACATTAAAAATTTTCAGGTGCTGCAGATGATTATTTTTTAAGTTGCATTTTTTCTGTAGGTCTTTACAGTTGAAGAAATGATTCCACATGTTGGCCACCTGCCAGGACTGCATACAAAAAACCTTTTCTTGAGGGACAAGAAAAAGAAGGGCCTTTGGCTTCTTTCTGTCCGCCACGACAAAGACGTTAACCTAAATGATCTAGCAAAAAAGTTGTCAATATCTGGAGGTCTTCGCTTGGCGGATGAGGCCATTCTGCTAGAAAAGCTGGGAGTTCGTCAAGGCTGCGTCACGGCATTTGCTCTAATAAACGATGTAAAGAATGAAGTGAAGTTTCTGGTTGATTCACAGCTTCTGAATGGCAGCCAAGAACGAATATACCTACACCCGATGGAAAATTCTGCTACAACTGGCGTCAGCCCATCTGACTTTAAGAAATTCCTAAAGGCTATAGGTCATGACCCAACTCTAGTTGATTTTGATTAGTCTTTCAATTATTTTCAGAGCCCTGTGAATGGTCAGATTAAAAAACGACTTTCATTAAGTGTCAACCTTACACTGGTTTTCTCTGCAGAAGTAATGTGAATTGATTCTCTTGAAGTAATGTCTTATATTCATTATCAACACAGAAAGTAGTGACAAATGTTAGATCTTTTCAGAGCCATCACAGGCACTGTTTAAGTGTTTGGTATCTTAACATCTGAATGTAGATTGTGGAAGGATGCACTTTTAAAATTAGTTCACCTGTTCCCAATTGAGCTGCTAATAATGATGTGCTGTGCACAGCTGAAAGTTATGAATGTAGTAATGTTACAGAAGCATAGAGCTCTAGGGTGGCAAAATATATCTGTATTCCCAAGGGATACAGTAGGTCTTCCTTCGAATATCAATTGGTTGTCTGTTGGCAAATGCTCTTCTTGCACTGGCTGTACCATGTAAAGCGATGCCAGTTGGTGAGCCCAACTATGTGCAACAAAGGGCGTTGTTCGTTTCTTGTGTGACTTGTCATTCAATGTTAGCCGTGATTGTTTGGAAACTTTGGATTTACAGATTTACACGTATGCAATAATATGTTCCAGCTATCTGAACCATATTAACATGCAGATATGAAAGTTCTTTGTCTTTAACCATAACATTTAAAATGGGAGCATGGCTAAAAGCATCTTTGAGTGATTGTTAGACAGCTCTAAGATATGCTTAGATAGGTGTACAAACTGTACATGTGTGAACACTGGTGTTGGAACTAAGGTTTGAATACGACAGGAAAAAATGTGGTGTTTTTCTATTTTTCATAAACCTCTAACCTTGTGGAGTTTCTGTAAAGGCATGTACACATGTGCTACCATTACCCTCATCATACGACAACTCTGGTATTCAACAACAGGGTAAACTTCCATTACAGTTTACATGGCTAAACAAAAAAATCATCACAAGATGCCCCAAGATTCAGTACCTGAACACAGGCTACAGGCAAATGCATTCAGCCGCCGTGTTACCCATTACTGCGGAATGTGGATGGATGAGAAGTGTAGTCTCTTTAAGCATTGTAAGTAACCATTTGAACAAAGTGTTAGCAACTTGATATTTCTTGGTTTAAATATGTGAGTGGATTGCCAGTCCTCTACTTCACAGCCTGATCTTGCCACTGATGGTGCAGTTGGTGTACACTTTGGACCCTGATTGAAGCATGCTAAGTTGCTAACCACTATAAAAATTAGGGGTCATTGCATAATTACGTAACGCTAAAAATGACCGTTTTTGACCCACCCACCCACCCTGTAACGCTTCGTAACGTTTGCCTTCACCCACCCACCCTCCCCGGCGTTACGTAACGTTTGATACGAAAACTCAGTTGAGATTTATAGGTCTATTATTGGCTTATGTGAGCGCGTAATTATAATTCATATTTTCGTAGCGAATTTAATATACCGGTAGTAGCCTATAAGCATATCGTAGCCTACATGTGAATTAGGACTATAATTTGACATTGACTAGGCTTAAAATATAGGCCCTCACAATGTTTTATTTATAATATTATAAATGAAGTCATGCGTGAACTGCAAATTTCTTAAATTTTACCGCAAGAATAATTTTTTAAGGCGTTACGTAACGTTCAGCTTCCCCCACCCACCCACCCCCGTAACGTTTCGTAACGATTTCAATGACCCCACCCACCCACCCTCGAGCGTTACGTAATTATGCAATGACCCCTTACTGTCATGCAAACCTGAGTAAGAGAACACTTTAAAAAGATAGGACTTTGAAATAAAATTGAAACAAATCACTGGCTGTGATTAATAGTGGTCTTCCAGACCCGAGCAATAGTTTATGCAACTGAAAACATCCATGTACATTGTGTTGAAAATTATGAAATTGTCTTTAGCCGAACTTCTGCTCAAGATATACATGTAATTTTATTGTCTGCAGTGTAAGAATTGTGGAAAAATAACTGGGGGGGTTGGGGTTGGACCATTATCCAATTGGAATCGGAGTGTGAAAAACAGACTTTAACATGGGGCTCTAAGAAAGACTGGGGGGGGTTGAAACCCCCCAAAACCCCCAGCAATTCTCACCCTGATTGTCTGATTAAGTGTTTCAGTAGTTGAACATTACACAGAACATTCAAATAATTGAACAAACCCATTTATTTCTTATATGTAACAGTAGCGTTAAATAAATATTGCTGCTTTCAGATTTCCTTGCCAACAGGTAAATGATGCAGCTGTGGTTACCCAAACTACTTACTACGCACTTCCCGATGCAATGAGTCATTCCGAGTCAATAAAAATCAGGATTGATCATTGCCATTAAGTAACGAACATCGCCACAGTTTTTACAATGTAGCTGGCTTTTACAAATAGAATGCACTAACAAATGTACTAACACTATACCAATTTCAATACAGAAAGGCTACAAGAATGCTACCAAGGGTTGAAGCCAGAGGCAGTTAGCTTGTAAGGTTTTGGTATCGTGAACAGAATGCCACTGGGTCAGTTCTATTTTGCATTCAAAATAAAGGCAATACTACCTATTCGATCCCATATTTTAGTGTGTTTTTTTCTGCTGTCCTTTATGTTCTCCGCATACAGTACGCATAGGACACCAATCTCTTCTGCGGTCAGGCCTTTAAATTTCACCATCACAAACGGCTGGTAATACTCCCGTTGTTTGCCACAGAAAGGAAAGCAATCTTGACTAAACCCAGTAGAAGGGTAAACATTCACTTGTTCAAAGTTGCCGCTATATGTCTTCTACAAGAAACAATAGGCATTTGATGTGTATCAACCATACAATCATAGAAACTGGACTTCATCAGCTTGAGTATATAGTTTTTTCATCTAGTGTTCTATTGCAGGTGTGGCACCTTAAACACAAAAAATGGAGTGCAAAGAATAGCAGACAAAATACCAACATCATCGAAAATATTCAAGATGGCATTGTAGGCAGAAAGTGACAAGAAGAAGCAGAGAAAATAAACGTGACAGAATATAAAAAAGATAGTGGACATACAATATAATTATGGGGAAAAAATGACGATGGAAGAAGTCAGATATTGGGCACCACTCATTCACTCAATAAGCATCTACTCAATCAGTGCCAGTGATTAGTGAATGACTCTGATTAGTGTGCACTGCAAAAGGTGCTATATAAATTTATAAATACAATCTAATATATATTTTGGTAAGTGTGTGTTTGTTTGTGGTGTTGTGTGTTAGTTATGCACGGCCACAGTTTTGAAGCAATCGACCCCAATCCTTTGCAGGGGGGGTCGGGCTCGACCGGGAGCAGGTCGTTGGGGGGGGGGGGGGGTCGGCGAATCTCTGCCACTATGGGGGCCAGGGTGGGGGTGCAAAAACCCTCATTTTCCCTACTTTTTCAGCAGTTTCCATGCATAGTTTGACACTTATTCACCTGAAACGTTACAACTGCACAGTTTTTACACGGGCCACCTCGCCTCCACCAAACACACACCTCGGCCCGCAGCCGGGTGTGTTTGGTGTGGGGGAGGGTATGGGTGGGTGGGGAAGAATTTTTTCCGAAAACCAAAATTTCACGGGTGGCGTACCAGTGGAGATCAGAGTCTGATGGGGCGTCGTGAAGTGTGGTAGGGGTGGGCTGGGGAGGGAGTGGTTGAAGAATTTTTTCCAAAACAAAATGTCACAGGTGGCGTACCAGTGGAGGTGGAAGTTTGGTGGGGTGTCGTGGTAGCGTTGTGGGGGTGGTGGGGGAAGAAAATTTTTCAAGAAAACCAAAATTTCACGGGTCACGTATAGGTGTACGTTGTTGGAGTGTGGTGGGATGCGATGGGGTGGGAGAGACGGAAGGAGGGACGGAGGGAGGGATTGGCGAGGAATTTCCCGAATCCTAAAATTCCCGGGCAACACCGGGTACCACAGCTAGCATAATATAATATGTGAAAAACTGATGGGCACAAGAAAAAGCAAAAGACATACAGATGGTGGAAGATGAAATTATGTAGTATATTGTATTAATCAATTTGTATAACGTCCCTTAGCCTACATGCGCACCAATCAGAGGCGCTCCCAATGCGTTAGACCAAGAGGGAAGAAAAGTCGTCTTGTGACAATGAAAACAGGCATTATATATTCTACTGCTTAAAGCCTTATGACTAAAAAGTATTTTGCACAGTTTAAATTCTGTCCTTCTAAAACCCAAATCTCCTCTAAGATCTTATCATGGCAGTTAATTTAGTGCAAATAAACAGGAATCAGAAATGCCTACTTCGAGGTCAGGCCATCTTTCACAGGTGACTGGCATACTGGTGGTGGAGAAGTTGGCGTCTGGACTCAGATCTGATGGACGCTCCTTATATAGCTTTGGCATCCATCCCCATATCTACAAAGCAACCGTCCTGCCACACCTTAAGCCCTGATTACATGCCATCTTCTATCAAATTTCTAAGACACAATTATAATTACATAAAACACGATGAGCTGCAATAGAAGTCTTTTTGGGATTATTTTTCATATGGTTAGATAATTAGCCTATCTAGGGCTTTAGAGGGCTGTGGATTTGACCGATTAATCGATTAACTGTTAACAATTTTAATCAATTAACTAGATTATTTGATCAATTTTCTCTACATATTTCAAGATATTGAATGACCCACTTAAGGAGTAAAAAAATTGTAAACGACGACAATGCGAAACGTATGAGATTGTAAGTGGATAATTAAGTTATCATTGCACTTAAAGTAAATTATGCTGCTGGAAAAGTCGAAGATAGTGACAAAACTAACTCTCAATGAGATAAAAAAGATTGCCCCTTGGTTCGAACACATTGCTGATGCATGTGGAATGACTAAAGTTCTTTTGTAGATAGAAAGTAATAAGTAACTGACTTGGTGGCAAATTTTAAAAAAGTTTTGCATGCTTCACATAACAGATAACAAATTAAATTGATTAGCCTACTCCAAGTTAAATATATATATTGGGGAGATTACTCGATTAATTTATTTTGTAATAAGTTAAAAATAACACTAATATGGTTGACATAGGCGTAGGAGACGGGGGTCCAGGGGGGGCAAATGCCCCCCCAAATTTCGGGCAAGTCGAATTTTTCGGGCAGGCAGACCCGGAAAAATAAAAAAAGTTTTAGAAAATTTTTACTTTTCTTATTTTTCCGGGTCTTCTTGCCCGAAAAATCAGACTTGCCCGAAAAAAAAATGGAGATTTTGCCCGAATGACTAAAAAAAGGTCGTCAGAATTTTCGGGCAAACGTAACGGAAATTTTTCTTAAGATTTCAGCCGGACGAAAAATTTTTTCGGGCAAAAGTCTCATTTTTGCCCCCCCAACGTTGAAATGTCCCCTACGCCTATGATGGTTGATATAAATAAATCATCATAATGGTTGCCTTATTCAATGTCAGTAAGACGCATGGCTCGGGATTCGTTGATGAGTAGCCAAAGGTTTTGTCCTTGTCTGGGCTGCACGGTCCAAGTGTCGCTTCATCCGTTTTCAATACACACTTCTTTATTGTATCGCCTTTACCACACTCCTGGACGTCAAATTCTGCTGGATAATAACCTGTTAATGGTTTCAACAGTTATTATTTGTCAACAAAATAACTTATTGTTAACGTTATTCATTCACGTTGCTATACCTTTGCATGTGTGACGTGCTTGTCAATGTTGAGACACTTACGTAACAGTATTTACATCGATTATATTAAAAGTCACAAAGCCAAGGCTGCAAATCACAAAGCTGAAGCTCAAGTCCTGAACTCATGGCCCACGAAAACAAGACTAAGATCAACAGACCACAAATGATAACATGGTAATAAGTTGTAGAGGAAATATGTATGTATGTATGTATGTATGTATGTATGTATGTATGTATGTATGTATGTATGTATGTATGTATGTGCATTTGTTATGGCGCCCCTTCAAGCGCTCTCTCTCCTCAGAGGTGCTCCCGAATGCAGAGCGGACACTGCATCGCAGTTTCACGCGGAAGCGCTGAGCAATTGAGTGAAGGACTTGCCCAAGGTCCTTACGCGGCGAGGTGGATTCGAACCTCGAACCTTCCGGCTCCAAAGCAACGACGCCACCACTACACCACCGCACCCCACAGATAAGTACTCCCACAATAAGCTCATTTGAATCACAATGTATCTAAGGACACACTGCGACAGTGATACTGAAGCATACTCCTTTCCAGTCTCTGCTGTGAAACTCCAAACCTAATATTCTCTCCCCATTGGTTTTTGAGGCTCTGAGGCCGAGCCCATCAATGGCTTTCTTTCGCGCAGAACTGCAAAATCACCAGATTTCTGGAGATTTGAGAAAATATCGTTTCCAGCAACACCTTGCAACTAAAATCAAGCACTTCATTCTGTTAGCCTAGGGATCGTTCATTAAAATGACGTCACGCACTTAGAGGGGGGGGGAGACGAGGGAGTCACACATCTGTGACGAAGGGGAGGTGTTTGAGAAAATGTGACGTCACATCATCACATAAAACTCGGGATAGGGAGCCAATGCAGGACATCCCGCATATAGTCGGTGACATGATCAAATTTTGGGATATGGCCAATAAGGCGTGCGGCCGTGCGCAGGACCCGCTCCATGCACCAGAACTGCAGAGACGGGAGACCAGCGCAGAGAGCACAGCAGTAGTCGAGTCAGGTGACAACAAGGGAATACATTCTCTGACCACATGAATCAAAAGAGATTATACTTGCTTTCAAGGAAATCTTTTATGTCCTGTATGTTATCGTCAGCCTTCTTGACATTGATTTGAGCCAAAACCTTTTTATCACCCTTAGGATAAGCAATCATCCCTAAGAGTATAAACATGACACATCATAACACAGAGACTGAAATTTAAAACAATAAAATAACAACTCAAAGAAGTTGCAGAGTTAGGTATAGTTCAAAACCATGTGAAATCATCAACGTGAAACCTGTGAATTGTGTAATTAAAGGCATCAATGTAGGGCAGCAGAAATTTGACAAGGCAAGTGCTCAGCAAAAAAAACTTGCACAAAGCAAGTGCGGCCCCACAGAATTACAAGAAAAGGATGCATGAAACGTGTTGTATTCAATGACGGATTTTTTAAGCAATGCCAACAGATTGTACATGAGTGCAGACTTTAGACCCACAAGTCGCCCACAAAAGAAGACCATGGTGCCATGAAAGAAAGAATAGCCTTTCATTTGAAGAAAAATTTCTTTGCAGCAAGCTTTATAGATAGTCTGTCAAAAATAGCATAATCCTGCATAGCACGAGAACAATAATAATAATAATAGACCTAATGTTTCAGGTTTTAACATTGGAACGGTAATAATGTTATGTAAGAGAAATATTCAAAGTAGGCTACCGGGTATAGATATTTCCAGCAGGGGCAGATACAGAAATTTTTGAAGGGTGGGGGGCAAAATTTTTGGTGATCTTTATAAAATTATAACATTTTACAGTGCATCACACAGCACTTGAGTTCTGGTATGTTGTTGAGGTAGTAAATGCTTACCCTTTAACCCTTTACCTGTTTGCCCCGAGAATATCCGCTGAAAACACGAGCTTAACGGGAAAAATGAACGGGTAAAGGGTTAATATAGTTCTAAGCCAGAAATAGGCCTGCCTTACAAGCATTGCTGGCTGATTTTGACATGAATCTGCCTTATTTATAATGAAAAATCAAACAAGTACCCACAGATGTGCGAAAGTTGCATAGACCCCCCCCCATAGATGTAAAAATGAGTAGTTTCAAACAATTATTTTGTTCTAAGTTTTTACTTATTTTACTACTAGACTATAATAATAAAAATAATTAAAGTATGAACGATGATCGCAAGTTAAGAAACAATAAACGGCAGTAATCTATATGGATAAAGAAGAATGTGATGAGCACCCAGGTCCACCAGAGGGGTGGAACTGGGTGGGGCACCCCGCCCCCACAGTAGCTGGTTGGGTTATGAGAAAAAATCTAAATTTCTTGGTCAAAGGTACACCCGCTAATAAATCATAATAAGGAAATACAAGAAACTCTTATCATAGTGAAACTCACCTGGTTCTTGGAGAAACGGCTGAAAAACGTATAGATTATGTTCCGGTTTATTCTTATCTCTTAGTTTGTGGTCACCAATGATTAGGCCCGCAAAAAGGGCACCAACCAAGCAGTAGACAAAAATGTAGTAACACCACAAACCGACTGAAAACATAATGGTTTAAAATCTATTAAATTATAATAAAGCTATCAGATAAAATTAATCATGAATGCTGTATACATACAATGTCATACATTATCCGCAAATGAAATCAATTTGTATATAGGCTTTTAAAATGTAGGCTAACTAGTATTTTAAGATTTATACGTACTCGATTACAAAAGATACTTGCTTTCTGGGAAATAGCTCAGACAGCTATGTTTGGTTTTTCATGTCATTGACCATCAATTAGTTGACCAAGTTCAGATTTCATGTGATAATTTTCATTCATTCAGACCCGTTAAGCTGATGGTTTTATTGCTTAAGCCCTAAGGCCTAGATCCAAAGACAGAGCCTTACTGCAAGTTGACAACAGTATGAGAAAAACTTTCAGTCAGAATGCTAAAACATGTTGACTAACAGCACCTTTGCTTATCTACTTTAGATGATTATGTCAAGTCGATTTGTCCAAGATGTTTGTCCACCAGTGAACTCTTTGTCTGGACAGAGTCCAGGTTTGGGTTTGGACCTGCCGCTTGGCAGAGAACGTAAAGAAGAAGAAAACTCTTTGTCAGCTACTTTAGTAAAGAATATACTCACTTACCTACTTACTTACTTACTCACTCACTCAATGCAGCCTAGTTTTTGTTAGTGGCGTTATTTATCTCTTTCATCCTTTTTTCAGTGTTTCCACAGTGTTTGCACACTTGTAGGCCTACTGCTGAGGATTGTTCAGTGGGAACGCCATTCCCACGAATTCCCGCCCACTTTAAACACTGCTCATAATAAAGTCTCCTTTTCACAGCCCAACTTCAAGCACGCCGCACTATTATTGAACCTATGGTAAAAACTGCACTAAGCTTGCCACTGGTGACTCCTTGACTTATCCTAACAGCTTTGTGAGGTATTGAAAGGCATGATGTAAAGTGTCTTGGCATGTAATTCAGTCAGCTGAATGTGGACATGAACATGACTCAAACTAACTGCTAGTGCAAATTAACTGCAGAGGAAAAAACAGACAACCACTTACGCCAACTCTTCCAAGTTCTGCCACAAATCTTGGCATTGTCTGGGTTATATAAGGCCCGTAAGCATCGCTGTTTTCGTGACCGCTGTACCTTTGAAGTTTCTGGTTCTGTCTCTGAACCAGGAGTCAAAGCTTCCTTTTCGTTTCCAGACATCTGTGCCCTTAAAAGAAATGGCATCAGTTTCCTTTAAATAATGGTGTACAAAATAACTGTTGTCCAAATAATGAGGTAAAGATTGTAGGATTATTTTAAATGAAGCAAAATTATAAAGTTCTCTATGATTTCACCCAATAGCATTGCCACATTAATCTAATCAAATACAATGTTTCCTAAGTTCTAATGGCTAGGATGTTATACATAAATTATATGTATTCACACTTCTGTTTTCTAATTGACTGCATATTTTTCTCCTAATTATCGCTTTTCAAATGCAATTATTTTTGACTTTGTATGTTAAGTGCCAAGTGTTTGTCTACCTGCATTTAAAAAGAACACACATAATTATTTAATTATTATCTATCATAAAGTGCCCAGAATATTAATGGTCACTGCAAGCAAAAAAAGTAAAAAGGTGAACCTGCATTTTAGCGTATTTAATTACTGAATCGAATATATCCTGCATTTTAGCATATTTTATAATTTCTGCGTAAATACAGGATTGATGAAAATCTTGCATAAATAGAAGCTGCATGGGTTGATGAAAGTAAGTCTTTGTGTAAGTACAAGTCCGATCAATGAGCATAGGCCTACTGGGTTAGGACTACATAATTACAAGTTGGGTTGATGAAAATGACTTCTGTGGCAATATAAGTTTGAATGATTATAGCAATCATTGACATATATTTAGGCTATTCACTTTAGAAGCAACCTCTCTAGTATGCCTGCCGCCTAATATGTAATACAATCACTGAAGTAATAAAAATACACTAAACGCAGAATATATTATATGCGCTGTTAAAATATAACATATATATATATATGCGGAAAGGAGGGTAACGGGTTCAAACTCCAAATGTGTAATTTCTCAAAAAAAATTTAAACTTATTTTACGACTATGTCAATTGAAAAAAATGAAATAGGGCCTACCAGAATTTTTTCCTGGCTACGCCACTAAAGCTAAATAACAGGATATATTATTATCCCACAATTTCAATAATAATAATAAATAACAATAAAGTACAATTTTAAATACACTAAATGAAGTTTTACCTCAAAATCCTAATCTGCCGGGATAAGCAGGTTTGAATAGCGATGTCGTGAATGGCTAATAAAGAGTCTTACCAGGAACACAGAAGCCGTTCATGGATTAAAGTTGCACTTCAATTCGAAAGAACACTGTGTGCCTATTCGACCTAATCGATTTGCCGAAACACATTTTCGGCAAATAACGTGGAAAATTGGGTAAAGCGTGCAATTACAACACATTTTGGCGGTTTTTCAATCTCAGTGGTACGATAGTACAGGACAGCTGTGGAAGTTTATAACTGGAACCAGCTGCTGAATTATTTTAAAAGTAAGCAAAGAAATGACACAAATTACGTAAGCCAACAAAGTAACAGTACATCAGTTATAGCATCGTGTACTTACCAGAAATTTTATAATTTTCCTTCATAAATTACAGAGCTTTTTGATACAAAAACAAAACTCCACGTTTGATCAAAATACGTCCATCCTGACGTCAACGGTAATCATGGTAATCACCATAGAATTATTAACAATAAGAATATCGCGTTGAACTGGATCCTCTTAAGTAAGTAAGCGAGCATATTCTTTATGTATCCCACTGCATTGCTACCCTTTGGCTTACATAAAATTGCGCATTATAAACTCTTAAGAATTCTTGGTAAAGCGTTTCCCTCATTAAGTTGTCAGCATGTGGGATGAATCTGTCATGCCTTCCAAATTAATTAGGTACTGTATTCATGTTATTATTTAGGTCTATTTCATTCATCTAGATTAGTCATCTAAGATCGCTCTAAATACTCTATAATTATTAAAATCATTTCAGCCTAGAAACATTTGTCATCACTCTATTTTATTTCATGTGAACATAGCACTGCATATTAAACAATTGCATACCCAAAAAGGCACTGCATGCATTTTAGGTGTTTACCACGTGAATTTTGGGTGCCACCGATCTCTACACTAAAGACAATTAATTTTTTTTTAAATCCTTTGACATACCGGGTAGTTGCTAAGGTTCATTCAAGGAAAGAAGAAAGACTACACAACAGTTTTTCATTTTTCCTTCTGAAACATTTTAATTCTCATATATGCACATCTTCCTGTGACCAAACTTGCTGCTTTTTACAAAGCTACATTTTAATGATTTCATATCAGAACGGTAATAATCAAAGTTACAGGCACGGTATTTAATATTCACTTTATTAGCAATCACAATTTACAGATACAGGTACCAAACAGCACTTCTAAGGCACCCGTACATCCATACTGACCAACAGCAAAATCCGAAAACTCCAATGCAAACAAACAAGTGTAAGCCCTATGTTAAGCAGGAACTCAAACATTCAAAACTTTTTCCATTTCACTATAGCAGGGGTGTCAAAGAGCTGGTCCGCGGGCCATTTCTGGCCCGCCGACGAATTTTTTCTGGCCCGCGGAGCCTTCTCTAAAGATTACAAAATTGGAGGATAAAAGTTTGAATTTGTATATTCTACAGTCAGCACCAAATATCTTGCAAATCTTCATGTTTTTTTGTATGTAAACCTATGTAGTAGGCTTATCTTGTTAGAGTATGACTCCGTTTTATATATGGATTGATAGAAACAAAAGACACATTGCTACAGGAGCTTCGACACCATGGCCCGCCCATTTAGGTCTAATTGTTAGAAGATGTTCACATTGGACCGCCACTTGCTAGAAGATGTTTACTCTGGCCCGCCACTAAAAAAGGTTTGACACCCCTGCACTATAGCAATGAAACAGTTAGTACGTGCTGATTATAGTACAGCTCCAGCACTGCATTTAAATGCAAGGTATGTATAACTACTTAATTTTTCTGTGTGACCTCACACACGTTACTCTGCAGTAGTAGTAATAAACTCATAATAAACTCAGAATGTATGCAACCAAAAATTTATGCCTCCTAGCAATGGTGCTATAGAAGTTCTTGCATTGTAACCATACACTGAAAAGAAACTACAATCTGCTTTGCCAAATGTGACACCATTCTAAAAAAAAGCTTACGACTGAAGCAAGACCACTCAGTATGACTGCAAAATTAATGGCATATAATTATGTACAATAATTGTATATCATGGCATGGAAAATTATTGCTCAGGTCAAACCGTCTAAGAAATTTATACGGGGAAAAGGTAGAGACATTATAGCCCGCGACAAAATATTACGCATAATTTGCAGAAAATTGGACAAGCCATGATTCTGAATACATAATTATACGGTATTTGGATGATATGCAATGGGATAAATCGCAAGAAATGCAAAAACAACATACACATACAGATCTCATATCCATTTGCAAATGCATAAATAACATTCTTTATGGATTTGCATGATCAGCACTAAAAATCCAGCTTCAAAGTGCCTTTAATAAGTACACACAACAATCAGCTACCTATCCAGTATCCACTGAATGACTGCATTATTATCGTAAATTCACAGATGCTTACAACTCAGGTTTATAAACTCTTTAAAAAAAACCAATCGCATAAACATGATGCTCGCAGTTAATGGAAATTACGCACGAATCACACTTTATCCATTCATTCTGAGAATTTATACACTGCATCTTCAAGACAACTACCCAGAGGCACTCCAAGCCCAGCCGCAGCTAAAACAGTCGGATTTGAGTGACTTATAAAAAGCAGGCGAGCCCAGCCTAGGCATCAGTCGCAAGGCTATGGGAGGGAGGCCGTTGCCCAAACCCGAATGAGATTCTGGGAAAGCGTTAAATGCACACACACCAAGCACACTTGCACACACACACAAAAACACATATACACACGAAGTGGTCACATTCAACCACAGTGTATGGTTTTCTATTCACAATATTTCCATACTTAAATATCATAAGTCCGATAATGTCTGTCGAGCTTACACACATACTGAGTTTGATCAAACTATAATGTAGCCAAATGCAGAATACTGTCAGTACTTTTTAAAAATGCAGTTCTCCAGATAAATTGTTATTAAGCAGTAGGAAAGTAAAAAATATAATGCAGTCAGTCAAAGCTTAGATTGCAGCATCACGAATGAAATTTCTTTTATATGAGACAAAAAATTCCTGTGCAGCATACTCACAACTCTTAGACCCACTACGAAGCATCACATATTTACATAATTTACATATGCAGTTAATTAGCAAAGAAAATAATTAGGCCTAAACAAAAAATGTTGTGTTTCCGGTAACAGAGCTAAAAAAAATTGGGTAGGTAGGTCGGAAAATATTTTTATTTTGTAAAATATTTTTATGCAGTGACTATCCGAAAAAGTATACCCCACTAGTCTTTTTTGCACGCTGAAACAAAGTACGTGTTCTAAGCAAGTATAAACTGCCTATTTCCCGACTGTCTGCACCTAAAACAGCTCTAGAAACAGTCCTATTAATTTCATTTTGTTGACGTCTCTTATGTTATGTCAATACAAATGTTAAAAAAAATTTTTTTGAAAAAAAATTTAATTTTTTTTTGAAAAAAAATTTTTTGGGGGAAAAAAATATTTTTTTTATTAAAAAGTTTTTACAAAAATATTTGGGTCGCGGCCGTAAAAATGGGTCGGTCGCGTTACCGGAAACACAACAATTTTTTTTACGCCTTATGTAATAACTTATAATTAGGCCCCTGTTTGAATATATTACTTAACCCCATAAGGGTGCTAATCTCTGACTCATTGTTTTACCCAACTGACCACGGTATTGAAAACCTGCCCATCAGTCTGATAAATGATTTTAAAAATCCTTAGAAAAATCTTGAATTGGTATTCACTAAGCTTTTCATACTTTCCAATTTGGTTGTAGGAAGAGCCAATAAATATCAGGATTGAAAGGTACTGTCAAATTGGCACTGAAGAACATGTGTCAATGGCATTGGGGGAAATTGGGTTTTCAAGCTTCCACGGCATTGCACAAGTGTTATGATTAGGCACAAGTGTTATGATTAGACACATGAATTAGGCATAGATTAATCAAAGTCATTAGTCATAAAGTCGTGCTAGAGTCGGGGGCGCTTCTGTGCAGTTCCCTTGAAGAAGCACTATATAAATTCTGGAATGAATAAAGCTAAACAATGACTTCTGTGGGAAAGCTAACAGTCCAAAGGAAGATTCTAAGCCAATGCAGCTTTCCAGAATCAATCAACATGAAAATCCGTCACACACAATTCTTACCACAGGCCGCACAGGTTTGTAATTTAGTAGGCTACGGCATAACTGGAAAAAATATGCAAAACTACACAAAAAGTAACGAAAAGTACTTTAAAAGACACCATAATAATATATACCGGTACTCAGAGACATTGACAACTATTACTAAAAAGTTTAAACACTCAACACATCAATGACAAGCATATTCTAAAGGTTACTGGGAAACCAATGCGGCCCGTCACTAAAGTGCTAAGTAGGAAATTAGCAAAAAAATACAGAATTAACACAACAAAACACCAAAGAAATGCCGATAAAATTAGTCAGTAGCCTAGGAAACAAAGAAACACGAAACAACTAACTTTGTAATGCTTTTAAGCAAGTAGCGAATAAACAAACGCTCAAACAATAGAAATTGGTGGGCAGATCATAGATTTTCAGACAAAATGTCTGATTACTGAGTGGCACTTAATAAAGGTTTGATTATGTACATTATTAACAAAATGCCACGGCTTGACCATTTACCAAAATGTGCAGTAAACCATGCAGCACAAACTGAAATGTCACACGAATAAAAATATGATAATATTTTAAAATAATAAAAATGCAATCATCAGCGCAATAGAGTTTTATGACTGCAGCAAAAATTTGGAATATCAAATAACTTAAGTACGTAACTCTTGGAATATCTAATAAATAACTCATTATCGTTCGGCTTAAATAACATCAGCTTTCAAATTTACAATATCCCACATGCACAGATAGATGTAAGTTTTACTACATTACTCTCATTACATAATTATTAAATAATCTATGAATTGACTAAGCCCTAACTAAATTCATTACTCTCATTACATAATTATTAAATAATCTACGAATTTACTAAGCCATAACTAAATTCAAAGATGGAGTTGCCATTACCTGTAAACGTATTGCTATGGTTGTTACTCCAGCATTAAGTTAGTGATGCTGCGTTACAATTACGGTCATTATTATTATTACGTTCCATTACGTCAACACTGTACACGACTGTAAATTAATTAATTAAACATAAATAGAATAACAGAAAAAATGCAACAAAATGAGAATTAAGACAGAGATATCAAAAAGGACCGTGTTGCTATCAACAATAACGTCGATAACATCAGCCCAGTTCTCGTTATGCAACAGAAAGTGTTAACCCTTTAATGCCGAGATGGTAGTAAATAGTACTAAAGGGTTAATTCAACGTCTCGTGTAACTCAAGTCCGTAGAAATCTTTGCAGGTGATGACATACGTCGGGGTGTCGTTGGTTTCCGGTTGCCATGCCAATCATTCGTCCGTTTCAATCTGGGTAACAAAAAATAAATAAAATGTTCTACAAATTTGTCTGTAAAAGAAAAGATACATACGTAATATTTTTGGTGTGCCTGTCAAGTACACAGACTTGTGGGGCGCGGTGGTTTAGTGGTGGCGTCGTTGCATTGGAGCCGGAAGGTTCAAGGTTCGAATTAACCTTGCCACGTAAGGACCTTGGGCAAGTCCTTCACTCACAATTGCTCAGTGCTTTGGCGTGACACTCCGATGCAGTGTCTGCTCTCCATTCGGGAGTGCCTCTAAGTAGAGAGAGCTCAAAGGGGCGCTATAACAAGTGCACATACAAACACCAGCATGTTATGAGCACCTCCGATTGGTGTGCACTGTGAGAGGAGCTATACAAGCTTATAGATACAATACAATAGCACACTTAGTTACATACATACAAGACAAGAAGACAGGCTATGGTGAGTAAGCAATGTTAAGTATATGCATTGCATTTAAGCATTTATAAAGCGCCTCTAGTATGGTGAACCATTCAGAACCGCTCCCAGTGCGCAAGGCTCCACGAGGAAAAGTACGCTTTGAGAAGAGAAAAGGAATCCTATGAGTGTTAGGTCAAATTTTTATGTCCTTTAAAAAGTAATGCCATACATTATTCCAGTGTCATAAAACCAAAGCATTCTTAAAATGGTGCTACATAAATTATAGAAACTGTTTAACCCCTTAGCTTCAGTCATACCTCGTCATCGATTTGTTGTTCCGACCGCACTCGTGTAAAACACTCAAAGAGATAAAGAGCCTACAACAACAATTTCAGGGAAACGGTAAGAACCAATATTATCATATGCACATGCAAATATCATAGTGCAGAGGTGCTCGTTATTTCCTTCTTATTTCTCTCTCTCTCTCTCAGTTCCTTTGGTTCTTTTCAGAACATTGGTCGACAAGATTTCGCCATCCCCTGCGGTTGCCTGCGGTCTCCTCTGCTTTGTCCCAGCTGATTCCCATTGCAGTCAGGTCTTCACTAAATGTACTCTTCCACGTCTTCTTTGGTCGTCCTCTGCTTCTTCTTCCACTCTCCGGTCTCCACGTCAGTACCCTCTTTGCCGGTCTGTTTGCAGGCATACGTAGTATGTGTCCACCCATTCTCCTTCTCCTCCTCTCCACGGTAATCTCCAAGTCCTCCGATCCCGCCATTCCAAGCACCTCCTCATTGCTGATATGGTCCCTCCAGGATATTCCCAGAATCGACCTTCTTATTTCACATGCAAATTAATTTAAATGCATCATCTGCCATTTGAAGTTTTTTCCACCTGCTTGTCCAAGCAAGTATCCTCCTTACTAACAAATGCATAGAATTACTCGTAACCTTGCCGTCGTCGTGGATGAGGGCCATGTGCTTCATGACCTGCTCTCACCAGTGAAAGTTTTTCTTCTGAAACCTGCGCCCACGGCCATAACCACACAATTACTTCAGCAGATGGCACAATAAGATAAACTTTCAACGTTAGGATGATATACGATTTTAGATTTTTAGCATGATGTGTTTATTTTAAGTTTGACTGCCCTTTTAAGTTCTATGAATTATATATGTTTATCATGATGTCTGTACACCAAAATGTGGATAGCAATTGGTCAAATCGAGAATATTCTTATCTCATCTTGGCTACTAAACCAGCCGAGAGCATAGGATGCACATATACAAAATTAGTAGAACAAGTCTGGGGAAAAGGACAGTCTTGAGAGAGCAAGATGGTACAGGGGGATATCCCAGCCCGTAGAAGAGGAAAGAGGCCATTGGAGAGATTGCTTAGACTAATAAAAACAGTTCCATAATATAAATAGAATAATATGGATTAAATAGGCCTATACAGCAATTATTTAAATAGACAAAGTCTAGACAGCAATGAACATTTCCCAATTTAGGTTAGAAAGCTTTGCTAGAAAACTGCACACGAGAGAAAAACGCTTTCTTACATAGTGTGTGAAGATTCGAACCCATTTCAATCCACGGTTCTCTCGAATGTAGGCAAAGTTGAAGGACGTGTGGTCACTTGCGATCTCAAACTGCTGGATATCCTCCCACTGGAATTCAATCACTTGCGACTGGAAAAGTAAACAACGCATATTTCTGATATTACAGATGCACTAACATACTTGCTAAGATAGTTTTCTTTGAATTACAGTCAACTACCAATCTTGAAAAAAAGGTCAACACTGAGGTAGTTTCTTAGAATTACAGTCAACTGTAGACCAAGAAAAACTTTAAACACTAAAGGAATTGCAAACTGGAAGAGTAAACAATGCATATTTCTGATATTACAGATGCACTAACATACTTGCTAAGGTAGTTTCTTTGAATTACAGTCAACTGTAGACCAAGAAAAACGTTAAACACTACAGGAATTGTAAACACAGTTTTTAACATGCCTCACTTTGTGTTATGTAACACGTTCAACATTGCATTATTAGACGCTTATATTCTTGTGTTGGAGTGTCTCGTAACACGCTCCAAGCTTACCAATACTAATTGTAGGCAACATAATTCTGCTGATCAGGCTGAACTCTTAATTCCTTGCTCGCAGACTACTATAATCCAGCATCACTCTTTCTCAACGGCTGGCCTCCTGTGCCTAGAGGTCACACCTCTATTTTCCTTTCAATCATAAAAACTGCCTTATTTAGCAGTGGCTGGACTGGGAGCACTTCTGACTAGATGCCTCGACAATGATCTGTATAACTTTCCTCATTGAGTCTACCTATAGAGTATAGATAGTTTTAATTACCACCGAACTTCAATGTGCACTTCTGAGCTTTGTAAGGAGGGCATTATCAAATTTCAGTTGTATTGTATTGTATTGTATTGTATAAAAACCCAATAATAATTAATCTACTGTAGGCATACATTCGCTTTCATATTAAAAGACATGCAACGACATGACCCGAGGCACAAAAATCGGGAAAAAATTATTTTCCACACATTTCCGTACTCTGATACACTTTCTGGATTAATTTGAAAACAGACGACGTACCTCAGGCATTCCGTCGGCCATGCACGCCTGTAGTCTGAAGGCATCGAACGCTGCGATTGCGATGACGTGACCATTCTTACGAGAATCACAAGCACAGTGCGGAAACGATATGCGGCCATAACTCTCCAGCTGTCTCACCGCCTTCATATACTAAAAACATGCAAAACATTTGAAAATCCTTTACGCCAAATGCTACAGCAACCAATCTGTGCATTTAACCCTTTAAACCCGGTTTTCCGGCCCGTTATCCATAGAGTCACTGGAGCTTTGGGTTCAAAGGGTTAACAGAACTTCAATTTGACAGTTTATAAGAGGTCTTGTAAAATCCGGCACATTAATGTGATGTGATTAAAACTACTTTGTACTAAAAACACCAAAACAAATTGTAACTGTTACAGCAACCAATCTGTACATTTAATAGAACTTCAATTGGAGACAGTTTCGAAGAGGCCTTGCAAAATGCAGTACATTAATGCGATGTTCTTAAAACGATGCGCGTACGCTGTACACATTGTCTTGTCTTGTCTTCAACCATCCTCGATCCGAGGGTCGGTCGCTTCATGAACAAGTTTTCTCCATCTCCTCCAGTCTCTTGTCTCCATCAAAGTCCGATCGAAAGATGTTCCCATCCATTCTCCGATGTTGACAACCCATCCCATCCTCGGCCTTCCTCGTGCTCTTGCTCCGGGTACATTTCCCTGTATGATCTCTTTTTCCAGACAATCTCCAGTTTTTCTCATCAGGTGGCCAAAGTATATGTACACATACGTAATACAATAAGCCTATTTAGTCCCATATCAAAAGGTCTACATGTTCTCGATTAAATATACTGGCCCCAAAATACCTGGAACAGAGACTTCATTCAAATATGATGTCCGGCTAACATTTGACCCTCTGAATGAAGATTGTATTGTTACATACACACTTATAAAGTGACTCTAGTAGGGTGAACCGTTCAGAAGCACTCCCAGTGTGCAAGGCCCTTGGAGAAGAAACAGGCTTTGAGAAGAGAGAAGGAAGGGAAGCCACCAGAAAGAATTACAGAGCGAATAGTTCTAAGAAGAAAGTGCATTCCAAAAGGATCCTGCGAATCATACTAATACGGCAACGGAAAAAACCCATTAGCACACGAGCAAAAAACTGAACGGCAACGAAAAAAATCAACCTCTCTTTTCCTTCCGCTGTCTCTGAGAAAATGCAACTTTGGTAGATGTTCTTCCTCTGGGTTGATCTGTCCACAACTGACCTCATCAACTGCCTGCAACACATCACAACAACACCAGGAATTAATCACTGAGCAGTAACTCAAACCAAAAGGCTCCAGCTCAAAATCACAATCGAAATGCACCAGACTCTCACTATGTACAACGCACAATAATTCAACACAAATTCGGGTATATCGCGATCAAATAAATCCACGGATCCCACGTTCCCATAAACGAACTTTAAGATTCACCATGAAATTTCAAACACGGTAAAAGCAGCTTTTATGTAAAAGTAAAAGACTCAAAAGCAGCTTTTATGTAAAAGTAAAAGACTGTCAAAAGCAGCTTTTATGTAAAAGTAAAATACTGTCAAAAGCAGAACTTTGCTAATCTCTCATAAATATAAATTTAATACACAATTTAGTGTACTGCCAGATGGATATCAAGTTTCCCGCTGGTCTATTAACAATTACCTTCAATCAATCAATCCCATAAATTTATATACTGTCTCCTTCTGTCTCTTCCTTGTCCATTGACCTCTTTAATCATTTTTTTATTATGAGTGCAGAAATAAATCACACCAAAAGAAACTCTGACATACAAGTCATACTCGTCAAAATATTCATCAAAGCAATATATCTCGGTCTGACTTTAAAAAACTACAAAAATACACAGAATAGCATTTTGCATCCAAGATGATTACCAGCGCAGTATAGTTCAAAAAATAAAATCAAACTGCATTGTCGCTTATGGCAAGTAGAAATGCAACCTGTTGTCATAAACAAAAGTTGTCATGACAATTTAGCTCTGCAACAAATGAGAGTAGGAAATAACAATGCACATTCAATCAATTGTGGGGCACGGTGGTGTAGTGGTAGTGTTTGGTGCCGTGGAGTGGGAAAGTTCCAGGTTCGAATCCACCCTCAAGTCGTCACGTAGGGATCTTGAGCAAGTCCTTCACTTGCAATTGCTCGTGCGCTTTGGCGTGAAACTCTGATGCAGTGTCCACGCTATAGTCGGGAGCATCTCTGAGTAGAAAGGCTGAAGGGGTGCTGTAGATATGGAGAAATAAATAAATAAATCTAGTTACCTGAAAGAAGATGTAGTCCAGAGCCTGTTCATCCTGACATATAAAGGTTTCCTGAGCTGGTGAGAATACCCACTTCTTTAGAGCAATGTTCGTAACAATGCTTGTCCGACCATTGCCCGCATACAGAGAATAGAGTGGCTCGTGTGACTGCAGCTTACGATCTGAAAAGTAACGTACATCAATCAATCAATCTATGAAATTGATATAGATCCCCTACAAGATAACTACTCAGAGGTACTCCCAACACAGACCTGGTCAAAGAGGAAACATCTTTCAGTACCTCAACTGGCAATAATATAACAGATATATATCATCATTGTAATCTTCATAATCGGTATGGTCATTATGTTCGACTTCCACAATTCAATGATCATAAGAATGTTAAAAAAACTAAATCTCTCAAAATAGGTAAGTAGTAAGTATATCGTTTATTATACCAATTGCTAATCACATTTTGGTGTATGAAGAAGTTACAACAATCACTTTTGAGGAAAATTCAATATCCCATAAAAGTAAAAATATGCCAACCAATCCTGTCATTAAACTACATCATATATATCGGCCGCAATATAAATGTTTTAGATGTCAAATAGCAGAACTACCAGAAAGAAATATAATAATATTATGTCACACATAACTGATATTTCAACAGTTAATCAGCACCTACACAAACTGACTGCATGACAAAGCAAACTTGTCAAAATTTCGGAATATCACTGAATCCATGTATCAAAACAGTTGAGATCTTCAGTTAATACTCTTCAAAAGAGAAAAAAGCTCACCAAATCCAGAATCTTCCATTTCAAAAAGAGCAAAATACGGAATGACGTCACAGTTGAGATCTAACTTATCGACCACAGCCTGCAATAATTAACGGCAACACCGATTGAAGTTTTATATGCAGTAAAATAATGTCTGGCAGCATTAAAATCAGTTTACACTCTAACTTATCACTTTGAGAGAGTTCTATGCTACAATACAACTTCACTGAAGTCTACGCATGTTGTCAAGATCACTAGGACATGGTGGTTGATTGATATGTGTGCATGCATTCAGTATGGACATATCAAGACAGAAATTCAGGACTGCTTAGTTTCCATATATGAGCAACTTGTGACAGAGATAATGATGGTTACAAACTCTACCTGGAAAACTTCGTCTGTTGTACAGTTTTTGTAGACACGAAGGTTAAGAAGCGTTCTGTCAGGCAATAGAATCTTCACCTCAACTCGACCTTGATGGCAGCTCTACGAATTAACAGCGTCAACAAGTATTTATATGATGGATGTACATTCAATCTTCCTCTGGTTCTGTCCCTAGACAGGTTCAAATGTCTGACATCACCATTCAATGTTGGGCCTCTACCTTGAGCTTCCCATATCCATTTGTCATCATTCAAACCAGCATAATCTGTTGTGGTCTTAAAATGAGGTGTGGTACAAGTAATGAACCATTTTCAACAATAATCCATCAGGGTTGAATTTCAGCTACCAGTCGATGGTACTAGTGCCTCTCGCTATTGTAGGTCCCCATAGCAGGATTCTGGTGTGGAATTCACCTTCATCTGTTCGCTGCATGCATGACCTATCTCTTTTCATCGGCCTGTCACAATGAGACCGCCGCTTCTTAGTAGCTCTCATGTGAGAAGTGCACTGTACTAATGTTCATAAATTATATTAGATCTAAAGGCAACTTTCCACAGCCCTACAGAAGATAAAAGATTTAGCAATGATCATATCAGACCACTTACCGGTGCATCTTCCCCTGTGCTAAGAAACTCCTGCATCATGTCTGATGAAACAATCGCCTTCACGTCACAAACTATCAGACAACAAAGACTTTCATTAAATAGACTTTCTTATCCTATGATAGCCTCAAAATTCTATTCTAAATATCTCCTCAGCAATACAATAATCAGTTTGATCTACTGTCTTGCATAAAGTCAAAGAATCATGCAACAACTGACAACTTGGGGGTATTTGAGGCACTGGTCGATAAACTGAGAGTCATCCACATGATCCGGGTTCAAGTCTCACACAGGGCAAAAATTTATTTGAATTTTCTGTTAGCTGCCATTGGTGCTTTGCTGTTGTGTTGCTTGACTCGGGTTCTGCTGAAAATAAGATAGCCCCTCCCACTTCTGGCTTGGCCGAACCAGAAGTGATCCAGCACTTAGGCCATTAGTGTTAAGTCGAACCCACTGCTGTAAAGCCAACCTGCATGTCGTGCCATAGTGGGTTGTATTTCGTATAACCTGTACTTGTAATCATTCTGCGGTTCGTCAGATTGAATGTGAAAAATAAACGAATATAAAAAAAATTCGTAAAAAAACATTTACCTACTCAACAACTCAACACATGTCATGCTAAAACAATAACATACTAAAAAGTCCACAGATATCCAAACACTGCACATTTTGAGGGAGACTCAACCTGTCAGTGTCATGCGTTCTCAGCTGTAAATCCATCTGTCTGCAATAGTCTCCCACTGAAGATACGCCTGTTACCTATGGTTGACTCGTCAGTGTATATATTTTACAGGCTCCTTAAACTTTAAAACCATGGTTGAACTGTCAACATTTCTACAAATGCCCAAGCCTGACAGATCACACTACTACTGTTCATCTACACCCCAGCCAATCATGACATCTATACTTCAGCAGCCGCTGAATCTTTCTTTGACCCGTTAAAGATAAACTTGTATTTTTATGTAAAGTAAGTAAAGTAAAGTCCATCCCGTGCCATGAGGAACACAGGGAGGCGCTCATCTACTTTTCAATGGCCTTGAGCCGGCAATGGACGAATCCCAAGGTCCTTGATACGGGGCCAGTGTATCGCAGGACTTGCCGTTTACTTCCCAGCTTACGCCGGTACCAAATTATACTGCTTGGGGACAGAGGCACGTGTGCGCAAACAACTTGCCCAAGGTCGTTACCCGGAGTCGAATCCACAACCACCCGTTCTTTGAGCAAAGCACGTTACCGATCAGCCACCAGGTCGCAATTGATATGTAGCGCAAAATAATATTCAGCTCGTCGCTAAGGGGTTAAATACAGCTATCAACACCAACCTGTAGTCAGGAAATCTTCGAGACCTTCACGTCGTGTTTCCAGCTGTTGAGACGAAAGCTGGAAAAGTTTCTTTCCAGGAAGTTTTGGAAAAATGAAGTTTGGAAATTCGTGCTTCAACAGGGAATGCAACTTGTCGAATTCGCGATATCGCCGTGAAGAAACGTGTCTGGAACCCATGAAGATGTTGAAAACCTATACAATGCAAAATCAATGTCATCATCATTGCTGTCCTATAAAACAATCACAGGTAAGTAATCAAACAACAATAGTAATAATAATCTTTTCTTTATTATTCATTATGACAAATGCTCTATGATTACATGAAACATCAATCTTAACTACTAACAGAACAAGAACAGACAGCCTGCAAAACAACGGCGCTGATAGCAGCCTACAAAGCATGTCTATCCTACAGGAGCAGGTCCGTATGTCCAACAATTCCACCAGTCTCTACTCTGCGCCTCTCTCTCTTCAGTCACCTGTAGCCTTCCTTTATCATCATCCAGTCCAGTAGCATTGTTCTTGGTCTTCCTCATGTCTGTCTCAGCTCCATTCCTCATTCGATGATGTCTCTTACAATGGTGTCACTGAGCACAAATGCTACAGACTAATAAAGGTGAAGACAGTCTGAAAGTGGTTTGGAAAAGTTGCCGGGTCTGACTTTGGCGGACGTACACGATTTTCACCCATAAATTTTTTTACGTCGTTTTTCTCAGTTATTTGTCCAAAATCCTACCATTTTTACCTAGTTTTGGTACCTGGCGGCCTTTTTGCGACCCGGCAACAGCAGGTCTCGAAAATCGATGCCGGCTCACTTTCAGCCCTGGGTGAAGATTAATAAAAAAAAGTTTTATTAAAAGAGTAAAGTAACTGCAAACGAACCACAAATTTCTCGCCGTTGTAGTCGACATACTGATAATCTGGAATAGTAACACGGTGGCTAGTCTCCCAAGGACCCTGACAGTATTTCGTCTTTGGTGACTCGGGTTCTTTATTCTGCTGCGCCGGCTCATTGCACAAAAGCGAAGGTACGACTAGAGAAACAAATGCGGAAAGATCACTTCCACAATGAGCATGATACCTGGGCCAGCTAAGTGACCTAAGCAAATTTATATCAGTCAAATTCACAATAGCACTTTTGATATGTATTTATATGCATTACGCAAATATCCATATGCAATATGCAAGTATTCATTTGCATATTCACCTTCAATAATCACTTGCAATATTCGTATACAAATATTCATTTGCAACACTGATGTGAAATATTCATATGCAATATTCATTTGCAATATGCATATTCATATGCAATATGCATATATGCAAGTATTCATTTGCAAATATTTATCTTCAATAATCATTTGCAATATTCATAAGCAAATATTCATTTACAATATTCATAAGCAAATACTTATTTGCAATACTGATGTGCAATGTTCATATGCAAATATTCATATGCACTATGCAAATATATTCCAATTAATACAAACACAATCTGCATATCATATCAATAATATTATGCACACAACAAAACATGTCTAACAAAACAAAGAGGAACTAATTGCTTATGAGCAACATGGTAATTGAGAACAATTAACTTTCAATTGTCCTCTTAAGCCATTGTTGCAGACCGTAGCTGTGTTTGTCCTTTGTCTCTGGATTTATTGTTTACATCCTAGTGAAATCTCTAACTCAAAACACAGCAATTTAGCTCTCAAGTCGAAAAGGTTGTAAAGTGGCTGTTAGATGAACACAGGACTGCATTTACCTCATCTTACCTGGACTATTTGAGAATCATCAATATTCAACAATGGCCTCACCTAATTCAGTGACCAACTATGTAGAGAGACACTGGAAAAGATTATACGAAGGTCATACACAGTGTTATGCACCTTGGATTCATATTGTGGCATAAACATATTTTAAAGTTACAAATTCAATTAATTAATACATACATTACATAGTAATCGTAATAATAATAATAACTTTCACTATTGTTGCAGAGGATTAGTAATAGTAGTAGTAGTAATAATAATAATAATAATAAAAGCATTTTGCAGCACTTTCACTATTGTTGCAGAGGATTAGGCCTCAATTTCCAGACATTCAGCAACAGTCCCAGAATAATTTTTTAAGACTCCTGAAGGCTTATATGCTCCTCCAGAAAATAATAATTATAATAAGTAATGAAATACAAACTTAATACTGGTTTTTTTCAATGCATGTTCCAGTGTACCTAACAGAAAAGAACTCAAGGAAAGTCAAGTTGTAAAGGTCAATGAGTTCAAAATGCTTAACAAAAATCAATTGACAATGTCAGGCGATAATTCTGGTCAAATGCCAAAACATAGGCAGCCAGGTGCATATATATATATATATATATATATATATATATATATATATATATAGCTAACCTATTGTAATAGGTTTTATGGCGCCAACAAATAACACAATACATGGCATTGATCATATGCTGCTGCTGCTGCATATAGAGACAAAAGAAGAGATCAATATTGGACCTTGCTAGATGTATCAAGCAGTGCTAGACTTTACCAGTGAGGGTCATTTCAGCTCCGCTGGCATGAATCAGTTCAACAACATGCTTGTGAGTGGCCCCCTCAACATTGACACCATTCCTAAAAACAAACAAATAAAAGACCTTTATATAAACAAAACAACTTTGCAAACAGAACATACTCTGTCATATGCATGTATGTCTCTTTCTGTCTGTCTATCTGTTTGTCTTTCTGACAAAGAAAGACAGAGTCAATACATTACAAGGAGATATGCCATAGTAACATTTTTTATTAATTCAAACCAACAATTTCAACTGATGCCTTTGCCAAAAGAAGTTTTATTGTAAGAATTTGTACAACTCTGCGTAATTGTTTCCAGTGCTTTTTTTAGTGGAACCCATTGAAACAGCATTAAAACACCTTGAATTGAATTACTAGCATAACAAAATTTTCAAATCATGTGCTACAAAGACCAATTGAGCTAAGCACTTCAAACATGGTCACATCATCCAATGCAAGGACCACATTTCAAACCTCCTAACTTAATTAGCACTCTTTACTTAATGATAAAAGATCTAATCACACTGTCACAGGTGTCTAAATTAACACGAAGGTTCTAACTTCTCTACACACTTACACGTGCTACCTGACGCTACGAGTTACGTATAACGCCCCGATATTGAAAGGTACCATTTTCACCAGAATAATAATGGCTAGATATAATTTACGAGTCAACATGTAAAGATTAGTCACAGGCGCCATTCATTTTGGGCGTTCTCCTGAACACCAACAATGACAGGTGCCTGTGAACGTTATACAATTTCAGCTTCATATAACGATTGAACCCACACACTCCGCGTTAACATAATCAAACAAACAATTCTAAATGTATATTTGTGAATATTTCACTGACACTTCCAATATCCGATCTCCTTTTCGGAGACCTGCTGTTTCTGCGGCGGACCCTGCTTGGACAGCGCTAACGTGTTGCATCGGAGCGTACAGTTCTCCATTGATGCACTTCAGCTGGCCGCCTTCGCTGACCTGGCCTCGTACGTTGAACCCGAATCCGCAATCCGATTTTTGAAGGACTACGACTTTTAATCCGTCTGATTCCGTCTTGTTGTCTCGTAAACGACTATCGTCGTCACTAGCCGCCATGTTTGCTACTGATATCTTTCGTTCTGTAAACAAAACGAAAGCTAGAGAAGCATCGACCAATATTGAAGTAAGCATCGATAAATTAGTGAGTAAGTAACTGTAGTCGTAATAATCTGTGATGTGCAGTTGTATAGCAATGTAATTAACAAATTCTAGAATACTCTAAACTGTAAATTACAATAATAGCAGTTATTACAATTGCACATTAATATTGTTTTAACTTGGCTTACAAAGTTCAGACGTCTGTAGCTCAGAATGCGTCTACAAGTGAATACAACTAGGCCTACTAACTAGGCCTATAGGAATAAAAATCGAAACCAACTAGGCTACTACTTTCGCGTAAGTTTGAACCTTTTGGGCCTTTTAGTTATTGTATTAGTGTGCGCTTATCCGATGCAGCTGAAAGCTTATTTACATACTTATTATTAGCTCTGAATTTTCATTAGGCCTACTGGAATAAAACTCAATAGCAATTCGCTAAATTTCTTGATTACGTCATGCGTTGTCGTGGCAGCATAATTTTGTTTTTACGTCATCCGTTTTGGACAAA
The DNA here is from genome assembly GCA_945859605.1 of Lumbricus rubellus. Classification (NCBI taxonomy): domain Eukaryota; kingdom Metazoa; phylum Annelida; class Clitellata; order Crassiclitellata; family Lumbricidae; genus Lumbricus; species Lumbricus rubellus. The sequence continues at coordinate 21,141,346 of OX243825.1, forward strand.
GATCTTGTAAGCTTTCAAGTCAAGAAATTTAAGAAATGGTTTTGACAAGAAGAAATCAAGATGGCGCGATTGTTCTCGACTACTTTTCGATCCGGGTTCGAAAACAAGAATACCCTGAGTAGCGGTACGTATTCAGGTGTAATAACCAATGTAAAACTACAAAAATTAGCTGATTGTTAGGCTCTCAGGAATAGATTACTGTCCAGAAAAGCGTCGCCTTCCTCCTTGACCAAACTGCCCATTATAGTTTCGTTGTAGTAATAATGGTTGTCATGGTGATAAATGTAAAAAATTAACGAAAAATTGATTAAATCAATTAAATAATGATTATAGTGATGATGATGACGACGACGACGACGACGACGACGATGATGATAAAGCATCACAGTGGTGGTGGCTTGTATGCGTAGCCTGTTAGCCTATTCAGTGATGCCCAGTAATGATTAAAGCGTAGGCCTATGTTTCAACTTCTGGGCCACAGTGATGGTGCCATGTGATCCATTTCTTTGACAGCGCCTGCTATATATGCAAGTGTAATAACCAATGTAAAACCGCAAAATGTAGCTGATTGTTAGGATTTCAGGTCTTCCCCTCCCTTCCCTCCCTCCCCTTCCCTCGTTCCTCTAACTCTCCCCACCAGCTAGCTACTACCCCTCTCCCACAACCAATCCAGGCACATACCCACTCTCACTCCCACTCTAATTCCCACTCCCACTCCCACTCCAATTCTCACTCCAATTCCCACTTCAACTCCCTCTGCCTCTGCCTTTGCCTCTGCCTCTGCCTCTCACTCTCACTCTCCCTCTCGCGGAGGCGGGGTAGGAGGCGGGGTAGGAGGCGGGGTAGGAGGCGGGGTAGGAGGCGGGGTAGGAGGCGGGGTAGGAGGCGGGGTAGGAGGCGGGGTAGGAGGCGGGGTAGGAGGCGGGGTAGGAGGCGGGGTAGGAGGCGGAGATGACAGAAGATTAACGGGGTCTTTCAACTCAGAAAAGGGTAAACGCAGACTCCACTAATTATCTTTCTGTCTGTCTGTCTCTGTCTTTCTCTCTCTGTTTTTGTCTGTCTATCTGTCTCTCTCTTTTTCTGTCTATCTGTCTCTCTGTCTGGCTGTCTCTGTCTGTCTGTCTGTCTGTCTGTCTGGCTGTCTCTGTCTGTCTGTCTGTCTGTCTGTCTGTCTGTCTGTCTGTCTTTCTCTCTCTCTTTTTCTGTCTATCTGTCTCTCTGTCTGGCTGTCTCTGTCTGTCTGTCTGTCTGTCTGTCTGTCTGTCTTTCTCTCTCTCTCTCTCTCTTTCTCTCTCTCTCTTTCCCTCTGTGTACTTGTCAGTCTGTCGTTTGTCTATCTGACGTCTCGGTTTTTATCGTTCTGTTTCGCTCTTCTGTTGCTTTAAATATCTCTTTCTCTTATGTCACGCTGTGTTTTTCTCTTTGTTTTACCATCTCTGTGTTTCTGCCTCTTTCTCTCCGTTTCTGTCTCTCTGTCTCTAGCATTTCATTCCTACACTCGTCTCCCTGCTAATAGGCCTAGCCTATATCTTAACGCTGAAGCTAAACAGTGCCTACACTGAGTGTAAAACACAGTTTGAAAGTGTACACGTTTTTGTATGCCTCTCTGTCTGTCTATCTGCATGTCTGCCTGTCTGTCTGTCTCCCTGTTTGGACGAGGTGTTCTTATAATTATATGTGCGCATGTTTCTTGCATTTTGTCAGATTTTTCGGAGCGACTCGAAACGAGCGAGGACATAGACGAAGAAGAAGATAAGGAAGAAAGCGGACGATGAGAGAGGCTTTCTGGATGGGTAGTCTATAGCCGGCCGTCAGCACATGTGCACCCTACACGTCGATCGTATAATAATTATTATAGACTCTGTAGGCCTAATAGAACGAATAAACTACTGAAACTCTTTTTACTTACTTACTTTCAAGAGGTAAAATATAAGCTTAATTACATGTAGGCCTAATTAATGGCCTATGCTCTGAGTCTGACGTTAATAATAATTTATTACCTCTGTAATCCCAATGTGAAATAAACTTTTGAAAACATGTTTGTGGTAGTGTACAGCGAATGGAGATTTCACAGTCTGAAACAGGCTTTAAAACGGTTGGCGGATTCTCTTCTGAATTCGAAATTCACTTCAAGAGTTCATTTCGAGAATTTATATAGGACCCTACAAAAAGTTCGCTCATAGGCCAACCACGGTTATACGAAAAGTTTTGAGGACCCTGTAAAACACTGAATAGGGGAAATAGGGGAAAGTGCCCTAAGATGGGACGGTTCTTAAGATGGCCGGGACACACCATTATTATTGCTATTCAGCAGTAGGCTAAATGCCACTGTTTACACTTGCAGATGACGTATTTCCAATATTAGATCCCGCATACCAACTATTACCACAGAATAAAGAAAGCTTTCTTTATTCTGTGCTATTACTAGCCTACTAGCGATGCTGTTGCATTGATTTTGATTGATTTTGTGAAAATTTTCATGATTGCTGATGTTATTTCATGTTTTTCGATTTTTACACACACTAAGGTAAGCTAACAGGCGCATCACCAACGGGAGACTATTCCAGAAATATATATATATATATATATATATTATCAGATTATAATTATATCAAATTCGGTCAATTAACTTCTAAACCCAATGTCCTTAGTGTCTTTAGTGGACATAATTAAAAGAAATGGCGCCATTAACGGCACATTGATGTGAAGGCATATAGTCCGTAATGGTCATAATTACAGGTTCAAGTAAAGAATAAGCTTACATTAATACATGATAAGCCTACATCATATATATATATATAGGCCCAATATACACTGTGTCCGGAAAAAAAACAACCAGTTTTGTAAATATGAAAATAAATAGTAAATATTCATCGATTTTCACAATTCAAAGACCATTCTTATCCTAACATATTTCTCTAACAACTGTGAAAATATAAAAGTTCACGTCCAAATAGTGACGTCATAGTGACGTCATTTGCACCAAAAGTCAAATTTAAGAGATAAATGCTCAAAATCATCCAAAATTTCAATATTTTAGGATGTAATTTATCAATAATAAATGTAAGTTCAATTTTGTTTTTATGTCTGAATTATGTCAGACTGCAATTTGTGGTCAAAGAGTAGCCTACACCTTTGGCCTCAACGTAAGCGTCGAAAGGGTCGCGCTAATAGCCAACAGCAGCGTCGATAACCAGCTTATCAAAATCCTCCCATGCTTAATCGCTTATACGGAGTTCTTCAATGTCTCTTATCCTTGTCTTGTTGCCTGCACCTTCTCCTCCACCAGTCTCCAACTCTTATTATCAGCGGGATTTAATCGTGCGACCGTTTAGCGGCCAAAGATTAAGAGGAATGAAATCCAAGTCTCCTTAGTCAACAGTTCAACTGATTGACGAACTCAGCGAGCTGAAGCGCTATTTGTTGAAATGTGTAGGCTATAATTGTTCCGAATATTCCCGAAAATCAGGCCCCACTTTTTTATAGAGCAGACAATCTCTCTAATAAGCTGCATTTATTTTCACTTCTGGTTCTATTAAATGGATTTCCTTTTTACCAAAAGCCAATAATACCAACCGAACCATGCATGAATGGGCGGCTATATGCATTTTGATGCAATTGACGTCATTATGACGTCATCGTTGAGACTAAAACTTTTATATTTTCACCAATGTTAGACAAATATGTCCGGATTAAAATGGTGTTTGAATTGTAAAAATCGGTGAATATTTACTATTTATTTTCATATTTACAAAACTGGTTGTTTTTTTTCCGGACACAGTGTATATCTGAACGGCCCTCTATTTCTACATAATGCAGATTGCCAATGGCAGGTATATGGTTCAATTTAAAAAGGTATTTGCGATTTGAACCATGGTTAATATAACAAACAGGTTGTGCAATGTGCAGGCCATTGCCTGCTGATGCAAAAGCGCTGCGATAATTATAGTTAGATGGAGCTAATCGTGCATGCTTCTAAGGATTTCGACGTATATTTAACAGAGTGCACTTCATCCTTCGTCATTTCTTGCATTTGACGGCGATCTATCGTATACAGCACAAGTTGCTTACATACACACACTCTATGCTAGTGTATTGTATTGTATCGTATTGCGTTGCATTGCATTACAAACATGCATACTTACAATGTATGTATGTATGTATGTATGTATGTATGTATGCATTTATTCATGTATGCATGTTTAATATGTATGGATGTATGTATGTATGTATGTATGCATGTATGTATGTATGTATGTATGTATGTATGTATGTATGTATGTATGTATGTATGTATGTATGTATGTATGTATGTATGTATGTATGTATGTATGTATGTATGTATGTATGTATGTATGTATGTATGTATGTATGTATGTATGTATGTATGTATGTATGTATGTATGTATGTATGTATGTATGTATGTATGTATGTATGTATGTATGTATGTATGTATGTATGTATGTATGTATGTATGTATGTATGTATGTATGTATGTATGTATGTATGTATGTATGTATGTATGTATGTATGTATGTATGTATGTATGTATGTATGTATGTATGTATGTATGTATTTATTTATTTATTTATGTATGTATTATGTGTATGTATGTATGTATGTATGTTGTATGTATGTATGTATGTATGTATGTATGTATGTATGTATGTATGTATGTATGTATGTATGTATGTATGTATGTATGTATGTATGTATGTATGTATGTATGTATGTATGTATGTATGTATGTATGTATGTATGTATGTATGTATGTATGTATGTATGTATGTATGTATGTATGTATGTACGTATGTATGTATGTATTCATTTATTCATGTATGCATGTTTAATATGTATGGGTGTATGTATGTATGTATGTATGTATGTATGCATGTATGTATGTATGTATGTATGTATGTATGTATGTATGTATGTATGTATGTATGTATTTATGTATGTATGTATGTATGTATGTATGTATGTATGTATGTATGTATGTCTTGTATGTATGTCATACATGCATGTTATGTAGGTCTACATGCTTGCAACGGCATCATCTTCTTGGGTGCAAGTTCTATTTAAATGAACCGATATTTCATTCTATTTAAGTGTACAGTATTCTCATTGGGTTAAATGTTCTCATTGTTTGTATTTGGCTATTTGCATGTACGTAGCGTTGAGCTAATTACAGCCATGAAAGCAACACCTGATTTCCAGCAACCGCGCACAGTTTATCCATCGCAGATTCTCAATTAGCTGCAGACGTGTGTTGACAGTGGTGGTGGTGGTGGTGATGATGGTGGTGTATGGTGGTAGACGCGATGGCGACGTTGCTTCAAACTAATCAAAGATTGAAAGGAAGAGAATTAAGGAAAGAACAAAAGGCAGACAAACAGTTCTTTGAATTTAATTACCATATATAGGATGGTTAATTACCTGTGTATCGAGTGTTTACAGTCTTTACACAAATACCAATTGAACGCATATAACATCTGCGAAGCACTGCACGTCGTTTGGAAGTATATAGGCTAGTTTAATTAAATTGCATGCAGACTCAATAAAAATTATTAGTCAGTAAGTGCATGTATATAATAATTATGCTTATGCGTATACAGGGACGCATACATGTATGTAGGCTATCACAAAAATTATCTAGACGCGTCTTGTATATGCATGCATATATTCATGTTCGCGTACGCATGGGCGCCCGCACATAGGGGCAAGGGGGGCACTTGCCCCCCCCTGGAAAACTGAAACTTATTTTTCTAACTACTACTTTTGGGTTTTTAACAAATTTCTTTGCATTAAAACACTAATGATACGAATGATACACACAGTGAAAGTCATACATTTACGTTTAGAAATCTTTATATAAATAAATATATATAGTGCCCTTCATGGACCTATTTTTTAACGTCTACTTTTGGATTTTTAACAAATTTTTCGCACTAAGGAAACTATTTATATTAAAAACAATACACAAAACGAAACTGAGAAATTGATATTACGAACCTCTTTGAAAATATACCTGTGCTTTTAATTTCCAGCGCTTTATTTTTCATGCTCTTGTCACTGAAAAATTTAACTGTGACCATCGTAAAATTTTTGCCCCCTCCTGCAAAATTTTCTGCGGGCGCCCATGCGCGTACGTGCGTATACTTGTATGCATGCATGTAGCCTATGTACTGCGCATGTTTGTATGCACGTTTGCATGCATGTATTTATGTTGGCCTCCCACAGGTCCGCCTGAACTCCTTGGTTAGGGTCCTTCGATCTGCAGCACGCTTGGTTGGTGGCATCTCCCGGTTCGATCACGTTTCTGCCTTCATGAGGGACGACCTCCACTGGCTCCCACTGCAGCAACGCATTGCCTATAGAGTTTCGTCTATTGCTTGGCGCTGCATCCTGGCTCAAGCTCCATCATATCTATGTGCGCTTTTTACTCCTGTCTCCGTTTCTCTGGGCCGCCGCTCGCTGCGGTCAGCTGCCCGCGGTGACTATCTTGTCCCTTTTTGTCGCACCGCTACTATGCAGCGAAGAGCATATTCCGTGGTGGGTCCAGCTGTCTGGAATAGCCTCCCTATATACGGCTCTCCGTTCTCTTCCTCGTGACTCTGCTGGCTCTTTCTACCGTCTTCTCAAGACTTTTCTTTTTGACCAGGCCTGGGTTGGGAGCGCCTCTAAGTAGAGATCTTGAAGGGGCGCTATATAAATTTATGTGATTGATTGATTGATTGACCATATATGTATGCCATCTTATGCATGTATGTATGTATTGTATGTATTGTATGTATTGTATGTATTGTATGTTTGTATGTATGTATGTATGTATGTATGTATGTATGTATGTATGTATGTATGTATGTATGTATGTATGTATGCATGTATGTATGTTTGTTCAGTATGTATGTATGTATGTATGTATGTATGTATGTATGTATGTATGTATGTATGTATGTATGTATGTATGTATGTATGTATGTATGTATGTATGTATGTATGTATGTATGTATGTATGTATATATGTATGTATGTTTGTATGTGTGTATGTATGTAACTATGTATGTATGTATGTATGTATGTATGTATGTATGTATGTATGTATGTATGTATGTATGTATGTATGTATGTATGTATGTATGTATGTATGTATGTATGTATGTATGTATGTATGTATGTATGTATGTATGTATGTATGTAATATGTATGTATATATTCATGTATGCATGTATGTATGCATGCATGTATGTATGTATGTATGTATGTATGTATGTATGTATGTATGTATGTATGTATGTGTGTATGTATGTTAGGGTGCATCAAACGCCCCAAAGTTATCAAAATGCATTGTCCCTAGGCTTAAAATGTTCCTTTTATCCCCAATATATCCCTGACCAAAAAGCATAAAAATAAAAAATTGTTTAGGTATCCCACCTCCATTTTTTAAAATGTACATAATTATCATTCGACATACATTAATTATTGAATTTGTCGGATTGTATGGCGTTTTAAAAGGACTTGTTTTAGGCTGGAAAGAAATATATCATAGTTACTATATGTTTTATGTTTTAAATGTTCTGTGTTTTCTATGATATATGAAGTTAACTATTCTATGTTTCAACATAGAAGGTTTGATTTGGCGGCAAAGTGCTAGCGGCAACATTTGGTTTATAGGCCTATAGCTTCGGCTTGCAAAGAGCAATGGGTTGCTCCACAGCTTTTAACACTGCATTGGGACTCCAAACAAATGCCATTGCTGTCAAATAAGAATATTAAGGAGGAGCGCCTTGCAATTGTTGTTGTGAATGCAAAAGAGCTGAAGTTCCTCGGTGTGCCATCCTATGCAATGGGATCAAAGAGAAAAATGGGGGACATCATTGCTGATCTGACCATTGATCTCCTGCGCTCATGGCAATGTAGTGACTCCATTGTCAACATGGCATTTGACACCACCGGATAAAATACAGGACACGTTACTGCTGCATGTGTTACAATTCAGATGCGGTTAGGTCGAGCTCTTCTCTGGTTAGGATGTCGACATCACGTTGGCGAAGTAATTCTTACACACGTGTTTGAAGATCTTCAAATTGAGACTTCAAAGTCATCCGAGGTGGTATTATTCGCAAGGCTTCGTAAGAACTTCGAGCTCCTCAAGACACATCGGTCAGCAACTGTACAGAAAGACTAGATCATGCTTTGATGAAAATGTATTCAGTGAGAATGCGAAACCATTCCTTGACATTTGCAGATAACAATTTCGACAGATTTATACTTCACAGTTGTCCTTTCGAAGAGATGACTTTAAGGAATTTGCAGATCTCTGCCTCTTGTTTCTTGATGGAAAATTATAAGGAGATAAAGCCGCATTCAAGCGACCTGGAGCACTCCACAAGGCCAGATGGATGGCCAAATTGATTTATTCAATCAAGATAATTATGTCTTTTTGAGCAACAGATTGCAAAGCTTCCATGCAACACAATAACAAAAGAGCGTCAGGTCACAAAAGTGAGAGACTTCGTGAATTTTGTGACCCTGGTTTACAGCTCGTCGGCCGAGAACCAGGTTGTTCTAACTCCACTTTTTACGTTTTGGGACATTTTGATACCGTTGAATTTGGCGCAGCTTGCTCTATCGCCACATGAAGTTAGAACATTCATAGACATTTCGGAAGTATAAAAAAACCCAGAATCATATTGTTCTATGTCCATTTTGACAGTATGTTTACGGACTAGCCTGTTCTATGTCCCCGTTGGAACGCGGCCGACCCTATTTTTAGCCATGGCATTGAGCGCTATGTTGTTCTATCTCCCTATATTTTCATTGATATAATTCCAAAATTGGAAAAAATTTAAATAAACAACAAAAATAACATAGGCTACATTGTGGCTGAAAAATGCTGATTCTCCAGAGCTATTTATTGATAGCTTACTCGCTACTTGAATGTATAATTTTCAAGTGCAAAGATACTTTTGCCGTTTTCTCGAAAACAACATTCTGTCAGTTAGAACAACCTAGTTCTCGGCCGACGAGCTCTTGGTGGATGACTTTTAGTTCGGTGACTGATGCGCCATGGGATGACTTGACGCTATAGGCTACAAATCATTCTTGCAATGTGACTTGCTGAATGCACACTGCACAGGTCTCCACGAGTGCTGTTCGTGCCTTCAAACGACATTTGTGGTATTTAACGGCAGAAACGGTGCCACTGGCACTGTTTAGTAGTAATGTTCCAGAAACTGAACGACGTGCCCTTACTAATCGCCTGCTTTCAGTTAAGCCAAAAGAATGCTTGCAATTGCCGCAGAACAGATTTGGATCGGACTTTGGGAAACCTAAATTTCCAGATGTAATCACAGCTACAACAACTCTTGCCGATCTTGCAGGGACTGACTCGTGGTATATGTTTGAAACACTACAAGTTGACACTCAGTTCCTCAACGAAGAGCTGTCCGACTGGTGGAGCCGCAATGATTATCAAACTGATTATAACAACAATTGAAGCACTCAACGTAATCAATGACTGTGCTGAGAGGGGAGTGAAGCTCAGCTCGGATTTTCTGTCAGCATCAAAGACTGAACAGCATCACATCACTATGTACCAGACTGCGGTGTGTCAGCCTGCACTTTTTCATGAATTAAACGAATATAATTATATACAGCATTATCAAGATGTGCTTCAAGTTGTGGAACAAGACCGGCAGAGACAATCCAATCCGCGGAAACGCAAGTCAACTTCCGAATGACAATATCCGCTTGACATGTGTCATGTAATAGCATCGCAACATAAATGTTTTTACATTAGTAATAATAAATATGTTCACTTCTAAGAATCTTTGCAATACTTCTGAAGATGGCTCTTGGCTAATACAGCACAGATATTGTTAAGAACTACTGGACATATCTTTAAAGAGATCCTCGGTGGTCGAGTGGGTTTGTAGCCCGCTCGCCCCGCCGGCGGCACGGGTTCGATTCCCGGTCGGTCGGTTTATCAGAGATTAATTTCTCGGATCTTTACTGCGGGTGACTCGGTCGCAATATAAACGTGGAGTACGAGGTTGTTCTCTGCCTCCGACGCTGATCATCTTCGATATGAAAAAGAGTCGTTAAACCCAAAACATTTTTAAAGTCTTGTTGCAGCATAGGCCCTAATAATGCATAGTCTGTTCAGTGTGTTCGCCATTGTAAAACTTCAGTTGCTGGGTGGGATACCTAGAATATGTCAGAAAATTCTCAAATTTTGGGAAACACGCTTTTTTAGTAATAGGAAAAGAAGTGAATTAGGGACAAAAACTTTTGAAAGTTTTTTAACAATTATGGGGCGTTTGATGCATCCTAATGTATGTATGTATGTATGCATGTACATGTATGTCCTTATGTCTTTTCGTCCGTCTGCTTGCCCTACATGTGGAATCTGTTTCTTCAGAGCGCTGCTGTGTCATGCATGCAACCATTTGTGCCGCATCAAACGACTGAAACACTGAGCCACTGAGCGGCCTTGGCTTTTGAAGAGTCTGCGACAGCTGCAAAGTCATCATCGCCATCGTCATCGTCGTCATCGTCATCATCATCATCATCAGCAGCAGCAGCAGCAGCAGCAGCAGCAGCAGCAGCAGCAGTGGAACGCATTGCGTTGGCGTCAGCTATATACATCTGCTGCAGCAGCAGGAGAAGGTGCCACATTTCGCCTCCTATCATTTGGATGCATCCTCATCCTCGTCGTCGTCGTCTTCTTCATTTAAAGTCGAGCTTCATAGAGGGCGCCACAGGTGATCGCCGTTGTTCGCGCCAATTCTGCATCTCGGCAGACGATCACGATGACGCTCATATCACATGTAACCTTGGTGAGTTCTAAATCTAAATATTATGAGCATGTGCAGGCATAGCCTTCGTGAAATCATGTTTTTAAATGTACAGACATTGCCTTCGTAAAATCATGTGTATTGTATAGTATACATGTATGCATGCAGCATGTTTAATTGTTTATGCTATGTTAGTGTTTGACACTTCTACGACGAGCTTCTCTTGCTTCCAAGTAATTTTTGTATAGACCTTTCAAGTGTTTATTCGCAGTAGAAATAACTCTATAGTTGAATTACAATGTAAGTCATTTAAGTCAATGATAGGTCAACATAATATTCACCTATGACTACATGTCGTAGGCCTACATGCATAGTCTTGCAGGCGAGGTTTCCAATCACCGTTATAAGATGACTCTTACTGAACCAAACTAATAGCTGAAGCATGGCCTTTCAGCGCTATTATCTTGTGCATGATAACCAATGAAAAATAGACCTGTTTGTGTTTTTAAAAACAAGCTCACTCCTTTGTAAATATTCTTAAGCGATAGCCTACTCTTATGAGCGCCATAAGTCTTTTGAAATATACCGTTTTAAAATTACGAGTTGACATTGTGTGTTAGGTTTAGACATGTTGAACAGCTCTTGATGCAAACCATTTAGTGACATTTAGCTTGTTACTTGGCCTTAGGCCTACTAAACTTTTGGTGAGCGATAAACTTACTCGAAGGTGACTGTTACACATCTAGCACCCAGTGCAAATACGTCTCCGTAGGGCGAGTCCTCAAAGATGACATTCCCAGGAAAAATCTGGATGTGTTGCTAGATGGACACAGGTAAGGTTTCCCCGAGAAAATGTTTATGTGTAGCATCCCCCATAAAAACCGGACAGACCTTGTTCATGCCATATAGCCTACTATCAAACTCAACGACCAATTTTCATATTTAAGTTTAATTAAGTGAGTCTGCATTTTGCTTATGTTCAGGGCTGAAAGTGATTTGGAAAAGTTATCCAAATTTTTCAAAATCGTGCCAATTTTACCAAGATTTGGTATCTGACGAACTTTTTCAAATTGGTTTTCCCCTAAATTTGTCAAACACGCTACCCGTCACCAGCATGTCACGAAAAGCAATGCCGGTGTCACGATATAAAGTCTCCCTCCGATACATAGTCTCCCCTGAAACAGAGTCTCCCCTTGGCTGAAAATCTGTATTGGAAGACATTTTCTAATGTAAAAGTATATAATATATGGTCATGGGCGGAGTTTGATTTCCGTTCCTGGGAGTGCTTAAAAACTTGTTTCGTTTGTGAAAAGACCCATTTTTCCAGAAAAATTTCGGGTGTTGGCCCTCTTGGGGAAGGGGGGGGGCTGAGCCCGGAAAAAGATGCCATTTGCGTGGGGGGAAAATTGACTCTGGGCCTTCTTGGAGGGCTTAGCCCCCCCTAACCCTGATAAACTCCGCCCATGTATTATATAATTATGGTCGTATCAAACAATTTAGCAACGTACACTAACAGTTTACTATATATATATATATATATATATTCTCTCTCTTCCCGGAGACTTTATTTCAGAACATAGTCTCCGGGGGCGAATTTATTCTGGTACAGATTCACCGAAGAGAATCTGTTTCGAAATAAAGTCTCCGGGGGAGACTTTTAGGGGAGAACTCTGTCACGCGACACCGTCTCGCAGACCCTGACAGACCCGGCTCACTTTCAACCCTGCGTATAATATTATATTACTATTTCATTGAACGAATCCTGCACCGTATTGTAGCGTCGGCCAATTTTATTTGGCTATTTCTCTGATCTGGTGGCGTGAAATAATGGAAGTTGGATTGCTATAGAAATAATTCTTTTCTTTGACAAGGACGTTGGATTGAAGAAAATGATTTCTTGTGAAACTGAAATTGAATTGATTAAATCAATGTTGCGCCAAAATGAAATTTGAACGGATGAAATGCCTAGACATAGAACTGCACAACTTTGGTTTTATTGAAAAGAATTTTGTGCTTTAAATAGAAGTGGAATTGATGAAAATAATTTTTGAGGTACAATGGAGGCTGGATCATTTAGATGCACGACAGTCCAATACTTCTAGATGGATGGGCCTTAATAGTGATGACGCGGAATGCAATAAATTGCCAATGATGAGGTGTCTCATAGGCGTAGGCCTACGGGAGATTTCAGCAGTGGGGGGGGGGGGGTCGTCAAGATTTTACTTCTGCCCGAAAAAAAAATCCGGAATAAATGACCGTGGTTTTCAATCTCGTGGTGGAAATGTTTCCCAGACCAAAAAAGTTGACGACCTTTTTTAGTCATCGGGTTGAAATGTCGTGAAAATACTCTCTTTTTAAATTTATTTATTTACTATTTTCCCGGGTATTTTTGCTCGAAAAACCAGACTTGCCCGAAATTTGGGGGCATTTACCCTCCTAGACTCCCGCCTCGTACGCCTATGGTTGTCTTTATACCGAGACATTGTACTGTGGCCCATTGATTGAACTAAGCGAATACTATATTCCAAGTATTTATATAACGCCTCTTCAAGAAATCTACTCTGTTGTGTAGGAGCTTTGAGCAAATCCCTCACGACACACAATATTGCTTGATCACCTACTATTCTACTGTAACAGTGGCGCTTAATTAAAATATAATAAAGCATTAGGCTTATATATAATATATATTTCTAAATATATATATATATACATTTGTGCTTTGATTAATTCTGCCTATTAATCTGCCGATAAAGCCGTACATCAAAGGAAAAACTCGTCCAATGCGCAGACTCAAGCAAACGACCCGCTTTTTGTCCACGCTTGTTGATATATTAATAGATCGAAAAGAATTATAACGGTCTATATTTAGAATTTTAGATCGTTCATTCATAGATAGAAGATATAATATATACTAATAACGTTAATAATAAGTTCAGATTACGCTAAAGTTCTTGGCATTTATAAATAATATCCGACAACAGCTGGCGCCTATATATGAAATTGGCATTTCATTTTGACAGGGCCATCCAATTCTTCTTTTATAGCTCACCTCTGACCTTTTAATCGGCGCCCCCACCAGATCTTAGCCATACCTCTCCAACCCTGCAGATGACAAGTTGGGCTCTGATGAGGCAATAAACTGCCGCGCAATCCAATAGTGACTGGGCAGTGCGCACGGTATAAGCGGTCCGAGTAAATTATCCTATTGGAGTTGCAGAGCGGTCCGTTGAAAACGATGGGCTTTACAGTAGGCCCCTATAGCTGCTGCACTTGTATCGTATTTTGGCGAGGAATTGTCGTTAATAGAAAACTGCGTCATTCGGTTGAGTGTAGTGCACTTGCGTGGAGTGCCGTTAGTCGCTGTATAGTGATAGATAAGGCGTGCAATATATCGAGTAAAGGACGCTTACACCGAAACGTCGGTTTGCTCACTCCCTCTCTCTCTCTCTCTAGCTGTATCTAGTTAAGAGGGCGCTGTCGGTCAGTCTGTGTGTCCATCTAAAATTAGTTATGTTCGGTTTGCACAGGCAGATAAGAATAGTCGCCTAAATATGCAATTGTTCTGTCATCCAGGACTGGAGCTGGTCTTGGTGGACTATGGCTGGACTTAGGTCCTACATGTATAGTATACATGCTACTGTAACTATCTGAATCTGCTCATTCTGCTCAGACGACTGAGTCGTTTTGTTCTCAACTTAGGATGCAACCGGTCCACAGCGGATCCAGAACTGTTCGAAGGGGGCAGGTCAAAATCTTTGGTCTTGGGACAGAGAAAAATTTCGTCATTGGTCGCCCGAAAAAGTTGATGACCTTTTTTTAGTACTCCGGCCGAAAACCGAATGGAGGGCCACGTCCCATGCTATTTTTTTATGGGGGGGGGCAATATGCCATGACACCCCTATTCATATTGCTAATTTCAAACCGAATGGGGGGTCCACGTTCCATGGCATTTTAAATGGGGCATGGTCGGATTGGCCCCCATGGATCCGCCTCTGATCAGAATCCAGCCCCCCAGTTATTTTTCCAAAATTATCACACTGAAACTGTCTATCTTCGAGCACTCTTTACTTAGACCTACTTCTAGGGCTGCTGATTAATCGCGATTAAATCGTGGGATTAACGCGTGAAAAATTGTGCGATTAAAATTTTTAACGCATAATTCGTGCAAGTTAATTAGATCTGATTAAAATGGAATCAAGGGCTGCAGAAAATATCGTTTTAAATGGAAAGTTAAATTACATCAAGTGATGCTTTTTTATTTGCAAAATATTCAAAGAAAGAATTTGAGTAGGTATATACCGTAAGCATATTGACTTTTGACTTAGCGCAGCGCTCGTGAATAAGCTGGTGCCCCGCGCTTGGCTTTCGAGTGGCGTTTAGAAATTGGAGATTACGATTACGATTACGAAACGCATGTTTTGGTTCGAATGCAGTTGGCAATTGAGTGACAAATTGCTGCGACAATATGCTTATATTACTTACTTAGACTTAGTTCCTCCTGTTCCGATCGGAGCATTGGAAGACTTGTTGACCAATGCTCCGATCGGAACAGGAGGAACTAAGTCTAAGTAAGTAATATAAGCATATTGTCGCAGCAATCTGTCACTCAATTGCCAACTGCATTAGAACCAAAACATGCGTTTCGTAATCGTAATCGTAATCTCCAATTTCTAAACGCCACTCGAAAGCCAAGCGCGGGGCACCAGCTTATTCACGAGCGCTGCGCTAAGTCAAAAGGGTTGTCCGTAAGAATAGTCCATGGTGGTTGGTCCGGGTCGAGTTACCATAGGATTAGAGGGGCGGAACAGCTACTAAGGCGGGTGTCGTATGGGCCGGGAATTGAAGGGTGGAGGATTTGATGAGACAGGGTAAAAGTTCTTGAAAAGGAGTGTATTCAGTTTCGATTGAAAAGCCCGAGGTGTGGTGGATAGAGGAGCCTGAGGAAGGTTAAAATTATCTCCTGCGGTCAAGAATAGTTGTATTCAGGGCTCAAAGTATGGCATGGACCATTGGACAGTCATGGACGGCGTCCAGGCATTTGTTTTCAAGTCTCAACGCCGTCCTGCCACTTAATTAGATAGCAGAGCCTGGAAAAGTGGTGGGCGTCCATGCACTTCTTTTTATATACTCTAAGCACTGGTTGCAGTAGCATAATCAACTGAAGAAATATCGCAATTTAAACACTGAAAATAACGTGACATCAACATTGCAATCATGTAGGTGGTCGATATATAATATATAAATATATATAAATATATATAAATATATAGATAATAATTATTATAGACCTATGCATACAATAATACATGAATGCATATCCATGCCAATTCACGCACATAATACATACACCATTATAAATACTATGCATACAAACACACCAACATATTTAGGGCCTATATACATGTATATATATATACAATTACATATCAATTCAATTCAATTTATTTCCTGAATAGTCCACATAAACAATTATGGCAGTGAGCAACAACATTGAGCATTATTCGTGGTTACAAGGGGAGATCCAGAAGGGATATGGAGAATCCTGCTAATAGGGCCACCCGGTATTCATTAAAATAAACAGAACACAATAGCACATGACAGCCAATTTATACAGTTGCAGGAACACATATTTAACCATGCAGGCAAGAAGCTTATTAGAAGAGGATAAATGAAACACATATACAGCTAGGGTGGGCCAAAAAAGACCCCCAGGTGGTATAACTTTTGTTCTGTTTGAAATTTTTGATGAAATCTGACCATCATGTGTATAATTAATATGAATTATCTTTAAAACTGTAAAATTTTGATTTGGAAATTCTTATTTCTGGCCAAGATATTGGCAAAAACCTTAGGGGTCTTTTTGGCCCACCCTGTATATATAGAATATGTTCATCATTCCATGAAGTGGTTCTGATGGATATAGAAGATATAGTATACAGGGTGGGCCAAAAGTATTTGTTCAACTTTGAAGGCCTATAACTTAGGCAGTTTAGCAAGTAAGTGTATGCTTAATGCATCAAATTAAAGGTCGTTATATCAGCTATAAGCCCGACAAATTTCATTACGGTAGCTTGCACTACGCGCCATATAATTATTGTGTACCGCACCTACCTTGTTTCTGACGTAAACAATAATTTCATCATGGCGCCGTTAACAGAAGACGACAGGACTTTGATTCGAATTTTAAGAATTGAAAAACATTTGAATGCATATCAAATGATGAATGAATTTCCTGCTAGAAACTGGAGTAAAAACAATTACAACCGATTAATTAGACAAATTGACGCAAGTACAAGTTCTAAACGTAAACCTGTTACTGGCCGTCCTCGTTCGGCACGTACCGCTGACAACATCGCTCGTGTAGCTGAATTGATCTGTAGCCAAGAGGATAATCCAGGCACAAGCAAAAGTCATCGAACCACATAACTGGCCGCCTAATAGCCCTGACTTAAACCCCGTTGATTACTCAATCTGGGGTGCTTTGCACTTTGCAGCAACGGGTTTATCGTGAACGGATAGTAAACGTCGAGCATCTGAAGCGCGTCATCACTCGTTGCTGAACTGAGATCAGACACGAACTCATCAATGGAGCCATAGATCAATGGGCACGTCGCATTCATGCAGTCATTCGAGCTTGTGGAAGACACATTGAATATTTATTTGACTAAATAATTCTTGGATTTCGTAATGGCTATCAATAATGCAAACTTGCAAAGACTAATTTTCCAAGTATTGTGTTTTGCAAGATAGACGAATTAAAATCATTGTAAACTGATACATATTCAGTACAGTAGTTTTACGCACTTATTATTAAAGCTGAAAATATACATTTTTGAGCAGTTGTAGCTGATATAACGACCTTTAATTTGATGCATTAAGCATACACTTACTTGCTAAACTGCCTAAGTTATAGGCCTTCAAAGTTGAACAAATACTTTTGGCCCACCCTGTATATAATATATAGAAAGAGTATATAATATAATTCTCTGTCTGTCTGTCTGTCTGCCTGCCTATATATAGAATATATATATAGAATATTTATAGAAAAAATATATATAGAATATATATATAAAATTATATCCGATTAAGATGACCGTTTCGCATTGAAGAGGAAAGGTTGACACGTTACTTCAATGCCCTACATTGCATTAATCCAGTCACAACTCGGTTTTATAAAGCGGAAACGCGATGCATTATGGTACTTCCGGCGCAGAAACAGGCAGATGCATTATTCCAATGCCTGCAACAGAAACCAAAGTTCACAGCGCCATGGCTATAAATAACTTTCTCTGTCTGTCTGTCTGTCTGCCTGTCTGTCTGCCTGCCTGTCTGTCTGTCTGTCTGTCTGTCTGTCTGTCTGTCTGTCTGTCTGTCTGTCTGTCTGTCTGTCTGTCTGTCTGTCTGTCTGTCTGTCTGTCTGTCTGTCTGTCTGTCTCCCCATTTATCTCCTGTGGAGATATCACAGACTGCCCGCTGACTATACATTCCACAAATGCGTATACACACGGGCGACAGGAAATCTCCAATGAAGTTGCAGCTAAATATATCCCCAGTGAAATGCCAATCGCTGACGCAGTTCGGCTTCTCGTGAATAGGTCTGACGGACAAACCAATAGAGGGCGCTCTAGTTTTTTTTTATATTATTATTATTATTATTAATACTATTATAACAAAAGACAAAGAACACGACGACGGAAAATTAGCCGGCGGACATGCAATTAAGAGATTCGTCAATTGGTCGCCTACGCGGTCCGGCGCGACGGTCGGATGGCGACCGACGTTTGCTGCAGATAGACTGGCTTCTGGCCTCGTTGTTGTTCTCGCCGGAAGTCGTCTGCTCTTGAAAATGTCAACTTTTGCTCAGTTGGCGGAATGGACGCCATTCTCCCCGAGCAGTGATTCGCTCTTTGATCGGAAAATATTTATTTAGAACTGACCCCTACTGTAACACGAAGGAGGGGCACGGCTCCTGTATGCATCTGCACGCAAGCAACTCTCAGGCACACGTATCAAGGGGCAACCGCCCTCAAAGAATCCCAGTTCATCACTTACTCTATAAATAGAATATATCAGCCGTCATATATTAGGCCTATGGCATAGATATATATATAATACATTATACTTATATAATCTATTATAGCCTATATACACGTGCACATACAATCATACATGTATATATAAAATATATAGATATAGACCTATATATGCCTATCCATGCAATACATATTCACACACATAAAGCGTGCATTATAATCCTATGCATACACATAAATAGGCTACTTATTTACTTGTGTATGATGTTTGCATATATATATATATAATTATATATATATTATATATATGCCTATCCATGCAATGCATATTCACACACATAAACCATATATTATAATTTATATGCATACACATATACACACATAAATAGGCTACTATTTACTTGTGTATGATGTTTGCATACATATATGTGGTTATGGTTATGGTTATCCTCAGTGAAGACCAAAAATAGAGTGAGAATTTCAGGGTGATGTCGCGAACTTGCAAACTAATAAGCGACATTCAATGAACTGCACACAATCATGCCTTTGGGCAGGACTGTGACAGAGGCTATCCATATACATAAGCTTATATAGAACACATTAGATTGCTTCATAATATGTGACATACGCCTATATGTATATTCACTGAAGTATATATAGGCCTACCATGATGTAATATATATATATATATATAATAAGTTACTATTATATGGAGATATATAATTACAGACTATATATATATATATGTATATATATATATAAATTGATGCAGCCGTGCGTGATTGAGATAAATTGAGAACACGTAACGAACCAATGATGTCTGCATTTGACTCTGCCTGAACTCGATGTGTTTTGCGATGCATGGGTGAAGGAAGAATTGTTGTTGCGAACTGATTGGTGCGGGGGCGTTAAATGAACTGGCAGGCTTAAAATGAAGAAAGCAAAGACGAAGAAGAAGAAGAAGAAGAAGAAGAAGAAGAAGAAGAAGAAGAAGAACTAGAAGAACTAGAAGAAGAAGAAGAAGAAGAAGAAGAAGAAGAAGAAGAAGAAGAAGAAGAAGAAGAAGAAGAATGCAAAGAATGCAAAGAAAAAGAAGAATGCAAAGAAGAAGAACTAGAAGAAGAATGCAAAGAAGAAGAAGAAGAAGAAGAACTAGAAGAAGAATGCAAAGAAGAACAAGAAGAATGCAAAGAATGCAAAGAAGAAGAAGAAGAAGAAGAAGAAGAAGAAGAATGCAAAAAATGCAAAAAAAGCAAAGAATGCAAAGAATGCAAAGAAGAAGAAGAAATAGAAGAAGAATGCAAAGAAGAAGCAGAATGCAAAGAAGAAGAAGAAGAAGAAGAAGAAGAAGAAGAAGAAGAAGAAGAAGAAGAAGAATGCAAAGAATAAGAAAACGAAGAATTAGAAGAAGAACTACAAGAAGAAGAAGAAGAATGCAAAGAGGAATGCAAAGAATGCAAAGAAGAAGAAGAAGAAGAAGAAGAAGAAGAAGAAGAAGAAGAAGAAGAAGAAGACAAAGAAGGAGGAGGCGGAGGAGGAGGAGAAGAAGAAGAAGAGGAAAAGACAAAAGAAAAAGAAAAAGAAGAACAAGATGAACAGGAATAACAATACAATGAAGAAAGAATAAGAAGAACAAGAAGAAGAAAAAGAAGAAGAAGAGCAAGAAGAAGAAGAAAAGAAAAACCCGAAAAAGAAAAGAAGAAGAAAAAGAGGAATAAAAAGAAAGATCAACAACACGAAGAACTAGATCAGAGAGAAAGACGAAAAACATGAATATGAAGCGGAAGATGAGGAATGTCATAAAAACACATTCCGTTGCTAAAATGATTGTCGCGAATGATATTAATTACTTTTATGTGGCAGAGATAAATCTCGCCAAGTAAGCGATTACTTTCTAAGAATAGGTGGACCAACTTTGAGGGCCAAGGCTAAAGATGAAAATGTCAGATTCTTGCTATCGACATTGTAATAAAAAAAAAAAATTCTGGAGCACTTAACTGCAATTGAGTATTTATATGGGGCAACTCACATTGCAAAATGCATCAGACGCGGTTTCTGCATTAGATAGCATCTATTGAGAAGTTTCAAGGTCCATTAGCCGAACTTTGTTAGCCAGTGTTTAATCTAAACTCACTGACGGGGGAAGTTCCACCACCACCCGTAAAATGAGAAACCCCAGAAAATCGAAAGGTGCTGTTCACATATGTTGTCCCCTCCCAAGAAAAATGATATGCCCAACTGTTGCCCCCCCCCTCAGGAGTATTCGACAGCTCCTGTTTACATGGGTTGATTACAAGTCGAGCTTAATTCATGCGACGGGAACGGCGGCGTAACTCAGGGTGAGAATTGCCAGGGGGTTGGTTGTGAGGTTTCAACCCCCAGTTTTTCTTAGAGCCCCATGGTAAAGTCTGTTTTTCAGACCCCAATTCCAAGTGGATAATGGTCCAACCCCCCTGTTTCCCCCTCCCCCAATTCTTACACTGGTGTAATTTGAACAATGGTGGGCCTAAAGAGGAGGAGGTAGACTAATTCTAATTTCCTGCATGGAAAATAATGTATAAATATAATAAATTTTAAATTTGTTCATTTGTTGCAGGTTGTGTACATTTTCGCGGTGTGTTTTCTCGCTGGTCAACTGTCCGACTGTAAGAAAAGATCGAGTTTTGAAACCTTCATCGCGCTGCTATCACACAAAGAAAGGTATATTAAATGAAGCACTTTTATTTATGGCACCTATAGCCTACTGTAAGGAGGAGTAAAGGGAATAGGAGGAGGAGGAGGAGGAGGAGGAGGAGGAAGAAGAAGAAGTAATAGCAGTAGTATAGAAGTATTAGTATTATTATTATTATTATTAGTAGTAGTAGTAGTAGTAGTAGTAGCAGCAGCAGCAGCAGCAGCAGCAGCAGCAGCAGCAGTAGCAGCAGTAGTAGTAGTAGTAGTAGTAGTAGTAGTAGTAGTAGTAGTAGTAGTAGTAGTAGTAGTAGTAGTAGTAGTAGTAGTAGTAGTAGTAGTAGTAGTAGTAGTAGTAGTAGTAGTAGTAGTAGTAGTAGTAGTAGTAGTAGGTAGCAGTAGTAGTAGCAGCAGCATAAGTTGCTGCTTTGTATAGCGCCCTTGGAACTGTCTGCCAGTGTTTCATCCAATGCACCACTGGGTTCCTCCGGTTAGTGAACAACGAATATAGTTTCTGCGTATGCTAAGTTCAAAAAAGCATATAGTCCTAGGCCTATTGTTCTATTTTCAGTCATAATATATATTATGATTATGACGTTACTGCACGCCGAGCGCTCTAGCCAACTTATAATACTGTCGTGTCTACCATATTATTGTCTTTCCGATAAATAATATTATTAAAGCCTTATTTATTTTCTCCAGCTATTAATAACTCTAGGAATTTCGACGATATACCTAATTCCAGATGTGGACAATTTCCTTTCTCGACACCAATAACAAAATTAGATTTCGTCCAATAACAAAATTGGATTTCGTCGTATAAGCTTACACTACGAAACGTTTGCCACTGACTTGGCCTGTATTTTTGGCTGTAGGCACCGACTAAAACGTGGGCGTAAAAATAGGTTAATTTATTTTTATTTTATTCTGTGTCTTAAGATTTCTTAAAATAACTGCCAATGTCTGCCATGGTAAAAAAGTCCCAGGCGGACCATAGATGTAGGCTAGACAGTTGTGAGAGCAATATCGTCATCGTTATCATCACCAAAGTCTTTAAAATAACGATAATATTTTCTTTCTTGAAACAATTCGGTTGACAGATCGCAACCGGTTACAGTGTAGGCCTACAATTATGCAATTTAAATAAGTCACAAGAACACGATATTACAGAAGACATAAATCTTAACTAGGCCCCACTAACAGAACAGCCAGCCTGCAATACACGTAGGCCTACTACTACAGTAAATCATTATGATAATTATTCATGATCATGAACGGCATCATCAGCGCAGCTATAGTCGTCATCATCATGGGCGGAGTTTATCAGGGCTAGGGAGGGGTAAGCCCCCAAGGACTAAAAATTCATCAGTTTTGTGCAGGGGAAAATTGTTTATTTTCACGAAATTTAAACCGAAGGACTAAAAACCAAAGTTATTTTAGCGCCCCCCCCCAAGAACTGAAACCAAACTCCGCCCATGGTTATCATTATCAACATCGTCGTCGTCGCCACAACACTCACTGTTCCAGGGCTGTCTTAACCTTGGACTTTAGGCTCAACTTACCTTATATATCCATAATTGGATTCTACATGACCTTCAATTCATATGCAAACATCATTCCGCAACACAATGTCATCTCAGGATTCGTCTTTAGCAATATTTCTTCTGCTCAAAATTAATAGGATATCGAAGTTCACTGCGTCGTCATAGTCAGCATTATTATCTTATTATAGGGGCCTATGTGCGTCACAGATGGAAACAGAACATAGAAGTCCAATGGCAATTAATCATTGTTCCAGAAATATTAACAGAATATTTAAAATCAAACATCATGTTCAAAAAGAAATTTAAAAAACTGCCGAGGAGGTTGGAAGCTATATTTAGGCCTGCCGTTTAGATCAAAAGCCTGGGTAAAGGAGGGCGACACTAATCAACTTTGATATGGCAGTGTCTTTAAACACGTTTAAACATAATATTCGCAACGGAAGTAGCTTACTTAGCTTGTTACATGTTTAAAGACACTGCCATATCAAAGATGATTAGTGTCGCCCTCCTCCTTTACCCAGGCTTGGGCTGGCACTCGCAGAGAACAACCAGTGGCGGAGAAATATGAGTCGCGCTTTCACCTGAATTGCGCACCTGTCGAAACTTTCTCTGCTATCGACCATAACGTGGGTGTAAAAACAGGGTGAAAGCCATCATAATCATCATCATCAGCAGCAGCAGCAGCAGCAGCAGCATCGGCATCAACTTCTTTTTCTCGTTCTTCTTCTCGTTCTTCTTCTTCTTCTCGTTCATCATCTTCTTCTCTTCTTCTACTCCTTTTCTTATTCTTCTTCTTCTTCTTCTTCTTCTTCTTCTTCCTCTTCCTCTTCCTCCTCCTCCTCCTCCTCCTCCTCCTCCTCTTCCTCTTCCTCTTCCTCTTCCTCTTCCTCTTCCTCTTCCTCTTCCTCTTCCTCTTCCTCTTCCTCTTCCTCTTCCTCTTCCTCTTCCTCTTCCTCTTCCTCTTCCTCTTCCTCTTCCTCTTCCTCTTCCTCTTCCTCTTCCTCTTCCTCTTCCTCTTCCTCTTCCTCTTCCTCTTCCTCTTCCTCTTCCTCTTCCTCTTCCTCTTCCTCTTCCTCTTCCTCTTCCTCTTCCTCTTCCTCTTCCTCTTCCTCTTCCTCTTCCTCTTCCTCTTCCTCTTCCTCTTCCTTCTTCTTCTTCTTCTTCTTCTTCTTCTTCTTCTTCTTCTTCTTCTTCTTCTTCTTCTTCTTCTTCTTCTTCTTCTTCTTCTTCTTCTTCTTCTTCTTCTTCTTCTTCTTCTTCTTCTTCTTCTTCTTCTTCTTCTTCTTCTTCTTCTTCTTCTTCTTCTTCTTCTTCTTCTCGTTCTTCCTCTTCCTCTTTCTCGTCCTTTTTTCAGGTCGTCTTTGACGTGATCTTTCTCTTCTTCTTGCCCGCTCTATGATCTGCTCTTCACGTGACTGGTTCCTCATTCACCACATTTAGCAACGTTTAATCTTCCGCAGGTCAATTTCGTTTGCTGTAAATTGGTGGCCTACATTCGTATAAACTCTCAAATTTAACCCGAGCGAACCCGTTCAACAATCATTCGATCATAATTTATATAGCGCCCCTTCAAGCTTGATCTCTACTCTGTGGCGAGACCGTATGCTATTGGCATTAGACGGATCGCCTTCGAAAAGGTCAATTTTTAAGTGAACTCAGCATCCAGTGTTTAATCTAGTCCCCGTCCGCTGGGGGGGGAATTCAGGTTTCTGGGGGGGGAGACAATCGAGCGTCCGAAGGACGCTTGTGAGGCGCATAGCGCCGAGATCCGCAGGGGGAGGGGTGTGGGGAGGGGGATGTGCCCCTCCCCATCAGAAACTTTTTGAATTTCCACATTGCAATGGTAGCATTTTAAGGTACCATCTTAACAAAATACCTGTACTTTTTCAGAGCCTCATCAGAAACTTTTTGAATTTCCACATTGCAATGGTAGCATTTTAAGGTACCATCTTAACAAAATACCTGTACTTTTTCAGAGCCTCATCAGAAACTTTTTGAATTTTCACATCGCAATGGTAGCATTTTAATTTTAAGATGTCATCTTAACAAAATACCTGTACTTTTTAGAAACTTTTTGAATTTCCACATTGAAATGGCAGCATTTTAATGTGTCATCTTAACAAAATACCTGTACTTTTTTAGAAACTTTTTGAATTTCCACATTGAAATGGCAGCATTTTAATGTGTCATCTTAACAAAATACCTGTAGCCTACTTATTCAGAGCCTCATCAGAAACTTTTTGAAATTCCACATTGCAATGGCAGCATTTTAATGTGTCATCTTAAAAAAAATGCCTGTACCTTTCAATGCTTATATGAGTGGACTTCAATAGATATAAGCAACACTTAACAAATATTTTGGGGGGTTATTTCCACACTGTAATGGTACTCTTTTAAGGTGTCATTTTAGCAAAATAACTCCATTAGACTATTCAGTACTGATAAAAAAAGTGTTTTAGGATCCAATATATATATATATATATATATATATGATTATAATTACAATAAAAATATATTTATGTATCGAGTTCAGCAGCTCAATTCTCCCGTTGCTGAGTTATTCTAATGAATAAATGCAGACATGAATATAACAGTAGCCTATATAAGCTGACTTTTCAGCACTATGTCAGTTTAACCCTATTTCCCAAGATGGTCCTGAATTGCTGACTAGGACATACTTTCTGAAATCATATTTAATGGTACACAAACCAACCAAGAACTAATAAACTACTGGTACCAAATTCAGGAAACCATATGTAGTAATGATCTTGTTTTTAGGTTTTACTGTATGTGTTCAAATAATAGGACCAAACATTTTGAAATTTTACAGTTTAAAATTTGAAGGATACCAATGGTGAGAAGCCATTCAGTTGTACAAAAGTAGTATTTGTACAAATATTAGCAGTAAGTTATTCTCATTTTAGCAGGATTGTGTCATAATTATATTATAATAGTAAATAATAACATTATAATCATGCATTAACCATACAATAATTAATAGTAGACTATTACAATATTATAACAGTTCAAGTAATACGATGATGTAAACAGCAACAAAAACTATTATAATTTTGTCAAATTTCTGGAGGGAATGTCATATCTGTTTTTAGTTGTGCAAAATTATACAAATATATACAGTAAGTTATACTCATTGCAACATGATAGTATCATATATAATAGTAGTAAATAATGTCATTATAATCATATAATAGTAAATAACATCACGGTATATTATAACACTTCATGTAAAACAATGATGAAAGTAGTAACCAAAAAACCAATATCATTTTGTCAAATTTTTCTGGGGGGGAAATGTCAATCCTGGGGGGGGGAACTTTCCCCCCCAGAGACGTCTAGATTAAACACTGCTCAGCATCGTTGAGCGATTTAATAAATGATCTAAATAAAAACGTTCATACATAGAGTGGCTCACTACTGTACAGTGGCTGATGGAAATGACCTGTGATGTGTGTTGAGCTAAAGGTCAAACGCGGTCGCCGTGTGCGTTGATGCGAACAGTAATTAGTTGCTTGATATATCTACATGTACAGGGTGCGCAAAAAAACCCTAGGTGTTTTGCCATTATCTTGGCCAAAAGTAAGACTTTCGAAAGGAAATTTTACAGTGGTATAACTTTTGTTGTGAATAAATTATTTTGATGAAATCTGGCCATCGTATGTACCTATGAATTGTCTTTACACCTGTAAAATTTCATTTCGATGTTCCTACTTCTGGCCAAGATATTGACCAGAATAATTGACTTGATTTTTTGTTACTTTTTGTTGCGTCGGGTTTTTGAATCGTCAAAAAACGGTGGGTGGCTTCACTAAAAGTGGTGTAACTTTTGTTCTGTTTGAAATATTTTAATGAAATCTAGCCATCTAGTGTAGGCCTAAATATGAATTGTATTTAAACCTGTAAAATTTCATTTCGAAATTCTCACTTTTGGTCAAGATATTGGCAAAACTCTTAGGGGGGCTTTTTTGGCGCACCCTGTATATGTTTCACCTTTGACTAACAGCGCCAGTGTCACCGATACGGACAGAGACACGTCTTAGTCTCTCTGAGAGACAGACGGACATACATGCATACATACATACATACATACATACATACATACATACATACATACATACATACATACATACATACATACATACATACATACATACATACATACATACATGCATACATACATACATACAGAGTTACATACATACATGTACATACATACATACATGCATACATACATACATGCATACATACATACATACATACATACATACATACATACATACATACATACATACATACATACGTACATACATACAAACATACATACATACATACATACATACATACATACATACATACATACATACATACATACATACATACATACGTACATACATACATACATACATACGTACATACATACATACATACATACAGACCGACAATTACTATGATAACTTCTAGTAGTTTGTTGCTTTCAACAAGGCGATTGAAGTCGCAACGCGAAGGAAATAGGGGAGTTCTCCCCGGATAAGGACGGTGGAGTCTGGTTGTAGGCCACGTTATTTAGCTTTTTATAAGGCCTATAGCATCGTGTCTGATCTTAGCAGGCATTGTCTGAATGTCTGAATGCCCTCATTCGAAACCTTGGGTCGGATAATATGTCTGACGAATGCAAAGAGGATCGTCGTTTCCGATTGGTACCTGTAGCCTACCTGTACTGGTGACAAAGAACAATGGTACAAAAGCTATTGTTTCTTCTTTTCACAGACTCTCGTGCATTACATTTTAGTTCCCCTCTGGCAGCACTTAGCAAGCAGAATCTGCCCGTAAGAGAGTAGGGCGGTTAGGGCTTACGGTCGTCATTTTGATTGAACCCCGATTTGTCCTTATACTTTGCCAGCGTCAGCGACGATGTGATGCCACAAGGCCAGCATGAGTGTGGCAGAAAAAATAACCGAAGTATTGATTTATTTGATGTTGGGCAATACAATTAAGTCTATACTATTATGGAGTCATAAGTAGCCTAAGACTAGAACCCCACAATCCAGTATGATATGGAAATATTAATGAGTAGGGGGGGTTGGACTATAATCCACTTGGAATTGGGGTGTGAAAACAGACTTTAGTATGGAGCTCTAAGAAAGACTGGGGGAATCCCCAACTCTCCATGCAATTATCACCTTTGTGGTTATATTAGGCGCTGATTTGTGTGGTGCTTGAGTATCAATGAAAACCACTGTGGGTTCCAAAGAAAACTTAGGGGGTTGGACCCTCAGCCCTCTGGCAATTCTCACCCTGCCTCAGCCCCCTGGAAATTCGCACCCTGCTCAAGGCCCGTCTTCAGTTTTCGACTAGTATTGCGTAGCCTACTTCTGAGAGGCGTTGGCAAAATGGACCGACAAATGATAAACACTGGATATTGGGCCTAAATCCCGTATACTCGTATAGGATGTGGACAACCATGCGACAGCTCCGCATTGGCCATCTGATGACGAAATGACGATGCGTTTTACTGCCTACTATCGGTCCCTTTAAAGCCAGAGGAAGAGGCTTCTATGAACGAGGCCTTAAAGGACACTCACGGAGTGGTAGGCCTCCATGCCATTTAGGTATGAAAAGGGCAAGGGTGCTATCCGGCCATCGATCACCATCTGAAGGGCTCTATAATCAAAATGCAGAAAGACACAACACACGCACTCACTCGGCACTCGCTACATACAAGCCCCCACAAAACCGAGAGTGCGTGGGAGAAAAGAATGATGCACTCTTGAATAAACATGAAGCCGCTTGAGTACTAGTAGGTTGTATGGCTGAGGGAAATACAATCCTACGAAAACGTCACGAATGACGATAGATGATCAGTGATAGGGGAGAGTGGACTAATGATTATAGGGGATAGTGGGCCGAGTATACAGAAGGGAAAGAGAGTGAAGTTGACTACGCAAATGTTACGAAACCAAAAATGTCATTAAGCTGTCAGTTGATACGATTTCGCGCCGTCAAAAATTCACTTAACGGAAGGAATTCAATCATTAGCATTTTTACATGACGCATGAACCATAACCTCCATGACGTAGATGCTATAGATCCGTAGGCCATAATTATATAGATAACAGTTTCCATGCCCAAGACTTCACGAAAAATAACGACTACTAAACAGTTTACCTGTATGGGTCCATCAGTAGCACTAATTAGTAGCCAACAGCGATTTTGTGAGCTATCTAGGCCTGAATGCGACAACTGCATGTCCTTATAGCCTACATCAATTTCAAATCCAATAATTGAGAGTTTAGCCAATGAAAACTGA
This sequence comes from Lumbricus rubellus, assembly GCA_945859605.1. Lineage (NCBI taxonomy): Eukaryota > Metazoa > Annelida > Clitellata > Crassiclitellata > Lumbricidae > Lumbricus > Lumbricus rubellus. The sequence continues at coordinate 21,170,718 of OX243825.1, forward strand.
TCCAAATGTAGGCTAATTATTAGCCTACATTTGGATCAGTTTTCATTGGTTAAACTCTCATAATTATTAGGTCGAGTTTTAGGGGCAGGCAACGTTTTAAAACTGAGGAATTCTGACTTGTTTATTGTGTTTTGCGTTTTTTTTGCATTTAAGGCCGAGGCGCTTCAGCCTCGCTGAATGTAATGTTTACTGTCTTTTCATTTGAAACTGAGGAGTTCTAATCTGTATGAATGTGTTGTGCGTCTCTTTAACATTTCAAGATAAGGAGATTTTAGCCCGAATGATTAGAGTTTGTCTCTTCTCCACTTAAAATTGAGGAGCTCTTACCTGGCGAATGTGTTTTGTTTCTTTTGCCTTTAAAACTGAGGAGTTCTAATCTGAACGAATATGTTTCTTGTCTCTTTTGCATTTTAAAACTAAGGAATTCTAATCTGAACGAATATGTTTCTTGTCTCTTTTGCATTTAAAACTGAGGAGTTCTAATCTGAACGAATACCGGGTAGGCTATGTTTCTTGTCTCTTTTGCATTTAAAACCGACTCTGTTTTAAAAGTGTAAAAAAATAAGTGCCTGAACGCCTCCTTCCTTTCCAAAAGAAGTGCCAGGACGCCCATTACATTTTAAGGTGAGCTGGCCAAATAAGTGGTAGGACGGCATAGAGATTTGAAAATGTGCCAGGGCTCAGGACGCCGTCCATGACCGTCCTGCCACCCTTTAAGCCCTGAAACTGAGGAATTCTAATCTGAACGAATATGTTTCTTGTCTTTTTTGCTTTGACACCGATAGCAATCCAGAATTCGAGACCATAAAACGAGACCAGAAACCGAACGAGGTTGACCTGAGCGATCTCAGTCTCTTCTCTGACAGCGAGCTGGACTGCTGTCCCACAGCCACCGAGCTAAGTCACCGTCGAACGGGAATCAACTGGGAGGGTCTCCTCTTCGAACTGTTCCACACGCCAAACTTCACTCAGAGTTTCTACGAGACCATCTGCCTACCAGAGGTCAAGGACCGTCCCTGCCAGTTCGTCGACCCACGCTACCGTCAGATTTCATCCTGTGTCCAGCAGTACCAGTACGTCTACGCTTTCGGGCGACCGGCCAACAACTGGGGCGAGCAGTACCGGGTCGACTACATCCGGGTTGCTACCGGGTGCAAATGCCGTCTGCTCTTCACCGAAGCAGACGACACGGCGGAAGACTACACGTCATAAGGCAGATGGTGACGTTTGATACGCAGAGATGTCGTCATCATTCGACAGACCAGATGACGTCATGCGGAGCAGGCGTTAGAAAAAATGGCGCTTAATAGTAAACCGATGCAGGTCACGTGGCAGACGATAACGTTGCGCTAGCGGCTAGCATGTATACCTACTACACGCCGGAAAATTCAATGTAGGGCCTCCTACGTCGTCACTTGAAAAATAATAGTTAATTCGGAAACCGTAGGCAGATAGATTACCACCTGACTGGCGATGAGGTGGTCAAAAGAGGCGAACTTCTGAACTCTGAATTAAGGTCCGCCATTGTTGCGTGTTGATCTGCCACAGCAGGGCCGGATTAAACAATGTGGGGCCCTGTTCGGGAATTTTTTTAGGGAACTTCGATCGAAAAATCTGATGACCTTTTTAAGTCGTTTGGTCGAAATTTTTTCTAAATATATCAACTTTTTATTCCAAAAATTGTTTTCCTCGTGTGTGGGGCCCCTAAAGTGTGGAACCCCTGTTCGGCCGAACATGTTGAACATGCCTTGATCCGGCCCTGTGCTAGTTTGAAAGAACATATAACCGCCATCATGCCTACATGGATCCCACATTTTCATATGGTCGTAGCTACAGGTAGCTTACCCGTTTAGAATCCACATGGATCGCGCCTATCTAAGCCTAGGCCTATGCCCATCGAAATGCTGACAAGGACCAGGGTATGAACCATCCCAAGATTGAGTGGAGTCAATATAGGCTATCGTGCACGCAAGCGCAGAGGTCTAGTCACTAAAGGTCAATTCTACCAAATTTGTAAATACAAAGCGCGCGAGTCTTAATTAAGTATGTGAAGTTTTGACAGTTACAATAAATCAATAAACTTAGGGCTTATAATTTCTTCTTAACCCATTAATATTCTCAATGCTTAATGCAACAATAACTAGGTCTACACTTCCGGTAGACGTGACCTATATAGGTCAAGGGTTATTGAGTTGTCGAACCCGCTTCAGTAAAGACGACGGCATAATATTATTTGGGAATAGGCCTACGTTTCCGACTAGTCCGGAGTTCTTTATCATTTCTTAAAGTTATCAGTGGCGGCGCCAGGGAACAAAAGGTGATCAGGTTTTTTGCACAGGGAAAGTGAAATATTTTCATGAGATTTCGACTTACATGTAGCTCCCCACCCCTAAAAAAGGTCATCAGGTTTTTTGGGACAGGAAAAATGAAATATTTTCATGAAATTTAGACAAGTGACTTTTAATAAGGTCATCATTTCGCGCCTCAGATTCACATTTCGGTGTGACCTTGCGTGCGTTATAAATTTATTTAATAATAATAATAATAAGCTTTTTTGCACTGAAAATCATTGATTTCCTTGAGATTAAGACCTAATGACTAAAAAAGGTAGGACTTCAGAAATTTTAAAAAAATCTCCGCCCAAGGGCTTCAGCCCCCCCCCCCCCCCCCCCCAACTGAAATCCTGGCGCCACCACTGAAAGTTATTAATCATGTGCTCATTAACATTATCTGCATTTAGGCCTAGTGCATGCCTATTGTACCAGTAAAATCACAAGGGGTCTAACATAGAATCTGAGTGGCTAGCCAACACCAGTGAGGAAATTGAAAGCACGACTGTGGATGTTATTAGGTAGGGCAACAAGCAATATCACTATTAAATTAACAATTCATAAAATAGTAAGCGTGTTTAATCAAGCTGTGCTGAGTAATCTAAGCCTTCATTTTGCGTTTAAGCTTATTTGAACCTGTAATATTGATATATCATTGTAGACACAGGAAGCCTTGTATGATGGAGATCTATATTAAGATCTATTATATTTAATTTAGGTCTAGCCTAAATTTGCAATGGTGACGCATGGAGAGTGATTTTGATTTCCGCCCAGAAATTACAGCAAACCAGAATTTATTGGAAAAACTAATCGACAGTTGTTTTATTGTAAATATAATTTTGTCAATTTAACGTCAGGAATTGTTTCTGTCTTAAAACACCGTACGTATAATTCCACATTTATTCCTTCCAATATTGTGAAGAAAATTCCATTTTGGAAATTCTATTTTTTTCATTAGGATCATACCTGGAAGGCAATAATTCCTGTATAAGGTTCCTCAGTTTATTTTAAAGCCTCTACTGCCTCTGCACGTGTATCAGTGTGAGAATTGTGCAAACATAACTTGAGGGATGGGGTTGGACTATGATCCACTTGGAATTGGGGTGTGGAAAACAGACTTTACTATGGGGCTCTAAAAAGACTGGGACTGGGAGGCTGAAACCATAAACCCATCAGCTGCAAAGAATACCATACCTCAGTGGACAATGAAACCGGTTTCTGATGAGGGCACGGTTTTGTGAAATTCACCCATGTAGGTTCGAATCCACCTCAAGCTGTCGCGTACGGACCTTGGGCAAGTCCTTCACTCGCAATTGCTCAGCACTTCGGCATGAAACTCTGATTCAATGTTGGCGCTGTAGTTGGGAGCGCTTCTGAGTAAAAATTCTTGAAGGGGCACTAAAACAAGTGCACAATGTACATACATGAAAACATTTCTACATCAAACTGACCACCTGGTTACCTACTTTGACGTGCCAGACAGCTCCCATAAACGCAGAAAATATGAATGCAACTTTCAAAACATGTTACCAAATTCCTTGAACACATTTTTTACAAGAAGAGTTCGCAATGCCATTCTTGCGTACAGCCTGGCTGTAACCAGTGCTAAAAGTGTAAAAACAAGAAGTGCATGGACGCTCCTTACCTTTTCAAAAGAAGTGCCAGGATGCCCCTTACATTTTCAGGTGTGATGGCCAAATAAGTGGCAGGACGGCATAGAGATGTGAAAATAAGTGCCAGGACGCCATCCATGACTGTCCTGCCACACCTTAAGCCCTGGGTGTAACACAAACAAATTCACTTGCGTTCAGACTTTGATGAACTAGACTTTTGTGATTCACATCTGCAGAGCAACAAGCCGCATATTAAAATAAGCACGCATCCACAATTTAATTTTCCACATTCAGAATTCGTATGGCAGTGCGATAAGGCAACATATTTTTTCCAAAAACTGTTCTGCTCTAAGCAACGTGCAAAGCCCGACTCGAAGGGTTATACGGTGAACTGCTTGCAACCTTCAGCCAGTACTGTTCGTTGTGCCTCGTCGTGATGTTCGACGCCGGAGTCACATCATAATGAAACTTGTACGTATCCCAAGGAATGCAATAGCTGGACTCGAGAATTTCTCGGTCAACCAGGTTTGGCGGACACTTGTAGAAGAGGTTGACTCCACCATGAAGCACCTGGAAACAACCGAGCTTACTGTCGTAGGAACTCAGCTGCTCCATGGCCAGCTTGATCTGACCCGCAGCCATTCCACAGAGTCTCAACCGCTGGATGTCGCGAAGGGGAACGTACCGACCATCGTATAGGAGAATCGACTGAGCGGCTTGTATGAGCAGCTTCTCCAAAGACTGTGGGTCCTGAAGAATAAAAACAAACAATTCTGGAATCAAAAGGAATATTAGCAGGAAGGACAGATAATCACTGAAGAAAATGTAGAACATTATAAAGTTGTTTTAAACTAATGGGGTTAAATTTCCAACCTCTGAGAAGCTTCGAAGCTTAAAAACAGTGGCACTGTTGAATGTTACGCAAAAAAGTTCAATTTCTAAATGTTAAATTAAAATGATCTATCATTACCAATAACGTAAATGTTCAGTATAAACTTTGAATGAATTAATCAAATAGTCAGATTGGTAAACAACTATTATCTGCTTTTCTCTAGTTGATGATTTACCTTATGCCCAAAACTGCCTTTAAAATGCCTTATTCAGCAATGGTTGGACTGGGAGCGCTTCTGAGTAAGTTGATTTGAAGGTGTGCTATATAAAATGCAATAACAATAATGAAAACAATAATAGAATCATTTCAGCCCAGCATTTTATACAAGGAATTTAAAGCAGTTTAATGGAATATCGAGTCGCTAGCAAAAACACCTGGAAAGAAACGGTTCCCACACAATATACCAAAACGATTCCATTTTTTTCTTGGAAATTTGTCCTTCCACTTACCCACAAAAAATTGGGGCAAACAATTTAAAGGCAAAAACTGATGCTAACAAGCAAAAACACAAAATATTATTTTAAAAATGGAAAGCAAACGAAGTTCTTCTAATTTTCAACAAACCGTGAAAGATGATGGTACGACATTATTGTGATTCCACGAACTCCAAGAATCCCTTTGCTGCCTCCGAACAGGATGGAATAAGTTGCTCTGCATGCCTTTCCATACCAAAGAACGATCGTACGAGAAAGTTTCTAAATTAAGGCTGTCGACTGTTGACAACGCTAGCGCATCTTCCTTCAATCTGTTTTGCACCGAAGGACGTGGTTCGGCATGGAACGAAGAGCTGGAATTAAATGGGACGTACGGGATTTCTTCCTTGACGCAGATAACTTCACTGTCTGAACTTGCAGACTCTTCGTGCGAATCGTAAATTAACTCGTTACTCCTTCCTCGATGGATGCTCGAGTGAGACTTCGCTTGGTACGATGCTTTTTCTAAGGCAAGGCCGTCTGAAGAACCTTCCGAATTTGCTCGCTTTTCCCGGGCGGACTGGCCAGAATGGGAAACGGACGGGACTTGTAAATGGTATCGTGATGCAGTGTTGGTGTTCTGTGTATGGCCGCTAGATGGTAGCGGTGAGCCTGGATTATGAAGGTTGGAAGTTCTAGTTTCAGGGCGGTCTGACATGCTTTGCTTAACAAAGTTCGAGACGCCGTTGTTTGAAGCAGAGGGTAACCGAGAACTAACTTCATTACTTTTATTTTGATGTACGATGGATTTTGAGGGCGCGTCGTCAGAGTTGTCTTCTGTTGCAGCGCAAGACACATCAGGTAAGAGGACAGTGCTGTTCTCATTATGGACTGGAACTCGTATTTTTAAGCATACTGAATCCATGATACAATTCAGTTTACTGTTCACCAATGAAATCGACCGTGAAGTGAACTGCTCACGGCTGGTACTGGAATTACAAGTGGTACTGGAATTACAAGTGGTACTGTAATTACAAGGCTTCGCACATGATGTTGTAGTACCAGAGGTTGTACCGAAGGTGTCAGTAGCCAACAAAGCATCACACGGTTCTGATTTCACGACTGTAAGTAGCGTTGGCTCAACTCGTGGTGTCTCCACGTCTGTACCGTCCGAAATCCTCGCCCTTTTTGTCTGATCTCCCGGAAATTCGTTCCTTTCAATCAACCTTTTGGAACATGGCTGGGCTGGACAGAACTGACTAGATGTCGTTTCTTTCTCAGAACTTAAATTCTTTTCCGCACAGCTCCCCGTGTTTGTCATTGACGAAGGAAAGTTACATTTTAGAGCGGAATCAAGAATGGAGCAACTGCCTTTCTGGCCACAAATGCTTAGTAACTGCACGGCGGCCGTAGCACCATCGTTGTTGCTGTAAGGTTGTTGAAGATTTCTCTCCGAGTCGTAAGTATCTTTAATGCTGATCAAAAAGACATCTTTATGGTCAACGGTAATGCCGATCAGAGCATCAACCGAAAGCTCAACGTCAAAGCTTAGTCCATTTCTGCACAACAGACCTATCGTCTCCGAAAGAATCTGCCGAACACGCTCGCGATCGGGAGGCAGCGTCATCTCACAATTGTCACTCTACAAACACAAACACAATCATGACAATTCGTGATTACGATGAACAGCAGGCCACGGCTCACGAAACATTCTCAAGCATTTAAGATCAGTTAAATTGCTACGTAAACCTCTCCTGTGAGATTTTATAAATGCACATTACAAATAGCCAGACACATACATGCATATGAACACATATATCCTGGGCACATACCAGTACGCCACTGGTAGGTAGCAGTACTCAATTTGATAGAAGTCCAGGGTTTACATAAACAGGCACTCAGTTTTGACAATTATAAATTTCCTTTGATTTTGATTCTCAGCTGTCACTTTCTTTTCCAAATACATTTTAAATTTATGTAGCTCCAAAATCGGCGAAAACCATTTTATTTCAAATGTGTAATTGAAGCGCATTCACCACTGAGACATAATAGAACCATACAGAAAGTAAACATTCACGGAAGAAAGCAGAGTATGTTTAACAACGTTGGTTAAACTTACCAAAAATTACACATATAGAAACAAACAAATGCAACATCTAACTCCGGTTACAAACAAATAAGGCATTCATTGCACAATTTTTAAATTTAAATATTCCAAAAATTGTGAAAAAACATTTATTTCTCGTCAAGAACTACAACGAAATCCACAGATTATAAATACCATCTAGATGCAGCACTAACTAAATGACGTATTATGGAGAACTGATAAAAGAATTGTGGGAAATCTGAACTTTGAATGTCGGCCTAGCCTAATCGTAATCTCGAAATCTCTAAAGCGCCACTCGAAAGCCAAGCGCGGGGCACCAGCTTATTCTTGAGCGCTGCGTTGAGTCAGAAAAATTGGCCGTGAGCGTAGTCCGTGTTGGTCCGGGTCGAGTTACCACAGAATCAGAGAGGCGGAACAGCAAGCTAGGCCTACTAAGGTGGGTACACGTGTCGCCTGGGCCAGGGATGTAGCCTAAACAATGTAAACATGGGTAGACCATTAGGCCTATTATGCACGATTGTCTGGAATTCTGAATTCAGACGGTCATGGCCTATGCACATTTTCTATAACAAGAATATCGTTTCCACTCTGAATATTAGGCTACTTTATCAATGAAATGGTCTGGCGATTTGAGGAGCAGTGTTAATAATTGCAAGACGATCATATTGTTGCCGAAAATCCATTGGCCTATCCAAATTGCGCCACTTCTCTGGTAGCCTACGATGTTCACTCTGAATTCCGCAAATTTTCTATACTCACCCACCATCATAGCTTGAACTCTTCAATCTATCCAGTGTCTCAAAATCACTCAAAAACCTTCTATCTTTCGAATTACATAGCACTGTAATCACCCAGGCCAGAACAGCAGCATTCTCGATGACATTTAAGGCAGACGTTGGCGCCGCCAGAAAATTTCTGAGCTGCTTCTCAAATACAGTGTGCTCTTAGTTATCCAGCCCTATATATAGTATCCACCATTTTGTGGCAGCGCTGTTAAACTCACCCCAAGCTCACAAAATCACTCGAAAAAAACGCCAATCTTTCGAATTCCATAGCATTGGAATCAAGCAGGTGTGCTGCATTCAAGACAACATTTTAGGCAGACTTTGCGCGGCCAAAAAATTTCTGAGCTGCTCTTTAAATACAGTGTGCTCCTGGGTATCCAGCCCCAGTACCCACGATTTTGTGGCGGCGCTCTTAAAGTCACACCAAGCTCTCAAAATCACTCGAAAACCGCCCATCTTTCAAATGACATAGCAGTGGAATCACCCAAGACAGCAGCATTCTCGATGGCATTTAAGGCAAACTTTAGCGCCACCAGAAATTTCTGAGCTGCTCCGCAAATAGGCTACAGTATGCTCTTGAGTATCCATGCAGCCCCAGTACCCCCGATTTTGTGGCAGCGCTTTTAAAGTCACCCCAATCTTCCAAAATTACTCGAAACGTCCCATTTCCAGTTATATAGCATTGGAATCAAGCAGGCGTGCAGCATTCTAGAGAAAATTTGAGGCAGAATTTGCGCGACCAAAAAATGTCTGAGGTGCTCCTGAAATACAGTGTGCTCTTAGGTATCCAGCCCTAGTATCCACGATTTTCTGGAAGCGCTTTTAAAGTCACTCCAAGCTCCTAAAATCACTCGAAAACCGGCCATTTTTCCAATTATAATTATATGATTTGAAGAATGTGCACGATTCTAGAAAACATTTTTGGCAGAATTTGCGCGACCAAAAATGTCTGAGGTGCTCCTGAAATACAGTGTGCTCTTAGGTATCCAGCCCTGGTATCCAAGATTTTGTGGCAGCGCTGTTAAACTCACCCCAATCTCCCAAAATCACTCGAAAACCGCCCATCTTTCGAATTACATAGCAATGGAATCAAGCAAGTGTTCAGCATTCTAGACAACATTTTAGGTAGACTTTCCGCAGCCACAAAATTTCTGAGCTGCTACTCAAATACAGTGTGCTCTTGGGTATCCAGCCCCAGTACCCACGGTTTTGTGGTGGCTCTCTAAAAGTCACCCCAAGCTCCCAAAACACTCGAAAACCTTCCATCTATCGAATTACATAGCACTAGAATCAGACAGGACAGCAACATTCTCTATGGCATTTTAGGCAGACTTTCCGCGGCCACAAAATTTCTGAGCTGATTCTCAAATACATTGTGCTCTAGGACAGTGTAGGGTATCCAGCCCCAGTACCCACAATTTTGTGGCAGCGCTCTGATAGTCACCTCAAGCTCCCAAAATCACTCAAAAACCTCCCATCTTTCGAAATACATAGCATTGAAATCAAGCAGGTGTGCAGCATTCTGGACAACATTTTGCGCAGACTTTGTGCGGCCAAAAAATTTCTGAGCTGCTTTTCAAATACAATGTGCTCTTGTGTCTCCAGCCCCAGTACCCACGATTTTGTCTGTCTTGATGATTGTATGTATGTACTATGTAGGTCTATGCATGTATGCATATAATATGAATGCAGTCATTCACTTTCTCTTTCAGCCATGTAGGCTATACACTTCATCCAGGGGCGAATCCAGGGGCGAGGGCAATCCGGCCACGCCCCCATTTAAAAATTGCATGGGACGTGGCCCTCCATCCGGTTTCAAATTAGCATTAGGGATAGAGATGCCGTGTCACAATGCCCCCTATTCAAAAATTGCATGGGACGTGCCCCCCCCCCCCCCACCCCATTCCGATTTCCGCCGCACGACTAAGAAAAGGTCATCAACTTTTTCGGCGACCAATGACGAGAAATTTTCCCTGCCTGTCCCAAGACCAAAGATTTTGCCCCCCCCCCTTCGAACAGTTCTGGATCCGCCACCACTAGCTTCATCGTCCATTAATAGGAGCGCCATGCAAATTGCCACTTAGCGACTCCGTCTCATTACAGATGTCGCCACGGTTGGCCAAAATTAGCATTTAGATGTCGTCTAATTCGAACTCATTTGCTTAATTACCAGTTAATTACGCTAAGGCTAAAGAAACTGAAACGTTACACTCCGAATGACTTGTGACATTAAGAAATAATTTTCATCCGAAAATATATGTTAGGCCTAACTTAATTAGTAGCCTACCGTAGGCGCTACGTCACCCAAAATTGATGAGAAGAAGGTGTTGAAGGAAAGACAAAGTGCCAATAAATTTAATAAGCTAAGGCTAATCATGGTCGACCATCATAATTTTATGATCCTCGTTGCAAACAGCAGCAGATCGCTAACTGTGGTTCAAACATAGGCTGATTAATTATTATTGTGGGACGCGGTGGTGTAGTGGTAAAGTTCGGCGCCTTGGAGTCGAAAGGTTCCAGTTTCGAATCCACCTCAAGTCGTCACGTAGGGACCTCGAGCAAGTCCTTCACTCACAATTGCTCGTGTGCTATAGTAAACTGCGATTAAAAAATATTATTGACGTACATGTACATGTAGGCTAGGCTACATGACTTTCGGGATACTGGATGATTTGAAGTTTTTGTTGGCACAGTAAGCTACGTGACAACATTTTTAAACAGTTTCACGAGATCGTGAAAGTACAATCAAGCAGGCTACGAGTCCTTTATCGGCAGACGCATAGAAAAAAATCCGCCATGCACTGTTTGCACTCTGAAAATTTAATCGTAATCGCACTTTCGAAAGCCAAGCGCGAGCGCCAGCTTATTTACGAGCGCTGCGTTGAGTCAAAAGATTGTCCGAGTAAAAAAGTTTTCAGTCCCAAGTGCCAGCCTCAAGCCTGGATAGAGGAGGAGGGCGACCCTGATTTTCTTTGTTATCCCACACTGTCACTGTACGTTAAAAGTTATTGACTTCACTGCATTCCATGTGTCCGTCTCCGGTTCCAAGGCGTCCAACCCACCACTACGCCACCGCGCCCCACAAATGTGAAGAAGATGGTAAAAGAGGAGGAGAAACGGATGAGGCGGTGGTGGAGCAGGAGGAGGAGTAGGAGGAGGATAGGAAGAGGAGGAGGACAAGGAGGAGAGGAGAAGGAGGAGAAGGAGAAGAGGAGGAGAGGAGGAGGACAAGGAGGAGAGGAGAAGGAGGAGGAGAGAAGGAGGAGAAGGATTGGAGGAGGAGGAGGAGGAGGAGGAGGAGGAGGAGGAGGAGGAGGAGGTGGAGGAGGAGGAAGAAAAAGAGGAGAGAAGGAGAGGAGGAGAGAAGGAGAGGAGAGGAAGAGGAGGAAGAGGCGGCGGTGGAGCAGGAGAAGGAGGAGAGGAGAAGGAGGGGAGGAAGAGGAGGAGGAGGGGAGGAAGAGGAGGAGAGGAGGAGGACAAGGAGGAGAGGAGAAGGAGGAGAAGGAGAAGGAGGACAGGAGGAGAGGAGGAGGACAAGGATGAGAGGAGGAGGAGGAGGAGGAGGAGGAGGAGGAGGAGAGAAGGAGGAGAAGGATAGGAGGTGGAGGAGGTGGAGGAGGAGGAAGAAGAAGAGGAGAGAAGAAGAGGAGGAGAGAAGGAGAGGAGGAGAGGAAGAGGAGGAAGAGGCGGCGGTGGAGCAGGAGGAAGAGGAGAGGAGAAGGAGGGGAGGAAGAGGAGGAGGAGGAAGAGAAAGAGGAGGAGGAGGAGAGTCGGAGGAGGAGGAGGAGGAGAGTCGGAGGAGAGTCGGAGGAGGAGGAGAAGGAGAGTCGGAGGAGGAGAGTCGGAGGAGGAGGAGGAGGAGAGTCGGATGACATTCCGATCTTTAGTCCAATTTAATCTCTTTTCACAACCGGTCTTCAACAAACAGTCGTTCGAATTGATCCGGAATGAACTCCGTGGGGATGCTGTCCGATCAGAGCCACAATCACTGCCACCGTTGTCACAGCGCTATATAATTTCATCGAGTCAATAAACCATCGTTGGATTCCGTGCTGCTCCTATAGCGGATTCCAATCCAATGAAAATCGATCCCGCTTCAATCCACAACATATATGCACATCCGACACCAATGCGCCACCAGATGGTAGCCCGGTAGCGCATTGGATAGCACGCTGGCGTAGAGTGCGAGAGGTAACGAGTTCGAGCACCCGTTGGGCGAACATACTTTGTAGGCTGCTATTGGCCGGATAGATGGCTGGCTGGGTAGACGGCTGGCTGGATAGAAGAAAGGATGACCTGCTGGATGGGTGGATAGACGGCTGGCTGGACGGAAGAATGGATGGATAGACAGATGGCTGGATAGAAGGATAGATGGACAGATGGCTGGCTGACTGGATAGGTGAGTGAATGGATAGATAACTGGCTGGATAGATAGCTGACTGGCTGCATAGATGGCCGGCTGCATGGCTGGCTGGATAGATGGATAGCTGGATAGATAAATGGCTAGCTAGTTAGATAGATTGCTGACTGGCTGGATAGATGGCTGTTTGGAAAGATGTCTGGCTAGATAGATTGGCTTGATAGATGGCTGGCTGACTTCATAGATACATGTATGTGACTGGATAGACGGCTGGCAGTATAGATGAATGGCTGGATGGCTAGTTGGAGGGAAGGATGGTTGGATGGATGAATGAATAGATAGTTGGATGGATTAATGTATGAATTGATGGATGTTAGATTGAAACGGATGTGTAGCATGAGCCATTCATCAGAGCGACTGTTTGTTTTGGTGTATAACCCGCTGCACCATAAAAGCTGCTTCTAATGTATTTGGCTAATGCTGTCCGTCCAGTTCCATAGATAGTTGTCATTTCTGTTCTAGGTGACATCATTTCATCGCTTATTGTGTTTGACATCTGTAAAGATATATGGATTATATGCATGCGGATGTCTTCAAATCGCCTTTCACTTAATACTTCAAAGACTCAATTCATCTGGCTAGGTACTCCCCAGCAGCTCCAGAAGCTTGATTTCATTCTGCTCTCTGAAAGATTTCCGCTGTTTTCTTTCTCTTCAAGTGTGCGGGATCTGGGTGTTGTAATTGATAGTTCACTTACCTTTACTGAGCATATTTCCAATGTTACACGCTCGTCATATTTCCATTTAAGACGTCTCAGAGCCATTCGTCGCTCTGTCTCCTCCTCCATCTTCACTACCTTAATTCATGCTTTTTATATGTTCACGAATTGACTATTGCAATGCTCTCCTCATTGGTCTTCCTAAAGTTCGTCTTTCACCGATTCAGTCGGTTCTCAACTCAGCTGCTAGATTGATTGCCCGCCTTCCCAAGTACTCTCACATCTCTACCTTTATGTTTCATGAACTTCACTGGCTTCCTCTCCGTGCTCGCACACAATTTAAGATCCTGACTCTGATCATAAAGGCTTGCCCCAAAATATCTCACTAATGTTTTACTTCGTCCTCACTCAGCTTCCTCCCACCGTCCACTTCGTTCATCCAACAGATTTGACCTCTTGGTTCCTCGGTCTAGAACTGTTATGGCTCAGTCTCGATCATTTGTCTCAATTGGTCCTTCTCTTTGGAATGCCCTCTCTCCTTCTGTTCGCTCTACACTTCTTTCTGGTAGTCTCTCCTCTGCTTTGTCTCTTCTCAAAACCTGTTTCTTCTCGCTGGGCCTTGCGCACTGGGAGCGCCTCTGAACGGTTCACCCTACTAGAGGCGCTTTATAAATGTTTAAATACAATACAATACAATACAATGCAGTGGAATTGATGACGGAAGATTCTTCACTTGTTTGAGTTGCATAGCTTGCACTCAATGTACTTTGATAAACTTATAAAATGGAATAGTAGGCTATGTTTTACAGTTACACATTGATGTAATACAACTGTCTATAGACGTTTACTGTTGTGTAGAAACTTAATGATTGATTCATGTAATTAGGGCGACCCTGTTAGCGGAACCTTACGTTCCTCTGGGCTTACCCCTTTGACATCAATGCATGTGACTTTTTCTTTCTTTCAACTAGGCCTACTGATTGTGCTATACTGTATGTATACATGTATACGGTGATCAATAAAGGATTTGATTGATTGATTTGATTGAACATATGAAAGGTGATCCATCTTAGCAGATAACTCATGGACGAAACATTGACTATAAAGTATAAAAATACAGATGACTGTGCGGCAATTACCAAAGTGTAACAGTCCTACATGTATGTATATGGAGATATAATTATGTGTAACCTAATAACAATAATATCCCGTTAATCTGTTTGTAGACCTACACATACAATGTACCATATAAATCGAATCATATAATTTTTACATGTAGGCCTAAGTGATGCTCATCTTATTAATGCTATAGCAGTGTCAATAAAAAACGCGCGCGTTTGTATGTGTTCAGGCGTGTGTGCGTGTGCGTGTATGTTCATTTTTCTCATATCGAACAGTAGGTTAACTCCGCCACTGTTTAAAGTGCCAGTCCCAAGCATGGATAAAGAAGGGGGCGACGATAATAATTGTCTTTGTGATCACGCGCATATCATCGTTAAACTACAGTTACCATTGAACTGTGCTAGTGCTACTCAGGGGCGGATCCAGGGGGTCAATCCGGCCATGGCCCCCCATTGAAAACTGCCATTGGACGTGGCCCCCCATTTGGTCTGAAATTAGCAATACGAATATGAGTGTAATGGATATTGCCCCCCCTATTCGGAAAATATGGAACGTGCCCCCCATTCGGTTTTTAAGTTGAGGACTAAAAAAAATTGGCGGATGAAATGGTGTGAATTTCCCGAAAAATTGGCCAGATGACTAAAAAAGTCATCAACTTTTTTGGCGGATGAAAAGTACTTTTTTCTTTTTCCTCAAAGACCGAACCGATCACTATTTTTCGAACTTTCTAAAAAAATTCCTTTTTCCCATCCAAGATCTAAGATTTTGCCCCCCCCTTTGAAACAGTTCTGGATCCGCCACTGGTGCTACTCATAGTATACCCACGCAATGATTATTTTCTGATCTAAATCTGAAATCAGACGCCGAAAGCAGAACCACCTATACGCTGACCATTCATTCTCGTAAGCAGAGATCGAGAAAATGAGGTCGATGAAACTTCATTACTCGAAACAGTCACTTGATTTTAAAGTTCAGGAGACTGTTTCAACCAACGCATTTCAGACTTCGTTGATTTTTTTAATATGTAAAAATACCTGCACAGCTCTCCTCTCGTGCAAGCAGCTTTATTTTTAAGTAATAGAACACGACAAACTCTATCATCTTTCTCATTATTACCGGCCCCGTTAACCTTCTAATCCCCTTCGCCTTCTCATCATCTTCATCGTGGTCGTCCTCGTAGTCGTCGTCATCATCATCATCATCATCATCATCGTCGTCGTCGTTGCCGTCGTTGCCGTCGTCATTATTTTCGTTTCCACAATCTTCAACATAACACGATAAAACATGACATAGCGTGGCTCAACATAAAAATTACTAGTTAAAAACAGGTGACAATTTTCCAGAGGAGTTCCCCTCTTGCCCCTATTTGCGGGCGCCCACGTGGTCAGCGTACAAAATCGCACGGCTTAGCATCCTACGTTCATTACATGTATGATGTAGGCCTATAGCCAACAGTCGCACGTGCCTCAGTTTCGTCTTAATATGATGACGCTATAGCCTAAAAGCAGAGACGCAGTATGCAGCATTAATCTAAAGTTCTAAACCTTGGCAAAAACTTGAAAGTATGATTGACAAATAACAGAATTGTCTTCTTCGTTGTCATCATCAGCTTGGAGCCAATTATAAGGCTATCTATTTGCGAAGGAGTTGCGGTCGACATTTATTTGGCTGCAGAGCTAGCGATCGGTTTAGTCTTAGCCTCTTAGGCATAATTCTGGTTCACCGGTAAAGTAGCCTTCCGTTAACCGAAAGCGCCCACATAACCTCCAAATGACATCCTTCCGGCTTTACTCCGGATGCTTTCTTTAAAAACGACAAAACGAATAAAAAACGGAATCAGGCTAAACGTTATTTAATTTAAAACGCAAAGACGGAAAATGAGGAATTTCTAAAGCAATCACCAGCTTGTTGAAAGCTATTTTTATCTTCAAAGTCGTTTTGTCTTAAAAAACCTAATTTCAACACACCAAAGCACTGGAGATATATGCCTACCAATGATTCACAACCTGAAACTGAGCAATGTGACATTTAGAGAAAATAGCCTACCCATGTTCTTAGTTTCCGGTTTTGCATTTTTCAAGCTTTGGCGAAAACTTTAACTGTCACCATTGAGTTATTAACCCTTCTGCAAAAATGTCTGCAGGCGCCATGCCTACGTGGAGATAGCCTATATGTCCGGACTTAGAGTTAAAGACTGTGTATAAGCCGTCGTCAATTAATCAGTAAGAAGCTACAAATGCACAAGCGTGGTTCTAAGAGAGTTTCTTTAGGCTATAGTTTATAAATACGGTGGTGTAGTGGGTATGTTCGTTGCCTTGCAGCCAGAGGGTTGCAGGTTCGAATCAACCTCAAGCCGCCTCGTAGGGACCTTGAGCAAGTTCTTCACTCGCAATTGCTCGGCGCTTCGTCGTGAAACTCCGATTCAGTGTTCGCGCTGCAGTCGAAAGCGCTTCTGGGTATTAATATTGAAGGGGCGCTATAACAAGTGCACATACAATCGCAGACCAAAAACAATTCTCACGATCTCGTTAAGAAATCCCAAACCGCAAGTTTGTTCTTGGTATTATATCCCGACGCGCTATCAATAATAAGTGCATATCCATGCATCAATCGTCAGTATGTACGTGGGGTCAGAGGGTCGGGGGTTGCATAGGGACTGCTCGGAAACGTGTCTCGTGGTCAGGGTCAGAAATCAAAGCATTCGGATCAGAGACACTCGTCTCGATTAATGTTTTATTCTCGGATGTTTTGCTTTAGATTACACTTAGTGCTTAATCAATGCTTCTGCAGTCTCCAGCCAGCGAACGAGTGGAGTGGAGCTTAAAGCTGAACGCCGTCAACGCGAATATAATTTATCACAGATTGAAATTGATTGTTTGTTTATTGCACAAAGCAAGCGTTGCAGCTACAGTAGGCTACTGAATGTGCAATTGGAGCCAAGAAAACTAATCTGTATAAATGTACCTAATGTGTTGGATTTAAAACTAATCACCTATTCTAAACTGGTCACATTCTGTCTTGTTTGCTAAAACTACTACTCATGCACAGGTTGCATTTTTACTTTATTGGTGTTATAGGCCCTATATTGCAGCATAAATTAAACCATGCGAATTCTAGTGGGTGGACACCTCTATGAGATTGCTGCCGTCTGGGATTTTGAAATCATAGGCATGACGTTGCTATTGAGAATGCGGCCATAGGCGTGACTTTCTATTGTGACGGTGGTGTCCAGTCACCACCACTTTCAAAAGTGGTCGTGATAGTCACCACCTATGTTTGGTCCTGTAGGCTAAATAAATATATTTTGTAACATGAAAGCATTTGGCTGTCTAGCGTTTATACTTATATAGCTGTTCATGCATAGATGAAATCACAATGGCGGCAGAGCTGAGGGAGTTTCACAGTGCATTCGTTATCCGTCCACACTACCTTACTCAGGGTCATAAATCCTGAAGAGGGAAGGGAGGAAATTCCCTCTCCACTTTTAATTTGGGTAAGAGATAGAGGAAGGCGACGGGAGAGAGAGAGAGAAGGGAAGAGTAGCCTAGTGACCAAATGAATAGTCACTACCATCACTCTCTGTGGAAAGCTACGCCCATGGGAATGCCCCTGAGTAAGCACGGTGGCAGGAAGCAGGTAGGAGGAAGGCGATAGTTCATGCAAAAATTGTTTAGATCAAAGACAGCAGATTGGTGGATAATGGCATTGGGGGAATACTAGGCGGCATGAGTATAGACTAACTGCATTTCAGCCACATCAATCTCGAATCACTACAGACCAAAGGATGCTTTGATATCGAAGACAGTAAGAGCTTTGGTAGGCTACATTTTGCAAACTAATCCACGTAAGTATGTAAGCTTATATAATCTTTTTATAGCGTTGCAATTAATGTTGACCTTTATAGCGGCAATGTATGCCATACTGAAAAAGTGTACATGGGGCATAAAAAACCGATGCAATATCATAGACAATATAGGAGCAAAGTCTAAAATTAGGCCTGTAGTTATAGCCTATCTATAGCTCCAAAAAGCAGCATTAAGCTATAGCCTACGCAGATTTCCGATTGCAAACACTCATGCACAAATTAAATTTAACAAAATTAATCGGTCATGTCTGTATGTGCCGATTTATTAAATCTAGTATTACGACAATTTTTATAGGCCTATTCTTTTAGAAGAGAACGAAAAATGGACTTCAACAGAGTAGCAAATGGAAGTATACGGTAAGGTCATTGAAATGCTTGCCCTTTTCCAGTTAGCTGAACTTGTGGAAGTGATTGGATGGAGTTACCATGAGTGTTACCATGACCTTTCAGTTCAGTCCTTTTCCAGAATCTCCCAACGCTACGCTTTCGCCACTCAAAAAGCCACCCCTGCCCAGCCCTGTGAAAAAATCAAACAAATTCTCATAGCTGGCCTCGCTGGCAGGAAGCTCCCTATAGGGCGGTAGAACATGAGTAGAAATCAGAGGATGAGAAGAGAAGAAATATTTTCCAGTTTAGTTGAAGACATTTAAGTGGATTTAAAAAGTTGGATGCATAGGCCTAGGCCTATAGGTTTTCAAAAATAAGTTCAAGTGCTCAGGTAATGTTAAATCTCAGGAAAGAGCGCCTGCAGTAGTTTAATATGTTTGACCTTTCATATCGTTGACAAGATCCGGACAGTCTTGGACTACTTTTACACGAAGCCGGAGCATGGGTACCCGCAAAAAGTTTTGCAGGAGGGGCAAACACAATGGTCGCGGTCAATGGTTTTTTTAGCAAGAGCTTGAAAATGCAAAGCATAAAATTAATTTTCCACAGAGATTTCTATAAAATTATGTCAATGTTTCAGTTTCACGTTGTGTATAATTAGTGTAATGGTTTAAACACAAACATTTAATGTAAAGTATTATTGGTTTAATGTAAAGTATTATTAGTTTGACTTCAGTTTATTTTCTTGCTCGTGATGTGTTCTTGTTTCTTAGTCCTTCCCTCGCTCCCCATATCCGTCCATTCTTCTAGCGCCATTACATCCCTCCCCTTCTTAATTATTTCCCTCCCCCATCTTGGTTACGACGAATCAATGTACAGAAGTTTGTCCAAACATCCCATTACACATTTTTCATGGGGTGAAATCTATCAGCCATGGTGGACCCCTTTTGTCACGGTTTGATCGTCTCCACAATGTCCCTTGTCCAGAAACTTCAGCTGAAGGTCCAAGACCCATGTGGAGAGGCCCCCCTCCAACTGATTGCTGTAAGACTGGATGTTGAACGACCGTGGCAGGATCAACGGATGCATCCTGCAAAACCTCCAGTTCGGTGTCAACAGGCTGGTCGTGGACGACTACTGTGTCGATAGGGTTTTTGTTGACGACTTCTGTGTTGATAGGGTTGTTGTTGACGACTTCTGTGTTGATAGGGTTGTTGTTGACGACTTCTGTGTTGATACGGTTGTTGTCGATGACTTCTGTATCGACTGGGTTTTCGTGCACGACTTCGGTATTAACGGGTTTGAAGAACGAAGAGTTTTGAGTTGCTTGTCGCTTGAAGAACGAAGAGTTGTGAGTTGCTTGTTGCTTGAAGAACGAAGAGTTTGGAGTTACTTGTCGCTCTCTCTTCTTCACGGTAAGCGTTGAACCCTTTCGGCTGACGACCTCATAAGGCAGTGGTTCAAAGGGAAGGTTGCTCTTAGAGTATGTCTTTGGTGACTTTACCAGCACTGAATCACCAACAGTCAAGGATGAGGACTGGACATGAGATCCACGATCTGCATGTGCTTTCATTGCATCTTTCTGACGAGCATCACGACAGCGAAGGTTGTCGTCATCTTCTTCCCTCACCAGCTGTGGCAGTTTCACAGCCATAGGTCGACCAAACAACAATGTGGCTGGTGCAGCCCCAGTCGTGGAGTGTGGGGTAGCTCGGTAGTTGCGAAGGAATCCATATAATTCCTGCTTCCAGTTCCTGCCTTCCACGGTGGCTGTCTTGATCACCTCTTTCGCAGTCCTTATGAATCCCTCAGTAGTTCTCGGCCAATAAGGTGGAATCTTGAGATGTCTAAAACCTAGGTTTGAACTGAACATCTCAAATTCCCTGCCGTTGAAGGGTGACCCGCTGTTCGATTTGAGTGTCTTCGGTACACCATATTCCGAGAAGACCTTGTCAATTTTTGGAATGACTGTTGTGGCAGTGAGAGATGATATTATATCGACCACAGGAAATCGGGAATATTCATCATAAATGACCATCAAGTAGTGGTCTTGAACAGTGGCAAAGTCAATGCTGACGTGTTGCCATGGACGCGTTGGCAGTTCAGACGTCATCAACGGTTCATGATTGTCCATTGGCACAGCGGCAGCACAAGGTCTACATGACCGCATCTGTGATTCAACCATTCTATCAATGCCTGGAAACCATATTTTTTTCTTTCAACAGGGCCTTTGTTTTGGCTATCCCCTGGTGTCCTTCATGAGCCAACCGCACTGAACGCTCCTGGAGGCACTGAGGTATTACCAGGCAATTGTGACGTAGAATGACTTTGTTGTAGAAATCATAGGTAAGGTCAGCCTTAATCCTGGCAAAGGCATCATAGACAATGGGATCAAAACCATCCTCCTGCACTGAGTGAACCCACCGACCAGACTGTATGGCAGACTTAACAGCCTGCAAGGTGACGTCACGTGTTGTTGCGGACTGTACTTCCTCCAGCGTCATGGCCCTTGGAATAGCGTGACTTGTAACAGAGTTTACATAATTATTCTTCCGCCACTTTCTCCTCTTGCGACACTAGCTTTCTGCCCTGTCGAGGGTGTCTTGACAGATAGTCCACATTGATGAGGTGCAGCTGACAGGATGTCTCCCAGCTGAGAAGTGAGCCACTGCTTCCTGCAACAACGTAGAAGTCAGTGTAAGCGTGATTGACGTCGTGCTCGGCAAGCAGAGTAAGTTTGCCCAGAACAGGGAGTGGAATTGATCCATGATAAGGCATGATTCTGGTGGAGGTTGGACTGAGCCTGTGCTTTGGCTTAAGCGTGTAAAAATCTTTCTCATCAAGAATGTTGATGCTTGCTCCAGAATCTGCAGTGAGTTTAACAGGTATGCCGTCCAGCATGACAACAAAGACAGGTGCATCACGGCGACATGTCGGTGCACTGATGGCATACACAAACTCTGTTTCTGATTTGGAGCTAGGGCTGTCTGCAGCGACCCAATTAAGTCTTGGTCTGCGATCCCCATACTGCACCTCTGAGCGCAGCGATGGCCCTGAACTGCGGCACACTGATGAAAAATGTCCAAGTCTTCCGCAGCCCCTGCTAGATTGGCCAAGAGCTGGACAGCGTTGACGGCCTCCGGCATGCGGCCAAGCTTTCCCACAGTTTCTACAGGTGGTGTATCCTTTCGGCTCATCATGGGTTTCTGGACGTACCGAATTTTTCGTGACAATCCGGTGATTTGCCTTTATCTGACTGACGGACTCGGTTGCAGGCTCACCTGTCATCGCAGAAGATTGAGCTTCGGCAAGCTCAGCTGCACGTTCTATCTCAAACAGCTTGTCCAGAGTGAGCGTAGAATCAGTCAATGCCTTCCGACGAAGACGATGGGACCGGCAGCCTTGGATAACCTGGCTTTTCAATTCGCGGTTCACGTCGTTGAAATCGCATGTGACGGCCAACTGACGAAGACGAGGCAGGTAAGAAGCAATGTCCTCCAGGTGGCTTTGTTTGGCCTGACGAAACTGAAATACTGCGAACTCCACGTTCTCTTTAGGGGCAAAGAATGCCGTCAGCGCGTTTATGGCTGTGTCTGTCGTGGACTCGTTCTCAGTAGGGTTTGGTACTGGTAAAGTGTCAAAAATGTCACTTACGCGCTCACCGGCATAATGCAAAAGCAGAGCTTTCCGTCGCACATCGTCCGTAATGTTGATAGCGATGACAAGATTTCGGAAGCGCCTGACCCACTTCCTCCAACGCACCGCAATGTCACCCGCTTCAGGCGACGGGTCGAAGGTTGGAAACGGAGGCAGACTTTCGGCCATGTCACGTGTAGAATTCCAGATAAACGATAGTTTAGCGTCGTAAATTATTTGCACGCAAGTTCCAAATTATCCTCGTCGCCAATGTAATGGTTTAAACACAAACATTTAATGTAAAGTATTATTGGTTTAATGTAAAGTATTGTTAGTTTGACTTCAGTTTATTTTCTTGCTCGTGATGTGTTCTTGTTTCTTAGTCCTTCCCTCGCTCCCCATATCCGTCCATTCTTCTAGCGCCATTACAATTAGTAGGCCTAACATTAGCGCTTTAGTGCGAAAAAATTTGTTAAAAATCAAAAGGCGGCAGTTAAAAAAAGGAAATTGATTTTCCAGAGGGGGGGCTAGTGTTCCCTCTTGCCCCTATGTGCGGGCGCCCATGAGCCGGAGTGTAAGTCCTTAAACTAATATAGGAGTAATAACGACGGGGCCGGATCAAATTAAGTGAATAATCTTCGAGATTTTTGGACGACATTGGTTTCCTTACTAGAAATAAACCAGAACTGCATCATGTCAAACAGATCTGGTCTACTTCAAAAACAAAAACAATTTTGGGCAAAACAAGGAGAAGATTCGGCCCAATGATCAACGCAAAGAGACCAAAACACGGATTCCAAGTAGTAGTAGTTGTTTAGTAGTTGTTGTTTTGTAATAGGGGTAGTAGTAGTAGTAGTAGTAGTAGTAGTAGTAGTAGTAGTAGTAGTAGTAGTAGTAGTAGTAGTAGTAGCAGCAGCAGCAGCAACAACAACAACAACAGCAGCAGCAGTATTAGCAGCAGAAGCAGCAGCAGTATTAGCAGCAGCAGCAGTATTAGTAGCAGCAGCAGTAGCAGTCGCAGCAGCAGCAGTAGCAGTAGTAGTAGTGGATGGATAAATGGATGGATGGATGGATGAATGGGTGTGTGGGTGTGTGTGTGGATGGATGGATGGATGGTTGGATGGATGCATAGATGGATTGATGGTTGATGAGCAGCAGTAGCAGTAGTAGTAGTGGATGGATAAATGGATGGATGGATGGATGGATGAATGGGTGTGTGGGTGTGTGTGTGGGTGGATGGATGGATCGATGCATAGATGGATTGATGGTTGATGAGATGGTCGTATCGTTTGGATATTTAGTTGTAAGATTGATTATTGTCATTCATTGCAAGAGAGACTACCAGACAGGTGGTTGTACCGCTGGAATGTCAATCGCCACGTGCTGAATGCTCGGTCTGATTTTCAGCCACACAGTATTGATGGATATTGAGAAATTTATTCTGAACCAGTATTCTCACTTATAAATTATAATGCTGCCTCTGTTTCTGCCTTTGCCTCTTTCTCTACCTCTGTCTTTGCCTTTGTCTCTGCCTCTGTTTCTGCCTTTTTCACTGCCTCTATCTCTGTCTGTAACTTTGTCTTATTGTCTCTGCCTTTGCATCTGTCTCTTCCTCTGCATCTGCCTCGGTCACTGCTTCTCTCTCTCTGTCTGTCTCTCTCCGTCTCTCTGTCTGTCTCTCTCTGTCTCTCTCTCTGTCTCTGTCTGTCTGTCTGTCTGTCTCTCTCTCTCTCTCTCTCAATCCCTCTCTCTATCTGTCGGTCTGTATCTCTCTCTTCTGCCTATTTCTTGGTCTCTGCCTCTGTCTGTCTGTCACTGTCTGTCTCTATCTCTCTTTATCTAGCGCCATCGTTAATGTTGTTTCCGTAATATTACTGACGATGTCAAGGGAGAGAGAGAGTGCTGCTGCTGCATATGACTTATGGGGTCGAGGGCATCGATCAGCAGAAACGCGATGGCACCATCCAGTGCAGTAACCGTAGACATAGATTCAGATGATGTCGTCGGTTTGTCAGATTAAGAGGCAGAGGAGCAGGAGGAGTTGGAGGAGTGGGAGGAATAGGAGGAGCAGGAGGAGTAGGAGGAGTTTGAGGAGTGGGAGGAGTGGGAGGAATAGGAGGAGCAGGAGGAGTAGGAGGAGTGGGAGGAGCAGGAGGAGTGGGAGGAGCAGGAGGAGTTTGAGGAGTGGGAGGAGTGGGAGGAATAGGAGGAGCAGGAGGAGTAGGAGGAGTTTGAGGAGTGGGAGGAGTGGGAGGAATAGGAGGAGCAGGAGGAGTAGGAGGAGTTGGAGGAGCAGGAGGAATGGGAGGAGCAGGAGGAGTTTGAGGAGTGGGAGGAGTGGGAGGAATAGGAGGAGCAGGAGGAGTAGGAGGAGTTTGAGGAGTGGGAGAAGTGGGAGGAATAGGAGGAGCAGGAGGAGTAGGAGGAGTGGGAGGAGCAGGAGGAGTGGGAGGAGCAGGAGGAGTTTGAGGAGTGGGAGGAGTGGGAGGAATAGGAGGAGCAGGAGGAGTAGGAGGAGTGGAAGGAGTAGGAGGAGTGGGAGGAACAGGAGAAGTGGGAGGAGCAGGAGGAGTAGGAGGAGTGGGAGGAGCAGGAGGAGTGGGAGGAGCAGGAGGAGTTTGAGAAGTGGAAGGAATGGGAGGAATAGGAGGAGCAGGAGGAGCAGGAGGAGTTGGAGGAGCAGGAGGAGTAGGAGGAGTGGGAGGAATAAGAGGAGCAGGAGGAGTAGGAGGAGTGGGAGGAGCAGGAGGAGTGGGAGGAGCAGGAGGAGTTTGAGGAGTGAGAGGAGTGGGAGGAATAGGAGGAGCAGGAGGAGTAGGAGGAGTGAGAGGAGCAGGAGGAGTAGGAGGAGTGGGAGGAATAGGAGGAGCAGGAGGAGTAGGAGGAGTGGGAGGAGCAGGAGGAGTAGGAGGAATAGGAGGAGCAGGAGGAGTAGGAGGAGTGGGAGGAGCAGGAGGAGTGGGAGGAGCAGGAAGAGTTTGAGGAGTGGGAGGAGTGGGAGGAATAGGAGGAGCAGGAGGAGTAGGAGGAGTGGGAGGAGCAGAAGGAGTAGGAGGAGTGGGAGGAGTGGGAGGAGCAGGAGGAGTAGGAGGAGTGGGAGGAGCAGGAGGAGTGGGAGGAGCAGGAGGAGTTTGAGGAGTGGGAGGAATAGGAGGAGCAGGAGGAGTAGGAGGAGTGGGAGGAGCAAGAGGAGTAGGAGGAATAGGAGGAGCAGGAGGAGTAGGAGGAGTGGGAGGAGCAGGAGGAGTGGGAGGAGCAGGAGGAGTTTGAGGAGTGGGAGGAGTGGGAGGAATAGGAGGAGCAGGAGGAGTAGGAGGAGTGGGAGGAGTAGGAAGAGTAGGAGGAGTGGGAGGAATAGCAGGAGCAGAAGGAGTAGGAGGAGTGGGAGGAGCAGGAGGAGTAGGAGGAATAGGAGGAGCAGGAGGAGTAGAAGGAGTGGGAGGAGCAGGAGGAGTGGGAGGAGCAAGAGGAGTTTGAGGAGTGGGAGGAGTGGGAGGAATAGGAGGAGCAGGAGGAGTAGGAGGAGTGGGAGAAGCAGGAGGAGTGGGAGGAGCAGGAGGAGTTTGAGGAGTGGGAGGAGTGGGAGGAATAGGAGGAGCAGGAGGAGTAAAAGGAGTGGGAGGAGTAGGAAGAGTAGGAGGAGTGGGAGGAATAGGAGGAGCAGGAGGAGTAGGAGGAGTGGGAGGAGCAGGAGGAGTAGGAGGAGCAGGAGGAGTAGGAGGAGTAGGAGGAGCAGGAGGAGTGGGAGGAGCAGGAGGAGTTTGAGGAGTGGGAGGAGTGGGAGGAGTGGGAGGAATAGGAGGAGCAGGAGGAGTAGGAGGAGTGGAAGGAGCAGGAGGAGTAGGAGGAGTGGGGAGGAGTGGGAGGAGTGGAAAGAGGAGAAGGAGTGTGAGGAAGAGGATGAGAAGGAGGAATAGGAGGAGTATGAGTAGGAGGAGGAGTAGGAGTAGGAGGTGGAGGAGTAGATGGAGGAGGGTAGGAGGAGGAGTGGGAGGAGCAGGAGGAGTAGGAGGAGTTGGAGATGGAGGAGGACGAGGAGGAGGAAAATCAGAAGTATGAGAAGGAGTGGGAAGAGTAGAAGGAGTAGGAGGATGAGGAGTAGGAGAAGTAGGAGGAATAGCAGGAGTATGAGAAGGAGTTGGAGTAGGAAGAGTAGGAGGAGTAGGAGGGTGAGGAGTAGGAAGAGTAGGAGACGTAGGAGTATGAGGAGGTGGAGGAGAATGCCGAGGAATAGGACGAGAAGGAGGAGATTTGGAAGCTGGAGAAGTATAGGCGGAAGAGGACGGGGAGGACAAGGCGGACTAGAAGGAGGAGATGTATCAGGAGGAGGAGGAAGTGTGCGGGATGGGAGGATAATCTTTTAATTTGAGACGCATCTGGTGCTTGCTATTCATCGCATGCTTTTCCATCGCCTGGCGTTCCTACGCAAAGCTGATGCACCAGATACGAATCTACATAAATATATCATCGGCGTCTTTTGCAACGTGCAAAAAAGTGCTAAGTATACATGGAACATATTATTATATCCATTGTGTATCCACCCAGCCCCACCCACGCGCCCATCCATGTATGTAAGTTCTTCACTCGCAATTGCTACGGCGCTTCGGCGTGAAACTCCGATGCAGTGTCCGCGCTGTAGTCTGGAGCTCCTCTGAGTAGCGAGCTAGAAGAGGCGCTATAGAAATGGAGAAATGAATGAATGAATAAATAAACAAATTCATCAGCGCATCTTTAACATGGCACAAGTTTGGCTTCTTCGCCAGCAATGCATAAAAAGTGGTGCATTGTGCGTATACTGCCAAGCCTTTCTTCCATTTTAAACAATCAGTACGAGCACACATAGCAACAAATAATTTAAAGCATTACAGAAATTAATTGTTTAATCTTTTTCTTATTTCCTTTTTTCTGTTCTTTCAACTACCAATTATTGCTGATCTCCCACCATCTTACAAGGATTACCTTGCATTTAGGGCCCCCTACCTAGCGGGAATTTTCCATCAGAGGTAAAGGTCTACTCATTGTTTCCATGCATCGCTTTTATCATTAATCAATTTCTCTTATAACATTTGCTGCTTTCGACTGTTTTAAATTGTCTTGTGTGATATTCTTTTGAAGCAATAAAATACAATAAATAAGAGAGGAAAAATAAATGATAATAAATGGCGATTCAAGATATGGTTCCCTGCTCTCTGCATCAGTCAGTCTATGCATGGCATCATGCAGTTCGGCAAATTATATCCTCGAACTAACCACCTACCTTTTATCTATATAGCCTAATGTCGGCAGCTAATACTGGAGATGATGGGAGATCTAATTTAAACAAAATTAGTAATCTCATAGAAAAATATCTGTTACTCATACACAACTCAAAGTAGAACTTGCATAAATGAATATAAATGTAAATATTATATAAGCTTAACTATTTGTACAAGTGAAAAGAAACAGCAGTAGGCCTACGCAGCAGGCTATTTAAGCTTACATACACACATGTAGCCTATGCAAGCATATAATGGAGACGCACGGTGTTAGTACCCGCAATAAAACCGACTGGTATAGAACAACTACTGACCACCAAATGACTCGATATTGCACACGGCATACAGAAAAGCCGATTGCTTTTTCTGCTTAAGCCACCTCAAGCCAATTCCGCTGACAAGTATTTTCTAATAATGGTGTGCTTTGCAAAGCCGACCGATTAGCCAGAAGCATTTTGTCAGCGAGGCTTCTTGATATGGCTTTCGGTGATTGAGACATAAAAGAGCTTTTCCTCAAATTCATTTCCTTGATGCGGGTATGCACCCCGCCACCGTCTAATCTTAAGATTGCATTGCAATCACTGTAAGTGGCACAAGAAGTATACAGTCGTTATACAAGATGAAATAGGTATATAAACATTTAATTGCGGTTTACAGAGACATCAAACCGCAATCTATGATACATAAAACGCTACAAAAATCCACCCACACGTGCTTCTTCTTTATGTATTATTTAGTCGTCGCATAGCCTATACATGTAGATATCTATGCGAACATTGAGCCATCTTTGTGGTGCGGTCTTGCAATGCATTCTGTTTCTGCTCTATGCAATAAAACATTTTCGAGCTGACATAAACGCTCTTACTCAGAATTGTTAAATAGACATTGCGTGCAACGTTCTTGTAATGCACTTGAAACTTGAAAGGCGCTCTTTCAAGCGCCGTGATACATACATAGGCCTACATGTTATTGTACATACATACATACATACATACATGTTACATACATACATACATACATACATACATACATACATACATACATACATACACATACATACATACATACATACATACATAGTTACATACATACATACATACATACATACATACATACATACATACATACATACATACATACATACATATTACATACATATTACATACATACATACATACATACATACATACATACATACATTATACATACATACATACATACATACATACATACATACATACATACATACATACATACATACATACATACATACATACATACATACATACATACATACATACATACATACATACATACATACATACATACATACATACATACATACATACATACATACATACATACATACATACATACATACATACATACATACATACATACATACATACATACATACATACATACATACATACATTCCTCCTGCTGTTTCTCTTCACTTGTATACTTGTATATACAATGGGACCGTAATTCCTTAAGGGTTATCTTAATTTGCCTTTTTGTTAGCTGCTATAGATATACATTGAGCGTAAAATGATGTTTTATTACTGCTACTTGAAGCAGTAAAAACAGTTGTTATGATTGTAGTTAAGTATAGTAACTTACTGAGAAGCACAAGCACTTGCACAGCACTGTGTATAGCAAGTTAAAGCATTTATTACAAATTTATTTATGTTTATACAAGACAAGGATTTCACGAGAGCGCTTTGTATATCAAGGGGAACATGGAGTGGATGGAGCATAGAGGAACTTAATGAATGCATGTATGAAGACTTATATGCATACATGTATACATACATAAACATATGCATACATAAACATACACATATACAATGCAATACATACATACATACATACATACATACATACATACATACATACATACATACATACATACATACTTACATACTTACATGTATACATGTACATACATGCATGCATACATAGTACATACACACATACACTCATGCATATACACTTACATACACACATATACTCATGCATATACACTTACATACACATATGCACATACGTACATAAAATAGATACATGCATAAATTACACATTCTTCATAATCAGATACTGACAGAATGATAGCGATGAAGCCTACATTTTTATTGTGTTTTTCATTATCATGCTTTGGTCGGTCGAGATAACTCTTTCGTTCTGCTTGGACTTGTTTTCATTTAGACGGACTGCCAACCGCATTGCCATTACGTACACCGCTACTGCTTGGTGCGTGTAGAAAGACTGGACGGCAGGGATGTATAATAGAGAGGTGGACTATATATGATGTGACAGATGGAATATGAAAGGATGTTATCAGGTGGTCGTCTTAAAAAGCAGGTGGGAGTGGATATCCAGGCGAGTAGAACATAGATAGAGAGAGAGAGAGAGAGAGAGAGACAGACAGACAGACAGACAGACAGACAGACAGAGAGAGAGAGAGAGAGAGAGAACATACACAGAGAGAGGGACGGTGATAGGTAAAGAGAAAGACAGAGAGAGGGAGAGAGAGAAACAGAGACAGAGACAGGGAGAGGGAGAGATGGAATGAGGGAGAGGGACGGAGGGTGGGAGAGACTGATAGAGACTGAGACTGAGACAGAGACAGACAGAGAAGGTGACAGAGGGAAAGGAGAGAGACACAGGGATAGTTATATATAATCATAATTATTTGTATAGCTATCTGATGCCTTTTGATGATGATCATCATCATCATCATCGTCATCATCCTTATCCATGGGTTAACAACCGTAGGTGTCCGACGCCACTCTCTGTCTAAGTCTGTCTCGCATCATGCTTCCCAGCTTCAACCGGTCCGATCAGCAGGTCTGCTCCATACCATTAACATCTTGGAGCAGCTAGACCACCTTGTCCGATTGAAGAGAATATTGGGAGAGAGGTACGAAGGACAACCTGGGTCAATGCCCGTATGTGGCCCACGTATGCTCTCTCCTTCGACTCTCTCCACCGGTCTGTCCTGACCGGCCTGTGCATGTATGCTCCACATCATGACACCTTGAAGCATCTGGGTCGCTATGTCACTTGTGTCGTGGTTTTTGCGGATTTCTTTGGTCTGATGCCTTTTGATAGGTTTTAATAAATACTTATCTGGATGCGGCCGGTTGGAGGTTGGTGTTCAAAACATTAAATAGTGGCATGTTCGGAAATACTAAAAGTCGAAAGAAGAGCAAGGCTTTCTTTTTCATAGCCGTTTATTTAACTCTAGCAGTTTCTAAAATAGTTTGTATTACCAAAAACAGTGATTCAGTCAGTTTTCCAACAATTACTCAACTAAGCAACCGACCTAATAATTAAAAAGCTAAATTGACGTCATTAAAATTTGACCAGTAAGTAAGATAGAAATGAGCAAGACAGTCTCAGAAGTCACGAAGCCATTGCTTCAGTTTTCTTATCGCTTAAGCTTCTTGCTTCTAACACGATAAGGCTATAATAGTCTCTACCTAGCAACAGCAAATCTCGTGTAAGCTTGGATCCTATTTCGGTCCTGACTTTCAGGCAATGCGTGGCATCTTTCTGACAATGCATGCATGTGACATTTTATGAACTATTGCTTCAACATTAGCCTATGTATGTGCACTTGTTATAGCGCCTCTTCAAGATTACTGCTTAGAAAAGGGTTCTCAACAACAGCGCGGACAATGAATCGGAGTTTAACGCCGAAGCGCTGAGCAATTGCGAGCGAAGGACTTACCCAGGGTCTCTACGCGGCATCTTGAGGTGGATTCGAACCTGCAACTCTCAGGTTGCAAGGAACCGATCATACCCACTACACCACCGCGCCCCACAATATATACGAACATTGGCCTATTTAGGGATTTTATGGATTCAAACCCCCCCCCCCCAAAGAATTTCCGTTTAAAAAAAACTAGTCCAGTGTATTTTTCAACCACGTGCATTGGAAAATCTACGAAATGGAAACCTAAAAAACGTTTCCTGTCTGTGCCCTGGATATGATACAGCAGCAGCAGCAGCAGCAACAACAGCAGCAGCAGCAGCAGCAGCATAAATGCACTCACGGATCATCAGAATTTTTCTCGTAGAGATTCATCGCTGACAAAAACAAATCACATTCGGTCAGCAGCAGCAGCAGATGGGGACAGATTGAGATGAGGGAGAGGAAAGACGGAGGAAAGGAAGTGGAAAGGATGAGGTAATGGAGACAACAGCTAGACAAAGATACACAGATGCATGAGTCTTTAGATACACAGATGGAGTCTTGAGATTGAAGTCAAGACGATAAAATAGAAACGATGACTTGTTGCAAGAATTTCCTTTTTTGCAAGTCTCATGCAGTGATAGAGACACGTACAGAGGGCAAGAGAGAGAGAGAGAGACAGAGACAGACAGACATACAGACAGAGAGAGGCAGACATACAGATACAGAGA
Organism: Lumbricus rubellus; assembly: GCA_945859605.1. Classification (NCBI taxonomy): domain Eukaryota; kingdom Metazoa; phylum Annelida; class Clitellata; order Crassiclitellata; family Lumbricidae; genus Lumbricus; species Lumbricus rubellus. The sequence continues at coordinate 21,202,572 of OX243825.1, forward strand.
CAGATACAGAGACAGACAGACAGAGACATGCAGTGATAGAGACAGAGACAGAGTCAGAGATAGACAGAGATAGAGGCAGAGACAGACATAAATTTTCTTAAATTTATTTAGTTGCTCCGTAAACTCAGTTTATAATATTTGAAACTTTGTTCAGATATTTAAGTCGCAATGAATAGAAACAGAGACTGAGACAGAGGCACAGACAGAAACAGAGAGAGAAAGAGAGAGGAGAGAGAGAGGAGAGAGAGAGAGGGGAGGGGAAGAAGAAGATAGAGGAAGAGAGAAGGAGAGAGAAGGAGAGAGGAGAGAGAAGGAGAGAGAAGGAGAGAGAAGGAGAGAGAAGGAAAGAAACACTATGGTAACTGAGCCCTCGTGTATTTATAATTAAGAAAGTCATTTGCGCCAAAAAAAATTCGCCTGGTACTTGAGACCAAATTGCTCGAAAAGAGGCAGACTGAACCGAACAAGCAAACAGACAACGGCAGAAAGGGAGGCAGACAGACAGACAGGCAGAGTTGGCGCAGGCAGACCGACAGAAAACACGCTACAGAAAATCATACTTTATACCGACGTGATGTCCACCTGCTTGCATGTAATTTGTCGATTTGTCGGGTAGCATGCAGGCCTATGCAGACAAACAGGCGTACAGATAAGCATATAGAAACAGACACAGTTAACTACAGACGGTCACATAAGAAAAAGAAGAAAGACAGAACTATGTCTGTCTGTGTGTCTGTGTGTCTGTGTTTCTGTGTGTCTGTGTGTCTGTGTGTCTGTGTGTGCCTCTGTGTGTCTGTGTGTGTCTGTGTGTGTCTGTGTGTGTCTGTGTGTCTGTGTGTGTGTGTGTCTGTCTGTCTGTCTGTCTGTCTGTCTGTCTGTCTGTCTGTCTGTCTGTCAGACTTGGGAGAAGCACAGAGGAGAAGACACATGCGCAGTCGAAGGTCTGCAACCGTTTCGATGTCCCCAGGTCGCAATCGGTTTTCTGCTGCTTGAAGACGGCGCTCCTCACAATTCCTTCTGCTTCTTCAGCTTGCTCTTGCTCCTTCTTTTCTTTCCATTTCTTTTCTTCTTCCTTCCACTTCTTCCGTCTCTTTTCTTAATTCCTCTCACTTATCCCACTTTGTTGTTTTCTTCTTACTCCTCCTCCTTCTCCTTCTCCTCTTCCTTTTCTTCTTTGCCTCCCTCTTCTTCTTTTCCTTCTTCTTCTTCTTTTCCTTCTTCTTCTTCTTCTTCTTCTTCTTCTTCTTCTTTTTCTTCTTCTTCTTCTTTTTCTTCTTCTTCTTCTTTTTCATCATCAGCGTCTTCTTCTCTTCTTCTTCTTCTTTTTCATCATCATCTTCTTCTTCTTTTCCTTCTTCTTCTTTTTCATCATCAGCATCTTCATCATCATCATCATTTTCTTCTTCTTCTTTTCTTCTTCATCTTCCTCTCTCTGTTCCTCATCGTCCTCGCCTCCACCTCCTTCCCGCCTCTTCTTTCTCCTCTTTTCTCTCCTCTACGTACTCCTCCTCTCCTTTTCTTCTCCAAATCTTTCATTTTCTTCTATATCCCTCTTCTTCACTCCCCTGCCGCTGCTAAGCAAGTTCCGGCCACTTGCTCTCAGCAACCGAGGCCTTCGACCCGCTTCCCCCACATAAAACAATGCCAGAGCATCGCTGATAGCACCACATATCGAAGACGAGTACTGCTGTCCCACTCGATCGCAGTACAATTAATGGTCTCGCGAGGACTTAGATGTGACGGCCCGAAGCGCCTCTCTCACCGCCCGCTTGATCGATTGGCAAAGATAACCGATGTCCTGTCGCCTTTCTGCCAGGCGCGATGTCTGACTTTTGTGGAAACTAGACTACTCGTTGCACTATACACGTCGTTGCACTACACGGTGACGTTGCACTACATGTGCAAATTAACTTCTTAATGTGTGGGCATCTATTGACTCGATCAATATTAGGATTCTGTCCAGAGAGTCCCCAGAAAATTGCGCGGCTAAAGAGAGCGGTTTTTTTTACAGCACCCCATTTATACTGTAGTGCTGAGAACTGCCATGCAGTATACACAATTGACCCCAAGCTGTAACCAGACAAATATTTGTGAACGTCGTTGATATGTCCAATTCGTCTTTGCGGTTAAGTTTGTAGGATAATTGGCCGAAAAATTACGTTGACAACAACTGTCCAAACTGTGTCTCGATTCCGGAGCCATGTCATAAGTGCGTTTCTGATTTCACGCTTCTCCCGCACGTTGTGGCGCCCTCTACCATCAACATGGGCGGAGTTTATCAAGAGCTGGGAGGGTGCTGAAGCCCCATCCAAGAGGACCCAGATTCAGGTTTGTCACCATGAAAATGGTAACTTTTTCCAGAGTCAGCACCCCTTCCAAGAAATTTTCACGAACGAAACTTGAATCGAACGACTAAAAAAGGAAATCCACACAGTGCTATTCCCAAGGCTGGATAAACGAGGAGGGCGACACTAATCATCTTTGATATGGCAGTGTCTTTAAACAGCAACAAGCCGCCAATGGTTGAGTCATAGATGTGAGCTGCGTGCAAATAAGGAAAGACAGCAAAATTACTTCAAGTGGTGTCATGCAAGGCTGGAGATTGCTATTATTTTCTGTTGCCGAAGTAGGCCTACACATGATACCTCGAATGGCAGAAAAATTGTCCGAATACAGAAAATTGAACATCTGGAGCGCTGCTTGCATCTCCTCCAATTCTGGGAAAGCGACTGTATCACGAAATGCCACGGCGTCGAAAGCGCCAGATGATTAATGAGAGCCGATGAAACAGATATATCTACTGTTTGCATGGCTTCTCGAGTTTCGCTGGATGAGCCAAGTTGAGTTCAAGCTTAGATTATAAAAATAAAACCGATATTGTTCATAATCATTATTACTATTTTTTTATTGTCCAATGTAGGAATAATCCTTCTTGCTTCAAAACGCAATGCCATTGTTTAAATAATCTCTTCTTATATATATATATTATTTCTGTAGATATTTCCAATCTATTATAGGCCCAGGGTTTATGTAATTTGCGTTATTTAATTACTTCTCACTTTGATTTTTACCTGATTAATTTGTGATAGGCCTACTTGTGATGCTTTATGTAACTTGATACTTACGGACCAATAAAAAATGTTGTTGTTAAAATTATTATTATTATTTATTATTAGTTTTCACCCGAGGTATATATGTTGGGACTTCACTAACGCGGCACGCCTAAATTAATAGGCCTATAAAATCAAACTCTGGAAAGGCCCTACTATTACTACTGCTGCTGCTGCTGCTGTTATTATTATTATTATTATTTTTTATTTTTTTTTTGCCCTGAGGTACTTCATTCCCCCAGGGACTTATGGACTATTATTAACTGAAGAATGTATGTCTGGTGGGTCAGGCCTCGTCTTCAGGGTGTGAGGCAAAAGTGCCTTTGAAAGCGACCAGGTTGTAGCGTTGGATGCAAATGGACAGACGTTGAAAAAGAAAAGAGGCTTCACGTCTGTCACCACTGATTGAAGAGATGCGGCTGCCAATTTCATTAATGAAGTCTGAGGCCGACGGGTTGAGCGGACCCAATGTCTCTATGGCCACCGGCTGAAAGATGTAGGAAGTGGGCAGGCCTCCGTATTTTTGTTATTATTATTATTATTATTATTATTATTATTATTATTATGATTACTATTATTATTATTTTAGCATCACTATCACCAGCGTCGTCCGGTTTGAGTTTGAGAAATTTCAATATTATTATTATTATTATTAAGTTATTAAGGAAAACCCCAAAGATGTTTGAACAATATCGAAAGAGGCACAAATAGTACGCCAACGCATCTGTAAAGATGAATGGTAGGAGCTGAGCTGAGATGGGATGGAACAAGAAATATGCCAGTGGGACGTCACAATGGACGTCACAATGGACGTCACAATGGACGTCACAATAGACGTCACAATGGACGTCGCAACGGATTCGCAGACTAAGTCGGAAATAGATGCAGTCGAGCTTATCGGCTAAGACCGTCGAGACGCGGATAATCGCGACCTGCGTATACATAGAAAATGAGCACAATGATCTCGACGGAAGAACTATTGTACGCATGCAGACAAGATAATTATCTGCTCTATGCATGACCTTCATATTATACGCACGGATGTGTGTGTGTGCTTGTGTGTGTGTGTGTGTGTGTGTGTGTGTTTCTGCTTGCATGTGTGCGTGTGGGCCTGTGTGCGCACGGTGTGTGTATGTGTGTGTGTGTGTGCTTGCCGGTAAGTGAGTGTGTGTGTGTGCGTGCGTGCAGATGTGTGTGTGTGTGTGTGTGTTCATGTATGTGTGTAGAAAAGTACACTAAGTGCATCAAGTGCGCCAGCTCATAAAATTCATTTAATGGTTTGGAGTGAAGTCATTTGTTATCCAGTTTAACTGTCTTAATCATAATCCATTCTTCTATCATCCGGGGTCTACTACATTTTCATCGCACGTTGAGCAGTGCAGTGCAATGCATTTACATAATGAATGATATGCTATTCTCTGCTCTTTTAATTATTGTGTTGGTTATGCAATTCTATTGCGTATAGGGCGCTACATAATTATCTGTTGATCTGCTTTGCATTGTCTGGATGCCTGTGCTTTTCAATCGCGATTAGTATGAGAAAGAAAAGTCCATTATTATCATTCTTACTCTTATTTACCTCTGCTACTTAAATTATTAATACTATTGCTGCTCCCACTACTACTACAACTACTGCTACTGCTACTGCTGCTGCTACTACTACTACTACTACTACTACTACTACTACTACTACTACTACTACTACTACTACTACTGCTGCTGCTGCCGCTACCTACTACTACTACTATTACTACTACTACTACTACTAAAACTACTAAAACTACTAAAACTACTAAAACCACTACTACTACTACTACTACTACTACTACTACTACTACTACTACTACTACTACTACTACTACTACTACTACTACTACTTCTGCTACTACTACTACCACTACTACTACTACAACCACTATCACTGCTGCTGCTACTACTATTATTATTATGTTGTTATTATTACTATTATCATTATCAATTTATCATCATCATCATCATCATGCCTCTGCTAAGGACCATTATGTAATGACAAAGCATATAAATCGATGACAATGAGCATTGTTGAGTGTGGAACATACACTGGTTCCCCACGCAGGAACCGTCCCTGAGGAAAAGGATTCTACCGATCCTCTCCGCATTACAATAACAAGCGTGCAAGCGTTCTAAATAATGAGCTTCCAGCGGAGCGGCTGACATATCCCATGAAACCCCGCATGGCAATTTTGCTTGTCTCAACTTATCAAACAAAGACTTGTGCTTTCCATTATGTTCGCCTATTTGCATAAGTGCGTTGTAGAAAAATCCGTTTTTAAGCTTTTTTGCCTTGAAAGCTTGACACTGCCATAATATATAATATGGTGTTGAAAGTCTAACTGCGGGTCTGCGGGATATTTTATCCACCCTAAAGCTCTGCGAGGGAGGGGTGAATTTATCTAGGCCTATCCCCCGGATGGAATATGCCAGGTATAGAGTATCCGAGTTGGATAAACCATTCTATCCGCCTGCGCATAATTGTTGAAAAATGCGTAGGTTGTAATTAATAAGTTTCAACCGTAATCGAAATTTAAAGTGACTCTAATAAGTGTGTTAAGCTATGTTCAAAGCTATAAGCAACTCGAATTTAGTTAGTGACTCCAACTGTTCTAGAGTGTTCTAAATGTTCTGAGTGTTCTAAAATGAAAGCAAACAAAGTTAGCTAGAAAGAATAAGCGCACCTATTAGTGGCAATGTTCAAAATAATAGAGCAAATGGAACTTAATTTTTTAGAAATAAACACACGACGTGGAAGTGGCTTTTTTTATCTTCTCTTCATCTGGTTAGGGATAAGATTTAGAGGGATACACTCTATTACGTGACACCGGCATTTCGACCGAGAATGCTGTAGGCCCTATACTGGCAATATTTTCTTCTAACGTGAAAGCTAAGCTCCCAACAAGACTTGTGTTTAAAGGACAATTTGCCACGATTTGTTTGATAGAAAATAGAAATAATCCTGTCTCGTATAAATGCGTCTATATGCACATTGTATAATACGACTGTATGCGTACGTGTGCAATAGCCGAACATTTGTTTCGCTCAATTGAAGAGCCTCTCAAAGGTGCAATACGTGTATTAGTCAGCAGTAATAATATATACATAATATATATATATTATATAATATATATATATATATAATAAAGGCGCCATGCAAAGGAAACAATTTGCGTCTAATGACCCTGGTTTAGCGTCGTCCGTGCGTAAGTGTTAGTTGTTACCATCTATGCAATATTTAAGAGGCTCGCTGTTGTATGTCCTTCCGCGCACCGACCGAAGCACTGACAGGCGAGCGGAGGGATACAGAGACGGACGGACAGACAGACAGACGGATGTGTGGAAAGACAAACAGAACTGGTAGATAGAAGGACAGACAGATAGACGGAATAACAGATAGAGGAATGGAAGAACATAGAATCATAAGCAAGAGGAAGATAGATGGACGATGAAGGGACAAAGAGGGATATTCACGCACTCAGGCAGAGGAAGAGAGAGACAGACAGACAGAGAGAGGGAGGGAGGGAGGGAGGGAGGGAGAGAGAGACAAACAATGGGACATACTGGTGAAGGACGTACGGTAGTCTATATACTAGTAACAGTCGAAGCATGTATCTTTTTTCCTAATGAAATGTTTCTGGGAGGGGGTCGGGGAGGGGGTAGTCGGCCAGTTCTGTTGATGAAGTGTTTTGGAAGCAGACTGAGGACGTAACGATCGAATGATACAAGTCTCATGAGACTCTCTGTGATGACGCCTCGTGTGGGCTTACAATCGAGAGGAGCCGATAACAAGAGATGTGTTTTCTCTTTTCATGGGTCTGTCACGCTTAGAGCACTTCTGAATATAGCTCTAATATGAGAAGCGCTTTACAACTGTTAGATTAGATTAGATTGGATTGGATTAGATCCGCAATTCATGTTCTTTACCATAACGACGAATTGCGGTAGAGATGGATGGATGGAAGGATACAATACAATACAATACAATTCACTTTATTGCAACCAGAAAACAAGAAAACAATAAAAGTACAAAACATGCATGCATTGGCTACAAAGGGGGGGGGCCAAAAGGGATGGACATCCCGCTGGGAAGGGTCACCCAAGTAAAAAAATTCCAAGAAAAATTAATCAAGATAGCTGAAAAGAAAGAGACTAAAACAAATTAGGTGATGACAGATTGCAGAAAAGCTTATATTGTCAAGAGCATGTAGAGAAACAAACTTAACTAAGTAGGCTACTTAACTAAAGTCTTAACTACACATGGTCATGTGCACTTCAAGTAGCATTAGTGGAGGAGAGTAGAAGAACACGAAGTTTCTTTTTAAATACCTGCAGACTACTCGATTGACGAATGTCAATTGGTATTGTGTTCCATACTTTAGTGCCATAAGATTTAATAGTAAAACGCCTAGTATTAGATTGAGCTTCGACAGGGCGAAAAGCAAATGAATTCCTAGTGAAATGCGAATGGATGTCAGAGGCGTGAGGGAGGTAACCTTGGAATACCAAAGGAAGGAGACCGTGTTCGAGTCGAAAAAGAACTCGCAAATTTGGAGATCCTTTATCTGGTCAATTTTCAGGAGATGAAGTTCATTAAGGAAGGGCCCGTTTACGAATACCCGCAATTATATATGGAAGGATGAACGAACGGACGGACGCATGGACGGAAAAATATATAGATAGATAGACAGACAGACGGACGGACGAATGGATGGATGGATGGATGGATAGATGGATCGATGGATGGATTGGATGGATGGATGCATAGATAGATAAACGGATGGATAGACGGATAGATAGATAGATTTAATTTCAGCTCTAAATTTAAATTTAAAGATGATTCGCATTGGCTGCTTGAAATTTACAAGCCTCATCTTTTGCACTCTCAAGTATTGTACAATCTGTATTATATTATGTAACCACAGCATTCATTCATAATTTTATGGGCTACTTAAACGAGTCCTGCTCACATGCCATTCTATACCTTCAGTGTAAAATAATTTACAGAACGGACTTATCGCTATAGAATATAAACTGTATGATGTCATATGCCAATAGGAAATAAACTTTTGTTATTTTGCAAAACTTTATGGAGAAAATTAGAAAAAAACACCAGTTGCGGATACACCACACCCACACACCTACACCCACCCATTCACCATCCATCCACCCCCACCCCCACACACATAGGCGTACGAGGCGGGGGTGCAGAGGGGCAATTCCCCCCCCCAAATTCGGGCAAGTTTGGTGGGTTTTTTGGGCAAAACAGACCCAAACGACTAAAAAAAAGAAGGTCGTCAAGTTTCGGGCAAGTCTGGTTTTTCGGGCAAAAATAGTCGCGGACGACTAAAAAAAAAAAAAGGTTGTCAAGTTTCGGGCAAGTCTGGTTTTTCGGGCAAAAATAGTCGCGGACGACAAACAAAAAAAAAAGGTCGTCAAGTTTCGGGCAAGTCTGGTTTTTCGGGCAAAAATAGTCGCGGACGAGGAAAAAAAAATCTTTTTGGCCGGATAAATTTTTCGGGCAGAAGTTCAATCTTTGCCCCCCCCCCACTTCTGAAACCTCCCGTACGCCTATGCCCACACAGACACACACAAACGCACGCGTGAGCTAATCAACTATCTGTGCAATGACGCAATTAATTAGGCTACATAATCAAACAAGTTTAATTAATTAAGTTTTACGTCCACCATTATTGATCGTACCGTACATGTATAGGCCAATGCGCTGAGAACAGTGTTTTAATTAAATTGTTCGGTATGTAGGCCTACTGTAGTGTATTCGTGACACACTCTGATACATGAGTTTCAAAACAACGCCGCAGATAAACTGACATATCCAATGCAATATTCATAATACATGATATTCATGATACATGAGTTTCAAAACAACGCCGCAGATAAACTGACATATCCAATGCAATATTCATAAGTCTATCTCTCGCTGCGGCGCATAGCGGCATAGGCCTACTTGGATCAGACCAAAGAGAACACGGACAAATACACACAGTAACACAGACACATGATGACCCCCTGTTGCTAATTCGGATCATAAAATCCATTGGCTGGTCCATAATCCGCTCGTTTTCGACTTTCTTGACCTAGCAGCACTCAGCTGGTCAAACTCTTAAAAGCGCTTAATCAGATTAAACGCTGCTCTGCCATCTGGTGTCAATGACGCAGATTCTGCGCAGTTCGTAGTAATAACGACTTACGTGATGTGCGGAAGACGAAGTTCGCATTTTGTGAAGCCATTTATAGCTATCTGCAGCAACAGAGCTTCGTGTTAGTATCAGAGTGGCAGAATATCCGTGAAGATGGTTCGAAAATTGAAGGTGTATTGGGGATTTGTGGAAGTTCGGGTCAACCCCCAAATGAATAATTTCCACATTTTAAAAACTAATTCTGTGTACTTTGCGGCTGACTCCATTGAAAAGCCAACGAAAATTTTAAAAACCTAAACTTCTGCCTGGCCACTGGGGAGTTTGCCGGTATACCCGTGCCCGCTGGTTTACCCGTGCCCATAGACCCCTACTGGCCACGCTCCTGGTGTCGCCTAACACATCGGGCTCCTTCAGGGATCTTGTCACGTATTCTACGTCCATCATAACACCGTCATGTTGTCAAACCGGATTCAGTCCTCAAAACTAAAGAAAGTTGTTGGTTAATGATTCAAACATGACAAGTGTTTCAAATAGATTACTTTAGCGAAATAATGAATATATCGCATAAAAAATGACAGAATAGTCAATTATTTATCTGAGACGTCGGTTGATTTTATCAGCAGAATTGAATGGGATATACAACGGTAATTGTAGACTTGTCTATTCACGATCCATCAAACCAGAGAAAACTGCCAATGTATACATGTATATCACCCGGATGATATTAATCAAAACTGCAACCTAATCGATGGTCAAAACCCAGTGTCATTGATCAATAAGTCATCAAACTGATTTATTATTCACATCTCGGATCAGATTTCTGCATGACTTGTATGGGGAGGATGTATTCCTCTGACCCAGGGCCGAATTAAGGCATGTTCAACATGTTCGGCCGAACAGGGCCCCCACTCTTTAGGGGCCCCCACACATGAGGGAAACAAATTTGTGGAGGAAATGTTTTCTATTCTAACGAAATTTCGACCAAACAACTAAAAAAAGGTCATCAGATTTTTAGATCGAAGATCCCCTCCAAAATTTTACGAACAGGGCCCCTCATTTCTTAATCCGGCCCTGCTCTGACCTCTCCGCAACACGCTGACCTCTGGATTATCACGCACCCCATGCAGCTTATAGATCGTAATCGTAATCTCGAAATTTCTACAGCGCCACTCGAACGCCAAGCGCAGGGCACCGGCTTACTCACGAGCGCTGCCGTATCGAAGCAAAAACAAATAGAAAATTGTTCACATCTTGATTTGATTGTTCCTAGTTTCGCGGTTAGGGGGTGGAGGAAAAAGACATGACACGTGACCATAAAGAAGACCCTACCACGCCATCGGTCATCATGTGACCAGGACACGTGAAGTTGACAAGATAGGGCGACTGAAAATGCCCCATCCCGGTCCAAAGACCTTCGGAGTGACGCAACAAAATTGCCAGCACGTCGGTTGGTGATCGATGGATCGGTGAAAGACGCGGATACAAAGGTTTCCGGAAATGGTGTCGGACGTGTTTAGGTCACAATGGTTGTCTTCAAGTCACACCGCGATCCATCATTGTGTTGCGTCGGTGTAACGGCTAGAATTCATTCTTATCAGTAAGCTTACACGGTGCATATATTCTGTATATACAGAGGACATGCACATGCAGTGAATACGTGAGAGGGCAGAACGGACGTGGGTGAAGGAACGGATGCGAGTCAAGTGATTGTTTAAGTTTGTATGTGCACTTGTTATAGCGCCTCTTCAAGCTCTCTCTAGTCACTACTCAGAGGCGCTCCCGAATGCAGAGCGGACACTGCATCGGAGTTTCACGCCGAAGCGCTGGGCAATTGTGAGTGAAGGACTTGCCCAAGGTACTTACGCGGCGAGGTGGATTCGAACCTCAAACCTTCCGGCTCCAAAGCAACGACGCCACCACTACACCACCGCGCCCCTGCCTAGGTTTCGCGAATGTTCTTATAGGCTGCCTTTCAAGTGCTCTTCGGTAATTATTCGTTAATTGGTAAACGCATGAATTGATTGATTGATTGATTAATTAATCGTTTTAAATGGTTCATTGATCTACTATTTCTTTGCTATGTTGTTTCATTGATTTATTGTTTCATTGATCTATTGGTATGCGGATGCTTCATCCCCGAACGATTCGTCCCGGACTTTTTTTCTCTGAGCACTTGCGAGTGACGGACTTGTCCAAGGTCTCAACGCGTCGGTTAGAGGTGAATTCGAACCTGCAGGAGCTTCCGGCTCCAAGACACCGAACCCACCACTGCACCACTGCGCCACTGCACCACTACACCACTGCACCACTGCACCACTGCACCACTGCACCACTGCACCACTGCACCACTACACCACTGCACCACTACACCACTGCACCACTGCACCACTGCACCACTACACCACTACACCACTGCACCACTGCATCACTGCACCACTGCACCACTGCACCACTGCACCACTGCACCACTGCACCACTGCACCACTGCACCACTACACCACTACACCACTGCACTACTACACCACTACACCACTGCACCACTGCATCACTGCACCACTGCACCACTGCACCACTACACCACTACACCACTGCACCACTACACCACTGCACCACTGCATCACTGCACCACTGCACCACTGCACCACTGCACCACTGCACCACTGCACCACTGCACCACTACACCACTACACCACTGCACAACTGCACCACTACACCACTGCACCACTGCACCACTGCATCACTGCACCACTGCACCACTGCACCACTACACCACTACCCCACTGCACCACTACACCACTACACCACTGCACCACTGCACCACTGCACCACTGCACCACTGCACCACTGCATCACTGCACCACTGCACCACTGCACCACTGCACCACTACACCACTACACCACTGCACCACTGCACCACTACACCACTACACCACTGCACCACTGCACCACTGCACCACTGCACCACTACACCACTACACCACTGCACCACTGCACCACTACACCACTACACCACTACACCACTGCACCACTACACCACTACACCACTGCACCACTGCATCACTGCATCACTGCGCCCCATCAAAGAAACTCACATCGAGATTTTTCTTTCTCTTCTTGTTTCATGGCTGTTGCAGATGCACACAGATGCCATGGGTGTTATACGTGCATACACCATTACATCTGAACATTTGAGTAGCGCCCTACACTGCAGGAACTAATCCTAACCACGGCTATTAGTTCGTTAATTGCGGTGGTTACGATTTGTTCCCGGAGCCTTGGACTATAACGATTATGATTATGATGGCCATTGTTGTATGGTCGTTTGCAGTCGTTGCCTCCTTCCGTATCGTGATTACCATTCCATTATCACATGTGCAATGAACCCGCAGTGGAGTTAATACGTCATCGTCAGCATCGTTGCCATCCTTACTGTGAGTTTCCGGAAGAATAGGGCCATAGGAGCAATGTCGTTTCAGGACCATAGAAGCAATGTCGTTTCAGGGCCACAGAGGCAATGTCTTTTCAGGACCATAGAAGCAATGTCGTTTCAGGGCCACAGGGGCAATGTCGTTTCATGGCCATAGGAGCAATGTCGTTTCAGGGCCATAGGAGCAATGTCGTTTCAGGACCATAGAAGCAATGTCGTTTCAGGGCCATAGAAGCAATGTCGTTTCAGAGCCATAGAAGCAATGTCGTTTCAGGGCCATAGGAGCAATGTCGTTTCAGGACCATAGAAGCAATGTCGTTTCAGGGCCATAGAAGCAATGTCGTTTCAGAGCCATAGAAGCAATGTCGTTTCAGGGCCATAGGAGCAATGTCGTTTCAGGACCATAGAAGCAATGTCGTTTCAGGGCCATAGAAGCAATGTCGTTTCAGAGCCATAGGAGCAATGTCGTTTCAGGGCCACAAGAGCAATGTTGTTTAAGGGCCATAGGAGCAATGTCGTTTCAGGGTCATAATTAAGAGCAATGTCTTTTGGAGCAGCACATCGTGTAATGCTGTTAATTTCGCCCTCTGACACGCGACTTTGTTTTTACAGAGAGGGGGGATGGTAGGAGAATGGGTGTGAAGAAAATCAAGAATACAATTAAGGAGAAAGAGGAAAGAAGGAAGAGGACGAGGAGGAGATAGATTATGAGGAGGAGGAGGATGAAGAGGAGGACGAGGAGAAGCATTGTTTAGAATTTTCCAAGGTTAATTCCCTGCTTAAACCACTTCGTCAGCTCGCCTATAATGAGTTGTAAGAACCGCGTCTCTTGCGAACGTATACGCATCGTTTTATGACTCGTCGGCTCTGTGTGGATTGCGCAACTTCGACAGTTCGTGCATCGCTCTTCCGGTCCTAAATAGGAACAGCAGACGGACGGATAGAAAGACGAAACGAACGGGATAACTGGAGGAGAGAAGGAGACGAAGGATAAGTATAGAGGAATCGTTTCCAATTCCACGTCGGTGATATAGATGGGCGCGTTTTAAGTGCGCACCATCAATGGAGAGATCTGTGCGTATTTGTCTGACAGCTAAGAGAGAGAGAGAGAGATGTGTGGCAAGGCGACGGGGGGGGGGGGATTCCCTTAATTTTCCCCCGTCGTGGAGATTTCCGTATACGGGAGATTTTAATCGGTTTCATGACCGATACGTGATATCTTTGCGTATTTGATCTAGATATGATCGAAATTGGGTTCGTCTATTCTATGAGGGACGGTTGGGTTGCGCTGTTGTTGGCATATCATGCAATGGAACCAGTCTATATTGACACAGACTGCCATTTCACATCGATTTGTCTAGTTTCTCGTTTGTTATTCTTCTGGCGCTATAGAAGTCCAAACAGATACGATTAAATTGGGCGTCTGAACTTCTCCAATAGAGATGATAAACATCAAAACAATGACATAATTGTGCAGTACGAAACGGCGCTATATAAAGTGGGGGGGTGTGGTGGTGTAGTGGTGGGTTTGGTGCCTTGGAGTCGGAGGGTTTCAGGTTCGAATCCACCTCAAGCCGCCGCGTTCGGACCTTGAGCAAATCCTTCACTCGCAATTGCTTGTGAGCTTCATCGTGAAATTCGATGCAGTGACCACGCTGTAGGCGGGAGCGCCTCTGAGTTGGGAGTTAAAACAAATGCGAGAAATAAAATAAATAAATAAATATATCTACATTGCGCCTGTACCTAATAGAAGCGATGAATAGGCTAATCCAACTGATGTTAAATGTTTTTGAGAACAGAATTATAATGTCATTAGCAAGTTAAAAAAAGCTGTGCACAGAAAATAAATTGAAAATGCAACAGTCGTCAATTGTGTGTACACGCCGACGCGTAGAACCAAACTAAATTATTCCTGTCCGTACACAGTGAGCAGGTGGTTCACGGTCTATAGACTAAGTTGCGTTGATGACTTGGAGTAATCCCTAATTGCTGGAAGATGACGCAAGTAATCCCTGGACTTACTGCGCGCACGAAAGTCATAATAGGCAACCGTAGTTTTCTCAGGCGGGGTGTAATTCTCCTCGAGCTTTGCAATTGCTAATTTAAGAAAAAAAATCAGACTTCACCCACGCAAAACTTAGTGGTCATCTAATCTTTTAGCAATGTGTGGCTATCAGTGACGAGCCACCATAGGTCGCGGCAGGTCATTTGGCCTGCCTACAAGGCCGTAGCCAGAATTTTATTTTTCGGGGGTGTTTACTCGATCGTCAGCAAGCCCACAGGCTACTGAGTCAACTGACTAAAGGGGTTTGGAGGAACGTCTTGAGCTGTCATAGCGGGTTCTGGACAGCCAAAACATTACACACTGTAGTTTTGACATCATGACTTGTGTTAGTAAACACATTATTTCATGTTTACATTATTTCATTTCGGGGGGTGTTGAAACGCTCAAAATATCTCCTAACTACGGAATTGCAGTCTGGTTCACTCTTGACCTGCCTTTTCACTTGCCAATAATTTTTTCGGAATTTTTAACATCCTCCGTGTAGGCCTATAAATTGTAATTTCTTCGACCTACTGAAAAACTTTCATGACCTTGACGCGACCTGCTGAAATTGTTTAGCTGGCGCCAACCCCTCCCCCAACCCCAGTTAGGACCATGATTTCTACACATTTTAAATCAAGTCTAGCGATGATGGCTTTACAAAACTGTAAATAGGTCTATGCGAAATCACCCAAATTCTTAGCAGTCTATTTTTTTAAATAAACGCTCAAAATAGCTCCAAACAAATAGCCTACCAGAACTCTTTCTAACAGCAGGCCCATATCACATCAAATGCCTATAAATTCTTTGGCGTTTTATGAGATCCGTAACTGATAGCGCAGACCCATAATCGCAACCCTCGTCAGTCCACGTGTCAAACATTTACAATCTTGCACATACCCCCTGCAAAGATTTCCGCGGTGCCCACGACGAAGGATCTCGCCGCCTAGCGGTCGGTAGAAGAATCACGATGAATGAATAACGGTAGAGGGCGTCGCTCCGACGAAAACTACCCGGATGTACTATATATATATATACTGTCTTTAGATGACATGGTCATCATCGCACATCGGGAGCTCCATAAATTACCGCAATAATTATTATAGAGTCACGTAGGATAAATATAGCGAAATATGCTGCGTATGTAGCCTACATAAATAAAAAAGCAAATTACATACATTCATACATGCATGGTTGCATTAATACATGTACACAATACACATACATATATGTATAGACAGACAGACAAACAGACAGACAATTAGACAGATAGACAGACAGACAGATAGACAAACAGACAGACAGATAGACAAACAGACAGACAGACAGATATACAAACAGACAGACAGATAGACAGATAGACAGACAGACAGATAGACAAACAGACAGACAATTAGACAGATAGACAGACAGACAGATAGACAAATAGACAGACAGATAGACAGACAGACAGATAGACAAACAGACAGACAGACAGACAGATATACAAACAGACAGACAGATAGACAGATAGACAGACAGACAGACAGACAGACAGATAGACAGACAGATAGACAAACAGACAGACAGAGATGCGAATCAGACGACGGATTAATAATTATTATTGACCTTTTCCATTTCTGACAGAAAGTAAGATTCGAAAGTGCAGAGGGATGATTGGGGAAGGTGGAGGAAGGTGGGGGAAGATGGGGGAAGGTGGAAAAAGTGGGGGAAGGGTGGGGTTAGGTGGGGGATGAACGGGAACGATGGGGGAAGGTGGGGTGTGTGCAGTCCAGACTTAGGATTGACATTCGAATTCGCTCTTCGACGTTATCGTCTTATCAATCGCGACAATAACAAAATTATCTGCGTCTAAGAAGTCAGATTCTCAATTTTAAACTCAAATAAGTGAAGATGTGAAATTAAGAACTGTCCGTCATGGTAGTCGCATTAGGCTACCACAGAGAAAAACAAAATGTCATGACTAGATCTTGGTCTTTTAATTATAAAATTGTATGGCTCCATTACATGAGAGAGAGAGAGGCAGACTGAGGCAGACAGAGACAGGGACAAAGACAGAGGTAAAACAGAGAAGAGGCAGATACACAAACACAGAGACACAGATACAGACACAGAGACAGACACAGACTCAGAGACACAGAATGAGACAGATACACAGACACATACACAGGCACAACCACAGACACAGACACAGGGACACAGACACAGGGACACAGACACAGACACAGTGACACAGACAAAGACACAGAAGTCAGAGGATCTTCCTTCTCCTTGGAACTATGCATTTTTACATAATATTGCATTACAATACAATCATATTACACATTATTCTCACTGTTCACCCAAACCACTGTATCCACTTATTACATGTATATTGATTGCAATCAGGGCCGGATTAAGCAATGTGGAGGCCCTGTTCGGGAAATTTTTTGGGAAAATTTTTGGGGAAAATCATACCATTTCATCCGCCAAAAAAGTTGATGACCTTTTTTTTTAGTCATCTGGCCTAAATTTTCGGGAAAATCAGACCATTTAATCCGCCAAAAAAGTTGATGACCTTTTTGATTTTCCGAAAAATAGTCGTTTCGTCGAAATTTGTTGAATTTTTTTTCTCGCATTTGTGGGGGCCCCCCTAAAGTGTCGAAAGTGTGGGGGCCCCTGTTCGGCCGAACATGTTGAACCTGCCTAAATCCGGCCCTGATTGCAATTCAAATCAAAGAATAAAGTAATCAATAAAGACATGACACACAGTATAGACATCAGAAGGTGAACGTTTCTAAGTGCTTTGGTTCGTGATTTTGATTCTACGAGTCTGCGTATTATATACTGAAAAATGCAAGCGATGTAATTCAGCTCAACGTAATAATTATTTAATCACTGTTTCTCGGAGATTTATTGTATTGTATTGTATCTGTCAACTTATAAAGCGTTTCTTGCAGCAGGAGCCTTTCAGAAGCGCTCCCAGTGCGTGCAACCCCGAGAGAAAAGGCAGGTTTTGAGACTAGAGAAAGATGACGAAAGACTACCAGAGAGGATGGCAGAGCAAACTGATGGAGGAAGTCCATTCCGTAGGGAGGGACCAATGCAAGATTTACATGACAGATGTACAATTGTACATTTGCCATTATCCTTACTTTCCTAATCATCGTTCTCTTTCTACTGGCATTCTTCGTAACTTTCAGAAGTAAAGACGGCAGTTATTCGTACTCATCTCTAGAGAGTATACCTTTGATCCATCTCTCTGTTCTAAATATAGACCATTTCTAATGTCTCCTTCCTATCCAAGATGACAGAGAGAGAGAGTTGTCCACACTCAGCTCTTCTTTGCAAACAATCCACTTCCGTCTCTTCGGTTGGGACTCAGACAAGTCCACTCCAAGGAAACTGCCGTCCTGAGAAGTCTTCAATGACCTCTCGTCATTGCTGCTGATAAGAGATACGTGATTATATTTCTAGACTTCTGTGTTGCTTTGACTGTGTAGATCACTGCATCCTATCAAAGTCTTGAAACAGACTGGAGAGTCATTCTTTTGGCATCTCTGCACCGTCCTCAACCTATATAACCGCACGCAGTACGATGACTTTCTGCTAATTCTTCGTGTTAGTAACTCTCTTAGCGTGGTTGCAATCTTTCGCTCTAAACTGAAAACTTACCTTTTCCAGTCTACCTTCATGTATAGTTCCTAGTTGTTTGCGAACTTCAATGTGCACTTCTGAGCTTTGCAAAGAAGGCATTATCAAGTTAGATTTGTATTGTATTGTAATAAGCTTATATACAGCCAACAGATAACGGTAACAGATAGAATAACAGGCTAGGGTATAGCGGATGAAGGTAAGGGTAGCAGACAAAGGTGACAGACAAAGTTAGCAGATGTAAAGGTAATGGATGAAGGTCCTTATACACAGCTCTATAGAAGTCCATCGGAATGTTTAAAGGTCATATTGCTCAAGCGAGAAGGCAATCGCGTGTTCCATTCAAAAGGCAATTCCCACATTTAGCAACTCCTGTACTTTGTATTGGCGGACATCTTAACCTTCACGTCACGTTAAAAGATCTGTTTTTTTATGGTTACGATAATTAATTATGATGGACGCCAATAACCCTGAAAGCCGCAAAAACACTTTATACCTCGATTTCGAATCTTTCACCAAAATCACCTGAGACCTTTAATCAAATTAGGCACAACTTTTTCAAATCTTTTAATGGAAAAGCGGCAGGTGATTCATTCGTTCGCTCATCCATTCATTCATTCATTTCATGGACTTAGGCCTATATGGCGCCCCTTTGATGAAATTCACTCAGGAGCACTCTAAGCCCAGCCACGAAAGACGAAAAACTTGATCTATGAAACGAAATTTGATTGGTCAGCTGTTATAGACGCAGTTTTGAAGGCAGGTCATTACAGATGGTAATCGTATGATGTCGTCGTAATTGTAAACTCCTAATATTTCTAACAGCTGCATGCTATTAATAATACAGCATACACTTTATAAAGTTGAGCATCGGGCACAAGCTTATTCACGAGCGTGGCATCGTGTCAGTGGGACGATCAAAGAAAGAAATTGTGAGCGTGGTCGTCATAGAAAGAGGTTAAATGTAAGGCCGCAGGAGCTATATAAAAGTTCATGTAAGCTTACTGTAAAAAATGAGAAGGTGATTATATAGAAAGTCATTTCGATATTAAATTCTGCTCTTTGATGGACTTTCTTATCGTTGCTTCGTTGCTGGCACTCAGTCGAAATCGAAAGAAAAACTATTTTGCTTTGATGTCACTTTTAGGTGATGAGACACAAAACATAGATTCATACTTGCATACATGCATACATTTGTAGATGGAAAGAGATAGATGAAGGAGAAGCACATACCCGAATAAACAGACAGACGCTTAGAGGTTGAAACAGACAGAAAGACAGACAGACAGGCAGAAAGACAGACAGACAGAAAGAGAGACAGACAGACAGGAAGAGAAACAGATGTAGGCCTATCTATGTTTGTACGAATGAGCACTTGTTACAGCGTCTCTTCAAGATTTATCCTCAGTGGCGCTATCGACTAGCCTACAGCGCGGATACTGAATCGGAATTTCACGCCTAATCACATGAGAAATTATTGCAAGTGAGGTGGATTCGAAACCGCAACCTTATAGCTCCAAGGCAACGAACATACCCCTACACCACCGCGCCGCACAACGCAGAGACATCGAAAGACACACACACATACGAGTGGAGATACGAATAGTGCAAACAATGATCATCAGCCGTCAGCTGGTCATCCAGCCATGCAAGAATTATTGACTACACAGGGATTTTCCATTTTATGCCGAAGCTGAAGTGCGGCAGAATCTCGGAGTT